>CM060406.1:72059696-72696059 GCA_030545235.1 Helianthus tuberosus
CTTTAGTCCCTCTAAAGTAATCTTTTACACGTTTAAAGCTTATGACATGTGTCAATACATTATTGGACATAAATTTTCGAGGTGTTACACGTTCGAACATTGTTGATTCAATTTTGTGATCCAAAATCTTTATTTCTTTGAATTTCATGATGATTCTTTCACAAACTAGGTCGAAATTCAATATTAATCAATCTTATTGTCTCAATTTTGCTTTTTGTCCGTGAATTGACCATTTATTTGATGTTTTACGTCTAAAATCCCATAAAATTCCATAATTCATGAGCGTAGGTAATTCAATCAGCTGTTAGATTGATTAAATTAGTACCGTAGTGTAGGTCCTTTTTTCTCAGAGGATCCAATACGTAACCTATCCTTGTTTATCACAAACACTATCACGGGTGCGGAATCCCCGTAAAGGTGCAAACCAAACAAATGTAAAGAGTATAACACAAACAAATAATCAACGATTCACTTAGATTAACAGGATGAGAACAAACTGCAAACACATACACACAATGCTTGACGATAAACTCTCAGTTTCTCTCTATGCTCTCATGGAGTCTCACAATAATCTCATGGAGTTTCACAGTGCTCTCATAGACTAAACTGTGAAACAACTTAGCTATTTATACTGACCAATGACGAAAACCCATGCGACGAAAACCATGTGTGACGAAATCAGGGATTTCGCCACACACACATAATAACGAAAACAGGGGATTTCGCCATATCAATATTGACGAAATCACAATGTTCGTCATGTATAGAATATGAAGTCTTCATATGATCATGATGACATCATCATGGTGATGTCATGGATGATGTGTCTGCGGGACGGTTCGCGGCTTTTTGTGCTTTGCGTGTCGATCTCTGGGGCGCACGACGGAGGAATGTCGCGACGTCGGACTTGAGCCGGACCTAACCGTGTCGAACCAAACCGAGTCGAAGGCTCTCCGTGCTTCGCATGTCGATCTCTAGGGCGCACGACGGAGGAATGTCGCTATGTCGGGCTTGAGCCGAACCTAACCGAGTCGAACCGAACCGAGCCGAGTCGTGTCCACATAAAGTGTACCAACACGTAGCTCTGATACCAATTGTGAGGATCCGATTTGGCGGCTTTAGACAGAAGTTTGGATAGGATAAAGCTAATCGGTAGAAGTCTCGTAAGAATAGTCATAAGTAGAAAGCTTCCATTAATACCGAAAGTGCATACATCGTTGACCGGCTGGAGAGAGCATCAGCAATCTCTCCAGCCAAACTCCCAAAACTTAACAACTTTTGAACACAGGACACTATATATATACATGAGGATGGGACGAAAGAGCACTTCTGTGCGGACAATCTTGTCCATGCGGATGTAGTTACATCTGTACGAATGAGTTACATTCGCACGAATGTGTTACATCCTCGTACGAACCTCTCTCGTCCTCTCCAAAGTCATGTGTTCATATCTCAACTATTCAATATTCAACACATGCTCTATCTAGTGTATTCACAGAGTGTCGGATATACATAATATGTACAAACACTAGTTATTTGTAGGAGCAAGATTCAACACCGAGTTTGTCAAAACTGAATATCACTCATAACCACAATGATCAGGGGAGATTGGATTGGTTATATAGTGGTAGAAATCCTAATTGAAACACAATCCTAATTCTAGTTAAACATAAACATCCTTTTCTAGATCTAACTAAAAATAAGAAATCTAATAAGTATCACTAACACCAATAATTATCCTAAGTTAAGATTACTTTTAATATTAACATTAAGCACCCATGTTCCTTTAGAGACGTTCATGTTTGGCCCACAGTAGCTCGGGTTCGAGTATTATGTGATATGGTCCAACAATCACCCCTGTAATACCCGAACCAGGCTCGGGAAGCCTTCGACTCCAAGTAACTCTCGCATTTCAATAAACTTCATCGGGAGTGCCCTTTGCTCTTCTCTGCTTACATACTCGATCTCCACCAAATCATCTGCAACACATTTATGAAAGAAATGGTCTCGCGTATCAATATTTTTGCTCCGACCATGGAAAACTAGATTTTTCATATCAATGCTATGATTGATTTATTATTCACCCGGATAACTATCTTTTGCATCTCTCCACCAACAACTTCATTGTCCGAAGCCAAATTGCTTGACAAGTTGTTGAAGTTGCCACCATAAACTCTACTTTACAAGATGATAAAGCAGTCGCATTTTATTTCTGAGAACACCAAGAAACATGTGTTTACCAGAATAAAATACATGCCATGTAGTACTCCTTCCATCGTCCGCATTAGTATTATGGCTACTATCACTGTAACCTGTAATCTTGTGACATCCACCTCGTTTGTACCCTAACTCATAACTCGTAGTACTGGCAATATATCGAAGAATTTGTTTAACTACAACTAAGTGAGATACCATATGAGTTTGCATGTACGTTCTCACATTCCCCACTTTGATAATTTGTTGTATCAACCGGCTTACCTTTCTCGTCTTTTGTTAGTTTTAATCTTAGATACATAGAATACTTTGCTGGATTACACCCTAACAAACTTATTTCCTTTAAATTTTTCTTGGTGTATCCCTCCTGTTTGATATATGTTAGCAGTGTCTGGTTCATCCAGATCCATGTGGTTTTCTTCAACCCTCGTGATATAAGTTCCTCTTCCAAGAACACATCTCTACGTTTTGTGGAAACCCAATTTTTAGTAGGATTATGGAAATAGTATCCAAGTGTTCTATGGTATCCGTCAAAAACAACCTTATCACCACGAGAATTAAGTTTATATGACTCGTAACGTAATCATTACATCCTCATACCCTAAGGTCGAACACTTTGGGTTTCTTCCCAGGCGATATCTCATAAGGCATTTTGTCCACCTCCTTTCTTTGAGCTATAATGACTATTCTTATAGCAATTTTAAGAGCGAAACTCCAAAAGGTATGTGGGAGGTTTGTACGACACATCATAGATCGAACTATATCCATAAAGTTTGACTTTTTTACTCTAACACACCATTAAGTTGTTGTGTTCTAGACAAAGTGAGTTGAGAAATGATCCCACGTTTCTTCAAATGCTCATCAAACTCTTGACTAAGATATTCACCTCTTCAATTTGATTGAAGTATCTTAATCGTCCTTACAGATGATTTGGTATTGTTTGAACATTTCAATTTCATGATTAGTCTTCGTAAAATAAACATAATCGTCTGAAATCATCAATAAATGTACCAGAGTATCTCTCTCCATTTCTACCCAATGTTCTAAAAGACCGCATACATCAGTATGTATCAATCCTAATAGATCCTTTGCCCTTTCACCGATATTCGAAAACAATGCTTTGGTTAACTTGCTAGTCAAACATCATGCAAACTAGTCAAAGGACTCTTTACTATTGGAATCTATTCAATCGGTTTGTATTTTCTTTATGAGGTTCTTGTTGATGTGTCCAAGTCTATAATGCCATAAATTTGTATCTTTTAAATCTAATTTCTTACTCTTGGAGGTATGTATAATATGTTGGTGTTATGGATCTCTATCTCTTAGATTCCATTATGAGGCTTTGCATTGAAATAAAACATGTCAGTAAGATATGAAAAAATATAATCACCATTAAAAATGTAAGGCCATATAATTGTGTAGGTTTACGCTTATCTTTATCAAACACAAGTATAGGCTATTGGGCTTAGCTTTGTAGTGGGTTAGATTATATTTGGATAACCCATGTGGGCTAATTGAGTGATTTGGGCTTGTTTAGTTAAGAATGTGCATATGGGCTTGTCCCAACGTAATAGGGCTTCCTATGCTAGTATAAATAGGAGGTTCCTAAACTAGTTTTTGGTTGTTGATTCTTGAACAAATTTGTGACTTTGTGCGATATCAAGTACCAAGCGATCTCTAGATCATGTGCTTATTTTGATTTGAATCAATACATTTGCTATTCAATCTTCTACATCTTGCTTGTAATTCCGCTACTTGTTTGGTGTTTGTGTCAAGCCCCGGCTGCGTAAAACAACGAACCACGGCGGAAACGTCGGGGAGTGTCATAACAGAATCAGTGTTTCACAACACATGGTGAATGAAGTTTTGTTTTATTCCATTAATGAACTTATTGTTTTAATACAAACCAGATAAATACAAATAATTGTCTTTCAAGTTTTAAAGTCGCTAAGGCACAAGACCATCCTATGTGTAGAATGCATCAACAATCATCACATAGTAGCACCTGAAACATATGTGAAAATAAAACGTTAACATAAAAATGTCTGTGAGTAACATAGGTTTTGTGAATTAGATTCATGGCTTTGGTTAACATAAGAAAAAGATTTTATGTTTACAAGAGTAGCCATGAATCCTTGTAAAAAGTTTGGGTTCTCAAACACATTGCTTTGATAAAAAGGTTTGTAGTATATGCAAAAATATACTTTGGTTTTGAAATAATTGGATAAGTAGTATATCAAAATATACTTTAGTTTTGAAATAGTTAAATAGATAGTATATCAAAATATACTTTGGTTTAAGAATGAAAGCATCGGTAGTATATCAAATTATACTTTGGTTTGAAAATAGCGTATCAAACTATCCTTTGGTTTGAAAATAGTATATCAACTATGCTTTGGTAGTATATCAAAATATACTTTAGTTTTTAAAATAAAAGAGTCGGTAGTATATCAAACTATACTTTGGTTTTCTAAATAACATATCAAACTATGCTTTGGTAAACAATATCACATTGTGAGCATATCAACTATGCTTTGGAAGTATATTTAAATTGTGATTTGGTAGTATATCAAACAATACTTTAGTAAAACAGTATCACGTTGGTAGCATATAAAAATATGCTTTGGTAGTATATCGAAATATACCTACATCGTGATTTGGTAGTATATCAAACTATACTTTAGTAAACAATATCATATCAAACTATGCTTTGGTTTTGGAAACAACATAAGATAAGATTTTATGGCTTAATTAGAAAACATTTGCAATCTATACATTGGTTAACTAATAATATCATGTTGGCAGCATATCGAAATATGCCTTAGTAGTATACCGAAGTATACCATATATCGTGATTTGGTAATACATTCAAACCTAGTGTATCAAACTACACTTTGGAGACTATAGAAATACCACAAAGGCAAATCTATTTGGTTTAAACTATGGTTTCTGACATTCCATACAACAGGAATGGGGTGTCTAGTCCTATAGCGTTATATCGTACTACCAATCGGCCTGATCATTGTTAATGAATGTATAAGTAAAATATGAACCAACAATTAGTCTCACAAACTTTGAAAATCAGTATTTAAGCTATGGACATCAGTTTAAGTTTGTCACAGGATAAGTACTAAGCATGTGTAAACATACAGTTTGAAATCACGAAAATAGAGAATAGGCACATATGAATCACCCCAAAACATTTGAAAACGTAAAAGAGGGGACTATGTACTTACTTGAAATTCCAAGTATCCTTGATTTAGTGTCCTAACGAAGCTCGGGAAATCAAGGAATCAAGTGGCACCTAGTATCAGATCATTATGTTAATAATCGGGACCTAAATCGGGAGATCAGGTAGAATGATGTCTTGTAAACCAAATGAGTGTTGGAACTCATATAATATGGTTAACAAAGCCTACATTATGATTTGGAACCTATCCTAAGTGCATATGAGCCGTTATGGCCCGTTAAGGTAGTCTACGCTACTTTAACGCGTCAATTGCGCAAAAACGCAAACGAGTAGTCTAATTAGTCCTATGACAAGTATTATATGCCCTACCATGTTTAAATATGTTTCATAATCAGTTTAAGTGTCAAAAATTTAGTTACATATGCTTAAATTCAAATTATGCATGAAAAGGGCATTTTGGTCATTTTCCTAAGGAATATAAACTACCTATCATACAACTAATTAAACTAAGTGACCATAAGGTATAACCTCAGAAGGTTATTCCCTATGCAACTATGGTCATAAAATATGTTTGGTCGGATCCTAATGATCGACCAAACGGGTCGGGTTTGAAAGTCAAAGCGGTTGTTTAGATCGCTTGACTTATGACCCTAAACAAGCACTAAACTAAAAGTGACGAGTTAAACATGTTAAAACATGTTTAACTAAGTTAGAAAACTGATTTGATATCAAAACAAAGTGTTTTGATACCCGAAAATAGTTTCGTCACAAAATGCACATAATCGTGCATTTTGACCGAAACTTTGACTCGTCACTTCGACTAGTCAATGTGGTAATCAGTAGGTATAATCACAAAGGATTATAACCATCGTGATTACGCTAATGTTGCAAAGTTCAATTGAACTTTGTCTTGACCAAATCATGGTCAAAGCAGAAAGTCAAACACTGTTTGACTTTCTTGCTTGAAATACATAACCAAGCATGAAAGATGTGACACCTGGGGAAAATCCGCAACAATATTGATTTACCAATTGGGGATGATGTGACAACCCGAATCACATGTGATGACACTGATCACAGATCATATGTGATGTAGTTAAATGAGCCGTTCAATTTAATGTTCACATGTGTAACTTTGATATAATTGGACCAAATAGGTTTTAGTGGGTTGTCAACAGTTGGCTTCTAACAATCTAATTGGGCCGAACAATTCAAAAAATAATGGGTCGATGACTGTTTGTTTCACGTGAATTGATTAAAAGCTGGCAAATTTTATTAAACCTCAAACTGTTATCACATGCAATATATCAGATATATTATGAATGTTATAAACTTAATTGGGCCGCCACCACTTGTAAAAGATTTCGGCCCAACCTCGACCTCCTTAAACTATTTTTCGGGCTTACCACCCTTCGGCCCAATCCCCTAATTTAATCAGACTTGGCCAGCCTTCTTATTGTGTACGTAAATCATGATTCCCATTATTTAACCTATTACTCTAAACCCTATGTTTCCCAAAAACCAACGACGGCAATAGATCTTGTTCAAGCATCACCTTCTCTAGTCAACCCCCTTGGTTAGTAGTTTTATATTCATTGAAATTCTTATTTGTTTAATATTGATTTTGTGTGAATTAATTGATAAACGTGGCATGTGTATGTTAAATAAATTGGGTGATCATGTGATTGTTATAAAGAACTGGGCACGGTTTGAGACCAAGGGTGAGCCAATTGTATGTAGGTTGTGTATGAGATTTCATTAATGTTAGTATTATTGGTTAATGTTATGGAACATTATGTTATGGAATTGGTGAGATTTGTTAATAAAAAATGGTAACAGTAGGTTTAGATTAACAAATGCATAAGGATTGTATTGGATTAATTGTGATTATAGTTGATACCTAGTATGTTGATAAATGCCTATACGCTTCCAGAAGTCGTGTAATCAGCTAGGAAATTCATAAGGGTTGATAATCTATGATATTGGGATTGGGCTTTGTACGGCAATTGGGCTACATAAACAAATAGAGAAAACAATAAGTTATTTTGGGCCGGATAGGGGGGTTTGGGTTAGGTGTTGGGTAGTCCGTGTATGTCTGATTGGGCCCGAGTGGTCATTTATAATTGTAATACTAATATGGTAATTGTGATAATCATAGTCTAATAACTGTTAGATTGTGGATTGTTACCTGTTATTATATGGGCCGCACATATTTAATTCGAAGTTGGGCCACACGCATTAGCCCACAAACACTAATGAGGAGTTATTAACTGAGAAGTTGTTTACTGAATGGACAAATGGTAATCGGTTTAAATGATTGAACAGAAAGGTTATTGGGCTGTTATATGGGTTTAATAAATGCACATTAGATGTGGGCTGGGTTGGGTAGACATAAAAAGCCCTACATTTATGACCCGCCACGCACAAATGAAGTATCTGGGCCGAACTTAGATGGGTCGAGCTAGGGGACATTGGGCCGAAGCCTAGTGGGCCGTACAGTCTAAAGTATTAAGTTAGAGTTTACATTGGGCCTAGTACACGTGTATGTTACAAATTGATTTATATTGGATAACCTAACAGCTTGTATGGTATTGTTTCGGTGCTATTTATGAAATAGGGTGTACTAGATATATAATGTTTCGCGTGATTAGATGAGCAACATTTAAATACGTTATGAGTAATACACGATTCCTAGATGCTATGTGTTATGTAATTGTGAATGTGACAATACTTGAATACGAGCCTGATGTTAAATGGAATCAATAATAGCGCGTGGTTGGTCTTAATAACTAAAACAAGTGAACCACTCTGCCGAGCAATCCAAGGTGAGTTCATCTCTTGAGCATGCGTCCCGGTGGTTAGGACAGTCAGTGGGTATCCCGGGGAGGGATAAGCCTTTTGGGTAAAAACGGGAATGTTGGATAATATACTCTTCCTATCACCTTTAAAGTCCCTCCGTGTTGTTTGGTTACCGGGGAGGTAACATGGTATTAGTTAGTAGTGCTACTTAGGTTTGGCAACCTCACCCCGTACCTGGGAGGACGGGTGTTGAACTAATGACCTAGTCATGACCAATGCTTTGATAGGAGCATTGGAGAAAGGGCAAAATAATCAGAAGCCGTCTTGTATTCGGGGTATTATCAACATCACTTTCGGAATTAAATTCAATGGATTAACTAAACACTTGGTAACCAACGTTTGTGTAAAACTATGAACTCACCAGCGTTGTCTGATACACTTGTTGCATGCTCGTAGGTTGTTAGTTATCTTGGATTTGGGAACTTGCTGTCTGGAGTAGCAGGAGTGGTCATGGGTCGTACTAGATGGATTCATGTGATCGAATTATGGATAGCTTACATTGGTTTTGAAACGGTTTAACTTTGGTTTACTATTTGCTTCCGCTGAACATGTTGGGTTTTAATTAAACTTATTGTTGAAACTTTTATTTAATAAGTGATGATTTCATTTGGAAACTTGTATGCGTTCAATGTAATTAGTGGCTCGTTATTGGTATGCCACACGCCTAGCAGGGACATTCCCTAGGTGGTATTTTGGGGGTGTGATAAAAGAAACTTACAAGAGTCCAAGCTTGGAAAAAAGATCAAAGAAAACTGAAGTAGGAGGCCTTCAACAGGTGTGAGAGCCTCTCCAAGAGCAGGTATGAAGAAGAGAATGGATGAGCAAGGAAATGAGCAAAAATGCTTGCTATTTATAGATTTTCATGAACCATTTGATCAATGAAAAGTGTAATTGAGTGAAGCAAAGCATGATCCTTGCCCTACACATGGTACACACTGATTTGGGGACTTGGGGAGCACTTAAACAAGCCCATGCTATCCAAAAACTAAGTTTAAAAACCCAGAATAGCAACTGTTTTGAAGGAAACTAGTTTCTGCCTAGCTATGGGCTGTCGTGCCCCTCATAAGAGTCAGCTTAGGCTTACGCTCCCCGCGACCTAGTGCAGGCAGAAGTTTCTGTTTTGGGCAGAAACAGCCCCTGCAGCCCAAAAACTTGTTTTTTGATGTATTTAACCCCCGTTAACCCTATTTCAAGGCCCTACAAGGATGTTAAAGCATAGGGAACATGAAATATGCTTGAAAATATCAAGGATGTCAGTTCGTTTGGTCGTATGGTCGCGTTATTCAGTTAATTACGACGAAAACTCGAATGGACGTGAAAACGATCCAAATTACGCGACGAATGGTATTTTTGCATTCCAATAAATAAAATAAATATTTTAATGATTAAAATTTTTTTTGGATGTCCGGATATGATCAGAACGTAAGATATGCGCATAAATGTAAACTTATGTACTTTTTGACGCTTTTAGTCCCTATTGATCAAATAAGTATATTTTCGCATACCGAACCCTCCAAAGCTTATTTCTAAGCTATGTAAAGGATATTTAGGGTATGTTTAGCTTATAATATTGTTCCGCAATGTTTGTTGCTATACGAATCGGCAGACTTTCGCAGTTTGTGGCAAATAGTCCCTGTGATCGAATAAACTTATTTTTGACACACCAAACCCTCCAAAACTTATTTCTAACTTATGCAAAGGTTATTTAAGGTATGTAAAGCCTATGTCACTGTTCTGGAGTGTACGTTTTGTTAAACTGATTACATTTACGTAATAGTTTACGTAAAACTTCCAGAAAAGCTTCTTGAGAGTTCGAAATCATACTAGATTGGATATGTGAAATGTCATATGTATTTGTACAACTCCCGAGAATGAAACATAAGATATCATTGGATTCGTATTTGTATGATGGTTTTAGAGGAACAAATGTCACAGTCTCCCCTACTTTAGGAAATTTTATCCCGAAATTTAATTTTAGAGGAAACTTGTGAAACCAGACGTGATTGTTTCGCTTTCGAATGAATCCACCAATCCCTTAGTAAAACTCTGGGCCACGTTTGCATTTCTAGTGAATTTGTTAATTGTACTACTCTGTTGTTTATAAGGATGAGTTGAGATCCGAAGATTTAAACTTCACTCCATATAATAGATGTATGATCATACCGAAACTCAAGAGCGCCATGTTAATATCAAAGTGATGTCCTTGTTGTAGCAAAATAGTATGAACTTTGGAGTTTCGAACAATGGATGGGAGAATGTTTCCTATGAAGACTATTATAGGAAACTTGTGTGTGTTCGAAATTGGAGTCGGGGAGTGTAAGATAAAATAATATTGGTCAAGGTTCAGGACTTCTAGTAACTTAAATAACGCTACGCTCGCAATGTGATAAGGAACACTTATATATAGCAAGTACCAGCGGCGTATCCACCATGCCTTTTTTACATTGCTCCCGTTTCGTTATTCTTATCACTATAGGTCTTAACACATGACAAAACTTGCGGTGGTTTCTGAGCACTGAATTCCATAATTATGTATGCACTCATAATTACGTAATTCCTTGCGCAGTCCGCACAGTTCATTTTATAATGTGTAGGGGAAAAAATCAATCGAACAAACATGTAATGACTTGACTAGACCACCAAAGGATCTCTTTAACTAGATAAACGAACTATCTTTTTAACTAGATCAACACATGATCTTTTTAACTAGATCAACGTATGATCTCTTTAAATAGATCACCAAAGGATCTCTTTAACTTTGAATTAAATAATTGTTTTGAAATAGCACTTTGGAATCCAAGGGTCTTACTATTTGCATAGAAAAACCCCTTAAGGATTTAAGATAGTACTTTGAGTATTCTTCTGAGAATCTAACATATGAAAAATATGGAAGATTCTACAAGGATTTAGATGGCGAGCATTAGAATTACACATAAAAACATAATCACATAATTGTATAGTCGTCAAGCTGGTTATTAGCTCGTTCATTAACTTGTATATATGCATTTAATACCAGAAATCCAATCAAGGACTTCAATTGGTACTTTAAACATCCCCAAGAATCTAACTATGAAAATAGGAAGATCTTGTAAGGATTTGGTTTTGCTTTATCGAATAATAACATACGTATTAAAGCACGAAAAGAATCCAATTATGGACTTTTGATTTTGTGCTTTAAACATCCATAAGGATCTAACTATAAAGATAGGGAGATCCTATAAGGATTTGGAATTTGTGTGGTGAAAATGTTTTGAAATCCATGTACTAGGTATGTTAGGTCAACATACGGAGTGAAGTGTTCCTGAAATCAAGGTGCTAGATATGCTAAGTCAGCATATGATGCAAAAGGGTCCTTGAAATCAATGTGCTAGGCATGTTAAGTCAACACATGAAGCAAAAATGTTCTTGATAATAGTGTTCATAGTCATATAGAATAGGTCCAATTAAGGACTTATGGAAGTATCTTTAGATATCAAATCAAGGATTTGAAATGGTACTTCAAGTATCTGTTTAAAAGTTTATAACTTCTACTGTGTTTCTTTAGAAGAAACGAGTACTTAGGATTTGTGTGGTGATCGTGAGCGATCATGGGTGAAACTAAGAGAGTAGTTTAATTTACAAGAAATATGGTTCCTTACTGTTGGTATTGTAGGGGTATGTCACACATACACGCAATCACATTAGTTTTGTAAATAAAATTGAAACAACAATTTATTTATATACCAACTGAATTGTTTCAAGTGTCATAGGTAATAACAAGGAAAATACAAAAGTCTAATTGTTCACTGCTGCATTGTCATTTGTGTTTGCCTCGTTTATGTTAAATGCTCGTCCACATGCTAGATTTGCATTAACAAGCCTTGGGCAATTGTTCTGATAGTGAGTAAGATCACCACAGTTGTAGCACGATCCAGGTGGATATGGTGCATGAGCAGCAGCAGGATTTGCAGCAACATGGTTTTGGATAACAAGACGGCTTGTATTGACCAAATGTCCCAATCGCCCACAGTGGGTACATTTGTGACACAGTGTTTGATCCAGATGATGACGGTTGCATTTGTTGCACAAAGGTGCAGTACCAACATAGTTTTTCCTAGCACGAGGTTGTGCTAGCTTGTTGGGGCAACCTGGTTTTTTCTGAGCCACTACAGCGAAGTTTTGTGAAGGCTTACGCTTCTTCGACCTCTTGGAGGACTCAGTCTGTTTATCCTTTGGTTTTTCTTGTACAGTCTTGTCTGATGGTGTCTTGTCGCCTGTTCGGAAAAGTTTACCCTTCCTGATCTGAGACTCTGTCAGGGTAGCAGATAACTCAATAGTCTGCCTAACTATGGTAGGGTTACTACCAGTAACAATGTCCTGAACTGGGTCAGGGAGGCCATCAATGTACTTTTCAATCTCCTTATCCAAAGGCGTAACCTTAGTATGACATAACAGACTTAATTCCTCATAACAATCTGTGTAGGCTCGATGTTCACCGATGTCTTGTTTAAGATCATCAAATTCTCTTTCCAATGCCCTAAGTTCATGACGAGGACAAAATTCCTTCATCATTGGAGCTCGAACCTCTTCCCAGGGTTGTGCCATTGCCACATCGGCACCCCTATCCCTCATTACACCGTTCCACCATGTGAGTGCTCTTTTCTAGAATACACTCGCTGCTGTGACCACCTGAGTTTTCAAGGCCTTTCCTTGACACGTTACTTGTTTCACAATGTGTTTTCATAATGTGCATAGTTTGATGTATGATTAAGGTTGTGTTATGTGTGATTGCTAATGAAATTTACTTAGGCATAGTTTATAGTTCATGTCCTCGAAAACTCCCCTGTGATGAAACTCTTTTCGACGAAGTATATCTTCATCACAACTACTGTTCGGCGAAATATAAGTTTCGTCGTCAACCATAGTTGACGAGGAATGGGTTTTTCGTCACCAAAAGGGCCTACGGCCCAAGTAAAGCCCAGCTCAGCCAAAAGAGGCCCGACCGCCCCTAACCACTATTATATTTTGTACGTATTATTTTTTTCATAACACAATTACAAAACAAAACCCTACCCTCCTCCAAAGTGTGTGTGCGGCAGTAGAAGACCCCCCCCCCCATCAAAGCTCTTCTATTTTTGAAGCATCACCTCTCGTGTCCTTGCATTGATCGGTATGTGAGTTTATTATTTTAGGTGTTTTCATGTTATGCGTATACATACTATTGAATATATGTGTTGTGAATGGTTGAAGCATGAATTAGGGTAATGTTTGTGAATCATAGCAGGCATAATTAAATTGTTGACATGTCGAAACAACTATCATGGGTGATTAATATGTTTAATATGTGAAAGATGTTATGCGATGATGAATGGGTTCAAGTATTGTGTGTGTAATCGGCTGTATTATGATTTGATTTATAGTATTATATAAATGCTTGTTAACTTTGATCATAAAGAGGTCTAGATCCTTACACGAAAACCCAGTTTGTGGATTATGTATGCATGAAATTGCTAAATGGTAACTCATTATTGCTTGAATATATGAATGCATGATAAAAAAAATGTTAAATGAATATGAGGTGCATGTTATGTATTAGCCGATCCGTTAGAGTAATTGGAGTTTCAATAGTGAGTCATCAATGGTGTCCTTGGGTGCATCAATGAAAGTGGATCCATGTGAAACGTGTCTTATAGCTAGGCTTTGCTTGTTAGGGTAAGAGTTGAAGGTATCTATGTGATGACTACATGATTAGTAAAAAGCAGAATCTAGATATCATGTGCTCTAGGATATTTATTAAATCATAATACAATATAAGTCAAACTAATGTTGAAATATATGTTGCTTACTGGCCGAACCAGAAGTTAGAGGGGCCATGATTATCTGTTAATGTGCATAACTATATGAAAAAGAGAAACTATGAACACATGTTTAGGTATTGGGTAAATTTTAACTGAGTAAATTTACATGACTTTGAAACTATGGCCGCACATTTACTATTCTCGCACACTATCTTGAGTTTAACATTGTAGTTGGGCCATTATGATTGTTGGGCCGTGCAAGCCAGTAGCTGCACACTCGGTGTGGGCCACCCCACTCTAATGGGCCGCACATTCCCTTCGGATCATAAAGGGTCGGGTAATCTACGAACCGTACACTTCATGGTTGTTTCCGGTTGCTCAGTAAACCGCAAACCAGGAACGTAGTCGCACACTTAAATGATCAATGTACTGACTATTAAGTGGTCTCGAGTGCGTGAACATGCATGCTTGCTTGAATGAAAACCAAACTGCTTGATATGAATCATTGTGAAATACGAACTTGTAACGTAAGTATACTTATGGCTTGAACACTTGCTGTAACTTGGGTGATGATATGTGCCTTACTTTCTCGCTACTTGTGCAATGTGTACGGAAAATATGTGATTTATGTGTATATGAAACTGAATGTTATTCGTAACCATATTAGGATTTGGTTGCCCAACTGTAAACAAGTAACTAACCTTTTCGAGCAAAACCAAGGTGAGTTCATTCCTCTTGAGCATGCCTCCCGGTGGTTGGGACAGTCATTGGGTATCCCTGAGAGGGATAGGTTGTGGGTAAATCAATTTGGCTATTCCTGAGAGGAATACGTTTGTGGGTAAAATCAGGAATGTTGTATAATACACTCATCCTATCACCCTTAAGTCCCATCTGGTTTGTTACCTGAGAGGTAACGGAGTATTAGTTGGTAGCGCTATCTAGGTTTGGCACCCTCACCCCGTACCTGAGAGGACGGGTGTGAACTAATGACTCAGTCATGCCCAATGCTTTGATAGGAGCATTGGGGAACGGGCAAAATAAATCTTGAGCCGTCTTGTATTCGGGGTATTATCAACATTGTAATCAATGAACGGAATTAAAACACTTGGTAACTAACGTTTTCGTAAAACTATGAACTCACCAGCGTTGTCTGATACACATGTGTGCATGCTCGCAGGTTCTAGGTATATGTGGATGTGGAACTTGCTGTCTGGGATGCTGGAGTAGTCATGGGTCGAGATACATGGAATCGCGAGACGAGTCTAATGGTTATCGTACATATGGTTTATGAAACACTTAACTAACGATTTATGCTTCCGCTGAATACGATGATTTGTAATTATTGTTTTTGTAACACTTTATATTAATGAATGAAAGTTTCATTTAAATTCATGTGTTAGTTCAATGTGATTGGTGGCTAGATCCTGGTACGTCACACGCCTCGCGGGGGTTTCCGCTTGGGGTATTTATGGAGGTGTGACAGTTTGGTATCAGAGCCACTGGTTATAGTGAACTTGGTTTTAAAAACGTTTTATAAAACCAGACTATAACTGAACAGTTCTGAAAACGAGAATACGACCATGACACTTAGCTCCAGATTGCAAGGTTCGTCTTTTTCACCTGTTGTATACATTACATGGCTAGTGTACACTTGTTTATGATGTAGCATACAAACACACACTCGTCACTATAGCATGATGGCATGGATTGCTTGCTTACTTTATGATGCGTTGATAGTATGCCATAGTCCTTAGATTCTTGTAATCTTATCATTTTAATAACCTCTGTTTGGCATTCGAGTTTGAGGAACCATTTGACATGAGTTAGGAGGAACTGAGATGAGCATGCAAATCGTAATATTATTGTGGGTGCACACATAATAATAATGTGGGGTGCATGCGAGTCCCAGTGAGGCTTAACAAGTGAAAAAAGGGGTTCCGTTCCGTTATTTGATCGATGTGAAATACAACAGTCTATAGGAGTCGTAGCAGTGATTGCCTCCTACTCGAACGTGATCTCTTTACTCCTCTCTGAACCCTTTCGAATCTCGATGCTATCGAGTGTTACCTAAACACCCATCTGAACGCCTAGCGAACTGTGTAGAAAGCTAGGTGCTAGTACGAACGTCCCTGGGTTGGATGTCGTGGCATCGAATGATTGGTTTATACTATTCTCACTTTTCTTCATTTGCTTGAATTTAACGTATTGACGCCTTAGATCCCGAAGTGTGATCACTTCTGCAACTCTCTCACAACATACCGTGTATTACTCAATCAACTTGCTAGATCGATGGACTAGAGGATGAGCGTAGTACTTTACCGACTTTAGTATTTGGACGACCGTGATTACCAGCAACGAACATCAGCAATTTGACTCTAATCGAATCTTTAACCTGGGTCAGCGACTTATGGGAGTCAACTCTTTCAAGTTAATCGGGACATAAACGATGACAATTGACTATGGTATGGAATGTGTAACTGCCAGCACATTGAGGACGCGACTCGGAATGTGAAAACATGGACCCTGATGGTGAAAGATCGTAGGGCTCCATTTCAAGCAACGACATTAGAGGCAACAGTCATGACAACATCAAGGTACTTGTAATCATAGCCTACAGTATGGAAGATGGAGGTGCCTACGACATGGATCGGCCGTTGTTAGAATGAACACGACAACAACCAAGGGAATGAAGACAATAACAACACTAGAAATGATGCTTGTGGAAGGGCATTTAGGATTGGCATAGGTGACGCCAGGCATAATAGCAACATGGTAGCTGGGATGGGTAGCTATTCGCTTCGTCTCTATTCTGTTTGACCCCGATGCTTCTTGAAACTGAACCTGATGTGGAATCGGCTGATGGCAAGTCAAATGAAATCTCATATGTTCGTTGGGATGCAAACTCGACCTTGTGGGACAAGTGTTCGACATCGACCTTCCTTCTACTATCCTTGATGGTTGCAATGCGGTAGTTAGTGTGGATTGGTTATCCAGAAATCACGCAGATATACCCTGTGAGGAGAAGATTTTGTGTGGAGAATCGTTAATTGTTCTAAAGCGTCAGAGTGGTGTAAAGGTTAGCTTCATTTCAGCAATGAAAGCCTAGAAGAGTCTACGGAGGGATTACCCTGCTATATTGGCAATCGTTACTAACGTTTGGGCTAAGGAAAGAGAATCGAGGATCCACCAATTGTTCGTGAATCCACTCAGTGGGCTACTTGAGGAACTTTCAGGCTTACTTCCACAACTGTTAGGCAGAATCTCAATTTGATCTCACGCCAGAGGCAGCCCTGATTACTCGTACTTCATACCGTCTTGTACCAGGAGGGTTGCAAGAACTATCTAATCAACTACAGGAACTACTGAACAGGAGTTTTGTTGGACATAGTTTTTTTCGCTTTGGGGAGCCCCGGTTATATTCGGGAAGATAAAGCCTTTTCGTATGTGTACTGATTATCCATGATTCAGCAAGGTGACAGTCAAGAACCGTTTGCCTCGACTATGTATTGACAACCTGTTGACCAGCGGCGAGGGTCAAGCTCCCATTCGAGGATTGGCGAACGAACGACCTATCGTCAGATGGAAGTCCAAGGGGTGGATGTTCTTAAAACGGCATATCAGACGCAATGCGGCCATTACAACTTTGTATTCCATGACCTTTGGGTTAACCAACACACCACCAGCTTTATGGATCACATGAACCGACCGTGTTTATTGTCGATGTTCTGAATCACTTTCAAGAGAAAGGAACATGATGGGTGGCTTTGTATCTTAATTTAGAGCTCCTAACGGAGGAGCCACACCGCGCGAAGTCTTGATAAATGTGACTTCTGACTTCGAGAGGTACATTTTTGGCCATGAAATCAGCGAAGTGGAATACATGTGGATCACGCTGAGATCCATTCTGTTAGAAACCGATTGGCACCAAAGATTCTTTCAGGGATACAACAATTTCTTAGTTTCACGAGATGCTATCGCAGATTCGTCTCGGAATTTTCGAAGATTGCGTAGCTTTAACCTCTTTCGCATAGCAGGGTGCTGTGAACTCTTGGGAGACAAAACAGGAGAATGTCTTTTCAGCTTCTGAAATTCAACTCTACAATGCACTGAGCATCACCTTTACCTGAGGGTACGGGTGATCTAGTGGTATACCTTAAGGGTTCGAATCAGAGTCCCAGTTACACATCGATACAACACGAGAAAGTGATGTCTTACGTAGTGGATTTACAAGAAGAGTTGCACAAGTCACAACCTGTGGTGGAAACCATGGTCTTTGAATTTAAGTTGGAGGCATTACTTGGGCGGTACCAAATGCATTACTTAGACCGATCAAAAGGGCCTCCCGTGTGCCGTTGTATCGAAAGAGCTAAAAGATGTAATGACATCGCTGGATGGAACCTTTGAATGATTTTGGCTGTGAAACCTAGACGTATACGAGCCTCACAGCACACCATCAGCTCTAACCTACCTGATCATATTTGCCCTGCTCAAATCGAAGCACTGAAGGAAGAGAATTTTCGGGTGGTGTCCATGCGGGGCATGGAGAAGTGACTTTTGGCAAGTCGGACGATATTCGCTACTTCATGGAACGAATATGGATCCCACTGTACAGCAATCCAAGGGAACTTGTGTTGAGCGAAGCACACCAGCCTCGACATTCTAGTCATCTGGATTTTGATTGAATATATTAGGATCTAAGGATCTTGTACTGGCGACCGAACTTGAACGCCTACACAGCGAAACATGTGAACGACGTTTGACTTATGCGAAAGCCAAGGTGGAACATCAGAAACCTTCTGGTTTGTGTCAGTAATAGAAACACCCATTTGGAAATTGGAACAGACTGCCACGGATTTTGTCACAGGAAACAGTATCACCTGGGTGATCGGTGATTGTCTCATGTAACCAGTACAACCTCTTGCAATCAAGGAAGCTGACGAGTCTTCACAGCTTGTGAATATTCCTCAGAGAGAGGCGGCTTTTTAGGCACGAGGTGCCAACTCCTGTTATCTCTGATTTTGATCTATACCTGATTTATGACAGGCATTACACAACACCCCTGGCTCACGTCTAGACATGAGCATTACTTAGGACAAAAGGTCTGAGTACATAAACCATCTTGACACTCGAAGACATGCTGTGAGCATGTGTGTATGATTGGCTTTAGTAAAGATTGGAAAGACACTTACCTTGGGATGAGTCCTACTGCAGCAGATACCATTCAGGTATTCAGACAGCTCTGATGAGGCATTGCATGGACGACAATGCCAATCTCCTTGATAGACTAAGGTAGGTGACAACTTGTACTCGAAACTCTTGGGAAAATTGTTTAGATCAGAAGTTGTTTGGCGGCAACGCGTGACCATCAGGAAAGCTGATAAGCTTAGGAAACATTGGGAATTCGCTGCAGGCGGACGTGTCATGATTGAAAGACTCACCCTGGGAGGGTGTGGTATGCTTGGGAAGCGTGGCAAGCTTAATTTACATCACGTTGAGCCATTCAAAATTTTGGAAAGAATCAGGGGCATGGCCTTCAAACTCGAGTTACCCGACGAATTGGGTAACGTGCACAAGGTCATTTAAGTCTCGAATCTAAGGCAGTGGTTGTCCGATGAAACGTTTGTGATACCTTTGTTAGACAAGTTGCAGGGGTCAAGGAGTCTATCGAAGCATGGACCAGGAAGTCAAGGTTCGTTAGCATAGTCGCATGACAATCGTGAGAGTTCGTTAGAACTCAAGACGTGGACCGGAGTTCACGTGGGAACATAAAGATTTGATAAAGCTCTAATATCCTCAATTGTTCAGTTGGTTGAACCAACTTTTGTTGTCATTGGCGAATTTCAGGACGAAATTCCCTTTCAAGTTGGGGATGATGTGGTACCTGCGGAAAATCCATAGTCATCCTGATTTAACACCTTGCCGCTTTGGATTACTTGTTAAATTTCGGGACGAAATTTTTTTCAAGTTGGGGATGATGTGACAACCCGAGTTTTCAAGGCCTTTCCTCGACACGTTACTTGTTTCACAATGTGTTTTCATAATGTGCATAGTTTGAAGTATGATCAAGGTTATGTTATGTAAGATTGCTAATGAAATTTACTTAGGAATAGTTTATAGTTCATGTCCTCGACAACTCCCCTGCGAAGAAACTCTTCTCGACGAAGTATATCTTCGTCACAACTACTATTCGGAGAAATATAAGTTTCATCGTCAACCATACTTGACGAGGAATGGGTTTTTTGTCGCCAAAAGGGCCTACGGCCCAAGTAAAGCCCAGCTCGGCCAAGAGAGGCCCGACCGCCCCAAACCTCTATTATATTTTGTACGTATTATTTTTTTCATAACACAGTTACAAAACAAAACCCTACCCTCCTCCCAAGTGTGCGTGCGGCTGTAGAAGACCCCCCCCCCCCTATTGAAGCTCTTCTATTTTCAAAGCATCACCTCTCGTGTCCTTGCATTGATCGGTATATGAGTTTATTATTTTAGGTGGTTTCATGTTATGCGTATACATACTATTGAATATACGTGTCGTAAATGGTTGAAGCATGAATTAGGGTAATGTTTGTGAATCGTAGTAGGCATAATTAAACTGTTGACATGTCGAAACAACTATCATGGGTGATTAATATGTGAAAGATGTTATGCGATGATGAATGGGTTCGAGTATTGTGTGTGTAATCGGCTGTATTATGATTTGATTTAGAGTATTATATAAATGCTTGTTAACTTTGATCATAAAGAGGTCTAGATCCTTACACAAAAACCCAGTTTCTGGATTATGTATGCATGAAATTGCTAAATGGTAACTCATTATTGCTTGAATATATGAATGCATGATAAAAAAAATGTTAAATGAATATGAGGTGCATGTTATGTATTAGCCGATCGGTTAGAGTAATTGGAGTTTCAATAGTGAGTCATCAATGGTGTCCTTGGGTGCATCAATGGTGTCCTTGGGTGCATCAATGAAAGTGGATCCATGTGAAACATGTCTTATAGCTAGGCTTTGCATGTTAGGGTAAGAGTTGAAGGTATCTATGTGATGACTACATGATTAGTAAAAAGCAGAATCTAGATATCATGTGCTCTAGGATATTTATTAAATCATAACACAATATAAGTCAAACCAATGTTGAAATACATGTTGCTTACTGGCCGAACCAGAAGTTAGAGGGGCCATGATTATATGTTAATGTGCATAACTATATGAAAAAGAGAAACTATAAACACGTGTTTAGGTATTGGGTAAATTATAACTAAGTAAATTTACATGACTTTGAAACTATGGCCGCACATTTTACTGTTGTCACACACTATCTTAAGTTTCACATTGTAGTTGGGCCATTATGATTGTTGGTCCGTGCAAGCCAGTAGCTGCACACTAGGTGTGGGCCGCCCCACTCTAATGGGCCGCACATTCCCTTCGAATCATAAAGGGCCGGGTAATCTACGAACCGTACACTTCATGGTTGTGTCTAGTTGCTCAGTAAACCGCAAACCAGGAACGTAGTCGCACACTTGAATGATCAATCTACTGACTATTAAGTGGTCACGAGTGCGTGAACATGCATGCTTGCTTGAATGAAAACCAAACTTCTTGATATGAATCATTGTGAAATACGAACTTGTAACGTAAGTATACTTATGGCTTGAACACTTGCTGTAACTTGGGTGATGATATGTGCCTTACTTGCTCGCTACTTGTGCAATGTGTATGGAAAATAGGTGATTTATGTGTATACGAAACTGACTGTTATTCATAACCATATTAGGATTTGGTTGCCCAACTATAAACAAGTAACTAACCTTTCCGAGCAAAACCAAGGTGAGTTAATTCCTCTTGAGCATGCGTCCCGGTGGTTGGGACAGTCATTGGGTATTCCTGAGAGGGATAGGTTGTGGGTAAATCAATTTGGGATTCCTGAGAGGAATACGTTTGTGGGTAAAATCGGGAATGTTGGATAATACAATCATCCTATCACCCTTAAGCCCCATCTGGTTTGTTACCTGAGAGGTAACGGAGTATTAGTTGGTAGCGCTCTCTAGGTTTGGCACCCTCACCCCGTACCTGAGAGGACGGGTGTGAACTAATGACTCAGTCATGCCCAATGCTTTGATAGGAGCATTGGGGAACGGGCAAAATAAATCTGGAGCCGTCTTGTATTCGGGGTATTATCAACATTGTAATCAATGAACGGAATTAAAACACTTGGTAACTAACTTTTTCGTAAAACTATGAACTCACCAGCGTTGTCTGATACATGTGTGTGCATGCTCGAAGGTTCTAGGTATATGTTGATGTGGAACTTGCTGTCTGGGATGCTGGAGTGGTCTTGGGTCGAGGTACATGGAATCGCGAGATGAGTCTAATGGTTATCATACATCTGGTTTATGAAACACTTAACTAACGATTTATGCTTCCGCTGAATACGATGATTTGTAATTACTGTTTTTGTAACACTTTATATTAATGTATGAAAGTTTCATTTAAATTCATGTGTTAGTTCAATGTGATTGGTGGCTAGATCCAGGTACGTCACACGTCTCGCGGGGGTTTCCGCTTGGGGTATTTTTGGGGGTGTGACAGATGAAAACTCAACCTTTCGCTTTTTTGGGCAATGTACATGACAAAACATGCTTTCGAGACTCTCAAACCACTGTAGGACCCCTGTAGCTCCTTCAGACCCAGTAAATGTAAGTGACTTAGCTAAGTTGAATGTCTTATAGTTGCACTGAACATTGTTATTATTATAGTTGTTGTTCGCTTGATTTATCTGGGTAATAAGGTTCGGGAGTACATCAGCAATTTGATGAGTGATTAAGGATGCCATGGTGGCATCCTGAGTTTGATCACGTCGAGGAGGCATTCTGAAAAAGTAAAGAAACATGAGGGGAAACGAGTGAGATTATATTGGGTAGTCAAAATTGAATGCTTGAAAGGATATCGACAAAGCATGAAGATTGTGATTATTTGTTCGTTACCTAAAACAAACAAACGACACCGTGACTAATCAAAGTAAATGGGTCATATTAATGTATCGTGAAGACATGCTTTAGCCTATAAGTGGACACTCACCCCAAGAGTCCCCAGGTAAGAGTTAGTGGTTCGATACTGCGGATTTATACGAACACTCTAGCCTTAGACAGAAAACTCGAGGTACAGGCACCCACTCTTCCAGATTGCACGTGTTCACATTATGAAGACCCAAAATTTGACTAGATTTTGAAAACTTTGAAGGTATGAAGCCTAAAAGAATCTTCCAAGAATGGATGATTGACTTTCGAAATCGTTTTGGAAATTTGTGTTCTTGTTTTGGTAATCACCTAAAGATAGGGGCGGTTTTGTTTTAAGATTTAAACAAAAGATAACTTGTGTTAGGGTCCTAGGAAGGTTATAGTCTAGGTCAAAGCATTACTAATAACCTAATTCCCTATAACCATGAGCTCTGATACCAACTTTTCTGTCACACCCCGACCGCGTAAAACAACGAACCACGGAAAAAATGTCGGGGAGTGTCGTAACAGAATCATTGTTTCACAACAATTGGTGAATGAAGTTTTGTTTTATTCCATTAATGAACTCATTGTTTTAATACAAACCAGATAAATACAAATAATTGTCTTTCAAGTTTTAAAGTCGCTAAGGCACAAGACCATCCTATGTGTAGCATGAATCAACAATCATCACATAGTAGCACCTGAAACATATGTGAAAATAAAACGTCAACATAAAAATGTATGTGAGTAACATAGGTTTTGTGAATTAGATTCATGGCTTTGGTTAACATAAGAAAAAGATTTTATGTTTACAAGAGTAGCCATGAATCCTTGTAAAAATTTTGGTTTCTAAAGCACATTGCTTTGATAAAAAGGTTTGTAGTATATGCAAAAATATACTTTGGTTTTGAAATAATTGGATAAGTAGTATATCAAAATATACTTTAGTTTTGAAATAGTTAAATAGATAGTATGTCAAAATATACTTCGGTTTAAGAATGAAAGCATCGGTAGTATATCAAATTATACTTTGGTTTGAAAATATCATATCAAACTATGCTTTGGTTTGAAAATAGCATATCAACTATGCTTTGGTAGTATATCAAAATATACTTTAGTTTGTGAAATAACAGAGCCGGTAGTATATCAAACTATACTTTGGTTTTGTAAAAAACATATCAAACTATGCTTTGGTAAAAAAATATCACATTGGGAGCATATCAACTATGCTTTGGAAGTATATCAAAATGTACTTAAATTGTGATTTGGTAGTATATCAAACTATACTTTAGTAAAACAGTATCACGTTGGTAGCATATCAAAATATGTTTTGGTAGTATATCGAAATATACCTAAATCGAGATTTGGTAGTATATCAAACTATACTTTAGTAAACAATAACATATCAAACTATGCTTTGGTTTTGGAAACAACATACGATAAGATTTTATGGCTTAATTGGAAAACATTTTCAATCTATACATTGGTTAACATAATAATATCACGTTGGCAGCATATCGAAATATGCCTTAGTAGTATACCGAAGTATACCATATATCGTTATTTGGTAATACATTCAAACCTAGTGTATCAAAATACACTTTGGAGACTATAGAAATACCACAAAGGCAAATATATTTGGTTTAAACTTTGGTTTCTAACATTCCGTACAACATGAATAGGGTGTCTAGTCCTATAGCACTATATCGTACTACCAATCGGCTTGATCATTGTTAATGAATGTATAAGTAAAATTATGAACCAACAATTAGTCTCAAAAATTTTGAAAATCAGTATTTAAGCGATGGATATCAGTTTAAGTTTATCACAGGATAAGTACTAAGCATGTGTAAACATATAGTTTGAAATCACGAAAATAGGGAATAGGCACATATGAATCACCCCAAAACATTTGAAAACGTAAAAGAGGGGACTATGTACTCACTTGAAAGGACAAGTATCCTTGATTTAGTGTCCTAAGGAAGCTCAGGAAATCAAGGAATCAAGTGGCACCTAGTATCGGATCATTATGTTAATAATCGGGACCTAAATCGGGAGATCGGGTAGAATGAGGTCTTGTAAACCAAATGAGTGTTGGAACTCATATAATATGGTTTAACAAAGCCTACATTCTGATTTGGAACCTATCCTAAGTGCTTATCACCCGTTATGGCCCGTTAAGGTAGTCTACGCTACTTTAACGCGTCATTTGCGTAAAAGCGCAAACGAGTAGCCTAATTAGTCCTATGACAAGTATTATATGCCCCAACATGTTTAAAGATGTTTCATAATTAGTTTAAGTGTCAAAAATTTAGTTACATATGCTGAAATTCAAATTATGCATGAAAAGGGCATTTTGGTCATTTTCCTAAGGCATATAAACTACCTATCATACAACTAATTAAACTGAGTGACCATAAGGTATAACCTCGAAAGGTTATTCCCTCTACAACTATGGTCAAAAATTATGTTTGGTCGGATCCTAATGATCGACCAAACGGGTCGAGTTCAAAAGTGTAAGCGGTTGTTTAGTAGACCTCTTGACTTACGACCCTAAACAAGCACTAAACTAAAAGTGACGAGTTAAACATGTTAAAACATGTTTAACTAAGTTAGAAAACTGATTTGATATCAAAACAAAGTATTTTGATACCCGAAAATAGTTTCGTCACAAAATGCACATAATCGTGCATTTTGACCGAAACCTTGACTAGTCAACGTGGTAATCAGTAGGTATAATCGCAAAGGATTATAACCATCGTGATTACGCTCAAGTTGCAAAGTTCAATTGAACTTTGTCTTGACCAAATCATGGTCAAAGCAGAAAGTCAAAAACTGTTTGACTTTCTTGCTTGAAATACATAACCAAGCATGAAAGAAACTTACAAGAGTCCAAGCTTGGAAAAAAGATCAAAGAAAACTGAAGTAGGAGGCCTTCAACAAGTGTGAGAGCCTCTCCAAGAATAGGTATGAAGAAGAGAATGGATGAGCAAGGAAATGAGCAAAAATGCTTGCTATTTATAGATTTTCATGAACCATTTGACCAATGACAAGTGTAATTGAGTGAATCAAAGCATGATCCTAGCCCTACATATGTTACACACTGATTTGGGGACTTGGGGAACACTTAAACAAGTCCATGGTATCCAAAAACTAAGTTTAAAAACCCAGAACTGCAGTTGTTTTGAAGGAAACTGGTTTCTTCCCTGCTATAGGCTGTCGAGCCCCGCGTAAGAGTCAGCTTAGGCTTACGCGCCCCGCGACCTAGTGCAGGCAGAAGTTTCTGTTTTGGGCAGAAACAGCCCCTGCAGCCCAAAAACATGTTTTTCGATGTATTTAACCCCCGTTAACCCCATTTCAAGGCCCTACAAGGATGTTAAAGCATAGGGAACATGAAATATGCTTGAAAATATCATGGATGTCGGTTCGTTTGGTCGTATGGTCACGTTATTCGGTTAATTACGACGAAAACTCGAACGGACGCGAAAACGATCCAAATTACGCGACGAATGGTATTTTTGCATTCCAATCCCTAAAATAAAATATTTTAATGATTAAGAAAATTTTTTGATGTCCGGATATGTTTAGAACGTAAGATATGCGCGTAAATACAAACTTATGCACTTTTTGACGCTATTAGTCCCTATTGATCAAATAAGCGCATTTTCTCATACCGAACCCTTCAAAACTTATTTATAAGCTATGTAAAGGATGTTTAGGGTATGTTTAGCTTATGATCTTGTTCCGAAATGTTCGTTGCTATATGAATCGGTAAACTTTCGCTGTTTGTCGCAAGTAGTCCCTGTGATCGAATAAACTTATTTTTGATACACCAAACCCTACAAAACTTATTTCTAAGTTATGTAAAGGTTATTTAAGGTATGTTAAGCCTATGTCACTATTTCGGAGTGTACGTTTCGTTAAACTGATTACATTTACGTAATAGTTTACGTAAAACTTCCAGAAAAGCTTCTCGAGAGTTCGAAATCATACTAGATTGGATATGTGAAATGTCATATGTATTTGTACAAATCCCGAGAATGAAACACAACATTTTATTGGATTCTTATTTGTATGATGGTCGTAAAGGCATAAATGTCATAGTTTGATATCCAATTGTGTAGTTTTGGGACTTACGATTGGTATCAGAGCCTAAGTAGTCTTGCCAAGGCTCGGTTATAATCAGATATTGTTTGAAGATCGAAGAACGAAGGCTGTTTGCTGATTTGAACCAACAAGGAAAATTTTGAAGAACGAAGAACAGCCTTGAAGATCAAGAAAAATTCAAGAATTCTGCATTTTGATTTGTTTTGAATGTTAACTAAATCTGTTTTCATGTTTGTAGGGATTTTCGGTGGAAAGAATCAAAGAGATTGAATTTCAAATCATCTCCTTGATATTTGGGATTTGAGTATATCTCATTTCCAAAACATTTAGTGTGCGACTACATTCCTTTCAAATTCAACCCAACTGTGCGACTGCATTCCTTTCAAATTCAAGTGTGCGACAAGTTGTTTTAATTTCCAACTTAAAGTATGCAACTAAAACTGGTGATCATCACTTGCACGTGTAAAAAGTTCATAATCATCAAACTGTGCGACCAACTTAAAGTGAAGTTTGTGACAACATTTTCATTGTGCGACCAACTTAAAGAGCAAGAGTGTGCGGCAATATAACCATTCATCTTCATCACCAATCACTCTGGTTCACCAAGTAATAGTTTTTGACCTTCCAGGTTCTCGAGTTAGCATCAGTTCTTGAGGTTCTTGTTCTCGAGTCGGAATTACGAGTTGCCATTGGTTTTGAGTTCACTGATCACTCTTCATCATTATCTCCGATCTACATCTCCGTCATAACCTGTGACTCTCCATCTCTGGAACATCATCCAATAAACTCATCATCATATTCACCTTCAAAGCAAAGTTCATCATCATAGTTTTCATCTGTACATCATCATCTATATCGAATTAGCACTCAGTTGGAGTGTGCGACTTACATCATTCATAAAATCATCATCTTCAAGTTTAACATTAGTGTGCGACTAAAGTTGAGGAGTACGACCAATCAAAAAGTTAGTGTGCGACAAATATCATCAGTCATCACCATCTCGCACACCTAACTCGCACACCTATCCAGCACACCGTGCATACGTTAATCATTCCATCATCGTCAAGTTACCATCATAACCACCACTTGCACATCACTACACGTCATTGAAACCACCGGCACCTTATCACCGTTCGAGTTCCACCAAATCTCCGTCATCTTCGTCATTTTATCACCAAACCGTTGTTCACGTTATCACAACTTCTTCGTCCGACGACCACCGTGCACCTCCGCCGCATCAACACCACTGTTTACCACTGTTCTTCTCCGTTGACCTTCGACACCCTCCGGTCACCGTACGATCATTAGAGCCTCCTCGCTCTTTGATTACCTAACTGTGACAATTAGGTATCGGAAAGGTTTTGTCGGGTGAATTTGTTAAGGTTTCAAATTTTAGAAAATATACTAATTGACATTAAGGATTCTTAGGTAATCATTAGTTTTAATAATAAAAACAATCAATCATTAGTTAATATTTTTCGGGTAAATTACTTTTTGAGTCCCTGTGTTTTATGGGTTTTAACTAGTTGAGTCCAAAAGCAAAAAGTTTAACGACCTGAGTCCCCATAAGCATTTTCTTTAACCATTTGAGTCCAAATTTCTAACTCCATCCACCAAGTTTGTTAACTACAAGGGTAATCTGGTCATTTACACACAAAGTACAAGTCTTATATGCACAAGAGTATAAGGAACAAGTCTGCAAACCGTACCTCCACCATTATCTGTGTCTTCCCCACCGTCAACCACGATAACCTCCGCCACTAGTGAACTTGAATCCGAGTAACGAAACATTGATCAACGCCACAACCTCCACCACCACAACCTCCTGAATAAAACAATATATTCATATATAAAGCAAGTCTATTGCACATGATTCTGTTTTTTTTATCACTACAAAATTGGTTTGTTGAATTCAACCTGAACAATCACAACTTCAATTCACTGGCAGGTAACTTCATTAAAAATCTACAAAGGACAACATATCGACAAGTGTTAACCAACATGCTTCATATTGCAAGTATGGTCCAAGTCTTAAAAAAAAAAAAAACTCCCCTCCGGCCAAAAGGTAATTTGATAACGGCTTTTGATTTTCCGCACCATCTCTTACTGGTTTCGTTTGACGGAACTGGCCAATCACTTTTGCCGCCTTCTGATTGGAACAGATCGGAAGCATCGGAACAGATCGGAAGCATCGCCGGAACCATCTGTCAATCGTCATCATCAGAACAGATCAGAAGCACCGGATTTCTCTTCCGCACCATCTCTTACTGGTTTTGTTTGACGGAACTGGCGAATCACTTTTGCCGCCTGCTGATTGGAACTGATCGGAAGCATCGGAACAGATCGGAAGCATCGCCTGAACCAACTGTCATTCGTCATCGGAACAGATCGGAAGCACGGGATTTCTCTCTTTAACTGTTTTTCTCTCTAGGAAGAAGAAAAGGGAAGAAGAACAGAAAGAAGAAGTGGAAGAGAGAGGAAGAAAGAACAGGGATATGAAGGGTGAAGAGAGAGAGAGAGAGTTTTTGTATTTTTTTAAATATAAGGGTATTTTGCTCATTTAATAATATTTAACCAAAAATTCTAACTGTGTTTGAAATTTGGACTCAAATGGTTAAAGAAAATGTTCATGGGGACTCAGGTCGTTAAACTTTTTGCTTTTGGACTCAAGTGGTTAAAACACATAAAACACAGTGACTCAAAAAGTAATTTACCCATATTTTTAATTATAATAATTTTAATCATAATAATAAATAATATTATGAGTAAAAAGCACGGATAGTCCATGTGGTTTGGTGAAATTTCACCTTTAGTCACCAACTTCTCAAAGTTACACTCTTAGTCCATGTGGTTTGACAAGTTGTTACTCGGATAGTCCCCAAAGCGGATGGAGGTTAGTTTTTCTAGTTAAGTGGATGTGAAATGACAACGACTATCCGAGTAACAACTTGTCAAACCACAGGGACTATCTGAGTAACAACTTGTCAAACCACAGGGACTATCCGAGTAACCTTCATCCGCTTTAGGGACTATCAGAGTAACAACTTGTTAAACCACAGGGACTAAGAGTGTAATTCTGAAAAGTTGAGGATTAAAGGTGAAATTTCACCAAACCACAGGGACTATCCATGCATTTTACTCTAATATTGTTCTATATAACATATTTTAGTATAAAAATAAAAAAAAAAGATTTTTATTAAAAATAATAAAAAGGAGTTTAGTTATTGTTTGGTAATAAGTTTTGACAGGTTTGGAGGCGTGGTACAGAAAAGTTGGTTCGTGCGTGTGGTAAAGGGTTTGAGTTAGCGAGCACACGGATTCTCGCTTTGGGCTTGTGTTGAGGAAATAGTGTACGTGATCCTACGTGTACGACCTATACTAGTGTGCGGTCACGGTTTTAACTCTCCATTTTAGTAAAAATGCACATTTCTGGGGGATCACATTTTCGGGGGATCAAAGTATAGCAACTCAGAAATGTCTTCTCAGGATGATGTGATTAAGCGATATCTTGAAGGTTTTAGATACTTTCCTGGTGAATCTGTAGAAGCATTAATTGACAGATTTGCTGAACTGCTCACTGATATGAAGAAGGCTGAAATTGTGGTGCCAAGTCATATGAGCAACAAAAGGCTTCTAGATGTTCTGAAAAAGATTCTAAATCAGCCCAATAGTAGCTGGTTTTGGAATGTGAATCAGATCTTTTTGACAACCAACTATCTTAAAATGAAGCCGGATGAGCTGATCTCACTCATCAAATCATATGACGATGCTGACAAGCAGTCTACTCAAGGCAACACATCTGATGTAGTTTGCTCACCCATTCCTACTCCTACTACTCCATTACCTGCTGTAGGTTGCTCATCCACTTCTGCTGATTCATCACAAAATTCAGAATCAGGTTGCTGTACAGGTATTCAAATTCATGACTACACTCCCACGATCAAAGTGGTATGTGTAGACAAGATATGTTGTACTCTTGCTTGTAGGGGAAAAGTTAAAGGGTATAAAGAGCAGGCCGACTCGCTCGTTATGCAACTTGAATTTTCAAAATCTAAAGATTATGAATAAAAAGAAATTAAATGGATACAAGGATATGGTGGAGGCACAAAAGCTTGATATCCGTAAGTTGCATAGCGATCTGAGTGAGGCACGATCTAGATATCTCCACTTTAAGGAACTGTCTGAAAAACTAACTATTGAACTCGATAATCTAAAATCAACTTTTGAAAGCACAGTTTTTAATTTTAAAAAGTTTGATATATCAAGTGAAAATTTTGAAAATATGATTAATCAACAGTTAAAATACAGTAAGAAGGAAGTGAGGAATAAGGGAATGGGATTCGTATGTATACCTCTATAACACCCCTAAAAATATTAAATTATATATATGTATTGAAAATAAAATAGTGAGATTTTAAGTTTGGAATAATAAACCTAGTTAAAATCTTGTTATAAAAGATGGGACATTAAAGAATTCTAACCATTCTATAAAATTTGAAATTTAAGGGACCAATTGTGCCAAAATGGGAAGTTGTTTTGATATACAGGATAAACTTGAAAACACACACTCTGTGTGTGTGTCCTGTTCGATCAAAACACCCAGGAGCGAACTCTTGTTCTTGAAAACCCTAATTCATCCAATTCCACTCCAATTCAAAGAAGAAATTCAATTAGGATTCAATCCTAAGCTAGAATCTTGATCACTAACCTTAGTATATCACAAGGTATGTGTGAATTTGCTATGTGATGATGTTTTGATGGTTCTCGTAACTGAAATTAGTGGAGAATTGATTGATGTTGTGGATAAATTAGGATGACTACAAGTCTAGGAACAAGTCTTAGACAATAATTTGATCGATTCATGTCATAACCTATTAGTTTCAATGTTTATCATATAGGTGGGATATGGGTTTAGTGATGAATACTAGAATTCTTGTGATATTTGATGTTAATTGAATGTTTGGAAGTAAGTTGAAGTGTGATTATGGTATTCTTGATATATGAATCAAAATACTATAGTTAAACATGGCTAAAGTTATTAATTATGAATATAATAGTGTTAGGATACTAATTATGCACACAAGATGTTTGATAAAATGCTTGAATGAATTTGAAATAAGTGAGAATTATCAAATAATCACTTATTTGACTAGTTGAAAGCATTCGAAGAAATACAGATACTAAGCAATATGTCTGAATTGTATTTTATAGGCAATTTGGGTGGATCTTCTAGTAACCAAGGCGGAGTGGATAATCGGTTGAATGGAAAGCTTTAAAGGTACGCGGCTATACGCTTCAAAAATTCTTGTTATTATTTATGTTAGTTACTTGAGTGCTAATGACATAGTCATAATGTTGGTTATTACTAAGTGAAGGATTTCGTATGTAGTAATCGGACGGGAATAATTAGAGATTGCGATAAAGTATAAATGATAAAAGTGGTGGATTACACTTAAAAAGTTAAACGGGTCAAATTGACTCGAATACTACATGTTTGATTATAGTAAGGCTATGGATTTCGCTATTGAAATCAAACGGGTGAAAATCACCAAAGTATTGAACTTTGGTAAGTTAAAGCGATGGATGACGCTAATTAAGTTAAACGAGTTGATTAGGAAATATGTACTTCGATAACGGCACTTCAGTTTTTCATATAATATGTCGTAAAATACAAGTACGTTGATGTGTAGTTCTTATAGAAGTTATGAACTCATAAGTAAATTCTATGTTTTATACTTTATAATTTGAAACGGGTTGAATAATTATGAAAATTCATATAAGCCGAGGGTTTAAATTAAGAAAACTTGTTTAGTCATATGTTGGATTTTTATTCCATGTTATAGATGATCTAATTGCGATCATGTAGAAAGAAATGTGACCCAAATTGGACAAAAAATGAACAAGTTATGGACGTTTTCGTAAAATAGATCATAGCTGGGAAATGCAGGTTTTTAAAACAAACCCGCTGGAAAAACCACGCTGTCGTGCCAGCGACAGCAAACCATGTTACCTGCGCGACGCGCGAGGGGCCTCGCGACCCGCGAACAGTGGGGCTTTCACCGTCGCGCCCCGCGACGGCAATAGAGATCTGCAAAAAAAATTATTTTGATGAGTTTTGACATTTTAGACTTGTTAAACCACATCATAAAGTCGTATAACAGATGTTTTGGATGATTTTGGTCATAAGTAACTATAGGAACTTGCAGATGAAGATCAAGCTATGGTAGAGAACCGAACACGCACGCCAAGAAGTTTCCGCAAATGAAAACGTTTACTTTTGTTACAAATACCTTAAGTCTTGTGTTATCCTACTTTGTAAATATGGTCTGAAATGTTTTGAAGGTTAAGTATGTTATGTTTTAACAATATGGTTTTGAAACTTTAGTGAACGTCTTTTGAAGGTTTTTAGATCTTGTATAAATGTCATTAATTCAATGTTTTAGAAAGACAAAGGATTTTAAATGCAATATGTATTGTATAAATTATAAAATGAATGTAAGGGTCTTACAAGTTGGTATTAGAGCCTCACTAAGACAATGTGTGTTCGGTTCAAACTTGATCAAGACATCCGGTTAGAATTACTTACAAATAAGTATAGATTTATAGATTTAAATGATGAAAAATACGTGAAAAGTGTATGGGAGGAGGGTATTATTACGCACACTAAGTAAGAAAGGTAAGGCAAGTTATATACTTGACCAAACCGAAAAAGAATAACACATTACTTGTGACTAAGTATGTGTGATATAAATTTCCATGTAACAAGATGGAAATGAATTAAGTAGTTACTGATTAACTATTGTAAACATTTCAGTTAAAGAAATATCCGGTGCAATCGGAGGTGATGTAGCATCTCACTTAACTGAAGAGATGAAAGCTACAATTTCCGAGGAAATCGGAAAGGCCTTAGAAGCTAGTCTACCGCAGTTTATCGATAGACTACAAACCACACTCTTATCGGTAATAGATGATAAGATGAACCGAAAAGAGAGATACGGGTAAATCGAAAGCGTATCCATATAATAAATTTGTGGCATGCAAACCCCTAATCTATAATGGTGAAGTTGATCCAATCGTTTGTCAACGATGGATTAGCGACATTGAAGAGGTATTCGAAAGAACCCATTGTGATGAGACTGATTTCATGGCATACGGAACCGGTCAGTTAAGAGGCCAAGCTAAGGATTGGTGGGATAATCTGAGGAAGGAACAGGGAATTGAGACCATGAGAATAATGACGTTAGAAGAATTCAAGACACCGTTCCTTAGACACCATAGCCCGAAAACTGTGATCAATAGAGTTAAAGAGGATTTTATTTAGCTGAGGCATAGTGGTGAGTCGATAGAAAAGATTACGGGAATATTTCTCGACAAGCTCAGGTTTTGTGATGAGCTGGTTCAAACTGGAGAACAAAAGATATACTATTACTACAACTTGCTAAATGCGGAGTATCGGGAGTTTATGACTCCTTCAAAATACGGACATCTTACAGAGATAGTGAATGCCGCATGTGAAAGAGAGATCAAGCTGAAAAAGCAGATCAAAGGGGTGAAAGGAAGGTGTTTGATATAAACCCAAGCCCTGCAAAGAAACCAAAGCCAAATGAAGCTCCTAAGAAAGGAGTTGCAAAAGGAGGAGTACCTCAATGCAAAATATACGGAAAAACTCATAAGGGCGAATGTAATTTTAAAAATAAACCATGTCCTGCTTACGGAAAAGTGGGACATATGGTTTCAAATTGCCCGGGAAAGGTGTCGGTGTGTTATAAATGTTATAAACCGGGACATAAAAAGTCTGAATGTCCGGAACTGGTTGGAACCAAAGACACAGCTGACGCAAAATCTGATGCTCAGAAAGCGAGGGCAAGATCTTTCCACATGACAACCGCAGAGGCTAAAGCTAAACCTGATGTTTTTTCAGGTATATTTCTTGTAAATTCAATTCCGGCACGAATTTTATTTGATACGGGTGCAAATAGATCTTTTGTGTCACATCGATTTATTCAACACCCTATATTCACGTTAATGAAATTAGCTATGCCTCTAGAAGTAGAAATAGGTAATAATAAAAGTTTTATTGTTTGTGATATGTGCTGTAATTGTGAATTGAGCATTGACGATGATGAATATTTCGTCGATCTAATTCCCATGTCGATGGGAGAATTTCAAGTGGGTAATCGAGATGGATTGGCTAGCTCGATATCACGCGAAAGTAATATACAACCGTAAGGATATACAACTAATGTCTTCAAGCGGAAAACATGTTACTATTTATGGGGAGAAAAGTTGCAGCCCCATAATCTTCTCTTTTATTAAAGCTTGTAAGTTGGTTTGACATGGATGTAAGGCGTAAATGGCTTACATACATGATTCGACTAAAGAGTCTCCAGAAATCAAAGACGTACCAGTCGTACTGGAATTTGAAGATGTTTTTCTGGAAGATCTACCGGGGTTACCACTTGAACGTGAGGTGGAGTTTAGCATCGAATCAGTTCCAGGCACGAAACCGGTAGACAAGGCTCCTTATCGATTAGCGCCATCAGAACTACAAGAATTGTTGTCTCAATTACAAGATCTTCTTGACAAGGGATTTATTCAGCCGAGCGTTTCTCCGTGGGGAGCGTCGGTATTATTTGTAACGAAGAAAGACGAAAGCATGCGAATGTGTATTGATTACCGGGAGTTAAACAAATTCACGGTAAAGAATCGATACCCACTTCCTAGGATCGATGACTTGTTCGATCAGCTGCAAGGCGCGAGTCGGTTTTAAAGAACGACTTAAGGTCGGGTTATCACCAGTTAAAATTAAAAGAAGAAGATATACCAAAATCAGCATTCCAAAATCATTATGGACATTACGAGTTCTTAGTAATGTCTTTCAGATTAACTAATTCACCTACGGCTTTCATGGATCTCATGAATCGCGTCTGCAAACCGATGCTAGACAAGTCACTGATTGTTTTCATCGATGATATTCTTGTGTATTCGAAGAGCGAAGCGGATCACGAGTGTCATTTGCGTGAAGTACTTGAAACGCTTATGCGTCAAAGACTTTACACGAAATTTTCGAAGTGTGCCTTTTGGCTACGTGAGGTCAGTTTCTAGGGCATGTTATTAGTGCAAATGGAGTGTCGGTAGACCCGTCCAAAATAGAAGTTGTGTCTAAATGGAAACCTCCTAAGAATCCATCGGAGTTAGGAGTTTTCTAGGTCTTGCAGGTTACTATCGGAGATTTATACAAGATTTCTCCAAAATCGCAACGCCGTTAACCAAGTTGGCCTGTAAAGATGAGAAATTTGCATGGGGAAGTGAACAAGAAGATGCCTTTCGAATACTTAAGGAAAAGTTGACCAGTGCCCCGGTATTAATGTTACCATATGGGATTGAAGATATGGTCATTTATTCTGACGCATCCCAGCTTGGTCTCGGGTGTGTACTTATGCAACGAGGAAAGGTGATCGCGTATGCTTCGAGGCAATTGAAGATTCATGAAAAGAAATATCCAACACATGATCTGGAATTGGCGGCAGTGGTCTTTGCCTTAAAGATATGGAGGCATTATTTGTATGGTGTGAAATGTACTATTTTCACTGATGATAAAAGTCTCAAGTACTTCTTTGATCAAAAGGAGTTGAATATGATACAAAGGCGTTGGTTAAAGACGGTGAAGGATTATGATTGTGAAATTCATTATCATCCCGGGAAAGCCAACATAGATGCAGATGCACTAAGCAGAAAAGAAGAATATTCACCTATTCGGGTGCAGTCAATGAGTTAGTAGTGATCTCGGGCTTACTCGAATGAATTAAAGAGGCGCAAACTGAAGCTGTAAAAGAAGAGAATCTGAAAAAGGAAAGAATTGTGGGCCAGCTTAAAGAGTTGAAAGATAATAGTAATGGATTGAAAACCCGTTTCGATCGAATCTGGGTTCCAAACACGTGTAATGTTAAAACTCTTCTTCTTGATGAAGCCCACAAGTCCCGCTATTCTATTCATCTGGGAGCTACCAAGGTGTACCAAGATTTGAAACAAAATTATTGGTGGCCTGGAATGAAGCAAGACATTACTAAGTATGTAGAAAAATGCTTAACTTGTTTACAAGTAAAAGCAGAACACAAGAAGCCTTACGGTAAACTTCAGCCGTTAGACATTCCGGTGTGGAAATGGGAGCACATTACTATGGATCTGTTAACTCAACTACCAAAAACAACACATGGATTTGATGCTATTTGGGTAGTAGTTGATAGATTAACCAAAAGTGCCCATTTTATTCCGATTCGTGAAACATACACTTCTATCGTATCGGATAGAGATACATGGTTTACTTCAAATTTTTGGTGCGATTTCCAGGAGCAGATGGATACTAAGTTGTTCATTAGTACCGCATATCATCCGCAGACCGATGGGCAGAGTGAAAGAACTATTCAAACACTCGAAGATATGCTACGAGCATGTATTATCGATTTTGGTGGTAGCTGGGATGTCTATCTACAACTAGCTGAATTTTCATATAACAACAGCTACCATTCCAGTATTGGGATGGCCCCATATGAAATGCTTTATGCCAGAAAGTGTCAAACCCCGGTGTGTTGGGGCTAAGTGGGTCCGCGAGAATTAGCCCACAAAGATGTAGTCAGGATCACTAATGAAAAGATTGAAGTGATCCGGGCTCATTTAAAAGCTGCTCAAGATTGACAAAAGTCCTATGCGCATAAAAGACGAAGGCCAATCGAGTTTCACGTTGGGGATATGGTTATGCTTAAAGTATCTCCGTGGAAAGGGGTCATTCGATTCCGAAAACGAGGGAAATTGAGTCCAAGATTTATTGGACCATTCAAAATCGTGGAGTGTGTGGGTAAGGTAGCTTACCGACTCGAATTGCTAGAAGAGCTGAGCAGTATACATAGCACTTTCCATGTTTCACATCTACGAAAGTGCTTAGCTGATGAAACAACCTATATAAGCTATGACGACATTGAAGTTGATGATAAACTGAATTATGTCGTAAGGCCTATCGCAGTTCTTGATCGAAAAGTTAAAAGCTTAAGAAACAAAGAAATCAATCAAGTTGAAGTTAAATGGGAACACCGGAAGGGATCGGACACAACTTAGGAGTCCGAATAAGAGATGAGACGCTTATACCCTTCCTTATTCGGTACGTATTCCGATTTCGAAGACAAAATCCTCTTTAAGGGGGTAGACTTGTAACACACCTAAAAATATTAAATTATATATATGTATTGAAAATAAAATACTGAGATTTTAAATTAGGAATAATAAACCTAGTTAAAATCTTGTTATAAAAGATGGGAAATTAAAGAATTGTAACCATTTTATAAAATTTGAAATTTAAGGGACCAATTGTGCCAAAATGGGAAGTTGTTTTGATATACAGGATAAACTTGAAAACACACACTCTGTGTGTGTCTCCTGTTCGATCAAAACACCTAGGAGCGAACTCTTGTTCTTGAAAACCCTAATTCATCCAATTCCACTCCAATTCAAAGAAGAAATTCAATTAAGATTCAATCCTAAGCTAGAATCTTGATCACTAACCTTAGCATATCACAAGGTATGTATGAATTTGATATGTGATGATGTTATGATGATTCTTGAATTCTCATAACTGAAATTAGTGGAGAATTGATTGATGTTGTAGATAAATTAGGATGACTACAAGTCTAGGAACAAGTCTTAGACAATAATTTGATCAATTCATGTCATAACCTATTAGTTTCAATGTTTGTCATACAGGTGTGATATGGGTTTAGTGATGAATACTTGAATTCTTGTGATATTTGATGTTAATTGAATGTTTGGAAGTAAGTTTAAGTGTGATTATGGTATTCTTGATATATAAATCGTGAAATACTATACTTAAACATGGTCAAAGTTATTAATCATGAATATGATAGTGTTAGGATACTAATTATGCACACAAGATGTTCGATAAAATGCTTGAATGAATTTGAAATAAGTGAGAATTATGAAATAATCACTTATTTGACTAGTTGAAAACATTGGAAGTTGAATATAGAAATATGGATACTAAGCGATATGTCTGAATTGGATTTTATAGGAAATTTGGGTGGATCATCTAGTAACCAAGGCGGAGCGGATAATTGGTTGAAAGGAAAGCTTTAAAGGTACGTGGCTATACGCTTCGTAAAGTCTTGTTATTATTTATGTTAGTTACTTGAATGGTAATGACATAGTCATAATGTTGGTTATTACAAAGCGAATGATTTCGTATGTAGTAGTCGGACGAGAATAATTAGAAATTTCGTTAAAGTATAAATGATAAAAGTGGTGGATTCCACTTAAAAAGTTAAACGAGTCAAACTGACTTGAATACTACATGTTTGATTCTAGTAAGGCTATGGATTTCGCTATTGAAATCAAACGAGTGAAAATCACCAAAATATTGAACTTTGATAAGTTAAAGCGATGGATGTTGCTAATTATGTTAAACGAGTTGATTAGGAAATATGTACTTCGATAACGGCAGTTGTGTTTTTTGTATAATGTGTCGTAAAATACAAGTATGTTGATGTGTAGTTCTTATAGAAGTTTTGAACTCATAAGTAAATTCTATGGTTTATAATTTGAAATGGGTCGAATAATTATGAAAATTCATATAAGCCAAGGGTTTAAATTATGAAAAATTGTTCAGTCATATGTTGGATTTTTATTCCATGTTATAGATGATCTAATTGCGGTCACGTAGAAAGAAACGTGACCCAAAGCGGACCAAAAATGAACAAGTTATGGACGTTTTCGTAAAATAGATCATAGCTAGGAAATGTAGGTTTTTAAACTAAACCCGCTGGAAAAACCACGCTGTCGTGCCACACAACAGCAAACCAGGTTACCTGTGCGACACGCGAGGGGCCTTGCGGCCCACGAACAGTTGGGTTTTCCCCGTCGCGCCCCCGATGACAGTACAGATCTGCAAAAAAATTATTTTGATAAGTTTTGACATTTTAGACTTGTTAAACCACATCACAAAGTCGTATAACAGATGTTTTCGATTTTGGTAATAGGTAACTATAGGAACTTGCGAATGAAGATCAAGCTATTGTAGAGAACCGAACACGCGCGCCAAGAAGCTTCTGCAAATGAAAACGATTACTTTTGTTACAAAGACCTTAAGTGTTGTGTTATCATACTTTGTAAATATGGTTTGAAATGTTTTGAAGGTTAAGTATGTTATGTTTTAAAAATATGGTTTTGAAACATTAGTGAACGTCTTTTGAAGGTTTTTAGATCTTGTATAAATGTCGTTAATTCGATGTTTTAGAAAGACAAGGGATTTTAAATGCAATATGTATTGTATAAATTATAAAATGAATGTAAGGGTCTTACAACCTCCACCATACAATCATAATTACACCTCACTTCCCATGACTGAAGAGGAGATAGATAATCTGCCTAAAATGGAGTATGGAAATCCCAATGACATCAAGGTTGAGCCGGTAAAATCAACAAAAGTTAAAATCTCAAAACCTAAAAGAGATGAAAGAAAGACAACTGAACCAGCATCTGCACCTGTCTTTGTAAAATCAAGTTGTGTCTCTAAGCAAACAGAGACATTGAGTTTTGAGAAAAAATGAAGAATCGGCAAATACACCAACTAAGCAAGTTACTCCATCTGATTCCAAATGTGAATCACCTGAAGCAACTAATTCTGAGAAATTGGAATCAGTTGAATCTTGTGAATCTAACTATGAATCTTCTAGAGCAGCTGACTCAGTAGAAGAAGATTCAGTGGAGCCACTACAAAAGGAATCTAACTCAAGTGATTCAGCTGAATCAAGCAGTGAAACCGTGACTGAGCCCACAACATCTGAAATTGAAACAACAAGGCGAGTCCCTGATTTAAATTGTGTGAATGTTACTGATGCTTCTACTTCATGTGCAGATGAGGTAAAAGTAGAGGATTGGGTTGAGGGGGATGATATTGTTTGCCAAAAGGCTGTCGATGTTTGTTCAAAAACATCAAATTTGTCTGCTGATGCTCCTCCATATGTGAGAACGGGTGTTTCTGAGCCAGCTTTGGGAGGCCCATCAAATAAATATGTGCCTCCAAAGCAGACAGTTAGAAATGAAAATGTTAACCCTAACAGTGAATGTTCTAACTGTTGTAAAAAGGGACATAAGAAGTAGGGAAGAAAGTCTAAACGGTCTGCAAACAAATCATCCAACAAATTTTATAACTCATACTTAGCATCAGTTGGATCGAATGGATGGGGTTATGCTCTTTACGTAAAGAAGCAAGCACGCTACAACTGCGGCATACCCAGTCACATTGCAAGGAATTGCACATATTGTCCCTATCTTCCATACTATACACAGCATCAGAAGGTTACACCTAGGGATAGATCTTATTCTAAGCCAATGAAGGTTGATAAACCTAAGGCAGTGATGAATAAGCATCTGCAGGTTAAACCATCTGATGGGGATTGGAATGCTGCAAAAGAAAAAAGGAAACAAGCTTTGAAACCAAAACAAGTTTTGAAAAACAAAAATGTTGATAAGCAAATTGTTTTGCCCAATGCACCTAAGAAATTAGAAAAGCCTAAACAAGTTTGGAAGGGAAAACATAATGCAGCGACATCACCAGTCCTTGAATCAAAGGGGAACATGTGTTTTCGAGAAGTGTCTTACGTTGATGCTTCAGGAATACCCAGGACCACGATTGCCTTGGTACCAATGTCTTACTGATCTCCTTACTTTTCATGGACAACCAAGGAGGAGCTGTTGACAATCCATGGATGTTGATCTCGGTTGTTCTAGAGACATAACGGGTAACATTTCACTGTTGCTAAATGTATATTTCTTTACAGTTGTTATGTTTCATTTTAAGGAGATAAGAGAGGTAAGACAGGATCTGCAAAAAGGGACAAATTTGAATTTCGTATTCTAATTTCGATATTGATTAGTCTTAGATCTTATGCTGGAACGGTTAGGCAAAAACAACAAAAATATTTTCATTTTCTTTTGTGTCAATCTTTGTATATACGTTTTCGTTGTTAGTTAATTTGTACGTAAGATTTACACACAAATTTAAGGGGATATCCAGAGATGTCTGTAAATAAGAAAATGAGAAAAATACAAAAACATTCGGAAAACAGAAAAATAAAAAAAATATATTGTTGCATACATGGGAAATGAAATAATTTCACTATGTGGATTAAGGCTGACTCATGTAAGACCAATATTGAAATGGTCTGACTCTAGAGCAATATGTTGGTAGGCTTTACCCTGATGGCTGGATTCTTTGACCGGTTCTGTGCATTACACTAATATTATTCTATGACCTCAGGAAAGAACATCACTTGGAATTAGGACATGACTATTTGAATGCGTGTGTGACGTCCAGATACACACAATTTCGTTCTAGTTCTGAAATCTTTTCTGACCAACACGTGTATCTCCTTTGTTTTGCGTGAACAAAGACGTAGAGGTGCTAGGCAACGTCGGCTTCTATTTTGCGTGAGCAAAGACCTAGCTGTATGTTGTCGCTCTGTGGATCAAATACACCCGAAAGAGGCCCTCTAGTGCCCAAAAGAAACCCGAAAAACCTCTATCAAACTGAGAAAATCTCATTTGATCTGTATATTATATCCATCTCTGTTGCCGATCCATTATGTTCTCTTCTCAATCCAGTCCCAGTCAAGGTTCCAGAATCCTAGAACGGGCTTGTGAAATATGTGGTAGGGAAACTACTCGTATGATAGCATGTTCGAATTTTAAATTCCAGGATTTGATTGTGATTGAGTTGAGTGCTCATATAATTTAAAATGGAAAACATGATAAATCAGTTGCAGTCAGTCACTTGAAAAAGGCCTAGGGAGATAAGTTTAAGTGGACAAACATACTGGCAATCGCTCTGATCAACCAAAGTAAATCAGTGTTGATAAATGTAGTCTGGTCTGAAACACTGTGATTTGAGCCCATTGTAATTGTAATTGTAACTGTATATTAGTTTCTTTGCTTCTTTGTGTTTCAAATTTAAAAATCAAAAATCCAAAAATAGAGTGTTTATTAGTTTTATTAAAAAATTTAACCGTTCTTGAAGATTTGATTGATCATCATAAGTTGAAAGAAATTTGAATTGTGAAATTTGGGTACAAATACTCGGATGTACCAAGTGTTCATGTGATACTTTCTTCTGTTGCACAGAAATGTTTGCTTATGAAATTCTTAGCATGTGCAGAATTTGATTCAAATTAAGAAACATGGGTTGTTAAAGGTTGAGATGTTGTTGGTTGCTGACAAAACACGAAGCATCACAATCGCAAGATGTACCTGAGTCAGAAGAACCAGATACATGCGACAACCGGTGATTTACGGCTTTTAATTTCTTGGTTAACAGGCGATTAACGCGATAATAAATAGTGTTTACAGCGCAAATTTTGGAGTACCTAGGAACGCCTATCCGACTTTACAGTGCGCGAACGGTGGTTTACAAAGAAACCTGCGAAACGTTAAACGGCAACGGAATGAAACCGAACAGGATACTAACAACGCCGACAAATATTAAATTTTTACGATACATTTTAGCTTCGTAGTTAAATTTTAGTGACTATAGTCGAAACCGGATCGAAGAACGGATTAAAAACGGCAACGATACAATTTTTCGCAATTATTACCGTAATCGACGAACGGGCGTGCAAACAACGACTACCGACCGTATTTTTGTGTATTTTAATTTTTGACGTTAAACGGAGTTCAGGATTTGACAACGGGTCTCGTAGAAATTACTGGCCACTTACACGTGAGATGTGCTTGTGGGCCCTGGGCCCAAGCCCAAAACCCATAAGCCTAAACCTGCACATAATATGTTAGATCCTTCAAGATCTCTACAAATCCTACAAAATCTATACTAAATCGTACCAAAAGATTTTGTCTCAAAGATAAGAAACACATTATACATTGTGTAAATGAGTTTAAGGGAAAACCTAAATATAACCTTATTATATAAAGAACAATGACCCTTTCATTTTAATATAAATAGAATACAACCTCATTCCCTTCCAACAAACCAGTCGAACACCTTGTCTTCTCCACTTTGTTCCCTCCTAAACTCACCCATATAGAGTTTCTCAAAACAATACTTCACCTCTTATAATTTCCTTAGCAAACAACCAAACACTTACACAAACAAACAACAGAGCACAACCCTAACCTCACCTTCCCTTCTTTGATGAAGAAACAACCGGACTCCGGCCAGACACGGCGGAGCCGGCGACGGCAGTGGGTCCCAGTGACGGCCCTCCCCTTTCTCGGTTCCCCTGTAACCCGATAACCACCAAGCACAGCCCCCCTTCTTCGATCAACATAACGGAGCACCACCACCACCATTCGGTGGTGGTGCGGTGTCGAAAACAAGCAGAGAGAGAGACGGGAAAGAGAGATCGAGAGGCGAGAGAGAAAGAACCGGTGGTCGGAGACTTGGACCGCCGGTCGGTTCATTTGTCCGGTGGTCTTTGTCATTACCCGGCGGGTTTCAAACCCCGGTAAGTGTTCGTATCTGAATCCCCAATTCCTTTTTATTTTCTGATGAGGATGATGGTCACCTTGTGGAGATGATGGTCAATTGTGAAGAATGGGGACTATGACAGTAAGGCTACAAACTCGCATTTCGGGTTTTGTCTCAGACTCGGGTCAACAGTGGACTTGACGGTTCAGCTTTGGGTCGGTAATCTCGGGTCAAAGATTAGAGTTTCGGCAGGCACACCGGACCACCAAGCGGCGGTGGTGTCGGCGGAAGTGGTGATTATTTATTTCTTTTGTTTTTTCTTTTGGGGCTATTCAAGTTCGGTTCACATTCGGTTCATTTTCGGGATGCTGGTTCGGTTTCGCGGCGCGACGGCTCGGGTAAACTTTGAGCAGATTGTGTTCGGTCATACCGTGGTCAACATCAGTCAACCGTGATCAACACCAGTCGACCTGGTCAAACCTGGTCAACTCAGTCTAACATTTCGACGACTCGACAAAAGTTTTGGTAATGGTTTAAGTCGTGATTTCCTTACGTTATCTTTATATTTTAATCTTGCGTGACAAACGAGCTCGAACCGGTTAAATCATAGTTTAAGTTTGATATACTAGACAAAAGTATATATATATATATATGTTGATTGATTCTTGTGGAATTTTGTAGATAAAACGACAACTTGTGTTGTCGGGGGCGTCCAAAAACAGAGGAAACTCTGCCCGTTTTTCAAGAAAATCCATAAATGCGTAGCGTTTTTATTACAAAACAGAACATCGGAATTCAAATAATCTTTTGTTAAAACAAATACAAAATATCTACGGCACTTCACAACATCACGAAAACAACAACTTGGATATTATTTTCGGCAATGCCTTAATACTTTCAATTCTTTTATTATTTTCGACAATCCTTTCAAGTATCAAACCATACGAAATCTTTTCGTAAAGATAAATATAGTTTATCTTCATTTCAAACGTCGAACAACACGAAACCGTTTCATAAAAATAAATATAGCTTATATTTATTTCGAGTAACAAACAATACGACTTCTTTTAGAAAATGAATATATTTCATATATTTCGGATATCAAACAACACGACGATTCCTTTATTAAAATAGATATGGGTTGTATATTTATTTTAAACAACAAATGGCTTGTACTCTTTTATAAAAATATATATAACTTATCTATTTATTTCAATAATCGAGCGACGCGACTATCGTTTTACTAAAATAAATATAGTTTATATATTTATTTGAAATATTATACGACACGAATTCTTTTTATAACAATAAATATAGCTTCAAAATTTATTTTAAATATCGTGCAAAACGAATCCTTTATAAATAAATATAGCTATATATTTCTTTCCGGCACATGCAAGTCGAATTCTTTTATAAAATAAATATAGCCATATTTATTTTCAAACACGACAACTCGACGATTCTCTTATACAAAAAATATAACTTTTTATATTTATTTCAAGCGCCGAAACGGCATATACGTATATTTTGACAAATATATACAAGACGTAATATATATAATACAAGATAATTATATATTACTTTCTTACGAATATTCCTATATACACAAACAACTTCTCGGGGCGATAAAGTTTAACCTAGTCATTTTCGTTAAAACCGTCGAATCGTTCGATTAACGATTCGGTAGAGCTCGGTGACACGTAGTTTAGTTACTGCGTTTATTAAGAAACTTATAAGATATTCCATGTTAGGAATATTGTAGAATGCACGCTAGCAAGCCACGTCTTGGAAACGACATCACGAAGTCGTAATTAGCTAGCTTTGCACAAGGCAATTCAGGTGAGTTCATAACCCCGTTTTTTTTTTACAGTTTTACATTTTCATAAATGTTTTCGGGTTGGAAAGACATGAACGTTTTGCAGAAAACACACAAAGTTCTCGATGAACAAAGACTGTATATTTTAGACAAAGCACGTTGTGCAAGAACATACGAAGCTTTTGAACGAACGAAAACTCATAGCTTATGAACGAACGAAAACTCATATTTCTAAATCATATTACAAATGGATTTCGAGGAAACTCAAATGATTTACGAATGGATTATACTAAACATACCGGTTTTTACAAAACAAATGCGTATTAACGCAATGGGAATGATTTTCATGACTAGGGGAAGTTAGCTTTAGTGGCTAGGGAGGTTCAGCCTTAGTGGCTGGGGAGGTTCAGCCATAGTGGCTGGGGAGGTTCAGCCTTAGTGGCTGGGGTAAAATACATGTTACAATTATTAAGGACATTTTTATACGTGGTATGGCTAGCTTAAGGAGGGTTTGGACGTTCAGATCATGTGAGTGGTGGGTACAACACTTAAAGCCATTAATCCTCATCGTAGGACCGAGGGACATGAGTGATAGATCTATTTGGGTGTAGCGAGCCCACACCCATGAGGCCAGGGGTGGCCCATAGGGGTGACTGTGTCTTACAGCCGAGGCCCGGTACAAATTTGCTAGGTTTGAGTTTTCCTGCATCACTTCACACATACCAGTGGCTTTGCAACCCGTTGGTGATCTCTTTTTCCTTAATTGCTACATACCAGGGACATTTATACATTGGGACGTACTTTAACGGTTTATACACACAGACATACACATGAACTCGCTCAACCTTTGTTGATTTTTCAAACTACGTGTATTTACAAAGGTTCATACATACCAGGGACGTACATACTTACAGAAATTCTTGATTTTATACAAATTAAATACCATGTTTTATACAAATTTAAGACATAGGATTATGCGGGCATGGAGTCAAAGTCAGGGTGGGCATTGACGGTTATACGAACATTACAAATACGAGGGTTTACAACTACATGGTTTTACGAACATAATGCATTACAAATGCAAAGTTTCCATATAACTTGTCAAGAAAATGATTTTAAATTCGTTTTCTCAACAATACTTCAAAAACCGGTTATTCAAAAAGATTTATTTCAAATCTTTTACAAACAAACTATGAACTCGCTCAACTTTATGTTGTCTTTTTCGCATGTTTCTTTCTCAGGTTACTTTTCAAACAATGGAACGGTTGGAATAGGAGAACCATTGGAGAATCGAGTACTTAGCGGGCGTTCAATTTCTAGATAGTCTTTGCTTATTTGCTACCGCTGTGCAATGAAGATACCAGTCCAGTCACGCCAGCTCTGATAATTTCGGGGTGTGACAGATTGGTATCAGAGCTATAGGTTACATCGAATTAGGTTTCTGTAGCGATACCTAGGCTCTAACCTCACTTTCCTCTGGGGACTTAGACCATTATGACTTTGAATACATACAGAACGCCTAGTACTCGAATATGGTCTCCAACCGTTGCCGAAAAACAAACAGTTAAAATTTTGTTTTCAAACATACGCTATTGTGGTGTTTCATACACGGTGCATAAAACAGTTACATACAGTACACAAAACTCTGAGAGTTTAGGAAACATGCATTTAAGACCTTCGGAAACTTATGTTGAAGTTCATTAAAGGTCATCACGTAGGAACCGCGAATATTAACTCGGGCACACACTATTATCCATATTGTCTATGATATTTTAACTTCCCGAGCAGGCAGCCTACGCATAACAAAACGCTAGTGCACGAGAATACATAGAACTCAATCTTTACGTCGACGGATGTTGGAGTACATCACATTCTACGTGGAACGAAACGCTAGTGCACGGGTATACGTGAAACTTAAGCTATACATCAACGGAGGTTGAAGTACGACACATACGACTATCGAGGCGAGGCCTTTGAAAAGACACGATGGCGCAATTCAACGACGACGCTAGATTCCTGTCAGCAGGAGAACTATCGATCAGGAAGCGGCAGCTTGGCACGCGATCCTGCAACGACACGAGTCATGCTGAGGAGAAGACACATGCCTTTGTATTCCCCCTATCTTATTAATGACGAACACGTTATGTTCGACATTCCATGGTAATGTCACCTAACAACCGGACATCACATGCAACCACAGGTAAAGTCCTCAAATCTCTTTTATTGAAATTTCGACTTTCACATTTACTGAGTAGATTTTCGTATCTCTACTCCTCTTAATGGTCATTGTGTCACGTTCATTTCTTTCAGTATAGCAAACACTAAGTGCTTCATTTCTTGAAAATATATATGTTACGCATGCATCGTTTGTTACGCATGTGATTTCGTTTCGAATAAGCGTTTCATCAAAATTTAAACATTGTTTCGCTAAACCTAATTATTGATTTATGATTCGAATGACCCGCATTATTGTGATTGTTGGCTCCTTTGTTATCAAGTCAACACATTTTCTTGAAATTTCTCTTCTTTTCAAGTTACATACATGGTTTTTCGTTGTGACCATGCCGAAAGTTTTCTTGTCGATACATATATTTATTGTCGGATTGCAGAAAAACCAAGTTCAATTGTTTGAACTTGTCCATTACACATATTCACTTCAGAGCATCATATGATGTATTGGGAGCATCATATTCAAAAATTCATTTTAACAAGTGTTTAATTTGTTCCGAGTCGAAATAAACTTGTTTGGCATTCGACTCCATTTAATTGTTTGTTGGTTTCGACACCTTGTGGTGGTGTTTTCACTTATTTGAAGCTTGCGCTAAACTCGTTTACATATCTCAAGCACGGATTTAAATATTTATTTATTGATTTGTTTTAAACCCGCTTTGAATTATCATATTAAAGCAGTCTTAACACAATCGTGTGTTAAGACGATGGTACACAAAATTCATTGCATATTCCGGTGTACCTACTAACGGTTCTTTCAACATCAATCGAATATTTTACGATATTTATTGTTTCTTCATCTTCGATCGAAAACTTCAATTCTTTGATGTTCCATCCTTAATTGAAAATCTTATGATGTCGTTTGAATCAAATTTTCAAATTTGCTTCACTGTACTTTCGCTTGATTTCAAACACGGTGAATTTGTTTGATCACCGCTATTATTGAATTGTTTCATTCACTACGACACCTTGTGGCGTCGGTATAACTTGCAGCTTGTGCTGATCACGATCGAGCATTTCATGCAAACTAATACATTTGAGATTGTTGATTCTAAGTTCATCCAGTGGATGTTATTGCTTCTAGAACTCATTTAATTATTGTGAACGTTCATATAGAATTCGATTGGTCGAAGTTCCTGTTCATTGTTGGATCCCTGTTAACTTAGTCACATTAGTGACTGTACCTATACGTCTTATTTCCTTTGACATCATTTTTTGAAACACATTTCTTTTAAACCGATGGGTTCTTATTGTTGAGGAATGTCATTAAATTCACATGATTCGAATAAGTCTTGTTTCAATTACGCGGTCATTCACTTAGTTATTATTCAGACTTACCTACGAACAACACAATTCTTAGGAGATAACATAGTCTAAATTTCGACGATGAAATTTCTGTAACAAGGGAGAATGTGACAACCGGTGATTTACGGCTCTTAATTTTGTGGTTAACAGGCGATTAACGCAATAATAAATAGTGTTTACAGCGCAAATTAACTTAATTAGGCCTTTGGAGTACCTAGGAACGCCTATCCGACTTTACAGTGCGCGAACGATGGTTTACAAAAAACCGGCGAAACGTTAAACGACAACGGAATGAAACCGAACAGGATACTAACAACGCCGATAAATATTAATTTTTTACGATACATTTTAGCATCGTAGTTAAATTTTAGTGACTATAGTCGAAACCGGATCAAAGAACGGATTAAAAACGGCAACGATACAATTTTTCGCAATTATTACCGTAATCGACGAACGGGCGTGCAAACAACGACTACCGACCGTATTTTTGTGTATTTTAATTTTTGACGTTAAACGGAGTTCAGGATTTGACAACGGGTCTCGTAAAAATTACGGGCCACTTACACGTGAGATGTGCTTGTGGCCCTGGGCCCAAGCCCAAAACCCACAAGCCTAAACCTGCACATAATATGTTAGATCCTTCAAGATCTCTACAAATCCTACAAAATCTATACTAAATCTTACCAAAAGATTTTGTCTCAAAGATAAGAAACACATTATACATTGGGTAAATGAGTTTGAGGGAAAACCTAAATATAACCTTATTACATAAAGAACAATGACCCTTTCATTTTAATATAAATAGAATACAACCTCATTCCCTTCCAACAAACCAGTCGAACAGCTTGTCTTCTCCACTTTGTTCCCTCCTAAACTCACCCCTGTAGAGTTTCTCAAAACAATACTTCACCTCTTATAATTTCCTTAGCAAACAACCAAACACTTACACAAACAAACAGCAGAATACAACCCTAACCTCACCTTCCCCTATGTGATGAAGAAACAACCGGACTCCGGCCAGACACGGCGGAGCCGGCGACGACAGTGTGTCCCAGCGACGGGCCTCCCCCTTCTCGGTTCCCCTGTAACCCGATAACCACCAAGCACAGCCCCCCCTTTTTCGATCTACATAACGGAGCACCACCACCACCGTCCGGTGGTGGTGCGGCGTCGAAAACAAGCAGAGAGAGAGACGGGAAAGAGAGATCGAGAGGCGAGAGAGAAAGAACCGGTGGTCGGAGACTCGGACCGCCGGTCGGTTCATTTTTCCGGTGGTCTTTGTCATTACCCGGCGGACCCCGGTAAGTGTTCGTATCTGAATCCCCAATTCCTTTTTATTTTCTAATGAGGATGATGGTCACCTTCTGGAGATGATGGTCAATTGTGAAGAATGGGGACTATGACAGTAAGGCTACAAACTCGCATTTCGGGTTTTGTCTCAGACTCGGGTCAACAGTGGACTTGACGGTTCAGCTTTGGGTCAGTAATCTCGGGTCAAAGATTAGAGTTTCGGCAGGCACACTGGACCACCGAGCGGCGGTGGTGTCGGCGGCAGTGGTGATTATTTATTTCTTTTGTTTTTTCTTTTGGGGCTATTCAAGTTCGGTTCGTTTTCGGGATGCTGGTTCGGTTTCGCGGCGCGATGACTCGGGTAAACTTTGAGCAGATTGGGTTCGGTCAAACCGTGGTCAACATCAGTCAACCCTGGTCAACATCAGTCGACTCGGTCAAACCTGGTCAACTCAGCGAGTCGACCCGGTCAACTCTGCCGGTCCACTCAGTTGACCCGGTCAACTCAGTCTAACGTTCCGACGACTCGACAAAAGTTTTGGTAATGGTTTAAGTCGTGATTTCCTTACGTTATCTTTATATTTTAATCTTGCGTGACAAACGAGCTCGAACCGGTTAAATCATAGTTTAAGTATGATATACTAGACAAAAGTATATATATATATATATATATATATATATATATGTTGATTGAATCTTGTGGAATTTTGTAGATAAAACGACAACTTGTGTTGTCGGGGGCGTCCAAAAACAGAGGAAACTCTGCCCGTTTTTCGAGAAAATCCATAAATACGAAGCGTTTTTATTATAAAACAGAACGTCGGAATTCAAATAATCTTTTGTTAAAACAAATACAAAATATCTACGGCACTTCACAACATCACGAAAACAACAACTTGGATATTATTTTCGGCAATGCCTTAATACTTTAAATTCTTTTATTATTTTCGACAATCCTTTCAAGTATCAAACCATACGAAATCTTTTTCGTAAAGATAAATATAGCTTATCTTCATTTCAAACGTCGAACAACACGAAACCGTTTCATAAAAATAAATATAGCTTATATTTTTTTCGAGTAACAAACAATACGACTTCTTTTAGAAAATGAATATATTTCATATATTTCGGATATCAAACAACGCGACGATTCCTTTATTAAAATAGATATGGGTTGTATATTTATTTTAAACAACAAATGGCTTGTACTCTTTTATAAAAATAGATATAACTTATCTATTTATTTCAACAATCGAGCGACGCGACGATCGTTTTACTAAAATAAATATAGTTTATATATTTATTTGAAATATTATACGACATGAATTCTTTTTATAAAAATAAATATAGCTTCAAAATTTATTTTAAATATCGTGCAAAACGAATCCTTTATAAATAAATATAGCTATATATTTATTTCCGGCACAAGCAAGACGAATTCTTTTATAAAATGAATATAGCCATATTTATTTTCAAACACGACAACTCGACGATTCTATTATAAAATAAATATAACTTTTTATATTTATTTCAAGCGCCGAAGCGGCATATACGTATATTTGGGCAAATATATACAAGACGTAATATATATAATACAAAATTATTATATATTACTTTCTTACGAATATTCCTATATACACAAACAACTTCTCGGGCGATAAAGTTTAACTTAGTCATTTTCGTTAAAACCGTCGAATCGTTCGATTAACGATTCGGTAGAGCTCGGTGACACGTAGTTTTGTTACTGCGTTTATTTAGAAACTTATAAGATATTCCGTGTTAGGAATATTGTAGAATGCACGCTAGCAAGCAAGCCACGTCTTGGAAACGACATCACGAAGTCGTAATTAGCTAGCTTTGCACAAGGCAATTCAGGTGAGTTCATAACCCCGTTTTTTTTTACAGTTTTACATTTTCATAAATGTTTTCGAGGTGGAAAGACATGCACGTTTTGCAGAAAACACACAAAGTTCTCGATGAACAAAGACTTTAATTTTAGACAAAGCACGTTGTGCAAGAACATACAAAGCTTTTGAACGAACGAAAACTCATAGCTTTTGAACGAACGAAAACTCATATTTCTAAATCATATTACGAATGGATTTCGAGGAAACTCAAATGATTTACGAATGCATTATACTAAACATACCGGTTTTTACAAAACAAATGCGTATTAACGAAATGGGAATGAATTTCATGACTAGGGGAAGTTAGCCTTAGTGGCTAGGGAGGTTCAACCTTAGTGGCTGGGGAGGTTCAGCCATAGTGGCTGGGGAGTTTCAGCCTTAGTGGCTGGGGTAAAATACATGTTACAATTATTAAGGACATTTTTATACGTGGTATGGCTAGCTTAAGGAGGGTTTGGACGTTCAGATCATGTGAGTGGTGGGTACAACACATAAAGCCATTAATCCTCATCGTAGGACCGAGGGACATGAGTGATAGATCTATTTGGGTGTAGCGAGCCCACACCCATGAGACCAAGGGCGGCCCATAGAGGTGACTGTGTCTTACAGCCGAGGCCCGGTACAAATTTGCTAGGTTTGAGTTTTCCTGCATCACTTCACACATACCAGTGGCTTTGCAACCCATTGGTGATCTCTTTTTCCTTAATTGCTACATACCAGGGACATTTATACATTGGGACGTACTTTAACGGTTTATACACACAGACATACACATGAACTCGCTCAACTTTTGTTGATTTTTCAAACTACATGTATTTACAAAGGTTCATACATACCAGGGACGTACATACTTACAGAAATTCTTGATTTTATACAAATTAAATACCATGTTTTATACAAATTTAAGACATAGGATTATGCGGGCATGAAGTCAAAGTCAGGGTGGGCATTGACGGTTATACGAACATTACAAATATGAGGGTTTACAACTACATGGTTTTACGAACATAATGCATTACAAATGCAAAGTTTCCATATAACTTGGCAAGAAAATGATTTTAAATTCGTTTTCTCAACAATACTTCAAAAACCGGTTATTCAAAAAGATTTATTTCAAATCTTTTACAAACAAACTATGAACTCGCTCAACTTTATGTTGACTTTTTCGCATGTTTCTTTCTCTGGTTACTTTTCAAACAATGGAACGGTTGGAATAGGAGAACCATTGGAGAATCGAGTACTTAGCGGGCGTTCAATTTCTAGAAAGTCTTTGCTTATTTGCTTCCGCTGTGCAATGAAGATACCAGTCCAGTCACGCCAGCTCTGATAATTTCGGGGTGTGACAATACAAGTCATCATCTGATGGTGATAGTACATTTAAAGAATTACATGTGAACCTACTTGAAAGAGAAGATATTGACAAAGAAAAGAGTTGCTTAGAATCCTCCTCTTGCATCCTTTTCAACAAGATTTTCAAGCAAAGCTGATCATGATCAAGAAGAACTAGAAGATCAAGTTTGAAGATGAAAAGATGAAGTATCTTTCCACAGAGACATGATATAGACAACAGTTTGATAAAGACGGAATAAACCTAGGGGGATATTGTAAGGCCATATAATTGTGTAGGTTTACGTTTATCGTTATCAAACACAAGTATAGGCTATTGGGCTTAGCTTTGTAGTGGGTTAGATTGTATTTGGATAAACCATGTGGGCTAATTGAGTGATTTGGGCATGTTTAGTTAAGAATGTGCATATGGGCTTGGCCCAATGTAATAGGGCTTCCTATGCTAGAATAAATAGGAGGTTCCTAAACTAGTTTTGGGTTGTTGATTCTTGAACAAACTTTGTGACTTTGTGCGATATCAAGTACCAGAAGATCTCTAGATCGTGTGCTTGTTTTGCTTTGAATCAATACATTAGCTATTCAATCTTCTACATCTTGCTTGTAATTCCGCTACTTGTTTGGTGTTTGATATCCGAATGTGTCGTTTTGGGACATACAAAAAAGCATATTTAAATCTTTGTTCTTGCAAAGAAGAAATTGAATAATCTTCCTAATTAAACGAGGTATATAGTAAACCTTGTTCAAAACTACTAGAAAGTAAAAGAACAAATTCTCCTACTACCTACATAGTGACGTTTTACCCGTTGCCTACGTGGAGCTCGAAGTTGACATGCTTCAGCTTCTTGACCTTTCTAAGTCCCTACAAATCATTACAAATATGACAACAACATCCAGTGTCAAACATTAAAGACATGATAGAGAAAGAGAAAGTAACAATAACGAATATACCTATAGGGCCAGCCTTGCTTTGCACTTCTTCATCTAAGAAAAATGCTTTCGGCAGTTATTCTTCTTGTGCCCAACTTCATCACAATGGTAGCAGATGTCACCATTGTAGACGAGCGCTCTTTCCTAGCCCTGGCCTTTGGATTTGAAATTGGAAGTTACCTTAGATTCCATCTTGACTAGACTAGCAATCAACATCTCTCACAATTCTGTTATAGTTCCTTAATAAACATTTGAGTTAATTGCCAAAATCGCCCCTGAGGTTTGGGCAAGTTTGCCATTTTTGTTCAAAATGACACTTTTGTACCAAATTGCCCTCCAACGTTTGTAACTTTTTGCCATTTTCATCCAAACCACTAACTTAGTTTATTTTTTCTGTTAAGTTGAGGATATTTGGATGAAACTAGCAAATATAAAACCACATGGATGATTTTGGTAATTTACTCAAACTCTTTTAAATTTCTTTTATTTAATTAATTTTGTAGGTTGCAGGTTCTTCATGGACCTGCAGTACATCCATTGTTAGATCTTAAAAGTGCCAATATGCATCAATTGTCATGTTATATGCTTGACTGCAACCTGTTAGTGTACGTGTGTTGTTGTGTGATTTACTGGCGTATGAAACCATACACTTGCTATGTGACTTCACGATAAACGTTTTTGCTCAATGAGTTGCATGATTAACCTTTACGACTTGCATAAGGACGTGTGTTTTACTTGTATGATACTTGTGTAACGTGTGTGATGGATAAGTGATATGTGTAAACATCATACTGACTGTTCTTGGTAAACACGGTAGGGTATGGTTGGCCAACTTGGAATGGGTAATATAACATACCGAGCAGTCTAAGGTGAGTTCATTCCCCTTGAGCATGCGTTCCGGTGGTTGGGACAGTCATTGGGTATCCCTGAGAGGGATAGGTTTTTGGGTAAATCAATTGGGTATTCCTGAGAGGAATACGTCTTGTGGGTAAAATCTGGAATGTTGGATGTTGGATAATACACTCATCCTATCACCTTTAAGTCCCATCATGTTTGTTACCTGAGAGGTAACGGGGTATTAGTTGGTAGCTCTATCTAGGTTTGGCACCCTCACCCCATACCTGAGAGGACGGGTGTGAACTAATGACCTAGTCATGCCCAATGCTTTGATAGGAGCATTGGGGAACGGGCAAAATAAATCTGGAGCCGTCTTGTATTCGGGGTATTATCAACATTGTAATCAATGAACGGAACTAAATACTTGGTAAGTAACGTTTTCGTAAAACTATGAACTCACCAGCGTTGTCTGATACACGTGTGTGCATGCTCGCAGGTTATTGAAACGTGTGGATGTGGAACTTGCTGTCTGGGATGCTGGAGTGGTCATGGGTCGAGGAACATGGAAACTTGAAACGAGACTAGCTGATTTCATACACTTGGGTTTTAGTTAAACTTGTATTATGCTTCCGCTAAACACAACGAGTTATAAATATGTTTTGTGACACTTTATCTTAATGAATGAAAGTTTTTATTAGAAATCTTGTTATGAGTTCAATGTGATTAGTGGCTAGATCCTGGTACGTCACACGTCCCGCGGTATTCCCGCATGTGGTATTTTGGGGGTGTGACAGTTTGGTATCAGAGCCACTGGTTATAGTGAACTTGGTTTTAAAACATTTTTGTAAAACCAGACTATAACTGAACAGTTCTAAACACATGAATACGACCATGACACTCAGCTCCAGATTGCAAGGTTCGTCTTTCTCACTTGCTGCATACATTACATGACTAGTACACATTTGTTTATGACGTAACATATGAACACACACTCGTCACTATACTTTAGTTACATGAATTGCTTGTTTACAGTACGGTGCGTTTTGTACGTCGTAGTCCTTGGATTTCTGTGACCCTGCCATTTTGATAACAGTCGTTTGACATCTGAGTTTGAAGAACCATTTGACACGAGTTAGGAGGAACTGAGATGAGCATGCAAATTACAATATTATTGTGGGTGCACACATAATTATAATGTAGGGTGCATGTAAGTTCCAGTGAGGCTTAACAAGTGAAAAAGGGGTTATGTTCCGTTATACGATCAGTGAGAAACGTAACAAATCTATAAGAGTCCTAGCAATGATTGCCTCCTACTTGAACGTGATCTTTTCACTCCTCTCGAAATCCTTACGAATCTCGATGCTATCGAGTATCACCTGAACACACCTCTGAACGTCTAGCGAACTGTGTAGAATGTTAGGTGCTAGTACGAACGTCTCTGAGTTGGATGTCGCAGCGTCGAATGATTGGTCTATACCTTTCTCACTCCTCTTCATTTGCTGGAACACATGTATTAACGTCTTAGATTCCGCAGAGCGACCACTTCTGCAACACTCTATAAACATACTGTGTATTACTCTATCAACTAGCAAGAACGATGGACTAGAGGATGCGTGTAGTGCCTTACCGACCTCAGTATTAGAACGACTCTGACTACCGGCAACGAACATCGGCAAACTGACTTCAATTGAATCCCTAACCCTAGTCAGTGACTCATGGGAGTCAACTCTCACGAATTAATCGAGACATAAATGATTACAATTAACTATGGTGTGGAATGAGTAGCTGCTAGCACAATGAGTAGCGCCTTAGGACGTGACACGGGATGTGAAAAGATGGACCTTGTTGGTGAAAGATCGCATGGCTCTGTTTCAAGCAACGACATTAGAGACAACAGTCACAACGACATCAAGGTACTCGTAATCATAGCCTACAGTATGGAAATGGAGATGCCAATGACGTGGATTGGTCATTGTTAGGTTAAGACGACAACAACTAAGGGAATGACGGCAGTACTGGAAATCCTTGTAACGAAAACAACAACACTGGGAATGATGCTCGTGGAAGGGCACATGGGATTGGCATGGGCGACGCCAGGAATATAACAACATGGTGGCCTGCATGTTCTTGGTAACTAATCGCTTCATTCTACTTAACCCCGATGCTTCTTGGAACCAAACCTGTTGTGGAATCTGCTGATGGTAAGTCAATCGAAACCTCATATGTTCGTAAGGATGCAAACTCGACCTTGTGGGACAAGTGTTCAACATCGACCTTTCTTCTGCTAACCTTGATAGTTTTGTTATAATAATTAGTGTAAATTGGTTATCCAGATAACGCGCGGATATACCTTGTGAAGAGAAAATTTTGAGTATCCCTCTCCCTAGTGACGAATCGTCGTCTGTCCTAAAGCATCAGTGTGGCGTAAAGGTTAGTATCATTTCAGCAATGAAAGCCAGAAGTGTCTACGGAGGGATTACCCCGCTATGTTGGCAACCGTCACTAATGTTAAGGCTAAGGAAAATAGGATCGAGGATCCACCAATTGTTCGTGATTCCTCTCGGTGTGCTACTCATGACAAGAGGCAGCCTTGATTACTCGTACTCCTTATCGTCTGGCGCCTGGAAGGTTGCAAGAACTATCCTATCAACTTCAAGAACTACAGGATGGGAGTTTTTATCGATCTAGCTCCTCGTCTTGGGGAGCCCGAGCCCTAGCGTGGAAACGAAGGGTGGGTCCCTTCATATGTGTACAGACTACTACGAGGTGGCAATCATAGACCATCACCCCCTATCTTGCATCGACGACCTGCTTGACCTGCTGTAAGGATCAAGCTTCTATTCGGAAACCAACTGAAAATCGGACTGTCAACCGATGGGGGACCCATGAGAGGATGATTCCTAACACAGCGTTACAGATATAGTACGTCCATTACGAATTTTTGTTCAAGTTGTTTAAGATATCCAACACACCAGCAACCCCAGGGATCCCATGGGTAGTATGTGTCGACCTCGTCTCACCAGATTTGTCAACCGTGTTTATCTATGACATTTTGAATCATTTTCAGGAGAAAGAAACATCATGGGCGGCATTTGTATCTTATTTTAGAGCTCCCGAGGGAGGAGCCATTCCGTGCGAAGTCTTGTTGAGTGTAACTTCTGGATTCGCGAGGTACACTTTTGGTTATGTAATTAGCGAAGTGAGAATACACGTGGATCTCGCTAAGATCCATTTTGTTAAAAACTGATCGACACCAAAGATTCCTTCGGGGATACAGCAATTCTTTGGTTTCGCTAGACACTATCATAGATTCATCGCGCGACTTTCAAAGTTTGTGCAGCTTTAACCTCTGTAGCACAGCGAGGTGCTGTGAATTCATGGGAGACAAAACAAGAGAACGTCTTTTCCGCTTTTGAAATCCAACTCTATAATGCACTGAGCACCGTCTTTACCCCAGGGTACGGGTGATCTAGTGGTATACCATGATGATTTGAATCAGAATCCCAGTTACATGCTGATGCGACACGAGAATGTGATGGTTTACGTGGTGGATTTATAGGAAGAATTACACGAATCACAATCTGCGGTGGAAGCTATGGTCTTTGGATTTAAGTTGGAGGCATTACTTGGACGGTACCAAATGTACTACTTAGACCGATCACAAGGGCCTTCCGTGTACTTTTGATCCGAAGGGGGCTAAACATGTGATGGCATCGCTGGTTGGAACCTTTGAATGATTTCGACTGTGAAACCTAGACGTGCATGAGCCTCGCAGCACACCATCGACTCTAACCTATCTGATCAGATTCGCCCTGTTAGAACAGAAGCACTGAAAGAATAGAATTTTCAAATTGAGTCCATGCGGGGCATAAAGGAGCAATTTTGGCAAATCGGGCGATACCCACTACTCCATGGAGCGAATAGGAGTCTCACTATACAGCAAGCTAAGGGAATTTGTGTTGAGCGAAGCACACAAGCCTTGATATTTTAGTCGCCTGGATTTTGGTAGGAGATAGTAGGATCTCTAAATCTGGTACTGACAACCGGGCTTGAAGGCTCACGTAGCAAGGTATGTGAACGACGTTTGACTTGTGCAAAAGTCAAGGTGGAACAACAGAAACCTTCTGGTTTGTGTCAGCAACCAGAAACACCCATATGGAAACGAGAACAAACTGACATGGATTTTGTCACTGGTTTATTTAAGGCTCGAAACGGTGATAATATCACCTGGGTGATCGTTGATTGCCTCATGTAACCAGTACACTTTCTTACAATCCAGGAAGATTGACAAGTCTTCGTATCCTGTGAATAATTACTTGTGAAGGGCGGTTTCTAGGCATAGGGTGCCAACTCCTGTTACCTCTAATTTTGATCCATACCTAATTTATGACAAGCAATACTCAACACCCGTGGCTCACGTCTAGACATGAGCATTGCTTATCACTGCAGGACAAACGGTCAGAGTAAACGAACCATCCAGACACTCGAAGACATGCTGAGAGCATGGGTATGATTGACTCTAGTAAAACTGGAAGGACACCTACCTTTGGTTGAGTTCTACTGCAGCAGTTACCATTCTGGTATTTAAGCAACTCGGTTTAAGACAGTGTTTGGACGACAATGCTGACCTCCTGGCTAGACTGAGATAGGTGACAACCTAATCACAGGTCTAGAACTTGTACTCGAAATTCTTGAGAAGATTGTTTACATCGGAAATCATGTGGCGACAACGTGTGATCGCCAGGAAACCTGTTAAACTTAGGAAACGCTGGGAGTTCGCTGCATGCGACCATGTCATGTTGAAAATCTTACCCTGGGAGGGTGCGGTATGCTTGGAAAGCTTGGCAAGCTTCATTTACGTTATGCTGGGCCATTCAAAAATTCTGGAACGAATCGGTAAAGTGGCCTACAAACTCGAGTTACCTGCTGGGTTGGGTAACGTTCATGATGACTTCCTCGTTTCGCAATTAAAGAGGTGTTGTCCGATGAAACACTGGTGATACCCTTACTAGAGCCTAAGATTAACGACAAGTTGCAGTGGTCGAGGAATCTATCAAAACATGGACCAGAAATCAAGGTTCATTAACATAGTTGGATTCCAATCGTGAGAGTTCGTTGGAACTCAAGACATTAACCGGAGTTCACGTGGGAATGCGATGATCAGAGGAAACTTTAGTATCCTCAGTTGTTCAAGCGGTTGAATCAACTTCCAATATCATTGGTGAATTTCGGGGCGAAATTCCCTTTCAAGTTGGGGATGATGTGGCATCTGAGGAAAATCCACAGTCATCTTGATCCAGCGTCATCTTGATTCATCACTCCACTTACCACTCCTGTAACACCTCGAAAATTTACGTCCAATAATGTATTGACACGTGTCATAGGCTTTGAATATGTGAAAAAGCACTTTAGAGGGACTAAAGTTGACAAACAGTGAAACTATGTGAATATAAGGGTCCAAAGTGTCAACAATGGATAAATAGGCCCTACAATAACCCTACATGGTGTTTATAATCTTAAACAAGTAAATCATGGATCATACGAAGCGGAAAATGAAAGAAAGTGAGGAATTACAAACTACAGGGGCTAAATGTGTCAACATGTTGAAAGTATACCTCTGAGTGACCTTTTGGCAGACCCGAAGCTTTGTAATGGTAAAATATACTCACTAGAATATGTGGTAAAAATTTCATAAAGTTTCGATATCGTATGAGAAAGTTATGACCAAAACCGTGTACGAAGGGTTAAATGCGTTAACGTTGAAATTTGTGACTTTTCGGGTAAACACAAGGTTAACCAAGGACCTACCCAAGTTTGTAAATGTCCTAAGACCCTTAAAAGTCAGGTTTGAGGGTCAAGAGTGCAAGATATATAACCAAAACCACGTTACAAAGGACAAGGACTGAATTGCAAAACAAAGAAAATGTTTTAACATGTTGCGCCTGGTACGCGGCCCGCGTAAGGACTCTCGCGGCCCGCCTACAAGCTACCAGCGACAAACAGTGACCAGATGCCAGTTATCAGGCCTGTTTCGATGCTTAACAGCTGTTGCAAGATACCAGGGACTCACCAATGGTTTTACATGCATAGGGGGGCACCTGGACAGATCTGATTACACCAGTAGACTCTTGTGGCATCATCTTATGAGAATTAAAGGACTATATATGATGTTCAAAGTTGCAACATTGATCACTTGCATGTTCAAAACTCACAAGACCCACTTCTGGAGCTTCTCTGATCAACCTCAGGCTTTCTAGTGATCTCTAATCGTAATTAGGACTCTTGTAAGTATTCCTAACCCTCTCTAATTCGTTCTAGCTTAGTTAATTAACTAAAAGTCAATCCGTCGTAAATTAAGTTTGACTTTGAGATTAAATGAAATTTGCTCAGTCATTTCTCGAATTGAAAGTACCTACAAGTAGGTATTTATGTGGGTAACAAACCCTTAAAAGGGTACTTTCAGATTCCCACACTAACTGTGTTAATTGTCGAGTCAAAGCTTGCTTTAAAAAGTCAACAGAATGTGTATTTTCAAATTTAAGCATAATTAGCAATGTAGGATGCATGCAACCTGTTTGATCATTAAAATAACTTGGTAACTAATGTAAGAACATATCTCAACATGTTCAACTCGACAATTTTCAGTTTAAACCCGGATCGGAACCGAAAGTCGCATAAATTGACTTTTGCTTTGACTTTCAGTTCTGACCCGTTTGTGCATGTTTAAGATCTGCCTTAGAGCTTATTTTGGACCAGGTTTCATATAAGTATAACTCTCTGAGATTATACAACTTGGTTCAATACTTATCCGATTCATATGCATGTTTCCGATTAATGCTTAAAAGTTGACTATTATGCCCTTTTGACTATAAAACGTGATTTTTGAAAAAGTGAAAGAGTAGAAACATTAGTTACTGAGTTATAAACTTGCACCTAAAATTTGACATCAGTTTGAGGTCTAGATTTAGAGTTATTCTCATTATCGTAATTTGAAAGCTTTATGTTAATTAAATGGCGTAATTGGCATATAGCCTATTTAAACCCACTTTTTGATATCAAACTTTTTACCCACTGATTTAATATAATATTTTGGGATTTTTAAAGATTTTTATTTAATTTTTGGCTGAGCATAACATACGTCTCTAAGTTTAATTCGGTTAATACCGATTTTGCCCTTTTAAGCCATAAAATGAGTTTTACAAATCCTTTTGACCCCAAACCTTTTTCTACTGATTTCAATTGTTAAATAAAATATTTTGAGCCTTCTGGAATTATAAAAATATCAGCTTTCTTTTAAAAAACCGGAAATGGCTCCAAATCGCCTTTTTAAGCGTTTTTAACGCATAGTATGTACTATAACCATATTAAACATATAAGGTTGATACCTACTGATGTTTTTAGTATATTTTTATATAATAACAGTAAGTAAAAGTTTTTGAACTCAGGTTTCCAGTTTTGACCTTTTTAGCCCTTCTGAAATTACCAAAATACCCCTAAGGAGCATAGTTTGGTTTTAAATGATAAGTTTCACATAGGGGTCATACCCTACTGTTATAACATGTTAAATTAAGTGTATTTACTGTATAAATCAGACCTGTAACTCAGATTACAAATAAAACTCTTTTATAATCTTTTAAATGACCAAATTGCCCTTATGAGGCTTAATTTGAGTTTATATCCCTTTTGGGCATAATAGAAGATATCTTACTGATATTATAACATATTTAAGGCATTTTAACTCAGGGAACTTGCATATGACTCTTATGGTTTCCCGTAACGCCCTTTTCTCGTTCGGCTTATGTAACTAGTTTGCATAAATTGACCGAAACGGGTCAAACATTATCATTTTTGTCTCAAAATCCAGAATGTATTTAGTATACCCGTATTATACAAGTATTCAAACTTGTCGGGTCTAAATCACATTCTATCCGGTCTTCTCTTAATCGTGCGTTTGAACCGTATCGTCCTTAAAAACTAACCGGTCTAGGCTTAGGCTTAAATAAAGACCCGTTAGAAATCTAATAGGTTATTATAAACCTTTGTTCAAGAATAGAAGAACCAGTAAAAGCTACCTTCACTTGCTAGTTGTGATTTATACTTACCAAGGTAAATACTTTTAACTTATTTTCCTTATACGGGCTTGGGGTACGGTATATAAAATACCGCTTGGTCCGGCATTGAATTCTTTAATCGAATAGAGGTTAAATTTATTGATATGCTATGTTTTGAATGTGTTTTGTTTGCTTAAAGCCTTTGGGGGGTTAATGACCATGTCCCGGATATCCTTGGCATCATCTTACGAGATGGCCACGACCTGAGCACGGGGTGTAGGCGTACACCTTTCAGTGCATAACTCAATTTTGTGGTGTGTCTATTAATCTTTAACCCGGTCTATGGATCGGGCTACTGAACGCATAAGTAACATGTAAATCCCTTACAAGATTATTTTCACATAATTATCCCAAGTTATAAAATGTTTTGTGCCACGTGCATTCAAATCAATTTTCAAACCTTTTCAAAATGAGTCAGTTAAATTGTATTTACCAGTGTAAACTGACGTATTTTTCCCAAAAGGTTAAGTGCAGGTACTACTCGTACTAGGCTGGCTGTCTTCTAAGCGTCCACAATAAGTCTCGCAAGCTTGGATGTCAATAAAGCTGTTGAACAATATCTTCTTTTATTTTGATCCGCCTGTGGATCCGTTTCAACTATTTGTGATATTTAATATTACACTTTATTAAAGTTGAAATGAGTCTATCTTTGCTTTCGCTGTGCATTTATATATTGTGTTGTTTGTCTATGATGATACCAACTACGTCACTATACTCCCCACCGGGCCCACCGGTGGCACGTGGAAAATAGGGGTGTGACAGGTTGGTATCAGAGCCAACTCTGAGTGAATTAAACACTAGCCTTTTGTGTTTAATCTCAGTTACACAAATGCACAATCCTCGATTCTCGAGTCTAGACAAAGAACTTAGGAAATTTCCAAATTTTTGTTTTATTTCTAACTTTGTCTTATATATATTTTTGTTGTATCACTTGTTTGTGTTTGACGGGTTGACAAAATGCCGCCACGTATGAGAGGAAGAGGAAGGGGACAAGGAGCACATGTAGCCCCAAATGACCATGAAGCCGGACCTTCGCACCGGCGAACACCTTCAGATCCTCATAACTCGGATGCTCAAAATCTTTGGAGCTCTTTTATTGAACCAGCTAAGCGCTCGGTTTCACTGAGTACCTCACCTTCCATCCCACACTCCTTCGGGCCTCATTCAGAAAATGAGCCCCACAACTCTCACCAGTCCTATATTCCTCTTCAAGGACACCAATCACCCTTTGACCACCTATCACCTGTTTTCCAGGGCCAGTTCAACCCTGCTGACTACCTTGGAGTACCAATGGGTTTTAACCCACTTGGACCCGAAGACCACTTTTCTGGTGGCAACCCGATGGATATAGATGAGGATACTGATCCTTCAATGCCACCATCTGGAACTCCGAACCATCCCATTGAAATCTCAGATGGGTCACCTTTTGTGGGATCACCTTACAATGGTCCCGACAGCTTTGAGGAAAGATTCAGGCAGTATGACTGGGTGTTTACTCCCAGTTACCACAACTCTCCCCTGCACCAGCCACAGCATAGCTCTCCCCTGCACCAGCCACAACAGCCACAGGACCAGCCACAGCAGCAGCAGAATCCTTCCGAGGATTCCCGACTTGTCGCGGTCACTCCGCCGGCAGCACCACCTCAGCTTTAGTCTCCCTCGCCCCCGAGGCGAAGGAGAACGACCTTGCGAATATCCGCGCGAGGGGGAGTGTGCATCGGCACCCCTCCACATTCAAGTGGCAGCCGGTACTCACCACTTCACGAAGAACCGGAGATGGGAGAATCTTCACACCCCGTCTCAGAAGTGAACTCAGCGCCAGTCGCGCCACAGCCACCACTGGGTTTTGGAGACCCAATACCAGCTTACACTAGTGCGGCAGCATACAACCCCTTCGAGCAGCCGATGCACACAAATTACAACTTTACAGAGGATCCCTACTGGATAGCAGCAAACTCCAACACCCTCCATCAGGAAGGTCCCTACGGAGGTCCCTGGGCTACGGGACACTCGACCTATGGATACCCACCATATGGGTATCAGCAACCGCCGCCTCCTCAACCTCAGCATCTTCAGCAACCACCGCGGACACCGGTGATGTCACCGCCACAATTTCAAGAAATCCTTCAAGGGATAAATGAGGTGCGACTGGAGGTGCGGCATGAGTTGCGGCAAGAACGAAGGCATAACCGGGGGATGTTCAAGAAAATGGTGGATTTGATCAAGGGCAAAAGCAAGAAGGATCACTAAATCCTTTGTTTGTTTGGTTATTTTAGTGTTGTAATCATGTCCCTGCGATGACATTTATTTCTGTACTCTGCCCCTGCATGGGCATTTTTTCCTTTCTGTTCTGCCCCTGCGTGGGCATGTCTTTCTAGTTAACCCCTGCGTGGGTTTGTTTGTTAGTCTGGCCCCTGCGTGGGCATGTTATTTGTGTGAAAGTCCCGTTTAGGGCAAACTCGTACTAGTTAAATTTTCTTTGGAATGGTTAATTTAAGTTTTTCATTTTTAAATTATATGCATGAATATAATATATGAATAAATGAAAAATAACATTTATTATTTTGATTTACCATTTTAATGAAATAATAAGAATCTTAGAAAGGTAAAACCTAGCTTGAATGTCATATTAACGACCTGGCCAATATGGTAAAACATGTTTTAAAAAGATTCAAATCTCTGTTAACATCTGCAAACATGTTAACATTCCTGGCTAGTGTGATCCGCAAAATCACACATGTCACCTTTTTTAATAAATTATCCAAATTTATATTTTTATATATACCTAATTGTGACATACTGCCTACGGGCTATAAATAATGTCATATAAAACAAAAGGCAGTCGTAGTTTATAGACTCCCTGCCAAGAAAGGGATTGATTTGTTTTAATTATTCAAACTTTAATCCTATAAGATCTAAATTTATAATTTAGAAATTTGTCTACGTGACTAGGCCTGTTGTGCCAATATTTTATTTCATTTTAGGATAAAGTTACTAATAAAAAGTCCTGAATGAAATTACTTAACAAATTAACTAATATGGCTCTTATTTACCATGGTTAATAAATCGTCAAGGACGATAATACTGTTTAGGCTTCTAAATAGACCTTGTCCTTATTTTATGTAGCAATTAAGACTACATGGCTAAGTCTGAAGAAATAAACAGTCGTCCAGCGGAAAACCCTGAAAATGCTAAGATACTTGTAACTGGTGCGGAGTTACAAGCAATAGTGGAAAATGCTGTTACCAAAGCCATCGAGAGGCAATATAGTGAATCAAGCGGGACCCGAAGTAGGACCCGATCCGCACCACATTCCAAGCCAAAAGTTCACTCGGAGGCTTATAGCAAACCGCCCTCTAAGAAAGATGAACCTAAGAAAGATGAGCTCAAGAAGAATGATGATCGACACTCATCAAATCAAAACCGTGTTCCCTCAAAAAAGGTGGAGTTTGATGCTAAACCTCATACCAAGTCATGTACATACAAGTACTTTGTTTCTTGTAAACCCAGAGACTTTACTGGGGAGAAGGGAGCGGTTGACTGCATGACCTGGTTGGACGAAATGGATACGGTTGTGGACATCAACGGTTGTGCTGAAAGGGATGTAGTGAAATATGTATCCCAATCGTTCAAAGGAGAAGCACTGGCGTGGTGGAAATCTCTCATACAAGCTGTTGGAAAGATCCCACTATACAACTTGTCATGGGATCAGTTCGTTGCTCTTATTAAGGAGAATTATTGCCCGCAGCACGAAGTTGAAAGAATCGAATCAGATTTCCTATCCTTGGTGATGGAGAATTTAGATTGCCAAGCATACCTCACCACTTTCAATACTCTATCTCGGTTGGTTCCGTACTTGGTAACCCCAGAACCTAAGAGGATTGCTCGCTTCATCGGGGGTTTAGCCCCAGAGATTAAAGCTAGTGTTAAGGCATCAAGGCCTGCTACCTTCAGATCAGCAGCTGATCTATCTCTATCTCTTACCTTGGACGTAGTCAGGTTGAGAGCGCTCAAGAACTCAGAAGAAGGTAAGAGGAAGCGTGAGGACGATACCTCACGAAGATCAGATAAGAGACACCGAGGAAATAACGACCACAAGAAAGGGTCGGGATCTAAGAAAGATGGGCAACAATCAGGGGATAAGCCCAAATGTAAAACTTGTAAAAAGAACCATTTTGGGAGGTGTCGACTTGAGTCAAAATCCCAGTCTCACACGAGACCCTGTCGGATTTGCAAATCTACGGATCATAAGACTTTGGAGTGTAAGAAGCTGAAAGATGCAACATGTTACGGTTGCAATGAGAAAGGGCACATTAAGTCCAATTACCCAAAGAACGCCAAGAAAACCGAGGATGGGAAGAAGACCAATGCGAGGGTCTTCAAGATGGACGCTAAGGAAGCTGTTCAGGATGACAACGTGATTACATATACTTTTCTCGTAAATGATGTTTTTGCTAGAGTATTGTTTGATTCTGGAGCAGATAAGTCTTTTGTGGATAATAAGTTTTGTGAGTTGTTAAAATTGCCTGTAAAAGCCTTAAGTGTGAAGTATGAGGTGGAATTAGCTGATGGAACCATAGAAACCGCCTCAACTGTTTTAGATGGATGTGTTATATCCATTAGGAATCACTCTTTTCCTTTATCCTTACTTCCCTTTAAGTTAGCCGGTTTTGATATAGTGATAGGCATGGATTGGTTATCGCATAACCAAGCCCAGATTGTGTGCAACAGAAAGCAAGTGGTAGTCAAAACTCCGTCTGGTGAGTCACTTACCATCCAAGGGGATACTCAGCATGGACTGCCTGAGCAAGTGTCCATGCTCAAGGCATCCAGATGCTTGAAGAAGGGTTGTGTCATTTATATGGCACAAGTTACTATAGATGAGCCAAAACCCAAAATTGAGGACATCCCTGTCATTTCAGAATATCCTGAAGTTTTTCCCGAAGGACTACCTGGGTTACCACCAGATAGGCAAGTAGAATTCCGAATTGACATCATCCCTGGTGCTGCACCAGTAGCGAGAGCACCTTATAGGTTGGCACCAACGGAGATGAAGGAGTTAAGGACACAGTTAGATGATCTGTTAGCTAAAGGTTTTATTAGACCTAGTTTGTCTCCTTGGGGAGCGCCGATCTTGTTTGTCAAGAAGAAGGATGGATCGATGCGTCTATGCATCGATTACCGTGAGCTTAATAAAGTCACTATCAAGAATAGGTATCCTTTGCCCAGGATCGATGATCTGTTCGATCAGTTACAAGGAGCAAGCTACTTTTCTAAGATCGATTTGAGATCAGGCTATCATCAGTTGAAGGTTAAGGATGAAGATGTACACAAGACAGCGTTTAGGACTCGTTATGGACATTACGAGTTCCTAGTGATGCTTTTCGGGCTCACTAATGCACCGGCCGCATTCATGGATCTCATGAATCGCGTCTGCAAGCCTTACTTGGACAAATTCGTCATCGTCTTTATTGATGACATCCTTATTTACTCGAAGAACAAAGCTGACCACGAGAAACACCTTCGTTGTATTCTCAAACTTCTACATCATGAGAAACTCTACGCCAAATTTTCGAAGTGCGAATTTTGTCTTCGAGAAGTCCAATTCCTTGGACATGTAGTAAGTGAGCATGGTATCCAAGTGGATTCCACTAAGGTAGAAGCAGTTATGAATTGGCAAGAGCCAAAGACACCTACTGAGATTCGTAGCTTCCTGGGTTTAGCAGGATATTATAGGCGTTTCATCGAAAATTTCTCAAGGATTGCTGCGCCTCTAACTTCGTTGACACGTAAGAAGGTTAAGTTTGATTGGGGCCCTAAGCAGCAGGAATCCTTCGACATTCTTAAGAAAAAGTTGAGCAATGCACCAGTGTTAACATTGCCCGATGGTATAGAAGAATTCGTGGTGTATTGTGATGCATCACACACTGGTATGGGTTGTGTACTCATGCAGAAAGGCAAGGTTATTGCCTACGCTTCAAGACAGCTAAAGGTGCACGAGAAGAACTACACCACCCACGACTTGGAGTTGGGTGCCGTTGTTTTTGCATTAAAGCTATGGAGGCATTATTTATATGGAACCAAGTGTGTGATCTATTCAGATCACAAGAGCCTTCAACATTTGTTCAATCAGAAGGACTTAAACATGAGGCAAAGACGATGGATGGAAACTCTAAATGATTATGATTGTGAGATAAAGTACCATCCAGGCAAGGCAAACGTAGTTGCTGACGCCTTAAGTAGGAAAGAAAGAGTAAAGCCGATAAGGATCAATGCCAAGCGCATTGAAATCAAAAATGGTTTGAACGAAAGGATATTAGCTACACAGAAGGAAGCTGTGCTGGAGGCTAACTATTCTGAAGAAAAGTTAGGAGTAACTGAGGAGTAGTTATCCTATGACAAGGATGGAATGTTAAGATTGAATGGACGAATATGGGTTCCCATTTTTGGAGGACTTCGAGATGTTATCCTCCAGGAAGCCCACAGTTCCAAATATTCTGTTCATCCTGGGGCTGATAAGATGTACCAGGACCTAAAGGCAAACTACTGGTGGATAGGCTTGAAAAAGTCTGTAGCTGCCTATGTAGCAAAGTGTTTGACGTGTGCGCAAGTCAAAGCTGAGCACCAAAAGCCGTCAGGTTTACTGCAACAACCTGAACTTCCCACATGGAAATGGGAGATGGTGACAATGGATTTTATCACCAAATTGCCAAAGACAAGGAAGGGAAACGATACTATATGGGTCATAGTAGATAGGCTGACCAAGTCAGCACATTTTCTTCCCATTAAGGAAACTTACAGCTCAGACATGTTAGCTCAATTGTATGTAGATAAGATCGTAGCTCTACATGGTGTACCAGTGTCGATTATCTCTGACCGAGATACGAGATACACCTCTCATTTTTGGAAAAGTTTCCAACAATCTCTAGGCACGCGCTTAAACTTTAGTACGGCTTACCATCCACAGACGGACGGACAGAGTGAGCGTACCATCCAAACACTGGAAGACATGCTTCGAGCATGTGTGATTGATTTAGGTGGTAGTTGGGATAACCACCTACCATTGATCGAGTTCTCCTATAATAATAGCTACCATACTAGTATTAAGGTTGCGCCTTTTGAGGCATTATATGGTAGAAAATGCAGAACACCCATTTGTTGGGCGGAAGTAGGAGAAGTTCAATTATCAGGACCAGATTTGGTCTTTGAAACAACGGACAAGATTGTCCAGATTCGCGATCGCCTGAAAGCTGCCAGGGATAGGCAGAAAAGTTATGCGGATCCAAAACGTAAGTCTTTTCACTTCGAAGTAGGAGACAAGGTATTGCTTAAAGTATCACCCTGGAAGGGAGTGATGCGATTTGGTAAGAAAGGCAAGCTAAGCCCAAGATACATAGGACCTTTCGAGGTTATCGAACGTGTCGGGTCAGTTGCTTATAAGTTAAACTTACCTGAAGAGCTCAGTGCTATCCACAATGTTTTTCACATCTTTAATCTGAAGAAGTGTTTCGCTGATGAATCACTGGTCATACCACATACGGATGTGCATATAGATGAGAGCTTGAAATTTGTGGAGAAACCATTGTCGATTGAGGATCGACAGGTAAAGAAGCTTCAAAGGAAGCATGTGCCTATTGTTAAGGTCAAATGGGATGCTCGTAGAGGTCCCGAATACACATGGGAGGTAGAATCCACGATGAAAGAAAAATACCCTCATTTGTTTCAGTAAATCTCAAGGTCGAGATTTCTTTTAAGGGGGTGAGGATGTAACATCTCGAAAATTTACGTCCAATAATGTATTGACACGTGTCATAGGCTTTGAATATGTGAAAAAACACTTTAGAGGGACTAAAGTTGACAAACAGTGAAACTATGTGAATATAAGGGTCCAAAGTGTCAACAATGGATAAATAGGCCCTACAATAACCCTACATGGTGTTTATAATCTTAAACAAGTAAATCATGGATCATACGAAGCGGAAAATGAAAGAAAGTGAGGAATTACAAACTACAGGGGCTAAATGTGTCAACATGTTGAAAGTATACCTCTGAGTGACCTTTTGGCAGACCTGAAGCTTTGTAATGGTAAAATATACTCACTAGAATATGGGGTAAAAATTTCATAAAGTTTCGATATCGTATGAGAAAGTTATGACCAAAACCGTGTACGAAGGGTTAAATGCGTTAACGTTGAAATTTGTGACTTTTCGGGTAAACACAAGGTTAACCAAGGACCTACCCAAGTTAGTAAATGTCCTAAGACCCTTAAAAGTTAGGTTTGAGGGTCAAGAGTGCAAGATAAATAACCAAAACCACGTTACAAAGGACAAGGACTGAATTGCAAAACAATGAAAATGTTTTAACCTGTTGCGCCTGGTACGCGGCCCGCGTAAGGACTCTCGCGGCCCGCCTACAAGCTGCCAGCGACAAACAGCGACCAGATGCCAGTTATCAGGTATGTTTCGATGCTTAACAGCTGTTGCAAGATACCAGGGACTCACCAATGGTTTTACATGCATAGGGGGGCACCTGGACAGATCTGATTACACCAGTAGACTCTTGTGGCATCATCTTATGAGAATTAAAGGACTATATATGATGTTCAAAGTTGCAACATTGATCACTTGCATGTTCAAAACTCACAAGACCCACTTCTGGAGCTTCTCTGATCAACCTCAGGCTTTCTAGTGATCTCTAATCGTAATTAGGACTCTTGTAAGTATTCCTAACCCTCTCTAATTCGTTCTAGCTTAGTTAATTAACTAAAAGTCAATCCGTCGTAAATTAAGTTTGACTTTGAGATTAAATGAAATTTGCTCAGTCATTTCTTGAATTGAAAGTACCTACAAGTAGGTATTTATGTGGGTAACAAACCCTTAAAAGGGTACTCTTAGATTCCCACTCTAACTATGTTAATTGTCGAGTCAAAGCTTGCTTTAAAAATTCAACAGAATGTGTATTTTCAAATTTAAGCATAATTAGCAATGTAGGATGCATGTAACCTGTTTGATCATTAAAATAACTTGGTAACTAATGTAAGAACATATCTCAACATGTTCAACTCGACAATTTTCAGTTTAAACCCGGATCGGAACCGAAAGTCGCATAAATTGACTTTTGCTTTGACTTTCAGTTCTGACCCGTTTGTGCATGTTTAAGATCTACCTTAGAGCTTATTTTGGACCAGGTTTCATATAAGTATAACTCTCTGAGATTATACAACTTGGTTCAATACTTATCCGATTCATATGCATGTTTCCGATTAATGCTTTAAAGTTGACTATTATGCCCTTTTGACTATAAAACGTGATTTTTGAAAAAGTGAAAGAGTAGAAACATTAGTTACTGAGTTATAAACTTGCACCTAAAATTTGACATCAGTTTGAGGTCTAGATTTAGAGTTATGCTCATTATCGTAATTTGAAAGCTTTATGTTAATTAAATGGCGTAATTGGCATATAGCCTATTTAAACCCACTTTTTTATATCAAAATTTTTACCCACTGATGTAATATAATATTTTGGGATTTTTAAAGATTTTTATTTAATTTTTGGCTGAGCATAACATAGGTCTCTAAGTTTAATTCGGTTAATACCGATTTTGCCCTTTTAAGCCATAAAATGAGTTTTACAAATCCTTTTGACCCCAAACCTTTTTCTACTGATTTCAATTGTTAAATAAAATATTTTGAGCCTTCTGGAATTATAAAAATATCAGCTTTCTTTTAAAAAACCGGAAATGGCTCCAAATCGCCTTTTTAAGCGTTTTTAACGCATAGTATGTACTATAACCATATTAAACATATAAGGTTGATACCTACTGATGTTTTTAGTATATTTTTATATAATAACAGTAAGTAAAAGTTTTTGAACTCAGGTTTCTAGTTTTGACCTTTTTAGCCCTTCTGAAATTACCAAAATACCCCTAAGGAGCATAGTTTGGTTTTAAATGATAAGTTTCACATAGGGGTCATACCCTACTGTTATAACATGTTAAATTAAGTGTATTTACTGTATAAATCAGACCTGTAACTCAGATTACAAATAAAACTCTTTTATAATCTTTTAAATGACCAAATTGCCCTTATGAGGCTTAATTTGAGTTTATATCCGTTTTGGGCATAATAGAAGATATCTTATTGATATTATAACATATTTAAGGCATTTTAACTCAGGGAACTTTCATATGACTCTTATGGTTGCCCGTAACGCCTTTTCGCGTTCGGTTCGGTTTATGTAACTAGTTTGCATAAATTGACCGAAACGGGTCAAACATTATCATTTTTGTCTCAAAATCCAGAATGTATTTAGTATACCCGTATTATATAAGTATTCAAACTTGTCGGGTCTAAATCACATTCTATCCGGTCTTCGCTTAATCGTGCGTTTGAACCGTATCGTCCTTAAAAACTAACCGGTCTAGGCTTAGGCTTAAATAAAGACCCGTTAGAAATCTAATAGGTTATTATAAACCTTTGTTCCAGAATAGAAGAACCAGTAAAAGCTACCTTCACTTGCTAGTTGTGATTTATACTTACCAAGGTAAATACTTTTAACTTATTTTCCCTATACGGGCTTGGGGTACGGTATATAAAATACCGCTTGGTCCGGAATTGAATTCTTTAATCGAATAGAGGTTAAATTTATTGATATTCTATGTTTTGAATGTGTTTTGTTTGCTTAAAGCCTTTGGGGGGTTAATGACCATGTCCCGGATATCCTTGGCATCATCTTACGAGATGGCCACGACCTGAGCACGGGGTGTAGGCGTACACCTTTCAGTGCATAACTCAATTTTGTGGTGTGTCTATTAATCTTTAACCCGGTCTACGGATCGGGCTACTGAACGCATAGGTAACATGTAAATCCCTTACAAGATTATTTTCACATAATTATCCCAAGTTATAAAATGTTTTGTGCCACGTGCATTCAAATCAATTTTCAAACCTTTTCAAAATGAGTCAGTTAAATTGTATTTACCAGTGTAAACTGACGTATTTTTCCCAAAAGGTTAAGTGCAGGTACTACTCGTACTAGGCTGGCTGTCTTCTAAGCGTCCACAATAAGTCTCGCAAGCTTGGATGTCAATAAAGCTGTTGAACAATATCTTCTTTTATTTTGATCCGCCTGTGGATCCGTTTCAACTATTTGTGATATTTAATATTACACTTTATTAAAGTTGAAATGAATCTATCTTTGCTTCCGCTGGGCATTTATATATTGTGTTGTTTGTCTATGATGATACCAACTACGTCACTATACTCCCCACCGGGCCCACCGGTGACACGTGGAAAATAGGGGTGTGACAACTCCACTCCCCTGTGATGGCTTATCAAATTTCGGGACGATATTTCTTTCAAGTTGGGGATGATGTGACAACCCGAACTTTCAACGTTAGCGTCGTTAACCCGGTAACCACTGGTTCTATATCATTTCCCCCTCACGTCCTAGTCTACGATACAATTGTGTGTATATTATGTAAACCTGTTAAAGCGTGCTTTACTATACTTGTTGCATTGAGTGTTTTTGTTATGAAAAACCGAACCGCACATTTGGAACGGGGGCCGCACACTTCACCAGACCCGCACATCTCCTTGCAGTCTTGGCCCAGGATACTCGAAGCCCAATTGAGGCCCAACTACCTCTAACTTGTACCGCAATTATGCATGAAGGCCTCCATAATTTCCAAAACACACCTACGGCCTCAAACCCTAATCCCCTCTAGTGATCGATGGCAGCCCCTATTCCCTCTCTCGAAGTCTCCTCATCTTGCCGCAAGCAATCCAGTCTCCATTGTGTATCTCAGTTAGTCTACTATTGTAAATTGTTATGTGCTTTCTTGATGGATAAATGCATCGATTGTGACTTAGACTTTTGGTGTGATGTTATGTCTTGTATATGTGAATCTAATCTGGATAAACACTAGTAATATGTACGATCAGAGTGTGACTTAGAGGTGTTTATAGATTGATTCATCCTGAATGGATGAAGAAATGTGTTAATTAATTAGCATGGGTATTGATAAGAAACAGTGGTGGCGGCAATAAAGGTTTATTAAACCAATTAGAATAATGGGTGTTTTGGTAATAGTGGTGTAGCATGATGATTCACAGAACATAAAGGATGGTTGTTGATGTTGTGTATTCAAATTATTAGCATGTGGTGATTTGATTTGAGCATGTTTGACCGTATGAATGATTTGATTTGATTTGTTGGATTTTTAATGAATTGATTATGATCACCAACTGTTTCTGCGACACGGAAGCTATGATTAATATTTAACCGGTGACTTAGAGTCTTATACAATGAAACTGTGATAATTAACAAAGTACAGATCCGTATTGTAGTGGCTGTGTAGATGCATGGGAACTAGGGTATTTGGTGGTGAATAAATGTGTATTCGAATGAGGGTTGAATGGTTGATGATTGCTTACACTTAGTGGTTGGTAAATTATAGTGTTGTAAACTGTTACTGTACCTGAAGAATAGTTGTCATGCAACATTCACACGAAGTATGGTCTTTCGTGGGAATGCATAGTGACGAAAGACTACATGATGAAAAACCTTTTTCGCCATATATAATAGCGACGAAGGACCATAGCGTTCACAGAGGACTAGTCGACGAAGAACCAGGTTCTTCGTGGACTATGGTTCTTCGTGGGACCTTTTGTAGGCTGCAGGTTCTTCGTGGACCTGCAGTATATCCATTGCTAGATCTTAAAAGTGCCAATATGCATCAATTGTCATGTTATATGCTTGACTGCAACCTGTTAGTGTACGTGTGCTGTTATCTGATTTACTGGCGTACGAAACCATACACTTGCTATGTGACTTCACGATAAACGTTATGGCTCAATGAGTTGCATGATTAACGGTTACGACTTACATAAGGATGTGTGTTTTACTTGTATGATACTTGTGTAACGTGTGTGATGGATAAGTTATATGTGTGAACATTATACAGACTGTTGTTGGTAACCATGGTAGGGTATGGTTGGCCAACTTGGAATGGGTAATATAACATACCAAGCAGTCTAAGGTGACTTCATTCCTCTTGAGCATGCGTCCCAGTGGTTGGGACACTCATTGGGTATCCCTGAGAGGGATAGGTTTTTGGGTAAATCAATTGGGTATTCTTGAGAGGAATACGTCTTGTGGGTAAAATATGGAATGTTGGATAATACACTCATCCTATCACCTTTAAGTCCCATCTTGTTTATTACCTGAGAGGTAACGGGGTATTAGTTGGTAGTGCTGTCTAGGTTTGGCACCCTCCCCCGTACTTGAGAGGACGGGTGTGAACTAAAGACCCAGTTATGCCCAATGCTTTGATAGGAGCATTGGGGAACGGGCAAAATAAATCTGGAGCCGTCTTGTATTCGGGGTATTATCAACATTGTAATCAATGAACGGAACTAAATACTTGGTAACTAACGTTTTCGTAAAACTATGAACTCACCAGTGTTTTCTGATACACATGTGTGCATGCTCGCAGGTTATTGAAACGAGTGGATGTGGAACTTGTTGTCTACGATGCTGGAGTGGTCATGGGTCGAGGAACATGGAAACTTGAAACCAGACTAGCTGATTTCAAACACTTGGGTTTTAGTTAAACTTGTATTATGCTTCCGCTAAACACAATGAGTTATAAATATGTCTTGTGACACTTTATCTTAATGAATGAAAGTTTTTATTAGAAATCTTGTTATGAATTCAATGTGATTAGTGGCTAGATCCTGGTACGTCACACGTCCCGCGGTATTCCCGCATGTGGTATTTTTGGGGGTGTGACATCAACTTTTGCTTGAATGCTATTTATAATAATGGAGTCTAAAATAGCATTTTACACTTGTGTTGATCCCTTCATGCCATGCATATATTCATCCAGAACAACGCTCATATGATGACATATCACTAGGGCTGCAAATGAACCGAACGAACACGAACAAGACATTGTTCGTGTTCGTTTGTTAGAAAATATATGTTTTCGTGAATCGTTCACGAACACTTATCTAACGAGATTTTATGTTCGTGTTTGTTTATTAAGGAAATGAATTTGTTCGTGTTCGTTTGTGTTTGTTTGTTAATTTTAGGCAACAAATAAAAAGAAACACTGACGAACACAAATGAGCACAAACTAATGTTCATGAACACAAATAATCGTCCCTGAACAAAATATATAATACATTGACACTTAGGGGGTGTTTGGGATTCCTTTTCAACTTTTCCTTCTCAAAAGCAAAGTAAGAAATCCTGACTTCTTCTTTTCTCCTTTTTGAAGGCATAATTAGCTCCAAAAGTTCTTCTTTCATGGTGTTTGGGATTCCTTTTGACTTCAAAAGTACTTCTCATATGGTGTTTGGGATTCCTTTCCTTTTCAAAAGTCCTTCTTAGCTCCAAAAGTCCTTTTCAAAAGGAATCCCAAACACCCACTTATTAAATATTTAATTTGTCAGAATTTTGAAGTATTTAAATAAATATAAAAACTAAAAACACTAAGGATTCATCGAACACAAACAAACACGTTACCGAACGTTTACGAACATAAACGAACGAACGCGACCTCTGTTCATGTTTGTTTGTTTAACTAAACGAACAAAATTTCTTGTTCGTGTTCGTTTGTTTAATATACGAACGAACACAAACGAACTTCCCGCCAAACGGTTCATGAACTGTTCGCTGAACGTTTGGTTCGTTTGCAGCCCTACATATCACTTTCATCAGTCTCTTTTTCTTGAATATTTGTCCATATCATTCAGCAAAACATTATAGAGATAACCCCCTCAGAGAAGAATCCATTAAGTGAAAGCTTTGCCATCTGTGGTTATTTTAACTAAGTTTTTTGGCATTTTAAAGTGAGTGGTTTATAGAGAACATGGCGCTTGTTTTTCTGGGTGTGATCAATTCATTGTGTATAGACCCCTCTCTTATAGAAGTTTTTTGGCGCGTAGTTTAGGCGGGATCTTTTATTATAATAAATGATAGAAATAAAGTAACCGTCTTTTCAGTTACTGTGTGTATTTACTGTTTTGTTCAGCATTATTAGTTTCTAGGGTGATAGAAGTCCCATATTCCAAGTTTGGCATTTTTTTTAAATGGCGTTATGCAGACCAATATGAGAAAATACAATAACGGAGAAAATATTAAGCACGAAAAATATTTTTTGTTATTTTTGGCGTTTTGCAACTAAATAGAGGAATATATCATTTAATTATCTTAAAAAAAAAGAAGCTTACACAGAAGAAAACTAACAAAAAACTAAAATTAAAACTCTTCGTCAGAATGTACTTTATCCGAGAAGTATACATCACTTGCGTCATCTTCTTTCTCGGAGTCTTCATCTGGACCTTCATCCATGTCATCACCTTCACTTTCATCGGCTTCTTGTTCTTGAAGATTCTGAAGCATCCATTTGAACATGTCTTGCATTAACACCATTTTTGAGTCTATTTTTGTGTTCAAACAAGTGGCGTTATGCAATTCTTCCATAAACCCAAGCCCCTGCTTTGTCATGATGTTTTCAAGCCAGTAGTCTTCCTGCTCTCCGCTGTCGTATATAACGGTCACCATGTCTGTCTCATCATCAAAACGCCATGATGTCATGACAAGGTCTGGCTTTAAATCTGCTTTGATTGGTCCAAATTTCCTTGTTAATGCTTTCATAAGCATATGTGTTTCATGGCATTCTTTATCCAGAGCGATGCCAAGAAATAGGATACCCCTCTGTACTTCTTCTTCCATCTTCAAAATTGCCTTGATCGTCCTAACATACACCCTCCTTGTATTGTCAAAACACAGGACGAGTCACCTGATTTCCAGAGTGTATCTCCACCAAACGATGGTTGCTATTTTTGGTGTTTTGGATAAATTGGCGTTTTTGGTTAAAGATGTTTTTGTAGAAATGATAGATTGAAGTGATTATGGAAGCGATGTTTTACGTCGTTTATATAATGATGTTTTTTACGCGTAATATAGGAGGGAATTTCTTCTAATAAATGTTAATAACTGAATTTCAGATATTGTGTTGTTTCCTCTTCCTGTAACCTCCAACGCGTTTTATCACTAATTTTTGGCGTTTTGTATTTAATGGCGTTTTATTTTTTTGAATAGCGTGTTAACATTTTTGTTGGCGTTTTGAATTTGAGCGGTAAAAGACCCTTTTACCCTTAATGAAGCGCGTCCCACATAATAAAATTGATGTTATTTACGAAAACGCCGTCGCGCCAATCTAGTCCATAGATTGTTTTAATTGGACAATCCATAACCGTTTTCACACTTTCCACTATTATCTCTAAATGATGACCCTATATATATATATATATAGGACAAAGATCCGTTAGGAACCACCCTTTATTGCGAGAACCGCGAGAATCAATGTGAACACAACCAAAAATGCCTAAAAATAGCTAAAAAACACACAAATTTTTTTTCATATTTTTTATAAAAAAAATCGCTACTTTTAGTAGTAAAAAAAAATTAAAAAAAAAATTTCTTAAAAAAATTTTTTTTTGCTAGTAAAAGTAGCGATTTTAACCTAAAAAATATTAAAAAAAGAAATTTTTTTTTAGAATTTTTTTTTATTTTTTTAGCATTTTAGCTTGGAGGGCGGGGGGGGGGGGGGGGGGGTTAGGTTTTTGGGGGGTGGGGGTTAGGGTTTTTTTTAGGTTTTTTGGGGGTTTTAGTTTTTAGCATTTAGCTTGGGGGGGGGGGGGGGGGGTTAGGTTTTTTTTTTGGGTGGGGGGGGTTTAGGTTTTTGGGTGGGGGTTAGGTTTTTTTTAGCTATTTTAGGTTGTGTTCACATTGGTTCTCGCAATAAAGTTGGTTCTCGCATGAACCTTACCCTATATATATATATATATATATAGGGTAGGTTCATTTGAAAACCACCCTTATTGCAAGAACCAATGTGAACACAAAAAAAAACCTAAAAAAATCAAATAAACCCACAAAATTTTATTTTTTTTAATATTTTTCTAATAAAAATCGCTATATTTTGTTAAAAAAAAAAAACCGTTTTTTTTTTAGTAACAGTTATGGATGCACATGTGCATATGTATCATTTCTTAGATAAATTTCATAATATATTACCAGTAGTAGAAAAATGCACTCTGATTTACACTACCATATATAGTACACTACTTTTTACATTACCAATATTAGAAATGCGCATGTCCATTTATATGTATCAACATGAAATAAGGTGTTTTGATGCAAAAAGTTTGTGATTTTAAATGATAAAGTAGGCCCATATACATGTTTTTGGTTACTTATATCTAGTGGTTGATGGTTTGATTATGTTTGTCACTTTATGATGTAATATGTTGTTTGGATGGTATAAAGGGTGTTGATGTACATATAATAAAGTGAAATATTGGTAATAATATTGTATTATGGATGGTAAAAAAGCAATGATATTGTATTACGGATGGTAGGAGGTAATGGTAGTGTAGTATGGATGGTATGATAGATGAAAGGGAATGTGTATTCAAAGTGATGTACTAAACATGTTACAACATGTTCATATATATAGATGCACATGTGCATTTCTAGTGTTGTTAATGTTATAACAAGTGCATACATATAGATGCACATGTGCATTTCTATTATTGTTAATGTAAAAAGTAATGTATTACGAAGCGTAGTGTAAATGAAAGTGCAATTGTCTGATATTTGTAATGAATTACGGAATTTGTCAAAGAAATGAAACAAATGCACATGTGTATGGATAACTGTTACTTGAAAATTTTTTTCTTTTGAAATTTTTTTTTATTATTGACGAAATATAGCGATTTTTCCCAAAAAAAAATAGAAAAAAAAATTTGGATTTTTTATAAGATTGTTCACATTGGTTCTCGCGGTTCTCGCAATAAAGGGTGGTTCCTAACGGATCCTTCTCATATATATATATATATATATATATATATATATATATATATAGGGGATGGATCATGAGAAAACTAGTTTAAATGAGAAAACCAAAAAACAAACTAAAAAGGCCAAACCACTTAACCCACCCCCCGCCTACACCTCCCAGGTTTTTAAGTATAAAAAAAATCAAAAAAAAATTGTACTTCACATGTGCAATAAAACGAAAGCCTAAACCACTTAACCCACCCTCCACTGACACCCCCCAAAAACCTAAACCCCCCACCCCACCCCTCAAAAACCTAAATTCACCCTCCCACTAAAAGCCCAAACCCTCAACCCCCCAAAAACCTAAACCCCCCCTCCCCATCCTCCCGAAAACCTAAAACTAAACCTAAACATAAACCCGAAAAAAACCTAAACCCCCCACCCCCTTCCCCTCACACCCAAAAACCTAATCATAATCCTAAAACTCCAAAAAACCAAACCCTAAAAGCTAAACTAAACTCAAAATCTAATTTTAAGCATGTAACGCACATGTGCAGTACACATATAATGCACATGTACAGTACAAGTTTTTTTTTTGAAAACTTTTATATATATATATATATATATATATATATATATAGGGTGGGAGTTGGCTACAAAGTCCATTTTTCCTACAAAGTGTAAAAAGTCATAAAATACAATCATGTCAACCATAAAACACACTCAAGATCCACAAATAACAAAGTGAAGATTACTAAAACGCCATATTTGTTGGTTTTGTATTGTGTTTTGGATTATAAGGCTTTGATTAACGAATGACTAACGTTATTGTGTTTTATATTGATTATCATGCTGTGTTTTATATTCATAGTTCTACGATGTTGTGTTTGAAGTTTTTATGGACTGTTAGGGTTTGGATATTGTGTTTTAGTGATCTTCACTCTGTTATTTGTGAGTTTTGAGTGTGTTTTATGGCTGAAATTGTAGTGTTTTATGACTTTGTACACTTTGTAGGAAAAATGGACTTTGTAGCCGAACCTCACCCTATATATATATATATATATATATATATATAATGATTTTTTTAAAAAAAATTGTAAAAAAAATTGGTATGTTTTTTAGGCTTTTTTAGTTAGTTTTTTAGTTTTCTCATGATCCTCTCCCTATATATATATATATATATATATATAGGTAGAGGATCCTGTAAAAAGGCCTAAAGTGTGAGAAGGGTAAGAAAGAATCTCAGCCATTAGATCTTTTGATCTAATGGTTAAGATCAATAGGGACCAAATTGTAAAATATTTTCATTAATTTGGACTGATTTGAAATATCTAGGGGCAATATAGTCTTTTAAACCCACTAGAAATTAGGTAATGCACATGTAAGTTCCCCCCGTCTTTTTTAAACGTCAATAACTTTTTATACGTAACTTTTTTTTTAAAAAATTACACCATAATAACGAGCGTTTTTTTTTTTATCTTTAATATGAGTACCATATTGCTATACTTATATAGAGAAAAAAATATGTTTTGATCAGATGTTTAGTCAATGAATGGTGTTATATGCTTGCTGAATGGTTTATATACTTACTGAATGGTGTTATATACTTGCTGAATGGTGTTATATACTTGCTGAATGTTGAATGGTGTTATATACTTGCTGAATGGTGATATATACTTACTGAATGGTGTTATATACTTGCTGAATGCTGAATGGTGTTATATACTTGCTGAATGGTGTTATATACTTCCTATAATTAAGGTGGCGGTTATGGGAAGTTTTTAATTAATTGAATTAATGATTAAATTACTTGTTTACCCTTTTCAATTAATTTAGATCTAATGGCTGAGATTCTTTCCTACCTTTCTCACACTTTTGGTCTTTTTTACAATAACCTTACCCTATATATATATATATATATATATATATATATATATTTAAACAGGAATTATGAAATGTTCTGAGTCAGGGTTCTTGATACACCTTGGAAACATTGTGTAAAACCAATAATAGAATATTTTTCTGAATTTAAACAGATTGTTTCCCATAAGATTTGTATACAGTTTCCTCTAGTTCTTTATGGACTACAACAAAGATTGGTGGATATGTCCTTTGAGGACCCGCTCATTACTTGAGTAAAAGTAGTCGAAAGAACAGATGAAGAGGGTAATGAAACAAGCCTTCTTCTGCTACAAGTTTTTCTTCCTACACAGTTAGCAGATGATGAAATAGTTCAATTTTACCATCACGGTATGATTGACTACATGGATTTCAGATTAAACACTAAGACAGAACAACTTCTCACTCGTTTTGGAGAGAAAATTGTTCTAACCACAGGGAACACTGCTACACACATCTTTCCACCTACAATCGGTTGCAAAGTTTTTGCTTCATTCCCTTATGCTGATGCCATCACCTACAGACCAGCACGAAAGCGAATATTTATTGAGCACCAAGTAGTCACTAAAAATGTAAACTTTGCAAATCTGCCTTGGTTAAAGACAGGACATAAAACTCTAGAAGTCATACTAGATAGTCTGCCTCAAAGTTACGCAGGGTCACTAGATAACTTTATAGAAAAATATCAACAAACCCCAGAGTTACTAGGATGTTTTCAATGGGAACAACATAAACTCGTAGCAGAGAGACATTATATACAAATCTATGGTAAACAAAATTGGAGTGTGCTTTTACCATTTGTAGGAGAAGATGACATCCTAGAAATAAAGCATATTATAAACCTAGAAGCAACAGATGATGAAGTTTGTGACGATCCAGGGACACCACAATCCGTTGACAGCACACACAGATATCATCTAGCTAATCAATGTCCTAATAAAAATAAGAACGTAGAAAGGGCTAGCTTAGTAAAACAGTTACACGATTATGAAATAGAAGCCATTAAAAACAGACGAGTCAGATAATGATTTAGTTTACAATATATTTAGTGAAGACAAAAAACCAATAGCTAAAGTCACTTACACATACATGAATATAGAAGAATGTCATCATACTTGGGAGAATCAAAGAGATAATAATTATATAAAATGCTATAATTCTGGGTATTACCCAAGTATAGAAAAAAGGTCACAATGTAATACATGCTTTCTAGAAATATGTTGCATTTGTCTAAGAAAATTACATAATATAGATATAGGCACCACATCAAAAACTATAGAAACAAGTACTAACATAAATATAGAACAATTCAACAAGTTAGAATTAGCAATTGAATTACATAGCCTAAAGTTAAAAGATTTAGACAATAAAATCATAGAAATAGAAAAAATGATGGGATCTAAAATAACAGAAGAGATAAGTCAGATGTCTACAGAAGCACGTGAAGAACAAGTATTTATACAACCCCAAGGGTCTATAAATATGATCAATGTACAATGTCGTTTATGGCTCGACAATAATAGATTTTTAGATTTAACAGCATTAGTTGATACATGAGCTACTAAAAGTTTAATATCACATAGTCTAATAACAATACAATACCATCAGGAACTAAAATGTAAAGTACTGAGTAGAACAATTGAAGACAAATTAGTTGAAATAATACATTACCGAGAACCTGTAGGAAAACAGTTTTTAGATTTTTCAAAAAATTATAGCATGAAGTATGACATACCAAAAGTAAATATAAACCTAGCATATATACAGTCATAAGACTTTGTGCTTGAATTAAATTTTTTATTTGCTTTAAATGGTTCTGTCACAATGACTAGAAATTTTATTACACTCAGTAAATAGATTTATACAATCCCAACAACCAGGTATAATAATATATCATAAATTGCACAAAAGCGTGGTGGTCAAGGAAGTTTAGAATTTTTAAGACAACAAAAAAGAGGTAATCCAATAGTAAATGAGACTATAAAACTATTAACAAACTTATATATATATATATATATATATATATATATATATATATATATATATATATATATAGGGATCGGTTCAAATGAAAACCACCCCCAGTTGCGAGTACCGTAGGAACCAATATTAACCAATCAAAAGTGGACACCTAATTAAACATGTGTGTATAATTGAGAGGTATTTTTGTAAATTAACCAAACTGACATATATGCATTTTCAAGGTGTATATCAGATCTCCTTTCTCTCTCTATCACACAAAAGTCAGATTTGTTTCTCTCTTTCTCATATCACGAAAATCAGATCTCTCTCTCTATTTGCTCACTTACCAAAACCCTAGGTGGTGGTGGTCGGTAGAGGTCGGTGATGGTATGGTGAAACTATGACTGGGGGTGATGGTTTTGCGACTGGTGGTGGTGGTGTGGGGCAGAGGTGGGTGTCGGTGTTGGTGTTGGTGGTGGTGGCGTTGGGGTTGGTGGTGACTTTCACCGATGGTGTTATTGGGGTTGGTGAGTCTAACCCTATCTCTCTCGCACCTTTCTCTAATGCAACTCACTTGATAAGTCCAGCAACCCGAGGTGACTTTCACCAATGTCCGGCGACCTGAGGTGACTTTTTGTTTCACCCCGGTGGTGCCGGCGACATGAGGTGACTTTCACCGATGTCCAGTGACCTAAGGTGTCTTTCACTGATGACTTTCACCGATGTCTGACAACTCACTTTGATGAGTCCGGTGACCTGAGGCATCTCCGAGTTCAAGCCTTTGCGACTGGTAGTGGTGGTGTGGGGTAGAGGTGGGTGTCGGTGTTGGTGGTGGTGGCGTTGAGGTTGGTGGTGACTTTCACCGATGGTGTTATTAGGGTTCGTGACTCTCACCCTATCTCTCTCGCACCTTTCTCTAATGCAACTCACTTGATGAGTCCGGCGACCCGAGGTGACTTTCACCAATGTACGGCGACCTGAGGTGACTTTTTGTTTCACCCAGGTGGTGCAGACGACATGAGGTGACTTTCACCGATGTCCAGCGACCTAGGGTGTCTTTCACTGATGACTTTCACCGATGTCCGACAACTCACTTTGATGAGTCTGGTGACCTGAGGCATCTCCGAGTTCAAGCCTTTGATTGTTGATTGTTTTTGCGATGGTGACCGATTGCATGTGGTTAGTTATAAATTTTTGTCATCGGTTTTTTTTTCTTGGAAGTGATAGTTGAAAAAAAATTCCAACAATTGATGAGGATGGCAAGGCAAGGATGGTGGAGGGTAGGTTTTTACCTGCAACCCACTTTGCAGCCACGATTTTTGGAAACTTTGAGCCAAACCCTGGTTTTTCAAGATCCACAGATGGTTTTTATTTTTGTTGTTGGTTTTTATATTTCAGTCGATGATGATAAGTATTAACTTATCTGAGAAATCTATGAGTCCTGATTTTGGTTGAGTTTGTTTATTAATATTCTGAAATTTTGTAAACCCGAAATCAGGTCGGGTTGGATTTGTTACTGATGTTTGTTGATTCTGATGTCTATAAGGATAAGTTTAAAACCAGTGCGTAAAATTTTTTTAAAACCGGGGCGTAAATTTTTATTTTAAAAAAGTTTAAAACGTGGCTTAAAAAATTTAAAACCGGGGCGTAAAAAAAGTTTAAACGTGGCTTAAAAAATTTAAAACCGGGGCGTAAAAAAAGTTTAAAACGTTGCTTAAAAAATTTAAAACCGGGGCGTAAAAAAAGTTTAAAACCGGGGCATAAAAAAGTTTAAAACTGGGGGTAAAACGCCCTAAAGTGTGAGAACAGTGAGAACGGATCCTGGCCCAACACGTGGCAGGGGGCGCTAAATGATATGCAGGGGTACGATTGTCCTTTTGTACATTCCCTCCTTATTCACGTTATAAATCTGTTTCAAATTAAAACTCCAAGGATTTCGTATTAATTGTACCTCCTTTCCAAGCTTTCTCAGATCTATGGCGTCTAACATGGATTCTATTCCACAAAGTAATATTTGATGACGTTTCATATTTTTGTTCCAGCAAATCATGCAACACATATACAACAGATATGGCGTTTTGTTCTTTTATGCTTGTTTCATTTTTTTTAATTAATATTTCATAATGTGTTGTATGCTTTTCAATGGCGTTGTTCATGTATTCAAATTATTCGCGTTTTCATTATTAATGTTAATTGCCGTTTGGGATCTAGTATATTTCTTATGTTTCTACGATCATTGGCGTTTTACAGCTGATTAGTTTTGAATATTATTGAGTAGTATTTATAAACATCAGTAATTACTATTTGTTAATTTGTAAACATCAGTTTTGTTAACTATGACGTTTTTATTATCATGTTATATTTGTTAATTATTCTTGTTAATTATTTTTAATTATTAATCTGATGGCGTTTTGATTATCACATTGCAATATTAATGGTGTTTGTATTATGGCGTTTTTAATTATATGCTTATTAGGTCTTGTTTATTATTCAATTAATGGCGTTTTAATCAATAATGTTATCAGGAGACATTTATTATTTTAATGGCGTTTTTTCTGAAATTTGTTCCTCACTTTGTTTTCTCAGACGATGATGTTTCCTTGAATGAAAGGTTTTGCCTCAAAACTGGTTTACCATTTATCATTCCTGACGTTAGTGAAAATATAAAGCCCAAAATGGACATGATATTCACAAGCCTCGATGATTGTTAGTCAATGTATGTTACGTATGCCAAGGCTTGTGGTTTTTCAGTCAGGAAAGGGGCTGAAAAGATAAACGCCAAAGGTGAAAAACATATTAAGTATTACATGTGTACGAGAGCTGGGGTATATAAGGAGAAGAAGGTTGATACGTTGGACCCCAATCAAAAGGAACGAATTGTGTGATCCAACTTTTCAAAGAGGACTGATTGTGGTGCACTGTTATGCGTAATTTTGAGGCTGGATCATGGAAGGTCCATAAGTTTGTTGAGGAGCACAACCATGATCTTGTTGAATGCGTTGATACACATTTTCTTCTAACTGAACGACACCTCACTCAGCTCCAGAAGCATGTTATACACAGCATGTCTAAGTTGAATTTGGGTCCAGTTAAGGCGTTTAATGTTATGAAGACTTGTTTTGGTGGTTTTGAAGGTGGGTGCAAGTAAAGTTGAATTTAAGAACTACAAGAGGCAAATTAACTTGTTTATAGGGGAATACGACGCTGAGATGGTTGTGAACATTTGGATGAAAAAAACAGTCACAGCCTAATTTCTCGTACGATTACTTCACAGACGAAGACAATCGTTTGAAGGGACTTTTTTGGTGTGATGATCAAGCCAAACGTAATTACCACGTGTTTGGTGATGTGATTTCGTTTAACGCCACGTATCATTCCAACAAGTAATATTTTATAATTCGATTTTTTTATGTTCTTTTGCCATTTTCACTGCTTACATGCATTGGCGTTTTTCTAAGTTTACATGCAATGGCATTTTATTGTGTTTTCATTTCTCATGGTGTTTTCATATGCAGATGCGCTATGGTGTTTGTACCGTTCACTGGTATAGACAATCGCCACTGCAATGTTACATTTAGTACTGCATTATTGGCGTCAGAAACTGCTGATACGTATATTTGGTTGTTGAGGGTTTTTCTAAAAGCTGTTAGTTCTCAACCAAAAGTTGTTGTCACTGACCAAGATCCAGCAATGAAGAAGGCTATTTCTCATGTATTTGTTGACATGAGGCATCGGTTATGCATGTGGCATGTGATGCATAAACTTTCTCTGAAGGTTGATTTTCTTATTTTTATGTTTGGCGTTTTAAGATATATTGTGTTTTAAAATATATGGCGTTCTGTACCTCGTTACTGTTTTTCTTGTAAGTTTGTTTGTGTGTAATATATATGTTTTTTTGCATGTCGTTTTCATGTTATACATAGGTTGGTGTTAGGCTAAGCAATTCCACCAATTTCAAAGAACGTATTTGTGGTGTTGTGTGGACGGATATTCTTACACCTGAAGAGTTTGAATCAGAATGGGAAGTGGTTATCGAAGAGTTCAATTTACCAGATAATGACTGGCTCTCTGATATTTTTGCACTCAGGGAATCTTGGATCCCTGCATACTATAGAACAGAGGAGCTTCCTGGCCTTATGCGAACGACAACGAGGTCAGAGAGTGAGAATCATTTTTTGGTCAAGTGTGTAATTCAAAAGCTACTCTGGTTGAGTTCATGACTCATTACAAAACTGCAATAGACGCACAGTGTCACACACACCGAAAAAATGATCATGAATCTCGATACAAACGCCCCCTATTGAAGAGTAATTACCAAGTGTTGGAGGGCCAAGCTACCGACATATACACGAAAAATATTTTTTGTGACGTTCAAGTTGAGCTAATCGGAATTTCGGATTACAAGAATCAACGTTACGAAGATCAGCATGATGGGTTTGTTAAGTTTTACATAAATGATTTCCAGCAGCCTTGTACATCCTTATTTGAGGTAAACAATGGCGTTTTTTATATGGCGTTTTCTTTATATGGCGTTTATCATATTCTATTATAACATTTAATTTGTTTTTTTATCCAGTTATTGTGTTTTTTTTTCTATACAAACATTCTATGCATGGCGTTATAGAGATATTATTTTTGGCGTTTTTTAGGTAATGCACCGTAAGCCTGATTGCACATGCATGCGTTTTGAGCAGTTTGGTTTGCTATGTAGACATATATTTTTTGTTTTGAGAAATTTGGACATTAGAAAATTTCCAAAACTATACATTTTGAATAGATGGCGTAAAGAGTCTTCCCCAAACTGCTATTCCGAATACTCAATTAGTCGTGAATATATGACAGAGCCTGATCCCGATGTGCAAAGTATGATGCGAGAAATTATTTTTTAAACGGAGTATACTTTGAACCGTTTATTTGGTAATAAGGAGGAGCTATCCTTATACAAAGATCATGTTCAATCTTATATGAAGAAGGTTCAAGATATGCAGAATGTTGCTCCTCCCACTAGTACTAGGGATAGATTTGCGGAGATAACCGGTCAATATAAAAACGACAAGAATCTGATAAGAGTCCCTGTTGGGTATAGGTCGAAAGCTTTGGATCTCGAAAGCGCCTGAAATCTAAACAGGAGGTAGCAATCGAAAAAACGAAATCAAAGTCGAAACTCGGGGCCAAAGAAAGACAGTGTCAGAGTTGCAAAGGCTACGGACACTACGCATCGACATGCAAAAAGAGCGTAATTAAAAGAAAATAGACACGGTCTTCAATAGCAAGCGAAGAGTAGTTTGACATTTTTGTATTTTTTATTTTTACAGAACACACACAGATTGGAATTTGGCGTTTATATCTCTTATATATAATTTTTTATTTTTTTCCATCTTTTTTTCTACTTATTGTTCATAACATGTAACTTGGAAGTTACATAACAAACAATATAAGATCGGACACACAAACCAAAGCCAAAAAAAAGAACACCTTTTACTAAGTAAAAGTACCTTAAACCTCTAATTTGGTCAAGCTAAACTCAATAATGTTTTGCTGAATGAGATGGACAACATTGTTAATCTTTAGTTAAGAAAGATGTCTAACAATGTTGTCCACCCCATTCAGTGAAACTTTATTGAGAACAAAACTGAATCTCCAGGAAACGACGTTTGCAATTTGTGGTTTTTGTATGTTTTGACGTTTATATTGAGGATAAACTCAATAAGATTATGCTCAATGAGATGGACAATATCCCCACATAAGGATTTTGCCCATCACATTGAGTGAAACTTTACCGAGAAAAAAGTGTATCTTAAAGAAACGTCGATTGGAATCTTTGCTGTTGGGATTTTTTGACGTTTCTAAGTTGTATGGTATATAGTAAAATATGGCATTTTGGGTTTGGTGTGTTCAATGGAAGGTCTGAGACGTTGTTTATATAGGATGTTTTTGGCGCGTATTTTAGGCGGGATTTTATTATAATAAATGCTAGTAATGAAGTTCTGTCATTTCAGTTACTGTTTGTTTAGTTATATCGTTTAAAAACAAAGTCTGGCGTTTTATATCTAATGATGTGTGCTTTGTAGTTTAATGTGACAATGTGTTTTATTCATGAGTTTGGCGTTTTGTGTAGAGAAGTCTAAGCACATTTTAACACTTAATGAAGCGCGTCCACGTAATAAAATTGATGTTTTTTACGATAACACCACTGCGCCAATCTAGTCCATAGATTGTTTTGATCTGACCATCTATAAGCGTTCTCATTGTTCTCATTTTTCACTGTTTTCCCTAAATCCTGACCCTATATATATATATATATATATATATATAGGTAAAGTGTAGGATACAAATTCCCTAATCGTACATTACATATGCGACTGTAGTGGTCGTACACGTGTCCTGATTCGTTTTTTTTTATAAGGTTAAATCAGACAATTAATTCAATCATATGAGGGCAAATTCGTCTCTTCATTCAATCAGCGAGAAGTTCGTTACACTAATATCCCGGTAATTATCATTCGAATCAGTTTCAATTTTTTCATAATTCTCAAATTGCAGTTTTCGTTCTTCTGCGTTAGGGTTTGATTCAATTGTTTTTTTAATGGATCCACAGAGCAGCACCGGACGAAATACAGATGTTGATTTTGAAGAAACTCGACCGATCGGTGATCATGCTCAATTATCTGCATATCAGAGAGTTTCGATTGAGGATGTTTTAAATCCGCAACCTGCAAAGCCAAATCCAAATGCAAGTACAAGTGCTGTAAACGAGTGTTCTAATGGTAATTATGTTAATTGAGATCTTTAAATTGTTCGTAGACTTGTTTTGTTTAATCGTAGCAATGATTTTGCATTGTTGTAGCTGTTTTTGAAGTTTGAATGTTGAGTATATGTTTGATATGAAAGCAACATGTACAATTTCTCATGTTATGAGTCTTTCAATTCGCATTTGATGTTTAATCTGTTTACAGATTTTCGCATGTTATGGTATAATAAATCACATGTGTAAAACATATTAATCAAAATCATCATTTTCGCATGTTATTGTACATACAATTCGCACGTGTTTTTGTTCTTACGACGAAATTATGCAGTTATTAATATATCGCATGTAATGAGTCCGATAATTTGCATCTGTTTTTTTATTTGATTTATGTCGATGAAAGGGTTTACACTCCGGAGGTTGAAGCATCCACTACACCTGTGGTTGGAATGCAATTTACCTCTATTGAACAAGCATATGCGTTTTAAAATCATATGCTAAGTTAGCTGATTTTTCTACTAGGAAGGGTGGTGAAGTACACAGTGGTGGTATAATCAAAACTAAGTATTTTGTTTGTTCTAAAGAGGGTTATAAGCCATTGTGTATTAAAGATTGTTATTCGAAGTCCAAAAAGCAATTCAAATTAAGGAACAGGGGGACCATTAGAACCGGATGCAAAGCTCAACTTATGATTTGCACGGTGGATGGTAGATTATATACAGTAAAGAGATTTGTTGATGGCCATAATCATAAGTTTGTATGTCCACATGATATTCATATGCTGCTAGCGTACAGACAATTGTCAGATGTCCAGGAGGAAATGATATGAGAACTAGGCACTTTAAACCTTGGTCCTGTCAAAGCTTTCCATATAATGAGGAAATGTTATGGTGGTTTCGAGAACGTTGGCACCACGGTTGATGATTGCAAAAATTTTAGGAATCGAATTAACAGCTTTATGGGAGAATATGACGCTGACATTGGTGATTAATAGGATGACCGACAAAAAAACAGTATTTAGTTAATTATTCGTTTGAATATTCCGTTGATGATGACAAACGGTTAACTGGTTTGTTCTGGGCTGATGGGTTATGCAAGCTTAACTTTATGGAGTTTGGGGATGTGATATCATTCGATGCAACTTTCAAGACAAACATGTAAGTGCTTCAAGACAAACATGTTTTTTATTTACTTTTCGCATGTTATATGATTTTCCTAAATTGCAATATTGCATGTTATTATATATTGAACAACGGGTGTTGAATATATCCCATGTTATACTGTATATTTTCGCATGTGATATCTACCTATTTCGCATGTTTTAAATGTGTACTTCGCATGTGTTTGTTCAGGTACAAGATTGTGTTTGTTCCGTTCACTAGGATTGACAATCACTGTCGAAATGTAACACTTGGAGCTGGTTTGTTGGCATCGGAGAGCATTGAATCCTATAAACGGATTTTGAATTCATTCGTAAAGTCATTTGGTCGGCAGCCAAAGGTTGTAGTGACGGACCAAGACCCTGCTATGAAACAGGCTATTGAGGAGGTTTTTTCTACCAGCAGACATCGATTGTGCATGTGGCACATAATGAAAAAAGTGGCAGATAAGGTATAGCATGCTATATTGTCTTTCATTAGCGTTTTTTATAATATAGATTTTATTATAGGCTGATATAAAAAGCATTTATTGGTATAGGTTGGACACGAGTTGTGCAATAATGATGAGTTTAAAAGGAGGATGTGCGATATTGTATGGACTGATTCCATTAAGCCTGAAGAATTAGAGAGACAGTGGAAGTTGGTGATGATTGAGTTCGGTCTCACTGAAAACAAATGGATTGATGATATGTTTTCGATGAGATACATGTGGATTCCGGCTTTTTACTGGCATGAGCCCATGTCTGGTCTCATGCTAACAACTTCGAGATCAGAGAGCGAGAATCATTTTTTTTTGCCAGTTGGCAAATTCACAAGTCACTCTTGTAGAGTTTATGAATCATTTTGACGGTGAAATGGATTTCCAAAGGTCCAATCACAGAAAGAATGATCATATTTCAAGATATAATGAGCCTGCTGATTGGAGCGAAACTACTTTGGAAAAAGATGCTGCTAAGATATACACCATGTCTATATTCTTTGATCAGCAAATAGGGATATATGGAACAATTACCGAATGTCTGCCGATGGACACCAAAATCGAGGGTCCACAGATCAGGATATCGTTGAAAGACTTTAAAGCTCATGGAGATGGTTTATTAGAGGTATTATAGCTTATATATTTAAAACATGCGATGTTGAAAACCTATATGCGAATTTCATTTTAGAACATGATTTTTCAATATGCGATTTTGATGTACGCATGCGATTTTAAATTTATACAATTAAATGATTTTAGACATGCGAAATTGTTAATTTACACATGCGATTTTAATTTTTAATATATATTTTTTTCTTTTGGTTTTCTTAGGTGTGGTTCAAGAATCTTGAAAATGATGTAACTGCACAGTGTAGCTGTTTGCGTTTTGAGCAGTATGGGCTGCTATGTAAACACATCTATTTTCTTTTCAAGATGTTTGGTGTTAAAGAAATACCGAACAAATATGTTATGATGAGATGGACAAAGGATGTGGTCCCGAATGAATTAAATGTGAAGTTCGATATAGGGTGGGTGATAAGGATGTGCAACACAAGGCTAAATAGATTGCTCGTGAAATCATTCACACAGGGGAGTATTTGGTTAGCAATTTGATTTCCAACCTTGATTAACTTGTTTTAATGAGGGATCAAATGAGACAGCTTAAAAAGAGAGTTGATTAGAGTCGTATAACCAAGCAGCTTGATCCAAAGTTTGACCAATTTTCAAAGTTGATTGGTTACCAACAACCAATAACTAATGCACCTCCTACTGTCCGTGTGCCGGCTGGTATAAGAAACAAAGGTCGTGGCTCGCATTAAAGGATTATATCCAAGAAGGAACAAATGATCAGTCGCAAAGGAAAAAGGTCAAGGACATGTAGTGTATGCAATGAAAAAGGCCATGATATTCGGACTTGCGAGATACTGAAAGGCAAACAACAAAAGAGGATGAAGGGAGTCCAGGTTGAAAAAGATCCTAGAGACAAAGACAACGAGGTCGAAGACGATGAAAAGGAAGATGAGTTTGAAGATTACAGTGGAAGTAGTGATGATGGCACTGAAGAAGAAGATCAGTGGGGGGAGGTTTCAGACGAGGAAGATTAAATTTTTTTAATGTACATGCGATTTTATACGAAACACATGCGATTTTATATTCATCTGTTTATATCATACATTCATGCGATCTAGTATGTAAACATGCGATTTTATATGCATCAGTTTATAACTAGTCTTACATGCGATTTCACTTTTAATACATGCGATTTTGAATTATCTTGTTTTTTTGTGACAAGGATGTCTAAATCATTCATGTGATATATATTATAATTAAGCATAAGATGTATTCAAAACATGTACCCAAAATATAAAATAGTTGTTATTGTCTAACATAGCTAAAACCATAAAACGATTAAACATAAATTTTGTTACTTGAAGCAAAGATTTTGTCACGTTCAGCCGAGCTAAACTCCATCTTCTCCTTCACAGTATTTAGAGCATCTTTCAGGAAAGAGAAGGCTAAGTCATCAGCTCGAGACTGTTCCTTTATGTGATCCAAAGCTGCGTCTCTGAAGCTTGATTGTGGTTCTTCAAGTAGTCTCTCCCACATCTCTTGATTTTTCTTGATTTCTTCAAGAATCTTCCCCTGCACATCAAGAATCAAATGAGAAGAGGTGACATCTGTTGGTGCATAGGTCTGTCGACTTCGTCTTGTATCGAGTCTAGTATTAGAATTGTTAGATCAGGGCGCGTTGTACGAGAAAATAGGAGGTTTTAGGGTGTATTAAAGGTAATTTCGTTTGAAGTGGGTAATTCCGCTTGAAAGTGACATGTGTCATTTCAAACGGAATTAACTTAGTTAATTCCGCTTGAACTGACTCACTGCCACGTTCAAACGGAATTAGATCCCTATATATACCCCTCAAACGAAATCATTTGTAACTTTCATCATTCCGGTACCGAAGTGCTGCCGACGCGTCGTTTGATCTGTAAAGCTGTGATATCAATAAAACAAGACGATTAATAGTGAAACAAGCTGTTTTCCAAATCTGTTTCTTTGTTTCCGCCTCTGAAACAGACAAGAGCTCTTCTGAGAGACTTGTTTGGGTCACGAACCGATCCTACAAGTGGTATCAGAGCTCAGGAAGAAGAGTTCTTACCAAAACAGTTGTTATTTCTGACTTCTACACCTTCTTTTTGAAATTGAACTAGTTTTCACGGTCAAAAAGTCTTGAATTTCACATATTATGTGCGAAACTATGTTTTAATGAATCCTTGAGAAAATTAGACCATAATTCAATCTAAATTTGATAAAAACAGTAATTCCGTTTGAAAATCAGATCGCATTTGATGACGTCAGCAGCATTTCAAACGAGATTAGGACCTAATTCCGCTTGAATCTGCTATTCCGCTTGAAAAGTTCACATAATTCCGTTTGAAAGTACCTGATTCCGTTTCAGTGGGTAACTCCGTTTGAGCCGGTTCAAACAAAAATTAGGTAATTCCGCTTCAGGCTGGTATTCCGTTTGAAAGTGTATTTGTTCAAACGAAATTAGGGATTCCGTTTCAAAGTAATTTCGTTTGAGGGAGTGATTTCGCTTCAAAGGGGTTATTCCGCTTCAAGAGTAATTCCGGTTGAGTGTTGATTCCATTTGAGGAGTAATTCCGCTTGGACTGTTATTCCATTTGAAACCTGAGTTTCGTAAAATAATTTTCGGAAACATGGACGAGGAATTCTACAATGCGTTTGCGACACCGATTGCACCTGTTACTGCTGCCGAAACAGTGTACAGTGAGAATGAAACAGGGACTTATCAAAAACCACCTAAACTAATGTTCATTGAAGATTTTCAAGGATGGAAAAATCGTTTTGAAAACTGGGTGCAAGCTTATAAATTTGACGCATGGTGTTCATTGTTGAAAGATTATGAGAAACCAAAGAATGAACGTGGGATTGAAAAGGCTATTTGTGACTATTCGGAGAGTGACAAATTGAAATTTACAAGTGAGAAAATGATGATCAGTATTCTTCAACAAGCGATTAAAGAAGATATCTTTGTTTTGCTCTAACATAATAATACAGCTAGATCAATTTGGGAAGCATTGATTCAAAAATTCAAAGGAAGCGCATATATGATCAAAACAAAAAGGCGTTATTGAAGAAATCGTTTGATATGTTTTCAGCTTTTGATCATGAAACAACAAAGCATACTATTGATAGATATTGTCATCTGGTATTGGAAATGGGAAGATTGGACATTACGAAAGATGATGATGCATGATAAACTAGCTGAAGCGCTACCACAGCATAAGTGGGGAACTTATTTGATGATTGTGAAACACATGAGGAAATCTGAGAGTATGAATTTGGCACAGTTCATTCAGAAAAATGAAGAGCATGAATTGGATATTCAGAAAACTGTTATCATGACGAATCCAAATGTTCAACAAGATGTCAGTTTGTATTACAGAGGGATCAAGTTTGAGGCTACCCCCAGCCCTAGCCCAAAGATCCAAACTGGTTTTAGTGCTGACAGTTCGTCTAGAACAAAGGGTAGTAATGTGACACAGAGTGGTGGATCTTCATCTTCTTATTCAAGCTTTGATCCGAATCATACTATATCAAGTCCTCAACGACAGAATTCAACAAATCTTCAATGCAACGTCACTTTGAACATTCAAAATGGTCAAAATTTGTCTCCATAAATAGCCAAGCAACACATGGCATCACTCGTTGCTATATTGGAATCTTATGAAAGTTTGATTGCTGGCAAGATTGGAAATCCGATGCTTACAAAAGAGGATTATGACCAAATTGATGCTGAGGAACTTGAGTTGATGGATGTGAAGTGGTGTTTAGCTAGTGCTTGGAGGAGAGCAGAAAAGTTTCAACAAATTACTGGTAGAGATGAGTTTCGAGGAATGGCTACTTCTCCGTTAGGTTTTGACAAATCAAAGGTTACCTGTTTTCGTTGCAAATGAAAAGGCCATTTTAAACGAGAATGCAAAAACAAAGAAGCAATTGGGAGACAAGATGGAAAGAATGATTATTATCAAAAGTCAATTTTTCATCAGATTGATCAACAACCACAAATTGATAAAGAACCACAAACTACTCATGCACGTACCATTCAAGAGAAAAGAGCTTTGTATGGAATAATTGATTAAGATGATGAATTTGTTGCAGAGGGATTTAGCTGGGATAAATACATTCCACCCGGTTCAGGTCTTGTTGCTAGAATTCTGGGTGAAGATGAGGCTAGTCAGAAAAGAATCCCGATTTTTCCAGATCTTGGAAGTGATATTGATACTGATGATGAAGAAGAACATCTTAATAAAGCTAGAAAAGGCATAGATCCTGACAGCTTTAATTTATTTTTTGCAGATAAAATGGAGATGCTGAATCAGAAGAAGATTGCCAGATTGAGGAGAGAGCTGGAAGCAGCAAGAATGCTAGCTGATGAAAAGGCAAAGACAGAAACTGGAGAAGCAAATGTTGAAGCAGTAACTGAGAAAATTGTAGATAAAATTGTTGAAGTGGAGAAAGTGGTGGAGAAAATAGTTGAAATCGAAAAAATAGTCGAAGTTGAGAAACTTGTTGAAGTAGAGAAAATTGTTAAAATAGAGAAAATCGTTGAAGTAGAAAAAATCATTGAAGTTGAGAAATTCGTCGAGGTTGAAAAGATAATTGAAAAAGTGGTTGAAGTTGAAAAACCATGTTTGAAGTGTTTAGAATCTTGCAAAGTTTATAAGGAGAAAGATAAGAAGATTGCTGATTTGGAGAAGATTAAAGAAGATTTACTGTCTGATTTGAAGTATGTAAAAGAGTCATATGATGTTTTGAACAAGACAATTGATGGTTTGAACAAAACAAATCGAGAGGTTGATGCGGCAATGACAATGATGAGCTCAACATTAATGACAAAACAGAGTGTCATCAATGAGTATATCGAAGACTGTGCTAAGCTGAAGCAAGAGTTAGAACTTGAAAAGATTGAGAGTGTAAGGATTAAATGTTTGTTGTTGAGTTATACAACATGTGATTATTTGATTGATCGTGTTTATCCTACTGTTGCAGGTCTTGAAGCGTTTAAAGATAAAGAAACGGAAGACACAGATGCTGGTAAGACACAAAGTGTCAAGTATAACAAGTGTCCGCCTCCAATCTATGAGAGTTATTCCCCCAGGAATCCTAACGAGGAGCGTCTAAAAAAGGCAGTCAACATCAAGTTAAAGTCTGAAATCATTGATGAATTACCAGACAATATTGATGTCACATTCACAGCATCTGACACTGATCATGAGTCTGAATTATTAAAGAAAGTGGTCGATCAGGTGTTAGATATGGATGAAGAGTCAAAACCGGAGTCTAAGTCTGAAAGTTCGAGTTCGTCAGAAAAGAGTCCGAGTTCACCGGTTAAAAGGGTTTACAATAAAGAATTCTTGTTATCAAAATCTAATTTGAATGATGGATCAATCAAAGTGGCTTATACTTTGAAAGATTCAGACAAATTATATTCTGATGAAGAATTTTCAATAAGAAGTGTCAAAACTGAAATGATCAAACAGGTTTTCAAATTAACAGAAATTAATATTTCTGAAATAAAATATTTAAATTTTGCTGAAAAACCTAAAAAGTACACTTCAAGAGTTCAACAGAGATTGAACAAGAAAAAGGGTTACAGTTCTGGTTCAGGTTATCGAAAGAAACCTAACCATAACGGTAATTTCAGAAAAAAAAAGGTTTAGGTTTTAGTTCTTCAGAAAATTATAAAATGAGAAAAATTATAAACCAAAAACAAAATTTGTTTCAGGAGGAAGTTCTGAAGATGAGCAGAAGAAACCATTTTGGAAACAATCAAATCAAGAGTTTCTTGCTGAAATAAAGAAGAATGTGAAGAAATTTGCTCCAAGAGTTGACAGAAGAACTTGCTTTAAGTGTCAAAAAGCTGGACACATTGCTTGGAACTGCCAAGAGTCCACTTATTTAAAACAGGGAGTGTCTTCTAACTTTGAAATGAGAAGAAAATATGTTGACAAATCTGAACAATCAAAAGAAAAGGTTAAAATGTTTGAAAAATCGACTGTGGAAGTTGGTGAAACTTCAAAACGGTTTTACAAAAAACAAGCTGTTGAAAATAAACAAAAATGGGTTGTTAAAAGTTCAGATGGTATTTCTGACAATGAATCTGATTCCATAAAATCAGAGGAGTCATTTGTTGAGAAGAAGAATGAGAATTCCGTTCCAGAGGTGAACGATGAAAATTTTCCTAAATTGTCAAAGGAAAATTTGAAGTTGAAGATTGGTAAAACTGAGATTTCAGGTCAATTCTTTGCTGGTAACAAAGAATTTGATGCTGAAAAGGCTTTTAATGGAAAAGTTAAACATATTTTCAGGAAGATGGTTGATGGAAAGGTTAAAAGTGCAAAAGAATTTTACAAATCAAAATGTTGGTGGGATAGATGTGTACCAGAATCTCCCAAGGCTGGTCAGGCTTGGGGGAAAGTATTTCCTAACTGAAAATCCTGACTTGCCGGAGCTCCCAGGTTGGTAAGCGTGGAGTAGGAATCGGCATCTTTCTTGAAAATGTTTGGTTGGTAAATCTACAGGTGATATCTTTATATTGTTATATTTTGATTTACAAGTGGTTTTGATTGATAAGTGAATCTACATGTGGTTGAAGAAGGTTTTCACTTACAAGTGGTATATCAAGGACATTAAGTTGTACTTGTTTTTACTACAAATAATTGAGAAACAATGTGATTGAGAAACGATGTGATGAACCCCAATTTTACAAGTGGTAAAATCAACAAAACTTATTTTCCAGAAAAACCATTTGATTAAAACAAACTTAAGTGTTTTGAGATCACAATGGGAAAATAGTTTGTTGTAAGGGGGAGTTCTGATTGTTTATGCCAAAGTGGATGGCGATCTGAAGTAATTCGATATCAGTTGTTGTTTTTCATGTATAGTTTGTTTTCAAATTTCCTTAAAATGTATTTGCATTTTAGGGGGAGTAAAAATTTCAGAAAATTTGAAAACATTAGAAAATTTGAAAAAAAAATCAAAAACATGATAAAATGAAAAATGAGTTTTGTTATATAAAAGAGGAAATGATAGTACATCAGTGGACGATCACAGCATGCTAAAGAATTGGAAAGTCAATATGTGATAAACGGTCTCACTGATGATGTGTCAGTAGGTTTTTGCACATTTAGTGGATTGTGACGAGATATAAACCTAAATTCAAACTTGCTTATATCGTGGGTAACATCTCTCGGATATATGGGTAACCCCCGAAATCTTGTTTGAAGGACCCCTCTTTTTGAGATACTAGGTCTTTATGCTTAGTGATATCTAGGGTATTATCCCGGGACTTCTGATTTTGCGGAAGCAATGGCCTAGTCCCCGGAGAATACTTTACGCTTGCTTGAAATATAGCCTACCCTCAGCATAAAAAATGATAAAACATTGCAAAATGCAAATCATGTCCTGTTGTAAAAAAGATCTTCTAAAGGGGACCCACCAAAAGTCGAAGCCGTCATCTCTCTGCTGAACGGAAGTTCTGACCTGAGCTCTCACGGCCCTCGCAAATTAACCCTTTATAGATATCATCTAGGTATACTCACCTGTAAGACTGAATATTGGGATCTGGATACGGGAGTATATTCTGAGGTGGGACACGCGAATAAGTTTAAGTCTCTAAAACATTAATCTCGTATCTCGAAACAATTGAACTTTGTGTGAAAATTTAAGTGGAACAGTATACTGACAATCTAAGTGAATCGTTTAGAGCTAAAAATGTTTAAAGCTTAATGGTGTTGGTGATTTGTCTCAAAAACTGATATGATCCTCTTACACAAACTCACAAAAATATTGTATGTAAATATTTCTTTACTGTATTTCATTTCTGTTATTCAAAAATCCAAAAAGATTTTCAGTGTGTTTTAGCATAATTTTTGAAAAATTCAAAAAGATTTTAGACAACTGATGTTGAAAAGCTGATTTTCAAAATTCCGAGTAGTGAACATGACGAACAGGTTTGGGAAAGTTTGTATGAAGATGTTTGAATTGAAAATGATATACATGCAAGTGGTTCATAAAAGATTATCATGTTAAAACATTATTGATTGTTATTGGAAAATGATATGTTAAGTTTGTGTTTACAAGTGAGTAGCAGGGATTTTAAATTTGTTATATTATGAAACTTATGTTTTGGGTAGAGAATATGCAGGTGAGCCAGGAATTGATTCTGAACCTGTGAATACCTGAGAAGGATGTGAGCCAGAATATGATCCCAGCATAATTCAAGGGGGAATCTGCTGGTTGATCAACATCTAAGGGAGAGAAGAGTCTGAAGATGCAAGAGCTAGGAGTTTGATTCTGGACAATAATAGAGAAAGAAGAAATTGGAATGAGGCAAGAGCTAGATAGAGATTCTGGAAGCCCAAAGACTGATAAAGACTGAAGACGTTGAAGACTCGACACTTAAGACTCGTCAACATCCGAGGGGGAGTCTGTTGGTGCATACGTCTGTCGACTCATCTTGTATCGAGTCTAGTATTAAAATTGTTATATCAGGGCGCGTTGTACGAAAAAATAGGAGGTTTTAGGATGTATTAAAGGTAATTTCATTTGAAGTGGGTAATTCCGCTTGAAAGTGACATGTGTCATTTCAAACGGAATTAACTTAGTTAATTCCCCTTGAACTGACTCACTGCCACGTTCAAACGGAATTAGATCCCTATATATACCCCTCAAACGAAATCATTTGTAACTTTCATCATTCCGGTACCGAAGTGCTGTCGACGCGTCGTTTGATCTGTAAAGTTGTGATATCAATAAAACAAGACGATTAATAGTGAAACAAGCTGTTTTCCAAATCTGTTTCTTTGTTTCCGCCTCTGAAACAGACAAGAGCTCTTCTGATTGACTCGTGTGGGTCACGAACCGATCCTACAACATCGATGCTTATTTTTGTCAACGTGGGAGTTGACAATAGTTCCTTTATGGCAATGTTTTTTATTTTTTTCTGAATCTTCAGATGCCATTTTTGTGGGTATGTTGTGTGTGTTTTCTGTGTTCTATGTCTTAATATGGAAGGTAGTTATCCTTGGTATTTTATATTAAAATAGTAAATTTATTATGTAGGTAGGGTAGTAAGTTCAGTAGTATTTATGGTAAAATTGATCATTACATGTCAAATTACCATCACATCGGTAATTAATTCATTTTTTTTATATAAAATAGTTAATTTTTATTTATTCTATTTATTAATTCGTATTTTTTTTTTTTGCATTTTAGTACAAAGTTACACGAAAGTATTAGCAGCATTACATTCAAAATCGCATACGATTCCAAAACGAATTCGCAAACTATAAGAAATCTCAAAGATTATTAACTTTTTTTGAAATCGCATGTCTATGAATCATGAATTCGCACATCATAAGACATCTTAAACATTATTACCTTTCTTTTTAAATTCCATATGGTAATTTATGATTTCGCACACTTTACAAAAACCACAACATTTCTTTTTGTCTGCAGTGTTTTTCGCATGCTTTTTATGTATTTCACATTTTTTTTTATTTTCATCCTGCATTATCTTCTTCGATAGACGGTCTATCGATTTGTTTCAGTTCTGAACTTCCAAATTCACCAGATAATGAAATCGCAGAAGGAGTTAGTGAATAAGAATCGATCGATTTTTTATTACTTGTTGGATTTTCGAATTCGATCTTGAATAATAATCTTACGGTATGATTTGTGAGTTTTTGTTGCTGATTATCAGGGGTTTTGATTTCGCAATGGACGATTTTAACCTTGGCGGTTTCATTTATTTATTTTAATTTCATTAATTTAATTCTTAAACACGCGGTTTAAATGAGATGATCTGACAGTTGTGGTTATAGCGTACATAATGTACGATTAGGGGATTTGTATGATAACCATTTTTAAAACGAAAACTCGAAAACAAACTAAAAAAGCCTAAAAAACAAACAATTTTTTTATTAAAAATCGCTTGTTTTTGTATATAAAAAAAATTCAAAAAAAATAATTTTTTTGTAGTACACATGTGTAATAATACCCTTGTGTACTATTACACATGTGCACTACCATTTTTTATATATAGTTTAAATAACAAAAATTGGTAAAAAAAATGGGTATGTTTTTTAAGCTTTTTTTAGTTAGTTTTCGAGTTTTCGCGTTAACTAGTGGTTTTCATTTGAACTTCCTATATATAGGATTAGTTTCAAGAGTGAACACTAGTGTAGCTTGCGAACTGAGTGAACTAATCTTGGCCATACACGTGTGTAGATCAATGGCCAGGATATGATGTTGAAATACACTAGTGTATTTTACGATTTGATGATGAGAACCTGGCCATACATGTGTGTAGATCAATGGCCAGGATTTGTTCACTCAATTCGCAAATACATTAGTGTTCACTCTAGAACCCCACCCTATATATATATATAGGGCAAGGATAAATTGAAAATCCACTTGAGTTGAATAAACCCTGAAAACCCAATAACAACCATTGATTAATCAGATTGATGGATGAGATCATTTTGGTCTTGCCCTATTTTTACTTTTTTATATAATATTAATGAGAGGTACAAGAAGGGTATATTTGGAAATGTTACAATTTCTCTCTCCTGACAGAAAGTGTAAATCTGTCTACTTTCCTCTCTCCTCCCTCTCTCTATAATTTTAATCTTTTTTGTTTACTTTTGTATACGTACACTACAAAAAAATGTGTTACAAATATCATCTATTTATATTTTTTTAGAATTTTTAAATATGTAACTGACAAAACATATTAGAATTCTTACATTACTAAAACCCAGCCATGTTGTTACATAAAGATGTTACACAAAAAAAGTGTAACATAACCAAAGAACAATTTATTTTTTGTTACATTATTATCACCCAGTTGTTACACTCACAAGAATCACTAAAACCCAGCTATGTTGTTACATAGAGATGTTACACAAAAAAAGTGTAAGATAACCAAAGAACAAATTATTTTTTGTTACATTATTATCACCCAGTTGATACACTCACACGAATCCACCTGACTTTTGTCAACTAGCACATTTGTTTCATCTAACAATCAAAAACATATTAGAACTGTTACATTACTAAAACCCAATTATGTTGGGTTACATAAAGATGTTACGCAAAAAAAGTGTAACATAACCAAAGAACAATTTATTATCTACTACATTATTATGACCCAGATCTGAAACAAATTTTACACAAAAAAATTGATAAAATCAATAATAAAAAGCAAAAAAGGTGTTACATATATCATTTATTTATGTTTTTTTTTAGAATTTTTAAATATGTAACTAACAAAACATATTAGAATTGTTACATTACTAAAACCCAGCTATGTTGGGTTACATAAATATGTTACACAAAAAAAATGTAACATAACCAAATAACAATTTATTTTCTGTTACATTATTATGACCCACACTAACACGAATCCCCTGACTTTTGTCAACTAGCACATTTGCTTCATCTAACAAACAAAACATATTGGAATTGTTACATTACTAAAACCCAGCTATGTTGGGTTACATAAAGATGTTACACAAAAAAAGTGTAACATAACCAATGAACAATTTATTTTATATTACATTATTTTCTATTACACTCATATGAATCCCTCTGACTTTTGTAAACTAGCATATTTGTTTCATGTAACAAAATTCACTTTATTTTTATTATACAAAACACACCTTTTTTCATGATTATATCAAGAAAAAAATACAAAATAATAACATTAAACAAGAAAGGTAACTTCGATTTTAATCAAATAAACAAAAAAAAATGCAGATCCACAAAACACAACAAAAATGCATGGTTCGACCAAAAATGTGTAACTTCACCGGATCTTGCCTGGTTCGAACAAAAAACTTCAGCCTTCTCTTCGATATATGATTCATCATCTTCTTCGTATACGATTTTCTTCAAAATAAAACCAAAGATGATCCGTCTTCATGGGGTTTGAAAAGAAACATGATGGATCCAGATCTAGATGACGGGTCCAGATCTAGATCTTGATGGGTTTAAAAAGAAACATGATGGATCCAGATCTAGATGACGGTCCAGATCTAGATCTAGATGGCGTCTACATGGATCTGATGCTCATCAGTTTCTCCGATTTCATTTGTGATCTTGTTTTATCTATATTGAAACAAGAGAGAGATAGGGAAAAGTGTGGTAGAGAAGAGAGATGAATGAGGATCTGGTGAGTTTTTATAAATTGTAGAGAGAGGATCTGATGATATTCTAGATCTAGATATGTATTCGATATAAAGATAGAGAGATATGAGGTTTCTGATGTAAATAAAGAGAGAGAGTCAGGTTTGTAATGATATAAAAGAGAGAGAGTGATCAGACTTACACTTTTCTGCACATGTAACATGACGTAAATACCCCTCTCTTTATCTTTATGCACATGTGAGGTGGCTGAATCCTAGCCACACATGTGGGTTTCTTAGGTTTTCTCAGCAGGAGTGGGTTTTCTCATTATAATTAGCCTATATATGTATAGAGAGAAAGGTTAACATACAAAAAGCCTTATCATACTTCAAGTACGCGACAAGCGTAACCATCAGATCAGGGCCATAATCACGCATGGATCAGTTAATCACGCATGGGAGTAGTTTTTTGGTGATAATCACGCATGGGAGGTGATAATCACGCATGGGTATGTTAATCACGCACGTTATGATGGTAAAAAAAATAATCACGCACGTTATGTATTTGGTCACGTAGGTTAATGTACGTTAAGCAGTTTTGTACATTATACTTTCTATATATATATATATATATATAGAAACGGGATCAGGAGAAAACGGCAAAAAGTGTGAGAACGGTGAGAACGTATCCTGGCCGAACATGTGGCGTGGGGCTTGATCAGGGACCGAGGGGTTTTTTTGTCTTTTTAGTATTCTTCTCCTTTCATGGTTTTCGTGTTTAAGAAGCTTCTTTATTTTTTGCGTGCAAGATAATTTTGGCGTTTTGTAGATTTATTAATTTTTTGGCGTTTATTGTTTTTTTCTCAGATTTCTTCTCTTTGAGGTAATTCTTTTTGTGTTACATAGTTAATATTTTGGCGTTATGGCTTTTTCCATGTTTTTTTTTGGCGTTTTGTATCTTTTTGTTAATAATTCATTACCATAGATTAATATTTCAAAAAATTACAATAAGTGGAAAATCAAAATAATCTAATAGTCTTCCGTAGGGGGATTACATCGGAGATGTACCCATCGCTTTGTTCTTCACTTTCTTCAGATTCTTCATCATCAAATTTCATTTTTGCGTATAACGTCATTAGCTCGTCTCTTTTTTGCTGCAGCCTATTCAAGAATATTACTGTTTTTTGCTGTTTACCGTGTTTTGTTTTAAGACTCAATTGTTTTAATGGTGTAACTCGTCAAATCTTTTTGACGGCTGTAATTATGGTGTTTTGTTTTCCAATGGCGGTTAGATAACTATTGGACTTCTTTTGTTTTATATTCTTTTGCACATTTTTCACTCTTTTTTTTATAATATTAGTTGTTCAAATTAATTTTATTATAGTTTGGTAGTTTATTGGGGGGCTTTTGTACGGCATTATGGCGTTTTACACGTATTTGCTAATTTTGGCGTTTTATTATATTTTTCGTTATATCATTAATATTATTTTGTTGTTTATTAATTGACATTTCAAAACAAAAAATAGACAAAGAAAATTAAAAAAAAAGTAAAAAAAAAAAAAAAAACAAAGTAGAAGCAATTTATTATTTTAAATCTTCAGTGTCATCAGTCTCTTTTTTTTTTTTTTTTTTTTTTGAAACTACAAGAAATGTGACAAATAAATGGCGTTTTAGGTTTGGCGTTGTTTATTTTCTTTGTTCATGTGTTGAATTGTCTTTGTTGATGTTTGAGTCATAGAGCGACCCCTTGTGGGTGGATGCTATCTGCCACTGGTATAGGTCTATTCTTATCATCCAAACCTTCTTTAGGAACAAGGATATTGACAGTATGACATATGGGTGTCATCAGTCCCTGTTTTTTCAATTTTGTCCATCTCATGCAGCAAAATCTTTTCTTCACTCGCGTAAAAAATCATTAAATGAAGCTTCATGGAGAACTTTTATGAGGATCAAAGAAAAAGATGTTTGCTGTCGTTGTATTTTTTGGCGTTTTACTTTGAGTTGTAAATTTTTTTAGCAACCGCTGTGTGTGTGTTTTTTTTTGTGTTTTTTTGTTGTGATAAACGTAAGGTGGTGAGGCGTTTCTATTTATATAATTTTTTAGGCGGGATGTTATTTTTATAACACAAAATGTAAATAACATTTATTCGGATGTAAAGTTTGGCGTTATATATAATGGCGTTTCATATTTTATGGCGTTTTTGTAGTCAGAGAGCTTAAATAAAAGCACAGAAAAAATCACCCAGTGATAAAATTGGCGTTTTCTATTTATTTGGCGTTTTATTTTCAATGGCGTTTTATGTGAGGAATAGTTTTTTTACTTTTTTACCCTTAATGACACGCGTCCACGTAATAAAATTTGTGTTATTTACTAAAATGTCACCGCGCCAATCTAGTCCATAGATTGTTTTGATCGGACGATCCATAAGCGTTCTCTCCGTTCTCACACTTTTGAACGTTTTCTCTAAATCCTGACCCCATATATATAAATATGTTATCTATCTATCAACTTAACAAATTTAACATCACGCAATAATGTTAGATTTGCTGAGATGAAAGCCGCGTATTGATCATTTCTATGTAATATATTAGCTTATATACACGTTTTGACGTTTTCAATCAAACACATAATTATATCTTATGTTTTTCTATAGGATTTTGGAGATTCGTGACACTACTACAGCGAAACCTTAGTTGATATGTAATAAATATTAGGTTATGATATAAAATTATTAAATTCTTTTCTTCATTGCGTTGGACATGGCTTATCCTTTTTTATATAATAAAGTCAACTTTGATGCTTATTGATGATATACTGGGTCCATATATGTATTATATATGCAATTTTATAAAGGAAATTGAAACTGTCTAAAGTATGGCTGTGTCCGTGATCCAACTTGCTCTTACAAGTTTGAAGTTTCCCTACCATATATGGCTGACTTTCAATCTCCCACAAAGACTATAAATACCTACCCTCCATGCTACTTCTCAACATCATCGTCTCATTTCCAAAATACATAACTTAACCTCAAAGAAAAAGTAATCTTTTACACACAATCACATCTAGTAATGGGGTTTTCTTCCCTAAACAAAACAGTTTCTTTGTTGGTTCTTCTGTTAGCCACATTTACAACCTTGTCACTAGGACAAGGCAATCGTGGTGGTGGAGGAGGCACTCAAGTTGGCTTCTACAGCTCAACCTGCCCTCGCGTGGAGTCCATAGTCCAGTCAGCGGTTCAGTCTGCGGTCCAAGCCAACCCAACAATCGCACCTGGTTTATTAAGGATGTTCTTCCATGACTGCTTTATCAATGGTTGTGATGCATCTATTCTAATTGAAGAACCAACAACCGAGAAGTCAGCAGGCCCAAACTCTCTCTTGAGAGGCTTTGAAGTTATTGATGCTGCAAAGTCCCAGCTCGAAACCACCTGCCCTGGAGTGGTCTCATGTGCTGATATTGTTGCCCTAGCTGCCCGTGATTCTGTAGTCCTGGTAACTAGATGTTTATTTAACAACTTGTAGTTATAAGCATAACAAGCTATGGTCGTTAATCATTTTTGTGACATGTTGCAGACCGGTGGACGTAGTTGGCAGGTACGATTAGGACGTAGAGATGGACTGGTTTCTCAAGCATCGGATACCGCAAACTTGCCTGCCTTTAATGACCCTATTAGTGTCCAAATCAGAAAGTTTGCTGACAAAGGCCTCAACACCCAAGATCTTGTTACACTTGTCGGTAAGTAGAGCAAAAAAATGTACAGCAACTACTGCACATATAGAATGTTATGGCTATAAAACTAACATTGTGACTTATTTTTATTTAAAGGTGGACACACTATTGGAACAGCAGCATGTGCATTATTCAGCTATAGATTATACAACTTCAACAATACCAATGGACCTGACCCTGATATAAACCCAGCATTCCTACCACAACTCCGAGCACTTTGCCCCAATGGTGGTGATGGGTCAAGGCGTGTGGCCCTTGATACAAGTAGCGAAAATAGTTTTGGCAGTTCATTCTATGACAACTTGAGGAATGGGCGTGGAGTTATTGAGTCCGATGCAAAACTATGGAGCGACCGGAGGACTCAGCGGTATGTACAAGGGTTCCTAGGGCAAGCTAGTTCAAGATTCAACGCAGAGTTTGGAAGAGCGATGGTGAAGATGGGTAATATTGAGGTGAAAACAGGGAGACAAGGTGAAATTCGTAGGGTATGTACCGCAACAAATTAATAAGAATGTGAGTTTAACACAATTTAGAAGTTGTTAATTGAAAATGAATTTGCAAAATATTCATTGAAAAATTGTATAATTTGTTTTATTTGGAATATGATAAAAGGTTGAATTGTTTAGTCGATTATTCTTTATATCTTTTTAATAATTTTCTTCTTCTTCTTGACATGAAATATGTATTTAATTTTCATGCTCAACAGATTCTATACCACTAAGTAAAATATGTTGGTATCACAGTTAACAGTTACCAGGACCAATCAGACCGAGAAGAACGATGATCACACATGTACGTAAAATCTCCACAAACATCACACCACTTCATCTTAACCGAAAATAACAATAATCGAAATAACAACTAACCGAATCAATGAAACTAGAACTTGAATAAACTTGAAACTTGCAGTTGATTTCAACCGAAAATTGCCTACATGACCTTGAAGTTGGTGCCGTGTATAAATACTGATCGAATGGGTGTGTCTGAGGAGTCGTGAGGGATATGTTGATTCCCACATAACCGCTCATATGGTTATTTCCTCAGTGACACCGTTTCAAACATAAACACGACCCGAACCTTCAATGACCCAATAATAAACCTAACGGACTTCTAATGTTTCCGACCCAATAACATAATGTGGCCTACGGCCCAAATTCGAAATAAATATAAACAAAACAAGTTAATTGTTCGACCCATAATAAAACTAATAAACGTAAGACAACGAGCGGCCCAAACTCGGATCCCGGAAACATGAACATCCGTGATCCGTGTGACAACTGGCCCAAACCGGTAATTTCCGTACACATTAATTATTGCTTAATGACTGCAATTATGTGCTTAATTGTCAACAATATCTGATTTCATACTAAACAAGTGAATTCATGCACGTTCTATACTACAAAATATTGCTTTATGCATAAACGAGAGCGTTGCGTCAAAAATACTAGTAAACTCACCGGTAAGACACACTGTGTCAACAGAACTGCAGAAAGCAGTCAGACAATAAAATTGGAGCCTAGGTGTAGGTCCGACAACAAGAATGCGTTAAAACCCAAGAGTACATACAAGGGTTTAATACATGTGCAATGCGAAAGCAAAAATAAGCACTAAAAAGCACCCGAAACGCACTTTAAGTGCAGAATTTATATAATTCAGCAATAATTCAGCATTTAGACACATAAATATTATGCAGAAATGTCGTTTTATTATCCAGAATGTTTCCCTAAGTGTTGGGAATCGATAGTATTATGAAAAGATACTTATTAAACACTAAAAGGTGCAATTTAGCACTTTAACGAATCGGTATGTAACCGAACAACCGGACTTTACCCGGAACATGAAAATATTGCCGTTAACATTATTTGTCTTTTTCTGAGCCAGTTAGGGTCCCTGAATACCCTAACACCCGTCATAAAGCACAACACACTAGTAACCGGGTTAATCACTTAACTAACCTAGATTAACCTAACTAGTGTCTAACTATTTAGTTGGATTTGAACCAAGACCCCCCCCCCCTTTAGAAACCATCCCCATCTAAGGGGACATACCTTGTCCTCTAAATTATTATTATAATACATATGTTTAGTATCTAAATGACATATAATCCAATGGACCATGACTCTAATCTTTGTCTATAAGTTATAACATTAACACACCAACACTTTCATCACAAACTCAACACACACAAACTCTCCCTCTCTCTCTAAGAAGCTACGGCCAAACACCCCTTGAACACACAACCATTGCCAAGCTTTGATCTTGCCATTTCAAGTTCATACAAGTGTTAAGGGTCGCATATAAGGAACCTTGGAGCAAACGGAAGGCGAAGGACCTCTCTACTTTGCTTTTATCCACCCTATTTGCGCTTAGATTCTTCCCTAGCCTCGAGCTAGTGGTATGTTGCTTAAATCACCTTCTCGAACTATTTTAAAGTGGTTAAAATGAGTTGTAACGGTTAAAACTCGTAATCTTACAAGATGAAGCATAAAAGCCTACTAAAAACACTAAAAGTGATGGTTAAAAGCTCATATGTTGTGTAAAAGTTGTAGTAATTGATTTGTGTGATTATTTGGACCCGATCTATGTTGTGGTAGCTCGGATCATCATTTAACCCGGGTGGTCATGATCATGGATCATGACATAAGGTGGTTTTGGAAGTAACAAGGGTTAAATGATGAAACTCTACCACACACGAATCATGAACTTGTGTAAAAGCGATTTAACTTGTGAAATAGTGTTCAAAACTAGTAGAGCTACGGATCTACAAGCGGTACTTTCAAAGGACCAAGTGTCCAAGAAATCATATTTTCTAAAGCCGAGTCTTACATGAAAAAGAATGGTTTTAGCAAACACACGGGTATGTAAACACTTGTGTAACACAAAGTTTCGACAAAATAACTATTTTTGTAATTGTTGACCGGAATTTTAAAGATGTAACTTCTTTAAAAGCGAGACTTTCAAGAAACAAAGTTGATCTATACAAAGATCCACTAAAAATAATGGAAGGATACTACCTATTTTGGAAAAACCACAAGTTCATGTATTTCTGCGATTATATCTATTTTCACTAGTTGCATATTGTTTATTGTTGAATGAGGAGATTGTTGACGATTTAAAAGAAAATAAACACATGTTTTGAAAACATGGGAAACCTCCATTTTAAGGGGAAACTCTGTCAAAATTTTTATAAATGTTGACACTTAGGAAAATATAAGTTTTTGAGAAACTTATTCCCTAAAAATGTGTTTAAAAGTATTACCAAGGTTTCCCTAATTTTTGGTGATAAGAAATGAGGATTTCTTTAAGAATAAAAATGGATATAAGTATGTATATTTTTGAGAGAAAATATATATTATTTGATCACCAACTTATGTGCTAAGTGTATATAGTATGTGTTATACGTGCTAGCGAATTAAGACTTAAAAATACACTAAATACTCGTGAGGAGTATAAACATAAAAATACACATACAAAATACAAGATACATAATTCGGGTGCGAAGTGCAAAACACAAAAGACTTATATTTATTTTAGAGGAAATAATATAAGTAAGATACGTAGTTAAAAATATAGAATATTTTTAACACAAGAATATACAAAAGAGAGTGACTGTACTTGTGCGATACAAGTCTAGTGACTAACGTTAAGAAAACGCGTATAGGTTACGACGTTAAGTAAGCAAATCCGGTGAAGTTTACGACGCACAGGAACGCAAAGTTGTGAGTTCATGCTCCCCCTTTTCTCTTTAACTGTTTTCAGTTTTTATAACTTCGGGGGTGAAATACATGTACAAATGTACAAAATTTATAATTGGTATGATATAAGAATACAAGAGGTACACTTGGTGAGAACGAGAACCAAGTGTGACGAAATATAAGAATATGAGAAGCGCACTTGGTGAGAACGAGAACCAAGTATGAGGCACTATGGGAAATGATAACAAGAAACGCGCTTGGTGAGAACAAGAACCAAGTAGGATGCGTTATGAGAAATAGTGTCACGAATAGGGTACAGAAGCACCATTAATCGTGTACATACTTAGACCGCAGAACAAAAGATTAGATCTAATGGGTTCCGGGCAGCCCCACTCTTGGCCACTCTTTTACCAAGCAGTGTTTTTGTGTCTCAGTCGTAAATCGACTACAGAAAAATGCCTATGGTTTGGTGACTTCCTATGTCGTGTCACATGTTAATGGCTTTGCAACCCATTAACACTTGATACATATAGAAATATTTGATTTATACATGAGTACGTGGTGTACACAAAAGACTTGATTTATACAAAACACAAATTATGTTTTCATACAAAGTATACAAACGTGAAATACAAAAGCTGCATGAATTCACACCAACTTTATGTTGACGTTTTTCCAAAACTCACATGTATTTCAGGTAACTAGGATGGATGTGCGCGTGGTCTTACTCATGCTCGTGGATGTCGCTCTGTTTATCTTTAAATAAAGTTGTGACTTTTGAGACAATATATTATCTCGTGTTGTAAACACTTGACCTATGTTTTCAGTAATGTAATATTTGAAGATATTTTTGAGCATGTAGTATGTTTACTCTTCGTATGCAATGAGAACCTTTCATGATCACACCTCGTGCTTCCGCCGCAGAAAGGGGTGTGACAATCCGCTTGCTTCCTTCAATCATCATTGTTGCCGGTGACCTCGAGGGTTAACATCAAGTCCGGCTCATCTTCTCTTTCGACCGCTTCCTCTTGTGCCTTTTTCGTGCTTGCTCCATCCGCGCCCGGTGCATGCTTATCTCCTTTTTTCTTTATCAAGTCGAAGTACCACTCGATTAATTCTATGTAGTAAATGTAAGCAACCTTTAACACATGCGTGTCATCCGGTTCATAGCCATACTCGACCGCCACTTTGTCCCAAAGATCATCCTCGATCACCTTCTTTATTCCACCCTTGACGGTTACAGTTCGATGTACCAATATCTAACTTACTTCTCTACCATCAATTAGTGTTGGTGGCATAGTGTTCTCTTTGAAGATCCCGAGGAAACATGGTATATACCATAAAAGGATTTCCTCGAAAGTGGCACCATAAAACTTATCATGCCCGACCAACTCTTCATGTAACAACATTAAATCTAACCCTTCTATACAACTTTCAATGATCATTTCATTCTCAATGACATCATCCTCATCTTGGGAAAGGACCATCGCCTTTTGACGTAACTCTTGTCGAGATTGTAACGGATTATCCTTCAAGCCCTCGTAATAAATCATGAACCCAACTTTTTCCTTTTTCGAGTAAACGATCTCCTTCTTTTTAATACCTGATATGCCTTAGCCGTTCAACTTTCTATTTTTCTCTCTCTCTCTTTATCTCGAACTCTTTCTCGTAATACCCTTCAACATATTCTTTTAGTTTTTCTTTATCCTTGTGGTGCCTGTTTTCAACATCTAGACCCTCATAGAACTTGTCTAGATACTCCCCCTCCAATTCGACTTCCGACTTATTCTCAAAAACATCAAACCCTTTCGCTTGACTATCGAACATTTTCTTTAAAACACATGTATCACCGGTAGTAACCATTTTAATTCCTTAAAACAACAATTGCTCTAGGCTTAAAACATTTTTCTTGAGTCTCAGAACGTAACTAACACATGGTATGCTTTTACTCTTTCCATACACCGGTATCTTATATTCACCAACCCCATGAATGAATGAGAATTCTTTTTTCCTATCATACATCATTACACCAAAATGCCTCTTAAAATACTTGAACACACTCCTATTCCCGATGGTGTGTCTTAAAAGTGGATCCACTACCCAAATCGAATCCCAACTTCCTCCGCAAGTACCATCAACTAAGTAATCATTTTCTATGGCTAATGGGGTAAGGTTGATGTACTTACTCAGACAAATAGACAAATAGAAGTGATGTGCCCAGATTGTTTGCACATGAAACAGTGAATCCCGACCTTTCTCGGTCTCCCGACCGGTGCACTTCCCTTACAGCCAAACTTCTTCTCGAAACCGTTTGGAACCATCTTCTTGGGAATGTTCTTGATGGGTGATTTCCACGAATGCGTAGATGGCTTCCCCTGCGCAACAAACTTCCCCTTGTTGCAGCCCTGGCCGCACTTTCCAGTGTTCACCCTTTCATCACGGAAATCAGCACCAACCGATTTTCCTTTATCCCTCAGACGATCTCCAGAACCACCATCATCCTTCTCAGTTTTCACCGAACCTTTGGCTCTGATACCAGTGTTGGTATCACAATTAACGGGTTCCCAGGACCAATCGGACCGAGAAGAATGATGATCACACATGTACGTAAAATCTCCACAAACATCACACCATTTCATCTTAACCGAAAATAACAAGAATCAAAATAACAACTAACCTAATCAGTGAAACTAGAACTTGAATAAACTTGAAACTTGCAATTGATTTCAACCGTAAAATGCATACATGAACTGGAAGTTGGTGCCGTGTATAAATACTGATCAAATGGGTGTGTCTGAGGAGTAGTGACGTTTGTTGGAAGGATATGTCAATTCCCACATAACTGCTCATACGGTTATTTCCACAGTCACACTGTTTCAAACATAAACACGGACCAAACCTTCAATGACCAAATAATAAACCTAATGGACTTCTAGTGTTTCCAACCCAATAACATAATGTGGCCTACAACCCAAATTCAAAACAAATATAAACACAACAAGTTAATTGTTCGACCCATAATAAACTAATAAACGTAAGATAACAAGCGGCCCAAACTTGGATCCCGAAAATTCTTGATTATCGTCTTCACAATATATTTTGAATTTCTTTCTATATCCACACCGAAGGAAACCCTAAGATTGATGGTCCCTTCACATTAGCTTGCATGGAACTTCGATCTTCAATGGGCCTCTATCCCTTTCTTTCTCCCTTCTCACATTCCTTGCCATTACCTGCCCATCCCCAATGATTTTTTTCACCTCTATCCTCGTTATGTTGAACTCATCCGTTGTTCTTTCTTCCACATCGGACTAGCAGCAAAAAGGTTGGCCATGATACAGACAGTCTTACAGGGAAAATAGAATGGTTTAGAGTTTTTGGCGAAGCGGTCAATATTGTTTTATGATATTTTTAGGGCATCAAAAGGCCTTAATTATTAACAATTTAATGGGTTGCATAATGCTAGAGTGGCAAGAGTATGCAAATTATTGGATAAACTTTAGGGATATGGTACACTATTTTTTTTATAGAAGCTGAACTTGTTACAACAATAGAATTTGAGAAATTAAATTTGGGATTGAAAATGTCCACAAAGATTTGATGTAACACCTCGTAAAAACGTGCCCAATTGTGTGAAGACACGTGTCCTAAACTCTAAACATGTAAAAGTTTGAGTTGGGAGGATGAAAGTTGTCAAACGATGAAACTATGTGTGCAAAGGGACTAAAAGTGTCAACATGCCAAACTTGTGCCTCTGAACAACCACACATGATAAATATATTCTTAAATGGGTAATTATTCGGATATAAGAAGCCGTTTGTGAAAGTAAACTAAAGTTTACAAGATACAGGGGTTAAATGCGTCGACATGTTAATTCTCACCTCTGAGTGACCTTTTAACGAACCGGGGCTATGTAATGTTCGATTATACTCCCAAGAATAATTGATATCAAATTCACGTGGTTTAGACATCGTTATGTGATATTTACGCAAGTTCCCAAGAATAAGGGTTAAAAGCGTCAACGAGCGAAAACTAGTGTTTCGGTAATCGTTTAATGAAACTGGACCTAGAAATGTTTGATTATACACCCAAGATCCTCTACAAACTAACTATAAGGGCCATTTGTGCCTAAAATGATAGTTATATAAGTTATAACGGACCAGGGACTGAAACTGCCAAACCTGAAACATTTTTAACCTGAAAAGAGGAGTGTCCCGGGGCGCGTAGACCTGCCCATGTATCCTACGCGGCCCGCGAGAGAATGCCCATTGCAGAAAAACACTACCAGCTGCAGGTTTCTGCATATAACCGACTTAAAACACCTGAAACTCGATACCAGGAGCTTGTTGATGGTTTAATTTTACCACTAGGACACCTGTAATGATCCTAGACATTTCATAACACCTGTGATGATCTTGAATCATGATCCTCAACTATAAATAAGACTCCTTGGTGCCTTGTTTCATTGCTCACATCACTTAAATCACTTCTCCTCTTAATTGCTGGGATACCTGACCATAAGGAAGCTCATTCTAGTTGAAAAGATTAGCTAGGACCCTTTGTAAGTGTCTTAGCCCCCTCTTTAGTTCAGTTTTGTTATTTAAAAACCGAAAAGTCAAAGTTACGCAAAATGACTTTGACTTTCGGTTTAGACCTAAACGGTCCAGCCATTGTTCGAGGCGAATATGGCTACGTGATCGTAATTAGGTGTGCGTTAATTCCTAAAAAGGGCACATCCTAATTATCAAGTTTACTTAGTTAATTGTAGGGTCAAAGTAATTAATTAAAAAGTCAAACTAGTCATGTTTTTAAATAAAAACATAATCTGATAATGTAGAGGGTATTAACCATGTTTTATCACTTAAATAACTTGATAAATAATATTAGAACATGTCTAAGCATGTTCAACCTGACAATTCTGAGTTTAGGGTCGGTTCGCAACCGAAAGTCGCAAAAGCTTGACTTTTGCTTTGACTTTCAGTTCTGACCCGATTAAGCTTAAATCCTTTATGTTTTAAGCTTCCATTAGGACCATAATATGTTGTAGTATAACCCTCTGAGGTTATATTACCTGGTCATTAATATTCTGAATTATATACTAGTTTCCGTTATTATGCTTATAATTGACCATAATGCCCTTATAGTCAAAAATTGAGATTTCTGAATATTTGATCATTCAAATAGGTTAAGTACTAATATATAAACATGTCAAAATTGTTTTGACATAATTTTCTGGTATCAAATTAAAGATATGCAAGATATCGTAAATTTGAACTTTTTATTAAATAAACTACGCTATTATGCATAATGCATGATTAAACATAGATTTTGACCCAAAACTCATTACCTACTGTTATGATATTATTTTTAGTGATTTTTGGAATATTGGGTCAGATCATAAACTGACAATATCATTGAGTTCTTGTATAAATTCGATAAATGACGATAATGCCCTTTTTGTTAATAAAATGAGTTTTACATATGATTAATATGCCAAACCTTTTCCTACTGATTTTATACGAAAAAGAAAATATTTTAAACATTCAAGGCTGATCAAAATCTCAGAATCACCTAAACATTTCAAATATCGTCAATTATCGATTTTTACGCTAATTAGGTGCATAGTATGGTTTAAAACCATATTTAACACCTAAGACTTGTTACCTACTGAAATTATAAATAAAGTTTTTGTATTTTTGCAGTAGGTATAAGTTATGAACTCAGACTTACAGTTATGTCCTTAAAAGCATATGCGAAATGACCAAAATACCCTTTTGGGGCATAGTTTGGCCATAAATGATCAACTTCACATATGAATGATATCCTACTGTTTAAACATTATAAAATAAATACTTTTACTAATGTTTTAGATCAGAATATCAGTTTACTTTAAAACCTCTTTTATAAAGATTAAAATGACCAAAATGCCCTTACAGGACTTAATTTGGTTTTAAATACTTTTTGGGCATATATGTTAACATCCTACTGATGTATTAACATACTTTAAGCATAATAACATATGAGACTTGTATATGGTTCATTCGGTTACCCGTTATGCATTTATGCATTCGGTTAGGTTTATGTAACTAGTTTACATGAATTAGCCGAAATGAGTTTAACCTTGTCATTTTAACTTCAAAATCCAAAATGTGTTTAGTTTACCCATATTAGAAAAGTATCCAAACTTTTCGGGTCTAAATCACATTCTATTCTGATCTCCACTTAATCTAGCGTTCCGAACCGTTAAGTATCTTTCAAACTAACCGGTCAAAGTTTTTGACTTAAATAAAGACCCGTTAGTATCCTAATAGGTTAATAAACCTTCTATACAGATTGAGTAGCTTCGGTAGAAGGTATTTACATAAGGCTTTAGGAAACATACGGCTGAGTTACATCTTTACACATCTGGCTCAGGTAAATACTTTTAACTTATTTTTTCTTATACGGGCTTGGGATACGGTATAATATAATACCGCTTGGTCGGGTATGGAAACATTTAATCAGATTGTGATTAATAAATTGCATAAACCATTTTAATCTGTTTTGTTTGATAACATAAACATTGGGGGTTAATACGACCATGTCCTGGATATCCTCGGCTCATTTCATTTGAAAATGGCCACGACCTATGCACGGGGTGTAGACATACACCTGACAGATGTAAATGCTAAATACCCCACATGTTGGGGATAACTCCTTTGTGGGTTTTATAGTGGTGAGTCGGTTAATCATGACCGGCTTCCAAACCGGCCCCATATGTATGACAAACATGTAAATCTGTATACAAGATTTTAATAAAAATTGTCCCAAGTTATAAATGGTTTTGTGCCTCGTGCGCCTAAATCAATTTTCATAAACTCTTTTCAAATGAGTCGGTTAATTGTATTTACCAGTGAAAACTGACGTATTTTCCAAAGACTAAGTGACAGGTACCTCTCGAAATTAGGCTGGAGCTACTTGGTGTCAAATAAGAGGATCTTGCAAATCCTTAGATGCCTGAAGTCTGTTATTTTAGTTTCTTGTATTTTGTTTTTATGATCCGCCTGTGGATCTCTATTACAACCAGTCTGTATATTCTTTTATTTCGGTCAATCGGACATTATGGTTTGTAATAGTAATTATCTACCAAGCCTTCCGCTGTGCTATAATATTGTGTTAATTGACTATGATGATATCAACTACGTCACGATACTCCCCACCGGGCCCACCGGTAATATGTGGAAATATCGGGGTGTGACAGGTTGGTATTAGAGCCAGGTTCGTCTGGGTATAACCCGTTTGAATATCAAGCCCCTTCCCATGATCCATATCTTGAGGCAGCTCACTTCAATGCGCTATACCCCTCACCGTTACCGCCACCATACCCAACTGGGTATCCCGTGCAAGGGTATCAATACCCACCATATCAGCATCATCCTCAGCATCCGCCTCAAATTTCGCAAACATGAGAATTTTACATAGGTTGGACGAGGTTGAACAAAAAGCAGAGGAATGGGAAAAGAAGCACAATAAACTCCTTTAGGGTCTTACGAACTTCCTTAAAGGAAAGAAGAAGTAAAAGTTTTATCCTATTTTATTTTGTATTGTAATTTCTATTAAGTCCCTGTGTGGACATTTCCTTTACTTTAGTCCCTGCGTGGACTTGTTTCCTTTTGTAGTCCCTGCGTGGACAATTTGTTATTTCAAAGACCCATTTAGGGCACTTTATGTAATCGTTTAGTATTATTAGTGAAATTTCTTTTGAAGATTTATATGTGTATTTTATTACATCACCATACAAATATCATTTCAATTTTCATTGATCTGCGTGACATTTCAAAAAGAAATTCTTAAAGGTATGACATAGCCATAATATAAATGGCTATGATGGTGTAAACCTCTTAAGACAATCATTCCTTGTTAACATCTAGAAACATGTTAACACTCCTAGCAGTGTGACTTGAGAGACCACACTAGCTTCCCAAAAAGTACTTGGATCTTTCCAAGCCATCTTTATGGCCTAAATGATCAATATGAATCATGGCTATTAACATCAAATATAATGTATACACCAAAACACCCATTTGAGGTGTTCTGCCTTCGGGCTAATGTGTATTCATGACAAAGATAGTTATATTTTATAACTTCTTGTCTAAAAGGCGATGAACTATGTTCGACCCTTAAAATCTCTGATTTAAAAGATCATGATAATACTTAAAATTATCCTTGTGACAAGGCCTTTTGTGCCATCTAAATGTCCTTCGAGACGAGCCTTTGTGCTATATGAAAATGTCTATACGACATTGACAGCTGTGACTTATGTACCATGTCTGATAAATATAAAGGATTATATCCTACTTAATTGCCAATAATAGTTCATTTGCAACGTAGGCAACATATAACCAGATGAATTTTGAATTATTATCTAAAATGGTCTATATGGTTTATTAATACCATGACTATTTAATCATTAAATATGATGATTCATTATATAATCTAAGTAAAACATTATTGTTTGATTTTAGTATTCAAATCATGGCTGGCTCCGATGAAGCTAATAGTCATCCAGTAGAAGGAAACAATAATGATACAAGGATAAATGTTACCGGTGCTGAATTACAAGCAATGATTAACACAGCAGTTGCTCAAGATGTGAATGATATGTTTAAAGAACCGAGTAATGTTCGGTCTAAAACTCATACAAAGTCCCCTTCGAAATCACATACGTTGAAAAAGGATGAATCTCAGCATTCATCCAATCAGAGATCTGAACCTCAAAAGATCGTGCTTGATCAGACGCCCAGGTACAACAAGGGTTGTACCTACAAATACTTTGTCTCTTGTAAACCAAGAGATTTCACGGGAGAAAAGGGAGCCATCGACTGTATGAAGTGGTTGGACGAAATGGAAACTGTTATCGATATTAGTGGATGTGCCAAGGAGGACATCGTAAAATTTTTATCTCAGTCCATCAAGGGGGATGCCCTGACATGGTGGAAAGCCTTGTTGCAATCCACCGGAAAGGTTCCTGTGTATAACCTTTCTTGGAGTCAATTTGTTGAACTTATGAAAGACACTTACTGTCCACAGCATGAGGTGGAAAGAGTGGAGACTGACTTCCTCACTCTAGTTATCAAAGATTTGGATTGCAGGTCTTATGTGACCATTTTTAACTCGATGTCTCGATTAGTCCCTTATCTGGTTACTCCAAAACCTAAACGCATTGCGCGTTTTATTGGTGGTCTAGCCCCTGAAATTAAGGGAAATGTCAAGGCTTCTAAGCCTGCTACATATAGGTCGGCTGTAGACCTATCATTGTCACTTACTCTCGATGTTATAAGGAGTAAGTCAAGGAAGACCACCGAGGAGGGGAAGAGGAAGAGAGAGGATGACCAGTCCCATCAGTCAAATAAAAAGAAGAAACCAAACTCTGGTTTTAAGAAAGGACAGTCTGGAGACAAGCCTAGGTGAAAGGTTTGTAATAAAAGGCATTTTGGGAACTGCAACCAGGATCCACAAGCTAAACCTTGTGGGATCTGCAAAAAGAAAGGGCACAAAACTCTAGAGTGCCGAAACATTAAGGATGCAACCTGCTATGGTTGCAATGAAAAGGGGCACATCAAGACTAATTGCCCTAAGAATGCCAAGAAGCCTGATGAGGTGAAGAAAACCAATGCAAGGGTTTTTCAGATGAACGCAAGAGAGGCGGTGAATTATGACAATGTCATAACATGTACCTTCCTCATTAATGATATTTATGCTAGAGTTTTATTTGATTCAGGTGCTGATAGGTCTTTTGTAGACCATAAGTTTAGTAAGTTACTGAATCTGCCTATTAAAACTCTAGACATTAAATATTAGGTAGAACTCGCAGATGGTACCTTAGAAACCGCTTCAACTCTTCTTGATGGATGCTTTATATCCATTAAGAATCATTCTATTCCGCTGTCTCTTTTACCAATGAAGTTGGCTGGGTTTGATGTAGATTTGGGCATCAATTGGTTATCACATAACCAAGCCCAAGTTGCATGTGATAAGAAACTAATTAGCATCAAAACCCCCTCTGGTGTGTTAGTCACCATTCATGGAGATACACACTATGGTCTGCCCGACAATGTATCTATACTCAAGGCATCCAAGTGTCTAAAGAATGGATGTGTCATCTACATGGCACAGGTGATAGTTGAAGAACCAAAACCCAAGATTGAAGACATCCCAATCATTTCTGAATACCCTGATGTCTTTCCTGATGAACTACCCGGATTACCTCCTGAGAGGTAAGTCGAATTCAGGATAGACATTCTACCAGGAGCGGCACCGATTGCATGAGCTCTATACCATTTAGTACCTACAGAAATGAAGGAGTTGAGAACCCAATTGGATGACTTACTGGCAAAAGGTTTTATACAACCCAGCTCATCGCCTTGGGGAGCACCCATATTGTTTGTGAAGAAGAAAGATGGATCAATGCGTCTATGCATTGCGAGCTGAACAAAGTAACAATTAAGAATCGTTATCCATTACCCAGGATCGATGACTTGTTCGATCAACTCCAAGGAGCAAGTTTCTTTTCAAAGATAGATTTAAGATCTGGGTATCACCAACTCAAGGTTAGAACTGAAGATGTACCTAAAACAGCTTTCAGGACAAGGTATGGCCATTATGAATTCTTAGTGATGCCTTTCGGGCTCACTAACGCACCTGCAGCATTCATGGATCTCATGAATCGAGTCTGTAAACCATACCTAGACAAGTTTGTTATCGTCTTCATAGATGACATACTTATCTACTCTTGTAGTCAGGCTGATCACGAGAAACATCTTCGATGTATCTTAGGATTGTTTTATTTACTGCTTTCGTCTTTACATTTCAAATATTCAAAAATTACCAAAAAGATTGTAGGTGTGTTTTAATATAAACATTATAAAAACCAAAAATATTTTATTTCTATTTCCATTTAAAACCTGATCGAAACCTAAAACAATTGCATCTTCATAAATGGTCAACGTTTAATAAGTTTTGAAAATTAAAAGATTAAAATTGATCAAACTTTTACAACTTTCAAACTGTTGTCGGTTGGTAGTTGATTGAGAGTTGATCACATGTGTGTCATTTGTTTATATTGACTATTGTTAGGCCCTAAAGTGTGAGACTGACGCATCAAATTAATACAACGAGCTATGGTTACGAGCTGAGCCTTACCGGGTTAGTTTATATTAGGTTGTGGACCTTTATAGGTCACTTGGGCCAGGCTTTAGGCCATGTGGGCCAAGCAGGCCCAAGGGGAGCCCATGTAGGAGATGGGCTTGTCTATGTATATAAACAAGTTTTTAACTTGTTTTTAGGTTTAGAACCTTTGGGAGCCTCATAGTTTTAGAGTTTCCTACAGAGAGTTAGAGAGAGGCGATTTGATGGAGTAGGAACTTGTACCAGACGGTTTTGCTAATTGATAGTAATAGAATCGTGTGCAAGTTTGAAAGTGATTCGGTATCGTGTTCTTCTTATTTTTAGTTTTCCGTTTTGATTCTTGAATCACCAATTGATTGGATTCCGCACAATCAATTGGTTGTTTGATATCATTGAAAGATCCGGTTAAACGGGACTTACAAGTGGTATCAGAGCTTTTAGAACCTATTTCTAGGCTCGGTGTGATATCAAGGATTCAAGATTTTCGTTATTTTTGAGTTGGTGTTCTTCGCGTTCTTCGTGTTCTTCGAAGTGTTCTTCGGTTTTTATTGAAAAATCATAATATTTTGCTTTTCGATCTGTTTGGAAAGGTGTTAAAAGATTAAAGTTTTTATTAAACTAATTTGGAAATATATTCTATTTTTGATAAGATTTAAATTTTTTTTGAATAATTTCCAATATTTTCGTAACAGATTGTTTTAAAAGATAGTTTCAAAGGATTTTTGGTTGACCAGTATCTTGTTTCAAAATTCACAAAGACTTTGAGGTTGCGAGTTCCCATATCATCAGATTTCGAGTCCACCTCATACCTTCTCCGACTCGCAACCACAGTTACGAGTTCACACGTTCATCATATTCATCATCGTTTCGACTCTCATCAGATTCCGAGTCGCAACCATCTTCATCATCGTCTGATCTCGAGTTGTACGGTTTTGAGTCGCAATCTCCAAAGTCGCAACTTCGATTCCGAGTCGCAACCTCCATCCGTTTTTCACAAGGTCTCGTGTCGCATTCTCCAGAGTCGCAACAAAGGTCTCGACTCCCATCATCATCATTTTCGGCTCATCCTGCTTTGGTTTCGACTCGCAACCATCCACGGTTACGAGTCGCAACCGAGATCTCGAGTCATCACGTTTTATTTTCGAGTCTTAATCATCGTTCCGGTCAACCACCTCCGATCACCTTAACTCACCTCCATATTCGCGGCCGTAACCTCCACGTCGAAACATACTCTACCACCATCTTCTCCGACGATCTCCGACCATCACCTTCATCATCATCATCTCCGGTTTCACTTCCATCACCTCCGTTTAACTTCCGACGACCTGCCTTCATCACCAACCAGTTGCATCCATAACTACCTCATCACAACCTGCATCTGTTCATCATTTTCACTCACTTACCTCGGCTCACCGTACAACTCTGTCGTTCATCGTCGCCCGGTTATAATCATCGTCTTCATCGTTGTAGGTGGTGGCGGCTGAGATTCACAATTAGGGTTTCGGTATTGTTTAACGTAGAAGACGATCTGCCGTTTTGTTTTGATTTTATTATAATATAATAATAATTATAATAAGCAATCATTACATAATCATTAATTATAATATTAATAAAAATAATAATAATAATAGTAAGTATTCTTTTATAATAAAAATAAAATTACATTCTAATTAAATTAAAAAAAAAAAAGGGGTTTATCTTATATATTAAAAAAAAAAATTAAAAAAAAAAGGGTTGTTTGTTTGTGAAAAGTTTGACAGGTTTTGAGGTACGGTTCAGAAAGCGGGTTCATTCGACTGCTGAGTGTTTGAGTTAGCGTGTGCACGGGTTCTCTTTTGGTTTGTGTTTTGAGGAGAAGAACAAAAGCATCAACCACCCACTGAAATTATGGCATTCATGTTTCACAAACCAGTGGCTCAAGAAATTACCAGAGAAGAGATACTTTCTGTCTTTTGCACTCCTGAATGTAGAGAACGGGTTGAGGCATATCATTTACATAACGCTGAGCTAATACAAGACTATCAAGACATAAAAAATAAAAATTTTACTTTATCAAAGAATGAAAAGCTTTATAAAGATAAAATTGAAGCTCAGCGAAAAGACATCATCAAACTCAAAGATGATGTAAGTGTAAAAACAGCCCATTTCTTAGAAGCTCAGGAGAAAGTATGCATTTTGACTAAAGAACTGGAAGATATCAGAGATAGATATCAAATAAATGAACTCAACATTAAGAAATTTGATTCTTCCAGCAAATTAGTCAAAAACTTGTGTGATCAACAGCTCGCATACAAGGAAAATAAAGGGCGTGGTTTGGGTTTTAATAAGGCTCCTCCTCCTTATAATGATAATTATACTTACTTACCTATGACTGAGGAGGAGATGATAAATGAAAGTCGAATGACTTATGGTCCCAAAAACAATAAGTCATCATTTAATACCAGACCAATTGAAAAACAGAAGTCTGCTCCAATAAATTTTGTTTCTAAAGGCTCTATTGATCCTAACATTTCGTCTTCATGTGCAGATAAAGTATCTGAAGTAAAATGTGAAGATGTTCTTGGGAGTGAATCAGTTGTTCATACTAATATTTCTGAAAATTATTTTGAACAAACTGAATCTGATATTGCTTTTGGTCGGTCGTTGTTAGCATCGTTTTGTGCTTATGTGTCGTCAAGTGAGCCTGATGTTTGGGGCAAAACTGATGATGTTTGTGTTGAATCTTTGAATAATAATTGTGGTGATGATTGTGTTTCAGTTAATGCACGTGATTGTGATGTTTCTAATATTTCAGTTGTTGACAGTGTTACAGGTGAGGTCCCTCAGGACACATTCAGTGAAACCACTGAAACTCCTTCTCAAGAAAATCAAGAGTATCCTGATTCTTCTTCTGAATCTGTCTCAGTGGGTGTCCCTAATGTTGAATCTAGTGGGACCCCATTGGAAACTGTAGCTGAAAGCAAATCTCAAGAAGATTCACATGATACATATGTTGAAGAAACATGTGTTGATGAAATTTCAACTTGTTCCAAAATTGAAACTGAATCTGAACCAGATTTTGAAAAAGAAGATGTGGTCACTATAAATGAACAGTCACTAGAAAATGTTTCTGAAAAAGAAGTTAAAACAGAAACTGAATCGTCTTCTAAAGGTCAAATGGTCCGTGATTTACCAATCAAAGACTTCATGCTGGTAGAAAAGTGTGTTGCTTGCGCAAAAGGAAAGGCTCATCAAAAGCCTCATAAATCCAAGTCTACACCTTCGACAAAAGTCGTGCTTGAATTACTACACATGGATCTTTTTGGTCCTGTAAATGTGGTGAGCATTGACAAGAAGGCGTATTATCTTGTGATCGTAGATGACTATTCTCGTTACACATGGGTATACTTTCTTAGTCACAAGAACGAGGCTGCGAGTTTGATCAAACAATTTGTCACTCTAGTTGAAAATCAAGCTACTACAAGGGTGAAAGCAATTCGATCAGACAATGGGACAGAATTCAAGAATATCACCTTAGATACATTCTGTGCAGAAAAAGGAATCGAACGACAGTACAGTGCACCACGAACTCCACAACAAAATGGAGTGGCTGAGAGACGAAATCGTACTCTTATAGAGGCGGCACGAACCATGCTGGCCGACTCGAAGCTTCCTAGTTTCTTCTGGGCCGAAGCAGTTAGCACGACTTGTTACATCCAGAATCATGCTTTAGTAAACAAACATCATATGAAAACTCCTTATGAGATTCTGGAAGGACGTAAACCCTCGGTCTCACACTTCCGTAACTTTGGTTGTCCGTGTGTCTTGTTGCTCATGGACACTAATGGGAAGTTTGAGGTCAAAGGGGATGAATGTTTCTTTATTGGATACGCTAAAGGATCCTCCTATAGAGTGTACAATAAAGTAACCAAGAAAGTCGTTGAGTCGTGCAACATTGAATGGCTCGAAGAAAATACTACGGACGCTAGAGTTGGTCCAGATTGGCTATATGATTATGTTGATTTGTTCAAATCCTTTAACATTTTGTCTAGTGTTTCCCCTGATGCAGGTGTGTCGACTCCGAAACAACCAGTTTCGTTTGGTCATACAGAAGAAGAGAAACATGATGAAGGGAGCTCGCGAAATCATACACCTTTGGTACATAAGAACTCAGAAAAGGCACATGGAACACAAGCAAAGCAATCAAGGCAATCTAAACCCATCAGATTAGCTACTGCTGTTAGTTCTTCGAATCTCCATACATTGAAGCGACAAACATGTTTCAACTGTGGAATTCCTGGACACATTGCTAGAAATTGTGTTCATCGCCCAAACGTGCAACAAAATGCGAATATTCACTCTTGTGCTGATGTTTGTGAGCCGGTTCACAACACACAAAAGGAGCCAAAACGAGCAGATCAAAGTCGAGAGTATAAGAAGTCTGCTCACCAAGGACAATCACGATCTCATAAGGCTCCTGACAAGGTGATTGAAAGCTCCAATCAGGGAGAAAAGACGAAGACTGGTGCTCAGAGTAACAAGACTTCTGCAAATAGCAAATACAAGCACCCAAATTCGTCTTCGTCTGAAATGAATGTGCAGGCACATCCAACACAAAAAGGACCGGTTTGTCCTTCAGGACCTGCTAGAGCAAATCAAGCTGCTAAAAATGTCTTTCCGATGAAAAGACAAACTTGCTACAACTGTGGCAATGCGGGTCATATTGCTAGAAACTGCACACGGCGTCCCTATGTACCCTACTATATGCAAAATCAGAGGGTTACATCAAAGGATAACAATCATTCCAAGCCAATGAAGGTATCATCACCTAAGGCAATGAAGAATGTGAATCCCAAGGTTAAACCTTCTGATGGGGATTGGAACGCTGCCAAAAACAAACGCAAAGCTTTTCAGGAACAAAAATGTGCTTCTAAAACTAACAAATCTGAAACAGCTAAAGTTGCTCAACCGACGGCAACAAACACGTTTGTTAAACCGAAACAGATTTGGAAACCCAAATCCAAGGCAGCAACGTCTCCAATCCTTGAAACGAAAGGGGACTTGTGTTTAAAAGAAGTGTCTTATTTTGATGCTTCAGGAAATCCCAGGACCACGATGGCCTGGGTACCCATGTCTTACTAACCTCCTTACTTTTCAGGAACAACCAAGGAGGAGCTGTTGACAATCTCTGGAATGTTGATAGCGGTTGTTCCAGAGATAGAACGGGTAACATTTCACTGTTGCAAAAAGTTCAATTTTTTTTACAGATGATATGTTTCCTTTGGAGGAGATAAAAGAAGTAAGAAATGATCAGCAAAAGGTACAGTTTAAATTCAGTACTTTGATTTGAATTTTGATTAGTCTTCAATCTGATGACAGAACGGTTAAGCAAAAATATTTTTCTCTCTTTTTCTTAGTTTATACTTTGTATATAAATTGTCCTTTCTCTAGTAAATGGTAAATTTGCGCAAAAATACAAGATTTATGCACAAATTTAGGGGGGGAGAGGAACATATAGATAGATATAGAGTTTAGGAGGAGAAAAATCAGAAAATACAAAAAGAGTTTGCTGTAAATATGTATTGTTTTAGGGGGAGAAAATGAGAAAAATACAAAAACATTTGAAAAATGAAAAAACCAAAAAGAGAAATTGCATGATATGGGAAGTGAAATAAATGTTCGTGTTAAAGGGTTTAACTAACACATGTAAGGTGCCATAGCTGAAAAGATTAGGATCTATTGCGATATGTCGATAGGCTTGACGCTCAACATGATAAAAGATACTAAGTGATATAAACATAACGAACTATGTACCATGTGGGTAACATACCAACGGCGTATGATTTTATGGTCTTATGGTCTTAAATCTTGCGTTGATAGATAGCCAACATCTGAGGTTTCGGGTCTTTATATTGTTGAATCATCCGGGGATATCTTGGCTGTTCTTCTGTTCAGAACTAAAATTGTACATGACCCCAGGAAAGAAAGTCACTTGGAATTAGCTCATTTCTATTTGAATGTCTGTATGTTGTCCCGATACACACAATTTTACCTCAGAAAAAAGTCGTGTACCTCCTCTGCTGCATCCAGATATATGCTGACCTGGAGGTGCTAGGCAACGACAGCTTCTGCTGCATCCAGATACATGCTGACCTAGCTGTACGTTGTCGCGCTATAGATCTAAAACACCCGAAAGAGGCCCTCAAGTGCCCAAAAGAAACCCTAGAAACCTATATCAAACTGAGAAAAACTCATTTGATCTGTATATTATACCATCTCTGCAAAAGATCTATTCTGTTCTCTTCTCAACCTATTCCCAGTTAAGATTTCAGAAATCTGGATTGGACTTGTGAAATATGTGGTAGGGAAGATACTTGCATGATAGAGTGTGCTGTTTATATTTCCAAGACTTGATTAGTATTTATTTGGGTGTTCATTGTTAAGAAATCAAAACATGATAAAACAGATTATATGCAGACCTAGATACAGTCAGGATATCTTAAAGGATAACATCAGTATACTCACCTGCTACGATGAATCGTTGTGCTTACCTTGATCACGGGGGTATGCCTTGGAATGGGACACACGTGTATAATAGTATAATATTACCTAAAGCATATCACGAAGTTGAAAAATTGAAAGTTGAGCGTTAAAGTTTAAGTGGACAAACATATTGGCAATCGCATAGACCAGTTTGATTAGGCTCGTACTGAAAAGTGTTCCTTAGTCTGCCTGAGAACGAATTTTGATCCCATTGCAATTGTAATTGTATATTATGGTAGTTGTTTATATTTTGAGTTTTTATTTGTTTTATGTCTTAAAATTAAAAAAAAAAATTGAAAAATTCAAAAATACAAAAATAGTGTCTTGCTTTTCAATAAAACCAAAAATCCAAAAATAGAGTGTTTATTTGTTTTCTTAAATATTAAAAATGTAACCGTTATTGAAGATTTGACTGATCATCAAAAGTTGAAAGAATTTAAATTGTGAAATCTGAGTATAAGTACTTGGTTGTACCTAGTGTTCATATGGTACTCTCCCTGTTGCATAAGAAATGTTTGTTTATGAGTTTGTGAGCATGTGCAGAACTTGGTTTCAATCAAGAACAGGGGTTGATGAAGACTAAGATGCTGTTAGTTGCTGAAGACGCCTGAAGCAGCTCAACAACAAGATGTACCTGAGTCAGAAGAACCGGATATGAAACGCCATCTGACAATGAAAGTGCATTTGAAGAAGTACCATGAACCTGCTTGAAAGACAAAGATCGAAGAAGAAAAGAGCTGCTGAGAATCCTCCTCTCACATTCTTTTTAACAAGATTTTCAAGCAAAGCTGATCGTGATCCTGATATGAAGCTAACCACAAGAGCTGAAGAAAGAGACCCAGGGCTGAGAGTTCAGAAGTCAAGAACTTCCACAACATCTGCAGCATAGCATCAACCATAGATTTCGTTGAAGACGTTGCTGAATTCAGATTATGAAGACAATTTGATGGCATCAGTCTAGGGGGAGATTGTTAGGCCCTAAAGTGTGAGACTGACGCATCAAATTAATACAACGAGCTATGGTTACGAGCTAAGCCTTACCGGGTTAGTTTATATTAGGTTGTGGACCTTTATAGGTCACTTGGGCCAGGCTTTAGGCCATGTGGGCCAAGCAGGCCCAAGGGGAGCCCATGTAGGAGATGGGCTTGTCTATGTATATAAACAAGTTTTTAACTTGTTTTTAGGTTTAGAACCTTTGGGAGCCTCATAGTTTTAGAGTTTCCTACAGAGAGTTAGAGAGAGGCGATTTGATGGAGTAGGAACTTGTACCAGACGGTTTTGCTAATTGATAGTAATAGAATCGTGTGCAAGTTTGAAAGTGATTCGGTATCGTGTTCTTCTTATTTTTAGTTTTCCGTTTTGATTCTTGAATCACCAATTGATTGGATTCCGCACAATCAATTGGTTGTTTGATATCATTGAAAGATCCGGTTAAACGGGACTTACAACTATATTCCAAGCTGTTGTTCTCATTACACGTTTAGTTTTCTTGTATGTTAAGATGCGACATTCGAACCAGCTAAAGGCAAAAAGAACGTGATAGAAGACGAGCTTTGGAAAGAAGACACGACATGGATGTAATCAAAGGATCAAGATGGTCGGGTTGCAGCTGACCACTCATCAACACCACAAGGATATAAAGATTTGAAGATCAACGCTTCACGAGCAACATTCAAGGGGGAGCTTGCTGATACACCTCCTAACAGTGACAAGTGAAGACATCTCAAGATCCGACAACTATGTGAAGAACGAACCCTCACGAGCAGCATTAAAGGGGGAGTTTGTTGATACACTTTATGGATACGGCTCGTTCGGTTCGACTACGCTACAAAATGAATACCGAGACTCGATATCCTCCATCAAGTCTTGGAGCGATCTTTGTAATCTGCATGTTGCAGATCTATAAGTCTGCATGTTATCTACATGTCTGCAAATTTTTGTAGCTGCACATCATCCCACGAAAGACCCTTGGCCGAAGGATCCTCACGAAGAACCCAGCATGGAGAATAACACTTGGACGAAGAACCTACATGGGCGAAGAACAGTGTTTCGGCCATAAGTTTTTTGCTGTTATAAGGTTCACGAAGAACCTTTACTTCTTCATGGGTGTGGGTCATTCGTAGGCTCATATTCAGGCCCAATAAGTTATTCGCATGGCTGTGGATATGGTTAGTATAAAATGACTTGTTGCAGAACACAGGAGACATAGAACATAGAGAGAGCATTTCAGTTTAGTTGGAGAGTTTTTCTTGTATAAATCTTGTAACAAACTCATCTGAAATAATACACTTTGAGCTTTAACGTTTGAATCTTCTTCGTGTTTGTGTGTTCTTGTCTCGGTTGCATACCCATTCGGATTCCGCACTTGCAGGTGTGTCAAATAACAAGGATACGGTTTACTAGATCCTCCTCTAGGGACCTACAAAGGATCAAAAACGTATATACCCAAAAACTTATATACGAAAACTACATACTCTCTACTACTGAGCAAAAAGTTCGGGGGGTCGGCCACCCCCTCCTGCCCCCACTATGCTACGCCCATGCCGACCAGGCACACCAGCCACGTGTTCCAAGAGCTTTTTTGTTACCTAAATTCTGTGACTAACCAAAGAAACCAACACATGTACATAAGTCTATATATATACACACAACACATATATACTTACACACATACAACACATATATATAGATACACAGATATATATACACAAATAATATAGGGTAGGAGTTGTATACAAAGTCAATTTTTCCTACAAAGTTTAAAAAGTCATAAAACACCATAATGTCAACCATAAAACACATTCAAAACCCACAAATAACAAAGAGAAGATTACTAAAACGTCATATTTGTGGGTTTTGTATTGTGCTTTGGATGATAAGGCTTTGAGATTATCATGTTGTGTTTTATATTCATAACTCTACGATGATGGGTTTGAAGTTTTTATGGACTGTTAGGGGTTGGATATTGTGTTTTAGTGATCTTCACTTTGTTATTTGTGGGTTTTAAGCATGTGCAAAGCTTTAAAGGGGCGGGAGGGGGTGGCCGATCCCCCGAACTTTTCGCTCAATAGTGGAGAGTATCTAGGTTTTGTATAGAAATTTTTTGGTATATACGTTTTCGACCCCCCGGTTTTATAGAAATTTTTAGGTTCGGTAACTTTCGCCCCTTCGGTCGGAAATCTCAAGCTTCGCCAATGGTTTTAAGTGTGTTTTATGGCCGAAATTGTGATGTTTTAAAACATTGTAGGAAAAACGGATTTTGTTGCCGAACCCAATCATGTGGGTGTTTATATGACTAATTATTTTTCTATTTAAAATTAAATGTGAAATATGAAAAAGGGAACGACTTCCTGCAATTTGGGGGAAAATAGAGAAAACGGTACGACTCCCTCCACCTGGATATTATACTATAAACGAGACCACGGTTTCTTCTATTTTCAAAACCCACATCATATCATTGGCTACGTTTCAAAAGTATCAACAACCGATAGCGGAACAAGAAGAAAACTGAACACTCAATCTCAATTAATATCTGTTGAGATGCTTTACCTATGAATTGACCCTTTCTTCTGCTGGACAATATCAAATTTAGCAAATTACACGCTTTGAGTTTTTAAATTTTCAATTAAACATCCAATTGTATTTCATACTCTTTCTATATTTTTATTCATCTTCACAGTAAGGGCAGGCGGGGTGGAGGACTTAGTCCCCTTGATGGCAATTTATAACGCGTGGAAGATAAGAACACACGGCCGCCCCTCCATTTTTCACGCGTAAACTTTTCAACGCGTGGTATTTTTCACGGCGTGAAGCTTTTGATTGTTTGAGGGAAACTGTTGGGTTGTGAGGGAAAATTGTTGGGTGTGGTGAGTGATGGCCATTTCCACTAAAAAATGTTATGAGTGATAAAACAATAGTTGATGACATGACGGAACTTGATTGGATATTGTGAGTTATAAATGAGTGATGAGTGATTACCACAACCTTCCTTAATATGCAGATTTGTAAAATACACATTGTGTTTAAATAAATTAATTAAAAAAGTTTTCCGACATCCTATCACGAACGTGGGCGGTTGTTCTTCAAGTAACCCTTCTTTGAATACAACTGTTTTTTCTATAATATATTAGTGTTGCACATAAATAATTTAAACATCAATTCTTTCCATTTATTTGGTGTTTTCCTCTTTTGACTTGGCTTGCTTTATATGATAAAAGTCAAATTTTCAATACATCAAATCACATTTGATGCTTTTAGATGATCAACTTAGCTACATGGTTATACATGCAATTTTTGTTTAAAAAAAAGAGATTCTATATATTTTTACATAGAATCTATATAGTTAAACTATAAGACTTTTTTGAATATTGAAACTTTCAAGTATAGCTACTTGGTCTCCGTGATTAAGATCCAGCTTGTTTTTTTTTTTTTTTTAAAGTATGAAGTTTATCTTTCTCCTTGCTTCCTAGCACCTCCATATATGGTTGACTTTCAATCTCCCACAAAGACTATATATACCAACCCTCCATGCAATGTCTCAACATCATCATCACATTTACGAAATACATTACTTAACCTCAAAGACAAATCTTTGACACACAATCACATCTAGCACACTTTGTTACAAATGGAGGTTTCTTCCTTAAGCAAAACGGTTCCTTTGTTGGTTCTTCTGTTAGCCACACTCACAACCTTGTCACTAGGTCAAGGCAACCGCGGTAGCGGCAGCGGCACCCGTCTTGATTATTACAGGTCCACCTGCCCTAGGGCCGAATCCATAGTTCAGTCTGCGGTTCGGTCTGCTGTCCAAGCCAACCCAACAATCGCACCTGGTTTACTAAGGATGTTCTTCCATGACTGCTTTGTCAATGGTTGTGATGCATCTATACTAATTGATGGATCATCAACTGAGAAGACGGCAGGGCCGAATTCTCTCTTGAGAGGCTTTGAAGTTATTGATGCTGCAAAGTCCCAGCTCGAAACAGCCTGCCCAAGAGTGGTCTCATGTGCTGATATCGTTGCTCTTGCTGCACGTGATTCTGTGGTCTTGGTAAGTAGATATTTCTAACAGTTAACCCTAGCTTCTCATGCTGTTTGTACATTAAAAACTTGTAGTTATATATGCTTATTGCTTACTCATTTTTTTGATATATTATTGCAGACCGGTGGACGTAGTTGGCAGGTACGATTAGGACGTAGAGATGGATTGGTTTCACAAGCATCTGATACCGCAAACTTGCCTGCCTTTAATGACCCTATTAGTGTCCAAATCAGAAAGTTTGCAGATAAAGGCCTCAACACCCAAGATCTTGTTACTCTTGTCGGTAAGTAGAGCAAAAAAATGTACAGCAACTACTGCATATATAGAATGTTATGGCTATAAAAATAATTAAACATTGTGACCTATTTTTATTTAAAGGTGGACACACTATTGGAACAGCAGCATGTGCATTATTCAGCTATAGATTATACAACTTCAACAATACCAATGGACCTGACCCTGATATAAACCCAGCATTCCTACCACAACTCCGAGCACTTTGCCCCAATGGTGGCGATGCATTAAGACGTGTGGCGCTTGATACAGGTAGCGATAATAGCTTCGGCAATTCATTCTATGAAAACTTGAGGAATGGAAGGGGAGTTATTGAATCCGATGCAAAGCTATGGAGTGACCGCAGGACTCAGAGGTTTGTACAAAGGTATTTGGGGGGAAGGGGGCAAACTGGATCGAGATTTAACGCAGAGTTTGGAAGAGCAATGGTGAAGATGGGTAATATTGAGGTGAAAACAGGGAGACAAGGTGAGATTCGAAGAGTGTGTACTGCAACCAATTGATATGATCGATTTATAAGAATGTGAGTTTAACACAATCCAGAAGTTGTTAATAGAAAGAACTTTCAAAACATTCATTGAAAATTGTATTGATTTGTTTTACTTGAAATAAGATCAAAGATTGAATTGTTTAATCAACAACTAAGCTAAATATATTTGAAAGTTGTACATACTACCATAAAGGCCTTCCTCCCTCTCTCCTCCCCACTATATAACCAATCATATTGCTAGGGTATGGATCTAGGGGTTTGAAACGGACCAGCATACCCTTCAACTTTTTTTGGCAAAGTGTAATTTTTTTTTCATTTTATATCTATCGCCACTCGATCATGTGTACACTGATTTCTTTTCTAAATCCGTCACAATATACACAAATTCTTTTTTTTTTTTTTGAGATACCCCCGAATGTCTCTTCTAGACCCGCTAATGCATGAGCGTAGAACTTGCATGTACATTGAATCAACATAAGTTATAATTTTAGTGATACCTACCTATACACCTAGTAAACTTTGCGGTACATCTAGTTCGCAAGATATTTGTCGTAGAGATAATATTTTGGCAAAAGCATCAAGGTTGACTATCCTGTGTTAATATAAAATTGCGCGGAAAACCTCTAGGTTAATTGTTCATGCGAAAATAGGCGGCGTATGTTTTTATCGATCTGCCTGTCTCGTGATATAAATAGATGTTATGTGTAATTGTTATAATTAGAACCGATAGAACATCATTTTGTATGAACACAAGTCTGAATGAATGCAATAAGCAAAGTTATCTAGATCTTTATTAGTTATTGTGTTCAACTTCTTCAACCTGATTTACTATTGGTTAAATAGTTGTATTGGAAGTTGATTTAAACCGATTTCACTGGTGTTAATCAGCTTGCGATCCAAAATCATTTGTTTTGAGATAGTTTCGCCCCCTCCAATTGGTGTGAGAGCAAACAATTTGAGAAATGGATACCAATTTCGTTAAATTCCACAAAACAAACGCATTATATTGACAGTTTGAACATGTTTTTAATCTGAATGTGTTTTTCAGCCACCAAAGACTTTCAGTGGGTTATAAACACGAGTGCCTAGATCTTTGTGTAAGTTAGGAATAGAATTCTAAAACATAAACCATGATGTTGAGGATACATGTAAGAAATGGTCATATAACCATATATGATCTTATTAATGACAAAAAGTAGATTTAGGTTATGAAATAATTATATGTATATATTGATGAGTACTTTTTCTTGTCTAGTTGTAAGTTCCGGATCCGGTGGATTTAGACGGAAGTTTTGATAAGGGAAAGCTAATTCGGTAGAAGTCTCGCAAGAATAGTCATAAGTAAAAATCTTCCATTAATACCGAAAGAGCATACATCATTCACCCGCTAGAGAGAACATAGCAATCTCTCCAGCCAAACTCCCAAAACTTAGTAACTAACGAACACACGACACTATACATATACACGAGGTTGGGACGGACGAGCACTTCCTTGTGGATGAGCTTGTCCGTGCGGATATAGTTACATCCGCACGAATGAGTTACATTCGCACGAATGTGTTACAATCGTACGAAGTTACATCTGTACGAACCTCTCTCATCCACTCCAAAGTCTTGTGTTCGTATCTCAACTATACAATATTCAACACACGCTCTATTTAATCTATTCGCACAGTGTCGGACATACATAATATGTACTAACAAATTCTCCCTTGGCCATCATTGTCGAAACTTGATCTTTGAATATGAGAGTTGTGTTTGAATATTTGCAACTTTAATCAAGCATTTGATATCTTCAGATAATTCCCCCTTGATTGATGATTCAGGCTTGCATTATCTTAAATATGTTCCCCTTGAAATAAATCTTCAGGTCTTTGTTTGCACGATTCCCGGCCTCCTCTGATTTGCTTAACTGTAATCTTCACAAATAATCATCAACGAAACTAATTGATGCAACATATCTATTTCAACGTTAATCACATCAGTATTCGGTTTTTATTTACCACTTCAGCTCAATTTCTTAATCTTCAACAATTGATATAAACTTCGAATCACAACACCGGTATATTTCAAGTCTATGAATGCCCACGAAAATCTGAAATCCCATTTTCCGTAATCATCTTTAAGCACACTCCCGAATGATTGATCAGTGTAAAAGCTAATCTCCACAATCAGCAAATCTTCATCAGATCAAATCATCTGGTAACATATTCAGATCTCAGAAACATTCTTCCACGATCAAATTCACATTATTCCTCTTCAGTCACGATAACAAATATATAGTCTTCTCCGTTAGACCCGGCAGCAACTTAATTACCAAACATCATCATTCCCCGGCGGTTATGTGGTACCCGGGGAAAAATCCACAGTTATCCTGATTTACTCATCACTTCATGCCCTCTTTGACCGCTTATTAAATTTCGGGACGAAATTTCTTTCAAGTTGGGGATGATGTGACAACCCGAAATCTCAAGGTCCTTTCTCTACGCATCAGTTGTCGGGCAACCTCGTTTCAGCAAATCGTTTAAGGTTGTATTGGTTGTTTAATGAACAACTTATGACTTGTTATGTTTCACCTTGTACTCGACGAAGCATTATAGTTCTTCATCACCTTGTGGGCCAACAAAGAATATAGTTCGCCATGATGGGCCGACGAAGTATATAGTTCTCCATGATGAGTCGACGAAGTATGTTGTTCGCCATGATTGGGCTTCGGCCCAAGAGAAACCTGGCGAGGGCCAGTCTGTTCGCACCATAAACTTATACACGGCTGTATGATTCCTAAAACCCTAAACTCTCAACCCCTCCTTCCTTCGAAGATTGACAGCAGCATGCCTGTGAGTCTCTCAAAGCCTTTCTGAATCTACTACCAATCCGGCTAGTGTTTCTCTATAGCGCAACTATTATGGATCATTGCGTAGAGTTTGGTTGATGATGCCTTTGCATGATGTCTTGATGATTTATGCTATGGGTTGGATAATTAGGAGGATCTTTGATACACAACCTGAATAACAACTGGTAGGATTTATAGGGTTGATGTGTGAATTGATTGATCGTTGATTTCGTGTTTACGTGTTGTATGATAGAGGTAGGTGTATGGCCGTAGATGACTTAGGGTTTTGGTTTGTAAATTGAATTGAAATCTGATTGGATTAAATTGATAAGGATTTCGATGAGTTGTGGATGGTTCTTGGCTTGATAATGGGGTTCGAATGTTATGATATTCCTGAATAGATTGCATACATTAAAACAAAACTGGCCTTGATATGATTTGAATGTGATCCACTGTGAAATCGATGTAACAGTGGGCATGAATTGGTGTCCATGAGTTTTATTAATAACTGACTGAATGTTGAATGTATACATGATTAAACCGATGAAAATGGGGTTGACTGTGTTGATGCGATGAAACAGTTAGGACAATTAGGGTTTGCAGGTGCACCATAACCATCTATGTATTCACGACGAAGGATTGATGCTTCGTCACTGTTGGTCACGATGAAGAATGTATAGTTCGTCACCTGTAACCCGACGAAGAATAGGTACTTCGTCACACAGATACTTCGTCGCAAGGAGGTACTTCGTCGAGAAAGTGAACGGGTTGAACAGTAGATACTTAGGATGATAGATATTTGTATGTGTAAGATCTATGTGCAAGATAATAAGAAATCTGGTTTGACTAGTATGAATAGCAAACTCACCTGTATGCGCTATTATGTGACATTCACATGAGATGTGAACTTGTGATAGATGCAAACTGTGTGACATAAGTAACTTGATTGATTGTAAAGCTGATGTTTTTGGTAACCGTCGTTGGGAACATGAACTGGTGTTATAAACGTGTATGAAATCCAAACAGTTGCTATGTGTTACATGACAATGGTATTACGTGTGAATTATTGAATACGTGAATTGGGTATGTGTTTACGAAACTGATCATCTTTGGTAACAACGGTAGGGTTTGGTTGACTAACTTGGAACGGGTAATGTAACGTAACATACCGAGCAAATCTAAGGTGAGTTCACTGCTCTTTTTCAAGCATGCGTCCCGGGGAGGGACATCTGGTAGGTATTCCGGGAAGGAATACTGGGTTATTGGGTTTTACTGGAATGTTAAACTCGGGATGTTGGTTAATACACTCATATCTATCATTAAGTCCCATCATATACCGATTGGTTGCCGGGGAGGCAACGGGGTTATTAGTTGATAGCGCTATTAGGTTTGTCACCCTCACACCGTACCGGGGAGGACGGTCGTGAACTAATTACCTTAACCACTTGACTAATGTTTGATAGAGCATTGGGGAAGGGCAAATAATCTGGAGCCATCTGCGGTAATCGAGTTATTAACAACATCAAATCTTTGAAATGTTTTACACTTATATCTGGTAACTAAAACGTGTTAACAAACTTTGAACTCACCAGCGTTGTCTGATACACTTTTCTACATGCTTGCAGGTCTATAGATACATATCATTGGGACTTGCTGTCTGGGATGCTGGTGTAAGGACCTGCAATAATGTCCCAAAACGACCCGTAAGTAGAAACCTGGACCCCTAAAACCCTAATCCTTGTTGAAAATCAAGAAATTCAAAATTTAGGGGTCGCTCGCGGGCCGCGTAAGACTTAAGGGAAGCTTACGCGGGCAAATATCTCTGGATAAGCATTCAGGCCACGTGTCAGACACTTGGCGGACCTACGCGTGACACGCTAGCCCTAATCGTAGCTAGGGCTGCCCTCGTGGGCTGCGTAAGATTCCTTCAAGGTTTACGCGGGCCGCGAGAGCCTCAATTTTCTGCTATAAATTGGACGTGCATGAGCATTTCATCTGTGTGTCGAAGTATACTGTTTAAAATCATAGTTTCACATAGGGAAACGCTGCTACGAGTACAGGGTATTAACTCGATCACTGCTACGATATAATGTCCGATCGATTGAAACCGATCCGATGGATGTTTAAGTGCTGCCCGAATTCGGGCTATACTTTGTCATTCGTCATGAGGGTTTTGATTTCGTGAGTTTATCGTAAATGTTGTATTAAGTTACTGACCTAGTTTCGTGTGCATTGTTATTTAACTAGGTTACAAGGCTAAATCAGTAGACAAGGTTCTGTCCAATTAAACTTGCAATGTGAGTCATTCTCTTTTTATCAAATTACTTTACAAAACCCTAAATGTTTTCCAGTTATGCTTTGCAGTGATTAAGTCTTTGCTAATCTTTAATTACTGGTAGTATATGGGGGTTTTGTGCACATTACTACTAACGATTTATCACTTTAGGTGGGTGAGCCTAATTAGTGATATGTCCACAGTCATAGATTCGGTCGAGTGACAGCTGAACCAGCTAATTATAAGATAGGGGCAAATATAAAAACCCTTAATGTTGTAAATTATAACAATGTGTCATTTTGTGCAAATTGAATGACTCGCCAGTATTTCCCCGCTGATAAAATCTTTTTAAACATGTTTCAGGTGATTTACTATGAACTAGGCAACAATGCCGCGTAGCACACCAGCTTGAAGAATGTGGCTCAGTATATAAAATAAATAAACATGTTTTGTAAACAGGAAGTTTCCCCGAGAAATTCCTTTATTGTAAATTAGGGGTTTGTCCCAAAATGTGAAATAAAATAATTGGGCATTTTCATTTTTAAAAGATCCTATTAAAATTTATGTTGCCAAAATAAACAATACCACGGGTTTCTGTCCCGCAGCTCCTGAAACGGGTAAAGCCGGGTCGGGGGCCGTGACAGAAAAAGGTGGTATCAGAGCCACTGATTTAAGCTAATTAAGTATTTAGAAATACTTAATTTTTTTTTAGATTTCCATTTTGTGATTCTGTGAGAATTTATATTAACAAATAAAATTTTAACTTAAATTTGTGTGTGTTTCTTTATGTGTGCTAACAGCATGAATGAACTGTCGGAGACACTCCAAAACTTTACTATCCATACCACCGATATGGATACCACTGGAAACCCATCTGGCTACCAGGCGGATACTGAGGAACCATTAACATTCCAGGCCCAGGCCCAGGAAAAACCAAAGCCGAAAAAGAGGAGGAGAATCTTGGACTGAAAACGCGGACGTAGGAAGAAGCCAGCTGCCCAGAAGTTTAAAAAGACTGAGAATCCTACAGATAAAGGGAAAGGAAAGGAGATCGGGCAAAGTTCCGGGAAAGCCCAGGAAATGCCACCATGGGAAGAGCTGGATCGCAAACTGGCAAATTGTGACCTCATCGGACCTGCCGATGAAAACCTCTTCAATTACCCCGCTGAATCACAACTTCCAGTTAATTTGGAACCTGCTATCCCAGATCCTATTGTCAACCACCAACTTCTACCCGGAGAATTGGAGAAATGGTGGACGAATGACTGGCAGTTTCAGAATTTCATGAATAACTCCAACGTCTATTTTCCCCAGTTTGACCCTGAGCCTGCACCCAACCCACCTATGAGCACAGAAAACTTGGCTGAACTCCGCCACTACGGCGAGGAACTGGTGGATGCGGGAAATAGAATTCGGGATGTGGGGGAGAAAATCTCATGGAAATACGACGAGAGGGAGCATCGTTTCTGAAAGGCCGATTAACTGTTGTTGTGTGTTTAATAATAATAATAAAATAATAATAAATAATAAAAATATAATCATGTAAAATAACTCAAATAAAACTTTTGTAATATAACTGGTGTGTATCGATGCATACTAATATATAAAAATATGAAAGTCGCAAAGTCGACAATTTTGGCTATACATGTTGATATGATTATGTGTGATTGCTTTATTGTGTTGGTTGTTATTTATTTTGTGCCAATAATTTATATATATTGTTAATTATCAGATGGAATACACCGTCAATGAGCCAGTTAACGAAGTTAACCAATCTGAGCAAAACAATGAGGATCACTTTCTTAATAGGCAAGACATAGAAAATATCGTTGCCCAGGGAATAGCCAATGTTATCCCGGCAATCGTCGCTGCTGTTAAAAGCCCTGTTGAACCTTCGCAAGCCAACCCTAGTAAACACACGCGTAACGATAATTTTAGTAATAGTGTTAACGGAGGCGACAACAATGACAACAACGTGATTCAAGCCCCAATATTTAAGAAAATGAAAGTTGCAACACCTGGTTGCACATATAAAGAATTTCTTGCCTGTAAACCTGTTGAATTTGCAGGCAATGAAGGGGCGACTGTTGCGTTGCGTTGGTTGGAAAAGACCGAGGCAGTAATTAAAATAAGTAAATACACCGAGGAAAATAAAGTCATGTATGCTTCCCACCTTTTCAAGGAAGAGGCAATAGAATGGTGGAATACGGTGTTGCAAGCCAAAGGAAGTGACATGGCTTATGCCATGAATTGGGAAGAATTTAAGCGATTGGTGGAAAGAAAATTTTGCCACGAATATGAAAAGGAACAAATGGCGAATAAGTTCTTGAGCCACCGAATGGTGGATATTGACTGTCGAGGGTATACTTCGAAATTCTTCGAATATGCCAGAATAGTACCAACTCTGGCTTCGCCAGAACCGGTACTTATTTCTCGCTACAATTGGGGTTTAATTAGCAAGATTCGTGATATCGTCAAAGCAGCGAGACCCCGCACAATTGACGATGCGGTGGAATTAGCCAACACCTTGACAGACGAGCTGATACGTACGCGGGAAGAAAACAGGAAAAAACAATTGGCCCAAAAGAATACCCAAGGTTTTCGTATGGGTAATAATAGCAATTTCAAGAGAAAGGGAACTGGGTCATCTTCCACCCCGCCATTTTGTGGGAATTGCAAAAAGAAACATTTTGAAAAATGTAAAGAAAATTATAATTTCTGCAAAATTCCGGGCCACCGGGAGGAGGAATGCAAGAAGAAATCAAAGATCTGCTACAACGGCAGCGAAGCATGACACTTTAGGCCAGAATGCCCAAAATTAGTCAAGCCAGCTGATAACAAGGCCAAACCTGCTGACAGAACAAATAAGAAGAATGCAAGAGCCTTCCAGCTGACTACCCAGGAAGCAGATCTGAGTCCCGATGTAATAGCTGGTACGTTTCCGGTACATGATGTTTACGCAAAAGTATTTTTTTGACTCTAGTGCAAACCAAAGTTTTATAAATACTTCATTCTGCCAAGCTCTTAAGTTACCCTTAACCAAACTTAAGCAGATTTATACGGTAGAAACAGCAGGTGGTAATTCTGTTAACATAGATAAGGTTCTTCAAGAAGGGAAGATAGAACTTTCAGGCCACAAATTTTCTACAAACCTACTACCTATGAATTTAGTTGGATTCGATGTCGTGCTAGGAATGGATTGGTTCCTAGCCAACCATGCTCGAATCTTCTGTGATAAGAATTCCATAGAAATTCATACACCCGCAGGAGAAATAATTGTGATTACAGGAGATAAGCCACGTAAACCAATGAAGTTCATTTCAGTAATGAAAGTCGCTAGTTATGAACGAAAACAAGGAATAGTGTATATGATTTCAGTAATCATTAACACTAAAGGTAAGGAACTTAAGGAAATTCCTGTAGTATCAGAATACCTAGATGTATTTCCAGAAGAACTACCAGGATTACCACCAGATAGGGAGGTAGAATTTACAATTCATCTAATTCCTGGAACTACACCAATAGCCAAGGCACCCTATCAGTTAGCACCCACTGAAATGTTAGAACTGAAGAAGCAGTTAGATGAACTGCTAAGTAAAGGATTAACACAACCTAGTTCCTCCCCTTGAGGAGCACCAGTGTTTGTGAAAAAGAAGGATGGGTCGATGCGAATGTCTATCGATTATAGAGAATTGAATAAGGTTACAATTAGGAATTGATACCCATTACCTAGAATTGACGATCTTTTTGACCAACTTCAGGGAGCTAGAAATTTTTCTAAGATAGACTTGCGCTCCGGATACCATCAGCTGAAGGTACAAGAAGAAGACATACCTAAAACTGCTTTCAGAACAAGGTATGGTCACTACGAGTTTACAGTCATGCCATTTGGACTAACAAATGCTCCTGCGGAATTTATGGACATGATTAATAGGATCTGTAAACCGTATTTGGATAAATTCGTAATTGTCTTCATCGACGATATACTTATTTATTCCAAAAGTCAGAGCGAGCATTGTGAACATCTACACGCACTCTTAGCTTTGTTAAGAAAGGAAAAGCTTTACGCCAAATTCTCAAAGTGTGAGTTTTGGCTACAGGAGGTGCAATTCTTAGGACATATGGTGAATCACCCAGGTATTAACGTAGATCCCTCCAAGATAGACGCAATCATCAATTGGAAGGTCCTGCAATCAGCTACTGAAGTTAGAAGTTTTCTAGGATTAGCTGGTTATTATAGACGCTTCATTAAGGATTTCTCTAAGATAGTTGTTCCATTAACTAAGTTAACTTGTAAAGCAGTCAAGTTTGAATGGGGACCTAGGCAAGAAGTGGCCTTTAAGGTTTTAAAGCAAAGGTTAACAAACGCCCCAATTCTTGCCTTACCAGAAGGGACAGAAGATTTTGAAGTATTTTGTGATGCTTCTAAGCTAGGATTAGGATGCGTGTTGATACAACACAAAAAGGTAATTGCGTATGCCTCAAGGCAACTGAAAAAGCACGAGGAAAATTATACGACTCATGACTTAGAATTAGGAGCAATAATTTTTGCCCTTAAGATTTGGAGACATTATCTGTATAGAAGTAAGTTTACAGTCTATACAGATCATAAGAGTTTAAGATACATATTTGGGCAAAAAGAATTAAACATGAGGCAAAGAAGATGGATGGAAATTCTAAGTGATTACGACTGTGAATTCAATATCACAAAGGAAAAGCAAATGTATTCGCAGATGCCTTAAGTCGTAAGTATCATGAAAAACAAAGACGGGTTCGTGCTCTTAAATTAAATCTCCGATTAGATTTAATGGAACAATTGAAGAATGTACAGGAGACAGCAATCAAGGATGATGCTGAAGGAATGAAAGGACGAATAAAGGAATTAGAACAAGGGACTAATGGGATTTGGAGATTCCACGAGAAAAGAATTTGGGTACCTAAGCAAGGAAATTTAAGAGATAAATTTTAGAGGAAGCCCATAAATCTAGATATACCATACACCCTGGTAATAATAAGATGTACCAAGATTTAAGAAATAACTTCTGGTGGATAGGAATGAAAAAGGACATAGCCAGATATGTATCTAAGTGTCTAACTTGTTCGTAAGTTAAGGCAGAACACCAGAAACCTTCAGGGTTACTCCAACAATTAGAAATGCCTGTATGGAAATGGGAGCTAATAACAATGGATTTTGTTACTAAGTTGCCTAAAACCAGAAAAGGCAATGACGCGATTTGGGTAATTGTGGATAGATTAACCAAATCAGCTCATTTCCTACCCATAAAGGAAACCTTTAGCATGGAAAGATTAGAAAAGTTATACGTAGACGAGGTAGTATCCTTACATGGAGTCCCACTATCCATAGTATCAGATAGGGATAGTCGTTTCACTTCGCATTTCTGGACAAGTTTCCCAGAAGCAATGGGGACACGACTGAATTTAAGTACTGCATACCATCCCCAAACAGACGGACAGATTGAAAGGATGATCCAAACCCTGGAAGACATGCTCAGGGCATGTGTAATAGATTTTGGTGGAAACTGGGATGACCACCTACCCTTAATTGAATTCTCCTATAACAATAGTTATCATGCAAGTACCGAAGCTGCCCCATTCGAAGCACTGTAGGGATAAAAGTGTAGAACTCCAGTTTGTTGGGCATAAATAGGAGAAAGTCAATTATCAGGTCCTGGGATTGTATAGGAAACCACCGACAAGATAACTCAAATCAAGGAAAGACTGAAAACAGCATGAGATCGCCAGAAAAGTTATGCAGACAATCGACGCAAGCCGCTAGAATTTCGAGTTGGAGACAAGGTACTCTTAAACGTTTCTCCTTGGAAAGGGGTAGTTCGGTTCGGTAAAAAGGGAAAGCTCAGTCCAAGGTACATAGGACCATTTACAGTTGTCCAACACATAGGACCAGTTGCCTATCGCTTACAACTACCAGAAGAACTAGCCGGGGTACATGACATATTTCATGTATCCAACCTCAAGAAATGTTTATCTGACGAGTCCCTGGTAGTACCTCTTCAAGATATAGAGGTAAATGAAAAGTTGAAATTTGTTGAGAAACCACTCCAAATAGAAGACAGAAAGGTCAAGTTTCTCAAGCACAAAAGACTAGTACTAGTCAAAGTCAAGTGGGATTCGAAAAGAGGACCTGAATATACATGGGAGCTAGAATCAGAAATAAAGCAAAAGTGTCCTCACCTGTTCCAGTAAAGCTCGAGGACGAGATTTTAAATACGGTGGGGAGGATGTAAGGACCTGCAAAAATGTCCCAAAACGACCCGTAAGTAGAAACCTGGACCCCTAAAACCCCAATCCTTGTTGAAAATCAAGAAATTCAAAATTTAGGGGTCGCTCGAGGGCCGCGTAAGACTTAAGGGAAGCTTACGTGGGCCACGATAGCTTGAAGATCTCCGGATAAGCGTTTAGGCCACGTGTCAGACATGTGGCGGACCTACGCGTAACACGCTAGCCCTAATCGTAGCTAGGGCTGCCCTCGCGGGCCGCGTAAGATTCCTTCAAGGTTTACGCGGGCCGCGAGAGCCTCAATTTTCTGCTATAAATTGGACGTGCATGAGCATTTCATCTGTGTTCGAAAAGCTTTTCAAAAGTCGAAGTATACTGCTAAAAATCATAGTTTCACATAGGGAAACGCTGCTATGAGTACAGGGTATTAACTCGATCACTGCTACGATACAATGTCTGATCGATTGAAACCGATCCAATGGATATTTAAGTGCTGCCCGAATTCGGGCTATACTTTGTCATTCGTCGTGAGGGTTTTGATTTCGTGAGTTTATCGTAAATGTTGTATTAAGTTACTGACCTAGTTTCGTGTGCATTGTTATTTAACTAGGTTACAAGGCTAAATCAGTAGGCAAGGTTCTGTCCTATTAAACTTGCAATGTGAGTCATTCTCTTTTTATCAAATTGCTTTACAAAACCCTAAATGTTTTCCGGTTATGCTTTGCAGTGATTAAGTCTTTGCTAATCTTTAATTACTGGCAGTATGTGGGGGTTTAGTGCACATTACTACAAACGATTTATCACTTTAGGTGGGCGAGCCTAATTAGTGATATGTCCACAGTTATAGATTCGGTCGAGTGACAGCTGAACCAGCTAATTATAGGATAGGGGCAAATATAAAAACCCTTAATGCTGTAAATTATAACAATGTGTCATTTTGTGCAAATTGAATGACTCGCCAGTATTTCCCCGCTGATAAAATCTTTTTAAACATGTTTCAGGTGATTTACTGTGAACCAGGAAACAGTGCCGCGTAGCACACCAGCTTGAAGAATGTGGCTCAGTAAATAAAATAAATAAACATGTTTTGTAAACAGGGAGTTTCCCCGAGAAATTCCTTTATTGTAAATTACGGGGTTTGTCCCAAAATGTGAAATAAAATAATTGGGCATTTTCAGTTTTAAAAGATCCTTTTAAAATTTCCATTGCAAAAATAAACAATACCACAGGTTTCTGTCACGCGGCTCCTGAAACGGGTAAAACTGGGTCGAGGGCCGTGACAGCTGGAGTGGTCATGGGTCGATCTACATGGAATCATGAGACACGTCTAATGGCTTTTATACACTTGGATTATGAAACTCTCAATTATTGTAGTATGCTTCTGCTGAAATGTAAACAATGTTTTGTAACGCTAATTTTAATAAATGAAAGTTTTATTTGAAATAATGTTATGAGTTCAATGTGATTGGTGGCTAGGTCCGAGTACGTCACACGCCTCGCGCGGGATTCCGGATGTGGTATTTTGGGGGTGTGATAGTTTGGTATCAGAGCCACTGGTTATAGTGAGCATGGTTTTAAAACGTTTTTATAAAACCAGACTATAACCGAACAAGCTCTGAATACGACCATGACACTCAGCTCCAGACTGCAAGGTTCGTCTCTCGTTTACTCATTGCACTGCATAACTAGTGAACACTTACATATGATATTGCATGTGATTGCACGTTTAGCACAACAATATGAATACATGCATTACTTGCGTATGTTAAGTGATTGATAGGATGGTGTTTCCCTAGCCATTCGTGACCCCTGTTTTGTGATATTCCTTGTTTACTACTCGAGTCTGAGGAACTATTTAACACGAGTTAGGAGGAGCTGAGATGAGCATGCAAATCATGTTATTATTGTGGGTGCACACATAATAATAATGTCGGGTGCATGTGAGTCCCAACAAGGCCTAACAAGTGTGAAAGGGGTTCCATTCCAATATACGGCCAAATGTGAAACACAACGATCCATAGGTGTCACAGCAATGACTGTCTCCTATTTGAACGTGGTCTTTTCACTTCCCTCCGAACCTTTACGAATCTCGATGATATTGGGTGATACCTGAACACGTAACTGAACGTCTAGCGAACCGTGTAGAAATGTAAGGTGATAGAGCGAACGTCTTGAGACAGTTGTCGGAACATTAAATGATTGGTCTATAACTCTCTCACTTTTCTGGAACTTAACGTATTGACACCTTAGATCCTGAAGTGCGATCACTTCAGCAACATTTTAGCAACATACCGTATATTACTCAATCAACTTGCAAGATCGATGGAAAAGAGGACGAGCGTAGTACCTTACCGACCTCAGCACTGGGATGACCCTGACTATCGGCAATGAACAACAGCAAATTGACATCGATTGAATCCTTAACCCTAGTCAGCGACTTATGGGAGTCAACTCTTACGAATCAATCGGGGCGTAAGCGATGACAATTGGCTATAGTGTGGAATATGTAACTGCCAGCACAATGAGTAGCGCCCTAGGATGTGGCACAGAATGTGAAAAGATGGACCCTGTTGGTGAAAGATCGTAGGGCTCCGTTACAAGCAACGACATCAGAGGCACTAGTCATGGAGACATCAAGGTACTCGTAATCGTAGCCTTCAGTATGAAAATGAAGGTGCCTACGACATGGATTGGTCGTTGTTAAATAAAGACGACAACAACCAAGGGAACGACGGTAGTACTGGAAATTCTCGTAAGGAAAACAACAACACTGGAAAGGATGCTCATGGAAGGGCACTTAGGATTGGCGTGGGCGGCGCCAGGATTATAGCAACATAGTAGCCTGCATGTTCTTGGTAACTAATTGTCTCGTCCCTGTTCTGTTCAACCCTGATACTTCTTGAAACCGAACTTGTTGTGGAATCGACTGATGGCAAGTTAATTGAAACCTCATATGTTCGTTGGGATGCAAACTCGACCTTGTGAGAAAAGTGTTCGACATCGACCTTCCTTCTACTATTCTTGATAGTTTGGATGTCGTAGTTAGTGTGGATTGATTATCCAGATATCGCGCAGGTATACCCTGTAAGAAGAAAATTTTACGTACCCCTCTCCCTAGTGGAGAATCGTCGTCTGTCCTAAAATGTCAGAAAGGTGTGAAGGTTAGCATCATTTCAATAATGAAAGCCCAGAAGTGTCTATGGAGGGATTACCCCGCTATGTTGGCAACCATTACTGATGTTAAAAACTAAGGAAAGGAGGATCGAGGATCCACCAATTGTTCGTGATTCCCCTGGTGTGCTACCCGAGGAACTTTCAGGTTTACTTCCACAACTGTTAGACAGAATCTCAGTTTGATCTAGTGTAACACCTCGAAAATTTCGGGTTCAATAATAAAACGACACGTGTCATGAAAGACAAAACGCGTGGTAAACCCGAATTTAATAAAAATAATTCGGTAGGATTTAAAGTGGCGTCATGTTAAATTGTTACCTCTGAACGACCTCAATTATAAATCCCAAGACCCGATATAATATTACTACACATCTTTCATACCACAATTCAGAGAATTATTCACAATAATGGACTTGCAAAAACATGATAAGACCTCACGAAGAAAAAGCAACGATAAACCTTGTTTTCGGGTCTTGTAAATACATTCAAATGGAACAAGTACAAATGGTAGGGTATCATACAGGAACATACACTTTGTGAGGGTCCTAAGTTGCAAATAGAGGCCCCAAAGTCGGGCAAGTGGGCTGCCCTTTCGAACTAAGGAAGAAACAAGTAAAACAGCCCCTGTAGAAGGCCTGCGCATCGTAGCACATGTACCCCTACGATGCGCAGGGGGTGCCCAGTTCCGAAAAAACGGGCTGTTGCCTGTTGTGCGCGTTTCTGACCCACTAAACCGGTTGTTAACATCATTTAAAGACCCTAAACTATCCTAGGAGCTCTAGGACAAGTGTTGGATGGTTGTGGTTAGTCCTAGCCTTTGTTGTCAACCAATTGTGGTGATCTAATGCACTATATAAGGACTTCCAAGATCACAACATTTCTTCACACTTGCAACTGATCATTGGAGCATTCCTGGAGCTAAGGAACTCTCCCTTCTGATCAAAATTCGTGCATTGGACTATTGTAAGTCTTCTAGTTCTTATTTGGTTGTGTTTAGCTTAGTTAATTAGCTAAAAGTCAAACCGTCGTAATTACGGTTTGACTTCGAGATTAGTCACTAATGACTCAGTCTTATCTCGAATTAAAAGTAGTTTTAGAATGGTATTTATGTGGGTAATAAAACCCCAAAAGGGTTTCCCCTGATCACCATCCTAAGCAGGTCAAATGTCGGGTCAAACATTTACTTAAAAAGTCAACATATTGCTTAAAATGTCATTTATGCATAATTAGCTATCTAGAACAATTGTAACCTGTTTGAACATTGTTATAACTTAGAAATAAGTGTAAGAACATGTCCCAACAGGTTCAACCCGACTATTTCCTGTTTAGACCCGGTTCGGAACCGAAAGTCACATAGTTTGACTTTTCGGTTGACTTTCAGTTCTGACCCGTTTGGGCATATTTTAGAAATGCCTCAGAGCTTAAATTGGATTAGGATACATGTTAGAACAACCCTCTGTGATCATACAACTTGGTTCACTAGTTATCCAATTAATATGCAAGTTTCCGTTAAATGCTCATACGTGGACCGTTATGCCCTTATTACCTTAAATCATGATTTATGAGAATGTAAAAGTGTAGAAACCCTAGTTACTGATATAAAGACATGTTTCCAAAGTTTGACATCAGTTTGACTTATAGATTAAGAGTTATGCTCATTGTCGCTAAATTAAGGCTTTATGCTAACAACATGGCGTAATTAGCGTAAAGCCTAGTTAAACATACTTTTTGATATCAAATCTTTTACCCACTGATGTTATATATTATTTTGGGATTTTTAAAGATTTTTAATTAATTTTAGGTCGAGCATAACTAGTAGTCGTAGGCTTAATCCGGTAATTGACGGTTTTGCCCTTACGGGCCATAAAATGAGTTTTACACATCTAAACGATTCCAAACCTTTTGCTACTGATTAGTTATGATAAATAAATTATTTTAAGCCTTCTGGAAATATAAAAATATCAGATTTAAGTATCAAACCCGGTAATGGCCTTTAATCGCCATAATTAGCGTTTTTAATGCATAGTATGTCTTAGAATCATATTGGACATACCCGGGTTGATACCTACTGATATATGAGGCAAATTATGATAACTTAACAGTAAGCAAAGGTTTATAAACTCAGACTTCGTTTTTGAGCTTTTCGGCTTATGTGAAATTACCAAAATACCCCTACGGGGCATAGTTGGGTTAATTATGATGAATTTCACATATGTGCCTTAGCCTACTGTTATAACACGTCAAAATGAGTATGTTTGCTGTTTACATCAGACCTGTAACTCAGTTTAACATATAAACACTTTTACAAACTTTAAAATGACCAAACTACCCCTACGGGGCATAGTTGGTGTTTAAACTAGTTCGAGGCATAACGAAAGACATCCTACTGATGTTACAACATATTTGAAGCATATTAACTTAGGAAACCTGTATATGGCTCTTACGGATACCCGTTACGCATATTACGCGTTCGGCTCGGTTTATGTAACAAGTTTACATAAATTAGCCGAAACGGGTCAAACCTTATCGGTTTTATCTCAAAATCCAGAATGTGAATAATAAACCCATATTAAACAAGTCTTCAAACTTGTCGGGTCAGAATCACATTCTATCCGGTCTTCGCTTAATCGTGCGTACGAACCGTATCTTCGAAACTAGCCGGTCTAAGCTTAAGCATAATTAAAGACCCGCTAGGATTCTAATAGGTTATATTTAACCTTCGTTCCAGATTAGGAGAAACAGTAAAAGCTACTTGCTATTTGACTATTGTGACTATACTTTGCATCAAGGTAAATACTTTTAACTTATTTTCCCTATACGGGCTTGGGTTACGGTACATAGCGTACCGCTTGATCGGGCATCAAATCTTCCATCGCTTAGGTGGTTAATTGAATAATTTGATCGACTCGTTTAAACAGTATTGTTTACTTCACAGCCTTTGGGGGGTTAATGACCATGTCCCGGATATCCTTGGCATTATCTTACGAGATAGCCACGACCTGAGCACGGGGTGTAGGCGTACACCTGTCGGTGTATAACTCTAGAATTGTGGTGTGTCTATTGATCCTTAACCCGGATATGTTCCGGGCTACTGAACGCATAGGTAACATGTAATTCGTTAACAAGATTATAATATTAAATAATTCTCCCAAGTTAATAAAAATGTTTATGCCATGTGCATCCAAACAAATTTTCAATCATTTTATAAAATGAGTCAGTTGAATGTATTTACCAGTGTAAACTGACGTATTTTCCCAAAAAGATTAAATGCAGGTACTAGGCGAAATAGGCTGGGATTCTCCTAAGCATCACTAGAAGTCTCGCAAGCTTTAGATGCCGAAGTCTGTTGAACCATAAACAATGTTTTTAATTCGATCCTACTGTGGATAAACACCGGATAATTGTGACTTTGTTTACAATAAATAAATTCGGTTGTATCTTATTTTAAATTTGCTTCCGCTGTGCATTATTATATTGTGTTGTTTGACGATTACGTTGCCAACCACGTCACGATACTCCCCCACCGGGCCCACCGGTGACACGTGGAAATCGGGGTGTGACAGGTTGGTATCAGAGCCAACTCTGAGTGAATTAAGCACTAGTCTTTTGTGTTTAATCTCAGTACACAATTGCACATATCTAAACCTTCGAGTCTAGACTTATAACATAGGACAAATTCCACTTTAAATTGTATTGTCCTTTATTTCAGCATATCTTTGTATTGTTATCTCATGCTTCATTGACAGGAATATCGATAATGCCGCCAAGATTCTTCAGGACCCGAGGAAGAGGCAAGGGGCCAGTTGCCGCCCCCAATGATCATGAAGCTGGACCATCTCGACGGCGAGCTCCATCCAATACGGAAAGTGATGACCCTAGAGATAACCGGCGGAACCAAGTCGAACCGGCCAGACGATCGGTTTCGCATACCCCAACACCGCCCGTACTCAATCCATATGAACCCAACAACCCCCAGCCTTCATACATACCACTACAAAGATCTTTGTCCCATCATTCCTATGGGGACCCCACACCTATCTATAGAGGCCAGTTTAATCCGGCTGATTACCTACCAGAACCCGTGGGTTTCAACCCACTAGGGCCAGACGATCACTTCTTTGGTGATCAAGCTGATGACATGGACGAGGACACGGACCCCGTCATGCCTGCGAGTGGCACTCCGAACCACCCGATAGAGATCTCGGACGGATCTTCGTTTCACGGATCACCTTACGGCGGTCCAGATAGTTTTCAAGCACTGTTCAAACCACACCAGTGGTATTATACACCATCACACCACTCATCGTCTCATGGGCAGCATCAGCAGCAGCAGTATCAGCAGCAGCAACAGGAGCCACAGCCACAGCCGCATCATCAAGATTCATCAGAGGATCATCGGTTTGTGGCAGTTACGCCACCACCTCCACCGCCACCAGTTCAACCGCCACCTCCTCAACCGCCAAGGCGAAGAAGAACAGGTGCCCGCATATCAGTACGACCGGGGGGTTTCACTTTCGATTCCCCACGTCAGTCTAGTGCTAGTCACTACCCACCGCACTATGAGGACCCGCAAATGGGTGGACCCTCTAACCCTGCCGTACTGCAGCCGCCTCCAATGGGTTTTGACCAACCGATACCAGCATACCCGGGTGGTATGGGCTACAACCCGTTTGAACCCCCAACGCATCATAACTATGGTTACGGAGAGGCTGATCCATACATGGTAGCAGCGAACTACGGTACTCAAGAACCATATGTGGATCCTTGGGGGGTGAGTTACCCAACTCAGGGATACTCGATACCTCCTCGACCCATTATCAGGACGCAGTCGCTGCCACCACGGTTTTCTCCCCCAGAAAGGGAGGAAATTTTGCAGAGGTTGGAGCGGGTAGAACGGGAAGCTCACGCAGAACGAAGGGAAAAGCAAACATTCTTCCAAGGACTGATGGGTCTGATCAAGGGGAAGAACAAGAGGGATCGTTGAATTCTTCCATTGCTGTTGTTAAGCCCCTGCGTGGGCATGCTTGTTTGTTTAAACCCCTACGTGGGTGTGTGGTTTGATTAAGTCCCTGCGTGGACTATTATATTATGTAGTCCCTACGTGGACATGTGTGATATTTAGCCCCTGCGTGGGCATGTGTGTTATTTAACCCCTACGAGGGTAAGTTTGTATTTGGAAGACCCGTTTAGGGCAAATGTGTAATATTCTAAATGAATTAATGGAATGATTATTTTATAAAGTTCATGTTGCCATTATGTGCATATATAAATTATAAATGAAATAAATAATTAAAAATCATTTCCTTTTTAAATAATCTGCCTATGTAATTATAAATCTTAAAGGGTAGAACCTAGCCTAGTGTCAAATATAAGACCGAGCCAAGATGGTAAGACCTGCTTAAAAGATTTAAATTCCTGTTAACATCTTAAAACATGTTAGCACTCCTGGCAGAAGTGATTCGTTAAAAATCACATGTCATTTTATATGTATAAGGAGTCTTTAGAAGATTCCAAAACCCAGTTTAATGATCTCTGAATCCTGGGTCTACATCATCAATTAAGATGATCATATAGTACCATACGTTGGTAATATAATGCCTACGGGCCTTGCTCATTTCCATATGAGCCAAAAGACAGTGGTAGCATTGACTCCCTGTCAAATAAAGGTAGTGAACTAGGTCCGAACCTTAAAAGTTTTGATTCTCTGGAATCATAGACTAAATAAAGAATGTCCACGTGACTAGGCTTGTTGTGCCACAAATAAAACTATTAATGTTTTATAATTAGGATAAATTTTAATAGAAATCCTAGATAAATATGATTTAATAAGTTAACCAAATATGGTCTCTGTTCACCATGGTTAACGAGTTACCCTAAGGGGTAATTCTATAATGAACTCCATAGTAAAAATATTGTTCTTGTTTTCTGCAACAGTTCAATTAAATGGCTGACTCAAATGAAGTTAATAGCCCACCTGTGGAGCCAAATGTGAACGCCCAGATTACGTTAACGGGCGCTGAATTAAAAGCAATCGTAGATGGTGCTATCACTGAGGCTTTGAATAGACAGTATGAGGATTACAGTGGTACTCAAAGTAGGACCCACTCAGCGTCAAAATCAAAGCCCAGGACCCACTCTGAGGCTCATGACAAGCCTCCTCCTAAAAAGAATGGGTCAAAGAAAAACGATGATGACCGCCAGTCCACCAACCACCAAAGTGAACCATCTCAGCATTTAGTACTGCATCAAGGACACCGTAACAGGGGTTGCACGTATAAGTATTTTGTGTCTTGTAAACCCAGGGATTTTACGGGCGAGAAAGGAGCCGTCGACTGTATGACGTGGCTCGATGAGATGGACACTGTCGTGGATATCAGCGGATGCGCTGAAGGTGATGTGGTTAAATTTGTCTCACAGTCCTTCAAAGGTCAGGCGTTGGCTTGGTGGAGAGCTCTGATGGAGGCTTCCGGAAAGATCCCGTTGTATAGTATGACGTGGGATCAATTCATCGCCTTGATCAAGGAAAATTTCTGCCCTCAGCATGAGGTGGAAAAGATCGAATCAGACTTTCTAGCACTAGTGATGAAGAACCTCGACTGTCAGGCTTATCTGACAAGCTTCAATACACTATCCCGGTTGGTACCTTACCTGGTAACCCCGGAGCCTAAAAGGATTGCTCGTTTTATTGGTGGGTTGGAACCCGAGATCAAGGCCAGTGTAAAAGCTTCTCGGCCAGTTACCTTCAGGTCTGTAACTGACCTTTCCTTATCCCTCACATTGGATGCGGTCCGACAGAGATCGAAGAGGAATAAGGATGCTGAGAAGAGGAAGCGAGAAGATGATGGTTCGCGTAGGTCGAACAAGAAGCACCGTGGGAGCGGTGATCACAAGAAGGGTTCGAATTCGAAGAAAGATGAGCATCGTTCTGGAGAGAAGCCCACATGCAAGACTTGCAAGAAACGGCACTTTGGAAAGTGCAGACTCGAATCAAACTCGAATAACGAGTCAAGGTCTTTTGCTTGTGGTTTGTGCAAATCCAAGGAACACAAAACCTTGGATTGCAAAAAGATGAAAGATGCGACGTGCTATCGTTGCAACGAGAAGGGCCACATAAGTACTAACTGCCCCAAGAACAACAAGAAGCCTGAAGAGGCTAAGAAGACTAATGCCAGAGTCTTCAGGATGGATGCGAAGGAGGCCGTGCAGGATGATAACGTCATAACAGGTACTTTCCTTGTAAATGATGTTTTCGCAAGAGTACTTTTTGATTCAGGCGCAGATAAGTCCTTCGTAGATCATAAATTCTGTGAATTGTTAAATCTACCTGTCAAAACCCTAAAAATGAACTATGAGGTAGAGTTAGCAGATGGTACCATAGAAACCGTCTCTACTGTGTTAGATGGATGTGTTATATCCATTAAGAACCATTCTTTTCCTCTGTCTCTACTTCCGTTTAAATTAGCTGGTTTTGACATAGTTCTGGGTATGGACTGGTTATCTCATAACCAAGCCCAAATTGTATGCAATCAGAAACAAGTGGTAATAAAGACTCCGTCTGGTGAATCACTTACCATTCGGGGAGATACCCAGTACGGACTGCCTGAGCACGTGACTATGCTCAAGGCTTCCAAGTGTTTGAAGAAGGGATGTGTCATTTACATGGCACAGGTAATTATTGATGAGCCTAAACCGAAGTTAGAAGACATCCCTGTCATCTCAGAATACCCAAAAGTATTTCCTGAAGATCTACCTGGCCTACCACCAGATAGACAAGTCGAATTCAGGATCGATATCATTCCCGGAGCTGCACCAGTTGCTAGAGCACCATACAGATTGGCACCCACAGAAATGAAGGAGTTGCGGACGCAGCTAGATGAATTGCTGGCTAAGGGTTTCATTCGACCTAGTTCATCTCCTTGGGGAGCGCCAATCCTGTTTGTCAAGAAGAAGGATGGGTCGATGCGTCTGTGCATCGACTATCGCGAGCTTAATAAAGTCACGATCAAAAATAGGTATCCTCTGCCCAGAATCGACGATCTGTTCGATCAACTTCAAGGGGCAAGTTACTTCTCAAAGATTGATTTGAGGTCAGGCTACCATCAGTTGAAGGTCACGGATGAAGACGTTCACAAGACTGCATTTAGGACTCGTTACGGTCACTACGAGTTCCTAGTGATGCCTTTTGGGCTCACCAATGCACCAGCTGCATTCATGGATCTCATGAATCGCGTCTGCAAACCTTACTTAGATAAATTTGTTATCGTCTTCATCGATGACATCCTTATTTATTCTAAGAATCAAGCTGACCACGAGAAACACCTTCGTTGTATTCTCAAACTCCTACATCAGGAGAAGCTCTATGCCAAATTCTCTAAGTGTGAATTTTGGCTACGAGAAGTCCAATTCCTTGGACATGTGGTCAGTGAGCGTGGTATCCAGGTGGATCCCGCTAAAGTTGAAGCTGTTATGAATTGGCAAGAGCCAAAGACACCTACGGAGATACGTAGCTTCCTGGGATTGGCAGGATATTACAGGCGCTTCATAGAAAATTTTTCAAGGATTGCTGCACCCCTAACTTCCCTGACCAAGAAGAAAGTAAAGTTCGTTTGGGGCCCTAAGCAGCAAGAGTCCTTCGATGTTTTGAGACAAAAGTTGAGCAACGCTCCTGTGCTTACCTTACCTGAAGGCGCTGAAGAATTTGTAGTTTATTGTGATGCATCACACACTGGCATGGGGTGCGTGCTTATGCAGAAAGGCAAGGTTATTGCCTATGCATCACGACAGTTAAAGGTGCACGAAAAGAATTACACCACCCACGACTTGGAATTGGGTGCCGTTGTGTTCGCACTAAAACTGTGGAGGCATTATCTTTATGGAATCAAGTTTGTGATCTTTTCTGATCACAAGAGCCTCCAGCATCTGTTTAACCAGAAAGAATTAAACATGAGGCAACGCCGTTGGATGGAAACTTTAAATGATTATGATTGCGAAATCAAATACCATCCCGGCAAAGCGAATGTAGTCGCTGATGCCTTGAGCAGAAAGGAAAGGGTTAAACCCATTCGAATCAACGCCAAGCGTATGGAGATAAAGAACAGTTTGATAGAAAGGGTGTTAGCTGCACAGAAGGAAGCTGTGTTGGAAGCTAACTATCCTAATGAAAAGTTAGGAGTAACTGAGGAGCAGTTAACTCTTAGCAAGGACGGAATTTTACGGTTAAACGGACGAATATGGGTTCCAATTTTTGGAGGACTTCGTGATGTCATCCTCCAAGAAGCCCATAGTTCCAAATACTCCGTTCATCCTGGAGCTGATAAGATGTACCAGGATTTAAAGGCAAATTATTGGTGGATAGGCTTGAAAAAGTCTGTAGCCGCCCATGTAGCAAAATGCTTGACATGTGCGCAAGTCAAAGCCGAGCATCAGAAACCGTCAGGTTTGCTACAACAGCCTGAACTTCCTACGTGGAAGTGGGAGATGGTAACTATGGATTTTATTACCAAGTTACCCAAGACAAGGAAAGGAAATGATACGATATGGGTTATAGTTGACAGACTGACTAAGTCAGCTCATTTCTTACCCATCAAGGAGACTTATAGCTCCGGTATGTTAGCCCAGTTATATGTTGATAAGATTGTAGCCTTACACGGCATACCTGTAGCTATTATCTCTGACCGAGATACTAGGTACACGTCACATTTTTGGAAAAGTTTCCAGCAATCTTTGGGCACACGTTTGAACTTTAGTACGGCTTACCATCCTCAGACTGATGGTCAGAGTGAGCGTACTATTCAAACGTTGGAAGACATGCTACGTGCATGTGCGATCGAACTGGAAGGTAGCTGGGATAAGAACCTACCATTGACCGAATTCTCCTACAACAATAGCTACCATACCAGCATAAAGGCTGCGCCTTTTGAGGCATTATACGGTAGAAAGTGTAGATCGCCAGTTTGTTGGGCGGAAGTTGGAGAAGTCCAGTTATCAGGACCAGAGATCGTATTCGAAACGACGGACAAGATTGTCCAGATTCGTAAAAATCTCCAAGCTGCCCGGGATAGGCAGAAGAGTTACGCGGATCCAAGTCGTAAGGATTTTCACTTCGAAGTAGGTGAAAAAGTCCTACTTAAAGTGTCACCCTGGAAAGGAGTGATGCGATTTGGTAAGAAAGGCAAACTAAGCCCGAGATACATAGGACCTTTCGAGGTTATCGAACGTGTCGGGTCAGTTGCCTATAAGTTGAACTTACCAGAAGAGCTCAGTGGAATTCACAACGTGTTCCACATCTGCAATCTAAAGAAATGTTCCGCTGACGAATCACATGTCATGCCGCATGCAGATGTGCATATTGACGAGAGCTTGAAATTCGTGGAAAAACCTGTGTCGATTGAAGATCGACAGGTAAGAAAGCTTCGGAGAAAGCATATACCTTTTGTTAAGGTCAAATGGGATGCCCGTAGAGGTCCCGATTTCACGTGGGAGGTCGAATCCACGATGAAAGAAAAGTACCCTTACTTGTTTCAGTAAATCTCGGGTCGAGATTTATTTTAAGGGGGTGAGGATGTAACACCTCGAAAATTTCGGGTTCAATAATAAAACGACACGTGTCATGAAAGACAAAACGCGTGGTAAACCCGAATTTAATAAAAATAATTCGGTAGGATTTAAAGTGGCGTCATGTTAAATTGTTACCTCTGAACGACCTCAATTATAAATCCCAAGACCCGATATAATATTACTACACATCTTTCATACCACAATTCAGAGAATTATTCACAATAATGGACTTGCAAAAACATGATAAGACCTCACGAAGAAAAAGCAACGATAAACCTTGTTTTCGGGTCTTGTAAATACATTCAAATGGAACAAGTACAAATGGTAGGGTATCATACAGGAACATACACTTTGTGAGGGTCCTAAGTTGCAAATAGAGGCCCCAAAGTCGGGCAAGTGGGCTGCCCTTTCGAACTAAGGAAGAAACAAGTAAAACAGCCCCTGTAGAAGGCCTGCGCATCGTAGCACATGTACCCCTACGATGCGCAGGGGGTGCCCAGTTCCGAAAAAACGGGCTGTTGCCTGTTGTGCGCGTTTCTGACCCACTAAACCGGTTGTTAACATCATTTAAAGACCCTAAACTATCCTAGGAGCTCTAGGACAAGTGTTGGATGGTTGTGGTTAGTCCTAGCCTTTGTTGTCAACCAATTGTGGTGATCTAATGCACTATATAAGGACTTCCAAGATCACAACATTTCTTCACACTTGCAACTGATCATTGGAGCATTCCTGGAGCTAAGGAACTCTCCCTTCTGATCAAAATTCGTGCATTGGACTATTGTAAGTCTTCTAGTTCTTATTTGGTTGTGTTTAGCTTAGTTAATTAGCTAAAAGTCAAACCGTCGTAATTACGGTTTGACTTCGAGATTAGTCACTAATGACTCAGTCTTATCTCGAATTAAAAGTAGTTTTAGAATGGTATTTATGTGGGTAATAAAACCCCAAAAGGGTTTCCCCTGATCACCATCCTAAGCAGGTCAAATGTCGGGTCAAACATTTACTTAAAAAGTCAACATATTGCTTAAAATGTCATTTATGCATAATTAGCTATCTAGAACAATTGTAACCTGTTTGAACATTGTTATAACTTAGAAATAAGTGTAAGAACATGTCCCAACAGGTTCAACCCGACTATTTCCTGTTTAGACCCGGTTCGGAACCGAAAGTCACATAGTTTGACTTTTCGGTTGACTTTCAGTTCTGACCCGTTTGGGCATATTTTAGAAATGCCTCAGAGCTTAAATTGGATTAGGATACATGTTAGAACAACCCTTTGTGATCATACAACTTGGTTCACTAGTTATCCAATTAATATGCAAGTTTCCGTTAAATGCTCATACGTGGACCGTTATGCCCTTATTACCTTAAATCATGATTTATGAGAATGTAAAAGTGTAGAAACCCTAGTTACTGATATAAAGACATGTTTCCAAAGTTTGACATCAGTTTGACTTATAGATTAAGAGTTATGCTCATTGTCGCTAAATTAAGGCTTTATGCTAACAACATGGCGTAATTAGCGTAAAGCCTAGTTAAACATACTTTTTGATATCAAATCTTTTACCCACTGATGTTATATATTATTTTGGGATTTTTAAAGATTTTTAATTAATTTTAGGTCGAGCATAACTAGTAGTCGTAGGCTTAATCCGGTAATTGACGGTTTTGCCCTTACGGGCCATAAAATGAGTTTTACACATCTAAACGATTCCAAACCTTTTGCTACTGATTAGTTATGATAAATAAATTATTTTAAGCCTTCTGGAAATATAAAAATATCAGATTTAAGTATCAAACCCGGTAATGGCCTTTAATCGCCATAATTAGCGTTTTTAACGCATAGTATGTCTTAGAATCATATTGGACATACCCGGGTTGATACCTACTGATATATGAGGCAAATTATGATAACTTAACAGTAAGCAAAGGTTTATAAACTCAGACTTCGTTTTTGAGCTTTTCGGCTTATGTGAAATTACCAAAATACCCCTACGGGGCATAGTTGGGTTAATTATGATGAATTTCACATATGTGCCTTAGCCTACTGTTATAACACGTCAAAATGAGTATGTTTGCTGTTTACATCAGACCTGTAACTCAGTTTAACATATAAACACTTTTACAAACTTTAAAATGACCAAACTACCCCTACGGGGCATAGTTGGTGTTTAAACTAGTTCGAGGCATAACGAAAGACATCCTACTGATGTTACAACATATTTGAAGCATATTAACTTAGGAAACCTGTATATGGCTCTTACGGATACCCGTTACGCATATTACGCGTTCGGCTCGGTTTATGTAACAAGTTTACATAAATTAGCCGAAACGGGTCAAACCTTATCGGTTTTATCTCAAAATCCAGAATGTGAATAATAAACCCATATTAAACAAGTCTTCAAACTTGTCGGGTCAGAATCACATTCTATCCGGTCTTCGCTTAATCGTGCGTACGAACCGTATCTTCGAAACTAGCCGGTCTAAGCTTAAGCATAATTAAAGACCCACTAGGATTCTAATAGGTTATATTTAACCTTCGTTCCAGATTAGGAGAAACAGTAAAAGCTACTTGCTATTTGACTATTGTGACTATACTTTGCATCAAGGTAAATACTTTTAACTTATTTTCCCTATACGGGCTTGGGTTACGGTACATAGCGTACCGCTTGATCGGGCATCAAATCTTCCATCGCTTAGGTGGTTAATTGAATAATTTGATCGACTCGTTTAAACAGTATTGTTTACTTCACAGCCTTTGGGGGGTTAATGACCATGTCCCGGATATCCTTGGCATTATCTTACGAGATAGCCACGACCTGAGCACGGGGTGTAGGCGTACACCTGTCGGTGTATAACTCTAGAATTGTGGTGTGTCTATTGATCCTTAACCCGGATATGTTCCGGGCTACTGAACGCATAGGTAACATGTAATTCGTTAACAAGATTATAATATTAAATAATTCTCCCAAGTTAATAAAAATGTTTATGCCATGTGCATCCAAACAAATTTTCAATCATTTTATAAAATGAGTCAGTTGAATGTATTTACCAGTGTAAACTGACGTATTTTCCCAAAAAGATTAAATGCAGGTACTAGGCGAAATAGGCTGGGATTCTCCTAAGCATCACTAGAAGTCTCGCAAGCTTTAGATGCCGAAGTCTGTTGAACCATAAACAATGTTTTTAATTCGATCCTACTGTGGATAAACACCGGATAATTGTGACTTTGTTTACAATAAATAAATTCGGTTGTATCTTATTTTAAATTTGCTTCCGCTGTGCATTATTATATTGTGTTGTTTGACGATTACGTTGCCAACCACGTCACGATACTCCCCCACCGGGCCCACCGGTGACACGTGGAAATCGGGGTGTGACATCTAGCACCAGAGGCAGCCCTGATTACTTGTACTCCTTACCGTCTTGCACCAGGAGGGTTGCAAGAACTGTCTAATCTACTACAGGAATTGTTGGAGAGGAGTTTTGTCGGAAGCAGTTTTTCGCTTTGGGGAGCCCCAGTTATATCCGTGAAGATAAGCCTTTTCGTATGTGTACTGATTAGCGAGAACTTAGCAAGGTGACAGTTAAGAACCGTTCGCCTCGACCATGAATTGACAACCTGTTGACCAGTTACGAGGGTCAAGCTCCTATTCGAGGGTTGGCTAGCGAACGAACTATCATCAGATGGAAGTCCAAGGGGAGAATGTTCCTAGAACGGCATATCGAACGCAGTATGGCCATTATGACTTTGTATTCCGCGACCTTTGGGTAATCAACACACCAGCAGCTTTATGGATCACATAAATCAACCGTGTGTATTGATGACATTTTGAATCATTTTCAGGAGAAAGGAACGCCATGAGCGGCAATTGTTTTTTTTTTTTTTTTTTTTTGTTATCTTGGAGCTCCTGAGGGAGGAGCCACTCCACATGACGTCTTGATTGAGTGTGACTTCTGGACTCGAGAGGTACACCTTTTTGGTCACGCAGTCGACGAATTGGGGGATACACGTGGATCTCGCTAAGACCCACTTTATTAGAATTGGTCGGCACCAAAGAGTCCCTCGGGGACACAGCAATTTCTTGGTCCCGCTAGATACTATCGTAGATTAATCACAGGATTTTCGAACATCGCGCAGCTTTAGCACCGCAGGGTGACGTGTATTCGCGGGAGACAAAATAGGAGGATGTCTTTACAACTTGTGAAACCCAACTCAACAATGCATCGAGCATCATCTTATAACCGAGGATACGGGTGATCTAGTGGTATACCATGATGATTTGAATCAGAATCCCAGTTACACGCTAATGCGACATGAGAAGGTGATGGCTTACGTGGTGAATTTATAGGAAGAATTGCACGAATCATAACCTACGGTGGAAACTATGGTCTTTAGATTAAAGTTGGAGGCATTACTTGGACGATACCAAATGGGCTACTTAGACCGATCACAAGGGCCTCCCGTGTACCCTTGTTTAGAAGGAGCTAAACATGTGATGGCATCGCTGAATGAAACCTTTGAATGATTTCGACTGCGAAACCTAGACGTGCACGAGCCTCACAACACACCGTCGACTCTAACCTATCTGATTAGATTCGCCCTATTCGAACCGAAGCACTGAAGGAAGAGAATTTTCAAGTTGAGTCCATGCGGGGCATGGAGGAGCAACTTTTGGAAAATCGGGCGATACCCACTATCTCATGGAGCGAATATGGGTCTCACTATACAGCACTCCAAGGGAACTCGTGGCAAGCAAAGCACACCTGTCTTGATATTTTAGTCGTCTAGATTTTTGTTGGAATGTATTAGGATCTAAGGATCTTGTACTGGTGAGTGGACATGAAGGCCCACATGACAATGTAGGTGAACGATGTTTGACTTATGCGAAGGTCAGGGTGGAGTATCAGAAACCTTTTGGTTTGTGTTAGCAACCAGAAACACCCATTTGGAAATAAGAACCGACTGCCACGGATTTTGTCACTGGTCGACCCAAAACTCTGAACGGAAACAATATCACCTGGGTGATCGTTGAATGACTCATGTAAATAGTACACCTTCGTGCAATCAAGGAAAATTGACAAGTCTTCATATCTTGTGAGTAATTACCTGTGAAGGGCGGTTTCTAGGCACGGGGTGCCAACTCCTGTTACCTCTGATTTTGATCTATACCTGATTTATAACAGGCAATACACAACACCCTTGGCTCACGTCTAGACACGAGCATTGCTTATCACCGTAGGACAAATGGACAGAGTAAACGAACCATCCTGACACTCGAAGACATACTGCGAGCATGTGTGTGGTTGACATTAGTGAAAGTTAGAAGGACACTTACCTTTAGTTGAGTTCTACTGCAGCAGTTACCATTCTAGTATTTAGGCAGCTCTGTTTGAAGCATTGCATAGACGATAATGTCGATATCCTTGTTGGACTAATCACAGGTCCAGGACTCATACACAAAATCTTTGAGAAGATTGTCTAGATCGGGAATCGTATGGCAGCAAAGCGTGACCGCCAGGAAAGCTGATAAGCTTAGGAAACGCTGGGAGTTCGCTGCGGGCGAACGTGTCATGATTGAAAGTCTCACCCTGGGAAGGTGCGGTGCGCTTTGGGAAGCGTGGCAAGATGAATTTACGACATGGCCTACAAACTCGAGTTACCCGACAAATGGAGTAATGTGCACGATGTCAGTTATGTCTGGAATCTAAGGCAGTATTTGTCTGATGAAGCACTCGTAATACTTTTGCTAGAGCCTAAGGTTAACGACAGGTTGTAGTTGTCGAGGAATCTATCGAAAGTATGGACCGGGAAGTCAAGGTTCGTAAGCATAGTCGGATTGCAATTGTGGGAGTTCGCCGGAACTCAAAACGCGGACCGGAGTTCATGTGGGAATGCAAAGATCAGATGAAGCTCTAGTATCCTCAATTGTTCCAGCGGTTGATTTAACTTTAGATGTCATTGACGAATTTCGGGACAAAATTCCCTTTCAAGTTGGGAATGATGTGGTACCCGGGGAAAAATCCACTGTTATCCTGATTTACTAATCACTTCATGCCCTCTTTGACCGCTTATTAAATTTCGGGATGAAATTTCTTTCAAGTTGGGGATGATGTGACAACCCAAAATCTCAAGGTCCTTTCTCTACGCATCAGTTGTCGGGCAACCCCGTTTTAGCAAATCGTTTTAGGTTGTATTGGTTGTTTAATGAACAACTTATGAATTCATATGTTTCACCTTGTACTCGACGAAGCATTATAATTCTTCGTCACCTTATGGGCCGACGAAGAATATAGTTAGCCATGATGGGCCGACGAAGTATTTAGTTCGCCATGATGAGTCGACGAAGTATGTTGTTCGCCATGATTGGGCTTCGGCCCAAGAGAAACCCGGCCAGGGCCAGCCTGTTCGCACCATAAACTTATACACGGCTGTATGATTCCTAAAACCCTAAACTCTCAACCCCTCCTTCCTTCGAAGATCAACGGCAGCATGCCTGTGAGTCTCTCGAAGCCTTTCTGAATCTACTTCCAATCCGGTTAGTGTTTCTCTTTTGCGCAACTATTATGGATCATTGCGTAGTGTTTGGTTGATGATGCCTTTACATGATGTCTTGATGATTTATGCTAGGGGTTGGATAATTAGGAGGATCTTTGATACACAACCTGAATAACAACTGGTAGGATTTATAGGGCTGATGTGTGAATTGATTGATCGTTGATTTCGTGTTTACGTGTTGTATGATAGAGGTAGGTGTATGGCCGTAGATGACTTAGGGTTTTGGTTTGTAAATTGAATTGAAATCTGATTGGATTAAATTGATAAGGATTTCGATGAGTTGTGGATGGTTCTTGGCATGATAATGGGTTCGAATGTTATGATATTCCTGAATAGATTGCATACATTAAAACAAAACTGGCCTTGATATGATTTGAATGTGATCCACTGTGAAATCGATGTAACAATGGGCATGAATTGGTGTCCATGAGTTTTATTAATAACTGATTGAATGTTGAATGTATACATGATTAAACCGATGAAAATAAGGTTGACTGTGTTGATGCGATGAAACAGTTAGGACAATTAGGGTTTGCAGGTGCACCATAACCATCTATGTACTCACGACGAAGGATTAATGCTTCGTCACTGTTGGTCATGAAGAGGAATGTATAGTTCGTCACCTGTAACCCGACGAAGAGTAGGTACTTCGTCACACAGATACTTCGTCGCAAGGAGGTACTTTGCCGAGAAAGTGAACGGGTTGAACAGTAGATACTTAGGATGATAGATATTTGTATGTGTAAGATCTATGTGCAAGATAATAAGAAATCTGGTTTGACTAGTATGAATAGCAAACTCACCTGTATGCGCTGTTATGTGACATTCACATGAGATGTGAACTTGTAAAAGAACTGAGATTGTGCTACATGTAATACTGTAATCTTGTGATAGATGCAAACTGTTTGAGATAAGTAACTTGATTGATTGTAAAACTGATGTTATTGGTAACCGTCGTTGGAAACATGAACTGGTGTTATAAACGTGTATGAAATCCAAACAGGTGCTATGTGTTACGTGACAATGGTATTATGTGAGAATTGTTGAATACGTGAATTGGGTATGTGTTTACGAAACTGATCATCTTTGGTAACCACGGTAGGGTTTGGTTGACTAACTTGGAACGGGTAATGTTACTTAACATACCGAGCAAATCTAAGGTGAGTTCACTGCTCTTTTTCAAGCATGCGTCCCGGGGAGGGACATCTGGGAGGTATTCCAGGGAGGAATACTGGGTTATTGGGTTTGACTGGAATGTTAAACTCGGGATGTTGGTTAATACACTCATATCTATCATTAAGTCCCATCATATACCGATTGGTTGCCGGGGAGGCAACGGGGTTATTAGTTGATAGCGCTATTAGGTTTGGCACCTTCACACCGTACCAGGGAGGACGGTCGTGAACTAATTACCTTAACCACTTGACCAATGTTTGATAGAGCATTGGGTAAGGGCAAATAATCTGGAGCCATCTTTGGTAATCGAGTTATTAACAACATCAAATCTTTGAAATGTTTTACACTTATATCTGGTAACTAAAACGTGTTAACAAACTTTGAAGTCACCAGCATTGTCTGATACACTTTTCTGCATGCTTGCAGGTCTATAGATACATATCATTGGGACTTGCTGTCTGGGGTGCTGGAGTGGTCATGGGTCGATCTACATGGAATCATGAGACACGTCTAGTGTCTTTTATACACTTGGATTGTGAAACTCTCAATTATTGTAGTATGCTTCCGCTGAAATGTAAACAATGTTTTGTAACGCTAATTTTAATAAATGAAAGTTTTATTTGAAATAATGTTTTGAGTTCAATGTGATTGGTGGCTAGGTCCTGGTACATCACACGCCTCGCGGGGGATTCTGCATGTGGTATTTTGGGGGTGTGACAAGTTAGTCCGAAAAACAATTCCTCTGCTCGAAGATTAACCATTCTGACACTTTAGACTATCACAGAATTGATATCTTTTAAGTATCGACAATACTAATGCATCCTTTGACGCTAATCCTGCTGACCGGCTTGATGAAGACTCGGGACTCAAACCCTGAGACATCAATCTGACAACGATTTGAAGAATCTTGACTTCCTATGATCACGAACTAACTAATCTAGATTTTATGCATCCCCGTACAATCTGAAGTCAAAACCCACTCAAATGCTGTTGGACGTCTGAATTTTAAAAATGCCGGAATTTCAATATATTCTAATGAAATTTTTATTCCCCCTCATTTTTACAAATTCTGACCTCTCTAAAATTTATCATTGAATTTTCCCTCAAACTTGGCAAATTCAGTCCTCTCTGTTCACAGAAAAACTCAACTATGTGGAAAATATGTCACTTTGATCCACAAAAGTGCGTTTTTATCAATACAGATTTTTTCTTGTTGGTCCATTAATAGTCACTATACCAAATGATAAACTGTCTGTATTGGTATCAATGACTACCCCCACTATCTTCAAAACTGTGTGATCTCATTATATCTATTCTTTGAAGCCCCCAACGGTGTCCCCGAACAGCCTGTATTTGTCGTTAAAATCTCGAACAAATTTTCAGTCACCAAATTTTTCCTAGACACTCGTCTCATCACTACGATCAAAAAATGCCTCTTTTAGGCATTTTAGGTACATTTGTACGGATGAAAAATTTACATCCGTGCAGATGTGTCCTTTCATGCGAATGAGCTGATTTTGGAATGAATACGTACTTTCGTGGGGATGTAGTTCCTCTGTTCGAACACTGTTGATTCAATTTTTTGATCCAAAATCTTTATGTCTTTGAATTTCATGATGATTCTTTCACAGACTAGGTCGAAATTCAATATTAATCAATCTTATGGTGTTAATTTTACTGTTTTCCATGAATTGACCATTTATTTGATGTTTTACATCTAAAATCCCATAAAAGTCCATAATTCATGAGCGTAGGTGATTCAATCAACTGTTAGATTGATTAAATCAGTACCGTAGCTCTAATACCAATTGTGAGGACCGGATTTGACGGGTTTAGACGGAAGTTTGGATAGGATAAAGCTAATTCGGTAGAACTCTCGTAAGAATAGTTATAAGTAGAAAGCTTCCATTAATACTGAAAGAGCATACATCGATGACCGGCTGGAGAGAGCATCAGCAATTTCTCCAGCCAAACTCCTAAAACTTAACAACTAACGAACACACAACACTATATATATACATGAGGTTGGGACAGATAAGAACTTCTATGCGGATGAGCTTGTCCGTGCGGATGTAGTTACATCTGCACGAATGAGTTACATTCGCACGAATGTGTTACATCCGTACGAAGTTACATCCTTACGAACCTCTCTCATCCTCTCCAAAGTCATGTGTTCGTATCTCAACTATTGAATATTCAACACATGCTCTATCTAGTGTATTCACAGAGTGTCGGACATACATAATCTGTACTAACACTAGTTATTTATAAGAGCAAGATTCAACACCGAGTTTGTCAAGTCCCAATCCATTAATTACACACAAGAGTTTTAGGAATTTGCTATCCTTTATTCAGATTATTGGCTCAAAACTGAATATCACTCATAACCATAATGATAGGGGGATTGGATTGGTTATATAGTTGTAGAAATCCTAATTGAAACACAATCCTAATTCTAGTTAAACATAAACATCATTTTCTATATCTAACTAAAAATAAGAAACCTGATAAGTATCACTAACACTTACAATTATCCTCAATTAAGATTACTTTTAATATTAACATTAAGCACCCTTGTTCCTTTAGAGACGTTCATGTTTGGCCCATAGTAGCTCGGGTTCGAGTATTATGTGATACGGTCCAACAATCACCCCCTAATACCCGAACTGGGCTCGGGAAGCCTTCGACTCTAAGTAACTCTCGCATTTCAATAAACTTGATCCTCGGGAATGCTTTAATTAGAATATCAGCCCTTTGCTCTTCTCCGCTTACATACTCGATCTCCACCAAATCATCTTCATCACATTCATGAAAAATGGTCACGCGTATCAATATTTTTGCTCCGACCATGAAAAACTGGATTTTTCATATCAATGCTATGGTTGTTTTATTATCCACCCGAATAACTATCTTTTGCATCTCTCCACCAACAACTTCACTGTCCGAAGCAAATTGCTTGACAAGTTGTTAAAGTTGCCGCCATAAACTCTACTTCACAAGATGATATAGTCGTATTTTGTTTCTGAGAACACCAAGAAACATGTGATTCACCAAAATAAAATACAAGCCATGTAGTACTCCTTCCATCATCCGCATTAGTATTATGGCTACCATCACTGTAACCTATAATCTTGTGACATCCACCTCGTTTGTACCATAACTCATAACTCGTAGTACTGGCAATATATCGAAGAATTTGTTTAACTACAACTAAGTGAGATACCATATGAGTTTGCATGTACCTTTTCGCAATCCCCACTTTGATAATTTGTTGGATCAACCAGCTTACCTTTCTCATCTTTTGTTAGTTTTAATCTTAGATCCATAGGATACTTTGCTGGATTACACCCTAACAAACTTATTTCCTTTAAAATTTTCTTCGTGTATCCCTCCTGTTTGATATAAGTTACTAGCGGTGACTGGATATCATCCAGATCCACGTGGTTTTCTTCAACACCCGTGATATAAGTTCCTCTTCCAAGAACACATCTCTACGCTTTGTGGAAACCCAAATTTTAGTAGGATTATGGAAATAGTATCCAAGTGTTCTACGGTATCCGTCGAAAACAACCTTATCACCATGAGGATTAAGTTTATATGACTCGTAACGCAATCATTAGATACCCATACCCTAAGGTCGAACACTTTGGGTTTCTTCCCATGAGATATCTCATAAGGCGTTTTGTCCATCTCCTTTCTTTGAGCTATAATGATTATTCTTGTAGCAATTTTAAGAGCGAAACTCCAAAAGGTGTGTTGGAGGTTTGTACGATACATCATAGATCGAACCATATCCTTAAAGTTTGACTTCTTTACTCTGACACACCATTAAGTTGTGGTGTTCCAGACGAAGTGAGTTAAGAAATGATCCCACATTTCTTCAAATGCTCATCAAACTCCTGACTAAGATATTCACCTCTTTAATTTGATTGAAGTATCTTAACCGTCCTTACAGATGATTTGGTATTGTTTGAACATTTCAATCTCATGATTATTCTTCGTAAAATAAACATAATCGTCTGAAATCATCAATAAATGTACAAGAGTATCTCTCTCCATTTCTATCCAATGTTCTAAAAGACCGCATACATCAGTATGTATCAATCCTAATAGATTCTTTGCCCTTTCACCGATATTCGAAAACAATGCTTTGGTTAACTTGGTAGTCAAACATCATGCACACTTGTCAAAGGACTCTTTATTGATGGAATCTATTCAATCGGTTTGGATTTTCTTTATGAGATTCTTGTTGATGTGTCCAAGTCTATAATGCCATAAATTTGTATCTTTTAAATCTAATTTCTTACGCTTGGAGGTATTGTATAATATGTTGGTGTTATGAATCTCTATCTCATAGATTCCATTGTGAGAATTTGCATTGAAATAAAACATCTCAGTAAGATATGCAAAAATATAATCACCATTAAAAAGCATATTCAAATCTTTGTTCTTGCAAAGCAGAAATTGAAATAACATTCCTAATTAAACTAGGTATATAGTAAACCTTGTTCAAAACTACTAGAAAGTAAACGAACAAATTCTCCTACTACCTACACAGTGATGTTTTGCCCGTTGCCTACGTGGAGCTCGAAGTTGACATGCTTCAGCTTCTTGACCTTTCTAAGTCCCTACAAATCATTACAAATATGAGAATGACATCCAGTGTCAAACATCAAAGACTTGATAGAGAAAGAGAAAGTAACAATAACTAAAATACCTATAGGGCCAGCCTGCTTTGCACTTCTTCAGCTAAGAAAAATGCTTTCGGCAGTTATTCTTCTTGTGCCTAACTTCGTCACAATGATAACAGATGTCACAATTGTAGACGAGCGCTCTTTCCTAGCCCTGGCCTTTAGATTTGAAATTAGATGTTCCCTTAGATTCCATCTTGACTAGACTAGTAGCCAACATCTCTCACAATTCTGTTAGAGTTCCTTCATAAACATTTTGACTATAAGTCTTTATGAACTCTTCATATTGGATCTGCATTGACATTAGAAGGTAGATAATCGCCATATCATCAGTCAATGGAGGACCCAACTTTGCATGTCTGTCAATGTAGGTCCCTATCCCGTGGATCTTTACAAGAATGATAATCAATCAAGGGTGCGGGATCCCCTTGATCAACCGATGAAACAGAAACAAGAAAAAGATGAAGACCACGAACCACAAATACCAAACTGATCTTCTGTGATTATCAAACACAATGTCTACAACCACTCAAGATCACAAGAACTCACAGCCTCTCTCTGTGTTTTCTCTAACTCTCTTAAACTCTCAAACTCCTGTCAAACTGTCTAACCTAACCCTAAAGCATGAAGTTGTTTATATACTACAGCTATTCCATGCGAACTGGGCTAGGCCCAACTTACATAATAACAAAATCGGACAAGACATAACTTGGACCCAAACTCAAACCCATGTACTCAAAATCCATATCCTGCGCAAGCGCGGACTAATCACATGGGCTTTCACAAACTCAAAAACCTTGTAAAATATCCAAAGACCAAGCCAAAGCTATTGTCACATAATATGCACCAACAGTCAATATAAACCCCCCCCCCCCCCCCCCATTCTTTCAATGTGAGATTCCACATTTGTTCCAAACTTCAAGGCACAAGTTAGCTCTTTGAGAATTTCAAAGCATCAATTGCGATTTGGTTGGAACCTTTCTTTCAATTCGCAAATGAGGTTGTGGGCTTAAAAGTACTCTAGCTCCTTATGGATCTATTCATACATAGTTGATAACATGAGGAATGAAAGTTCACGACAGCCGTCAATATACTTCCTCTAAGCATTTTGTTAAAGTTTGCACCTAATGTTTTTATATGGTTTTATCTAACGTAATTTTTCATGATTTTCGAATACATAATCACGATGAGTTTTCTAATCTACATTTCAATATTCACTAAATATCTAACCACATTAGTTCCAACGCTGTAAAATATTTGTATCACTACCGATATTAGCTTTTGTGTCTTTGGATTGCTACATGGAGTGACGATATCGTAATGAAATTAATCAAACTGATACCAACTTAATTCCTACCGCAACGCACGGGATAAAACTACTTGTCATATTCAAAATTATCACTAACTAATACATGGTTAATGTGGTTATCATGCAGGCGTATTAAAAAACCGGCAGTATAGAAAAGGTTCTTATTGCAAGGGGATCGATGTGCTAAAGAAATGTTTGACTTTGGTGTAAACTCTGACACATTTCTGACAGCTTTGCTGCGAAATAAAATCCTATTTTGGCAACAAACTGGTAACAAACAGCGACATAAAAATCCTAACTATATCATAGTTTTGTCATAACCTTGATGGAAAATTCGTTGTGATCTTCGACACATTTGTGACACATTTGCTATAAAAAACAATTCATATTTTTGTAACAAAATTGTAACACAATAGTGACAAAAAGCGTAATTATATCATATTTGGTGGAAATATTCTTTACTATTAACTTAATTAATTTTACATTTAGGCAACGGGGTATGGGGCCCTTTAACCATGCCACCTCACCAAAAATTGATCAATAGCACCTCCCCACCCTCTCCATACCAGAGATTCCATATAGTTAAACTATAGTACTTTTTTGAATATTGAAACTTTCAAGTATAGCTACTCGGTCTCCGTGATTAAGATCCAGCTTGTTTTTTTTTTAAAGTATGAAGTTTATCTTTCTCCTTGCTTCCTTGCACCTCCATATATATGGTTGACTTTCATTCCCCCACAAAGACTATATATACCAACCCTCCATGCAATGTCTCAACATCATCATCTCATTTACGAAATAACATTACTTAACCTCAAAGACAATCTTTGACACACAATCACATCTAGCACACTTTGTTACTAATGGAGCTTTCCTCCTTAAGCAAAACGGTTGCTCTGTTGGTTCTTCTGTTAGCCACACTCACAACCTTGTCACTAGGTCAAGGCAACCGCGGTAGTGGCAGCGGCACCCGTCTTGGTTATTACAGGTCGTCCTGCCCTAGGGCCGAATCCATAGTTCAGTCTGCGGTTCGGTCTGCTGTCCAAGCCAACCCAACAATCGCACCTGGTTTCCTAAGGATGTTCTTCCATGACTGCTTTGTCAATGGTTGTGATGCATCTATACTAATTGACGGACCCACAACTGAGAAGTCAGCAGGCCCAAACTCTCTCTTGAGAGGCTTTGAAGTTATTGATGCTGCAAAGTCCCAGCTCGAAACAGCCTGCCCAGGAGTGGTCTCATGTGCTGATATCGTTGCTCTTGCTGCACGTGATTCTGTGGTCTTGGTAAGTAGATATTTTCTTAACAGTTAACCCTAGCTTCTCATGCTGTTTGTACATTAGAAACTTGTACTTATATATGTTTATTGCCTAATCATTTTTTTTGATATATTATTGCAGACCGGTGGACGTAGTTGGCAGGTACGATTAGGACGTAGAGATGGATTGGTTTCACAAGCATCTGATACCGCAAACTTGCCTGCCTTTAATGACCCTATTAGTGTCCAAATCAGAAAGTTTGCTGATAAAGGCCTCAACACCCAAGATCTTGTTACTCTTGTCGGTAAGTAGAGCAAAAAAATGTACAGCAACTACTGCACATATAGAATGTTATGGCTATAAAAATAATTAAACGTTGTGACTTATTTTTATTTAAAGGTGGACACACTATTGGAACAGCAGCGTGTGCATTATTCAGCTACAGATTATACAACTTCAACAATACCAGTGGACCTGACCCTGATATAAACCCAGCATTCCTACCACAACTCCGAGCACTTTGCCCCAATGGTGGCGATGCATTAAGACGTGTGGCGCTTGATACAGGTAGCGATAATAGCTTCGGCAATTCATTCTATGAAAACTTGAGGAATGGAAGGGGAGTTATTGAATCCGATGCAAAGCTATGGAGTGACCGCAGGACTCAGAGGTTTGTAGAACGGTATTTGGGGGGAAGGGGGCAAACTGGATCGAGATTTAACGCAGAGTTTGGAAGAGCAATGGTGAAGATGGGTAATATTGAGGTGAAAACAGGGACACAAGGTGAAATTCGTAGAGTGTGTACTGCAACCAATTGATAAGATTTATAAGAATGTGAGTTTAACACAATCCAGAAGTTGTTAATAGAATGAACTTTCAAAACATTCATTGAAAATTGTATTGATTTGTTTTACTTGCAATAAGATCAAAGATTGAATTGTTTAATCAAGAATGTTTTCTTTTCAACTTTTTAGATGATTTTCTCCTAGACGTGAAAGATATTCTTAAAAGTGTAGTTCAATATATTCTAATCAACAACTAAGCTAAATATATTTGAAAGTTGTACATACTACCATAAAGGCCTTCTTCCCTCTCTCCTCCCCAGTCACATTTATCGCCTTTACCCAAATTCGACTCACCGATTTCTCTTGGTTCCACATCCAACAAATGGCCATGAAGGCTGACCGCAATGGAAACGGTTTCCTTTATTTCAAAGGGAAAAAAAGAAAGGCAAACAGTTTGTGGACTTCAAATACCCTAGATATGCCCCAATGAAACCCTTAGATTGCTGGTGAGGCAGGCAATAATGTTTTATGATATTTGTACAGAATCATAAGGACTAAATTGTTGTCGGTTTTAAGGATTACATAATGCTAGGGTGGCATGAGGGCAGTGGTGGATCTAGGGGTGCCCAGGATACCCCTCAACTTTTTTGGCAAAGTGTAATTTTTTTTTTTCATTTTATATATATCGCCACTCATGAGTACACTGATTTCTTTTCTAAATCCGCCACAATATACACAAATTCTTTTTTTGGGATACCCCTGAATATTTCTTCTAGATCCGCTAATGCATGAGCGTAGAACTTGCATGTACATTGAATCAACATTAGTTATAATTTTAGTGATACCTATAAATGTACACCTAGTAAGCTTTGTGGTGCGTTTAGTTCGAAAGATATTTGTGGTAGAACTGAAATTTGTTAGAAGAATAGGAACTTGACGAAATAGGATTTGAGATTGAAATTTGACCCATTTAAAGAAAATGAAATCTATACTTATTAAGTTTGCAATGCATGAGATAGCTTAGGCCTTGTCGCCAATTTGAAACAGAATCAATTTTGAATATAACCTAGTTTCAACCTACTGCTATGTGTAATTTCAATGCAAGACCTGTTCCAATTAAAACAAAAAATCTGAACATAACCTGGTTTCGATCTAGTGTTAATGCAAACATGGTTCCAATCAAAACAGAAAACACACTAGTTTAAAGATTCAATGGTTACAGTAACTATAGAGAAGCCAATGTTTGTGTCTCGCTGAAAATTCTATCGATTGACGCCCTTTTACCTTTGAAAATTAAATTGTTTCGCGCTTTCCATATTGCCCAGCAAGAGGCTAGAATAATCACCTGAATTAAAAATATCTTCTTCTAATTCACCACCACGTCTTTGTGCACTTGGAGGAGATCTCGAACCATGAACGCATATAGCTGGGGTATATTGCACCACTTGCTCACCTTTTGCCACATCAAGGCTGCAAAATAACATGATACAAAGAGATGTTCGGCATCTTCTTCTGTGTCCCCACACAGTCGACAAAGTGTCGGGCCCCTGCACATGTTTTGCTTCTTCAAGACTGCAAGCCTTTGTGTGTCACGAGTCGGTCTTGCTCGGCCCTCCATGCAAATATGTTTCTTTTTTGAGACCCATTTAACCCAAGCATATGGGTAGTAGGGAACCGCATATCTTCCAAGCATATCCCTGCACGAAGCTACTGAAAATTCCCCCATTCGAATTGAGAGTCCAACCCAAGTATCTTGACCAGTGGCGGACCCAGGATTCTATTCCTGGGAGTGCGGAAATTTTTCAAAGATTTTACACCCCTAGCTATATAAAAAAATCGGTTCATAGCGGGTCGGATCGGGTTGGGTCATGTAAAACAAGTAAACACAAACAAACAAAGTTTCATAGCAGGTCGGGTCGGGTCAATTTCAATTTTCAAACAATCAAATCCTAGTTCCTACCTTCCTATCACATTAACAAACAAAAAAGCATCAAAGTTTAAACCCCCCCTACTTCTATTTCTCTTAATCATTAAATAAAAGAACAAAAAAACTTATCTAAAACATACCTTGGTCTATAATTAGAAGAATTCGGAAAAAAAAAAGTGGTACAACCACTTTCCTCTTGAGAAATTGTGCTATAACATCCCTACTCATGGTTCCTATCACAAACAAAGTGATCCATGACCATTGGTTCATCGTTTCATAACATAATGTTTCAATTTTAATTTTCAACTATTCAAGCAATCAAGCCCTAGAATTGTGTAATCACCCCTACAAATCATCTAAATAACATAATCATCCTAAAAATCATCTAAACAACCATATGCAACGTCAAAACACACGATTTTTCATACCTATTTAAGTTTTTTATTACCCCTTTTCTCATATAATATTAAGAAAAATCATATAAAAAACATAAAAACTTACCGTTTATCGGTGTCCGGTTGGTTTGGAGCGGATTCCGGTCACGTTGATGTCGGATTCCGGCTGATATCGGCTGCTGCAGTGTTGGCTGATGAAGATCGCTGGCAGGACAGGAGGCAGAGAGCACGCACAGTCGCACAGAGGGAGGGCGAGAGAGGAATTGAAGGGTTTTTTGGCTTATTTTAACTGTTTTGGTTTTAACTTAGGTGGGTTAATGAGCTAGATTATTAGTGGGCTATTGATAAGTTTATATAATGGGTTTGGTTTGGGTTTAGGTAGTATAAGTTTATATAATATATGTAGCTTTTTTTAAATAAGACTTTAATAAAAAAAAATTAATATAATCCATAATATTTTTAATATAATTCAAGTTTTGGTCCGCTAATTCTTTTCCAATCTTGCAATCCAAATAATCACCCCTATTTAGTAAACTATGCTTGACTCTAGTAACATTTGACCGAAATTAATGACCAAATATCCTTGAATAACTATGGATTATTCTAGTTAGAGTAAACCTCAATTTATAACTGTGGTTCGATCTCATTATCACTATAGACGCCTGAAAAATTTCTTCAGATATGTTCTCTGTAATGTTTAAGAAGATGTCAATGGTGAACACTTATTCTTTGTTGATAAGGTAAATCTTCCATATGTGCCTCAAATGATAATTTGAATATGAGTATCAATATCATCTGTTGTCTGTGTGACTTGAACCGAATACCTCTTCCTTCCCAACCAAGTGTTTTAAAAGGCTTTACTCTTTTTTTTTTAACCGCCAACTAAATCATCAGATAAGCATCCTGTGATGCCCTCAATCGAGCAAATACATCCCCTCCTCCATAACGGTCAGAGTTGGATGCATACCCGAGCCACCAAGCCACCAGTTCCGGGGAAAACCCGCCCATCCGAAGGCCCACTGCGGTAAAACCCGTTCGGCTCGGTTCCGAACTGACGACCTCCAGAGATGCCTAGTTCTAAACTTCATTGCCACCACCAATGTCTTTCAAAGTGATGCTAGTAGGAGTTGAACTTAGGACCTCAAGGAGAGAAACCAAGTAACTAAACCATTAGACCGACTTGTTAGGACCATTGGTATTCTTTTGGTTATCTAAATTTTGGTTTCTTGCATCATATTAGAAGCCACTTGCTTGTCACATTGACAAATTTTGAATCCGTGTGCCTAATAACGTTAACTAAGCCATCTTCATCGATTTGATTTAGTCATAGTATAAATCAATTTCTCTTGCTCTTATTAAAGTCAACTAAACATTTTTGTACATACATATCAAATTGTAAGTATTTAATTATTGAACCACTTTCAAAGACGAACGTTTTTTTTCTCGAGATTCAAAGAATTTGATTGTGTATGACTGAGTTATTCTTAGAACATGTATGCCTGCTAGCCCTACTATGATTTATCTTAATAGTTACTCAAAAAGAATTATGCATTAATCATTATGGTTTTAGCCTTTATCATTAAATCCCTAACTTTAGCAACCTTTATCATTAAACGAACGATAATTATTATAGGAAATTAAAATTACTACAAAACTAAATTGCTTAAATGCATATATTATATATTGTATAAGAGGTGAAATTAAAAGTTAAAAAAAAAACCTAAAATCATCTTTCCTTATACATGATTGTGAGTGACAAGGAGTTTGGAAATTGTAGTATGTTAAATAAATAAAAGAGTAAGCTTCGGTTTTCGTCCTTTAGGTTTGCTCCAAACATCAGTTTTTATCAACATTTAACACCTTTTGTCCTCAACATTTTAAGTCTTAACATGTTTTGTCTCTGTTTCTAATGTTCGTTAACGTCTCCATTAATTACCCCCACATGCCCCTCACGAGAGGGGTAATTTCGTCATTTTAGCTAAACCAAGGATTAAACTGTAGTTCCGTCCTTGTAGTGGGTTTAGGTTTTAGGTTTTTGGGTGGTGGTGGGGTGGGGTGGGGGTGGGTGTTTAGGTTTTGGGTGATGGTGTAGTAGGTTTAGGTTTTAGCTTATTGGACACTTGTCACTCTATAAATCTTTCTTACACTTCTTACAATTAGAAATCTTTATAGAATAACTTAATCCATTAATTAGGATTGGTTCTAAATGGGTTTGAGTTTTTAACACATCAATCTCAATTCAACTCATTAATTTTGCTTTCACATACATGTAAAGCTTAACCCACTAACCGTTAATCCGTTCAACTAGTTCAAATAATTGGATTATATGGTTATTTCCGGATTGTGTTCAGATGAATGGTAGGGTTTTTTTTTCCCAAAATAATTAACTCACCTAGTTAACTTGAACCCGTGAACTTTCTATATAGTTACATTTTTGGAATGTGACTTTCTATATACCGACCATAGGTCACCGAGAGCTTGTCAAAGACAATCTCCCGTCAGCCCCGCCTTTAGTTACATTTTTTTATTACTTGTCATTTTTATTCTAATTAATTTACAGTAACAAAAAAGTCAAAGGAATTAGATTATTCAAATTATATATATTTTAATAAATTTTAATTTTAATTACTACTTTTAAAAATCAGCCCACTCATGAACCCGTGAACACGTACACACAAGTTGTCACCCCAACTTTTAGTTACATTTTTTTACTACTTGTCATTTTAATTACTAATTTTATTTATTCTTATTCATCATCAGTTGAAATATAATTTTTCACTAATTTTAGACCTATGGGTTTGTGTTCTCCTTGATAGCATGTGTCTAACCTTTAGAAATGTTTAGCTGAAGGAGTTCAAGTTCTGCTCGATGATTTACAAATCAATGAGTCCTTACACTTCGTCGAAAAACTAGTCGAAATCATGGACCGAGTAACCAAGCAACATAGATGTCGAATTCCCATAGTCAAGATTCGATGGGAAGAAAAACATGGTGCTAAATTTACTTGGGAACTCGAGAGTTATATGAAGACCAAGTATCCACATCTATTCGCCGACTCTTCCTCTTGAATAAACTTCTAGACGAAATTTGTGACAACCCGTACTTTCGAGGTTAGCGTTGTCTAATCTCGTGACCTTTAACTTCGTATCATTATTCTTCACGTTCCACTATACGATGTAATCGTGTGTATATCATTTTTGTGATAAACTTGGTCTATTATATTTGGTTGTGGTGTGTATATTAAATGTTAAATGTTTGTGGTATTGAAAATAAAAGGTACAATCGCACACTCCTTCACCGCCCGCACACCTCTTCCACCCTGTTTGTTATCGGCCCAAATCCCCTCAAGCCCAACTGAGCCCAAACCCTTACTAATTAGAGCCGCACACATGCATGCATATGTGTGTGCGACTCCTTTGGTATTTAAAACACCGAACGGCCAAACCCTATCACTCATTCTCTCCTCTCTCTATCATTGACGGCAGTTTCTCCCACACAGAGATCTCTTCTTCTCGTTCTAGCATACACTTCTTCGCATTCCATCTTTCGGTTAGTGTGTTACTATTGTTTGATTTGATTTTATTTGTTGTACTTGGTTGTGTTTTATGGGTTGATTAATATTGGTATTTCATGAGATTGATTATGATCTAGGGTTTACTAGAAATCACGTTTCAATATTGTTTTTGATCTAATGAATGATGATTAATAACTAGGGTTGTATGATGATAAGATGTTGATCATTCCTTGTGATATTATGTTACCAGATCTGATTTGGATGTTGTTTATGGTGTTAATTGATGTGTATGATAAACTAGGGTTCATGAGAATTAACATGATACTTCGAAAAATTATGTTATGATTATATGTGGATTTGAGTTTAATATGTTGATGTTTTGGTATGATTATCTCATGATAAGCAAACCTAATCCACTGAAAAAGGTTCAACTATGTTAGTGAAAGTTGTATGACATAAATTGATGAAACTTGGAAACTTTGAATCAGTGAAACAAGCTCATGATAGGGGTGGTTACTGCTATGAGCAGAAGAACTGCACCGTAGGCTACAGTTGAGAATCGTAGCTTACGGCGGGGTTTAACTGATCACCACTCAAGTGCCGCACACCTCCCACATCGTACACTGTACCCCGCACACTCGGGTGTTTATGGTGACACCACACACCCCATGTGCCGCACACCCATGGACCGCACACTTCTGAATCGTACACCCCAGGCCGCACACTTATGTGATACCGCACACTCATGTGAAACCGCACACTCATTATGGATTGATATGTGAATGGAAATTGTATCTTATGTTATGGATCTATGCTTAACACCACATGATTTACGTGCTACGTGATAACTTTACTTGCATGCTACTTGTTAGGTATGTGTAGATCTTATATGAACTATTTGTACACAAGCCCTGATAATTTTGGTGACCATAATAGGACGTGGTTGACCATACTAGTTCGAGTATTTTAATTTGCCGAGCCAAGCAAAGGGGGGTTCACACATTACTAAAAGCATGTATTCCCGGTTGTTGGGAACCACACTATCCCTGGATTAGGACCACCTAGTATTCCTTGTTTGGAATACTGTTAAATACTGTAATTTATATTTCATGTCTTTAGCGGACTAAACGAACTTTATCTTAAAGTCCCCACACATTATACCGATTAGTCGTCGAGTTTGGCGAACGGGGTATTAGTTGATAGCGCTATTAGGTTTAACAAACCTCACATCGTACCGAGGAGGACAGACGTGAACTTTGCCTTGGAAACTGGTCAATGATGATAGACATTGACACGGGTCACAAACAACTACAACAGTTAAGTTTCGGTACCACACAGATTAGTAGCTTAACGATGGGGTAGCTCCCCATTACATGTTTTATAAACTAAGTATTTTAACAACTGTAAAAACTGTGAACTTGCCAACTTTATGTTGACACACTTGTGCACGTTTTGCAGGTCGTTAGGTACAGCTCAGGAGCTTGCACTGTGGGAGTGCCGTGATTGAGATGAATTGTTTGATTGGGTTTTTAATAAACAATTATGGCTTTTAAACTACTGTTTGGATTTTTAAACATTTTGCTTCCGCTGGTAACTTAGACTTTGTTTTTGAACTTTTGAATACTTAATCACTGATCGTGTTGATGGTGATGGACTTCATTATTTTAATTAATTGTTCAACATGATTGGTGGCATGATCCTGATCAGTCGCACACCTCGCGGTAAAACTCCTCATGTGGAATTTGAGAGTGTGATAAATTTTCTAAAGTAGGGGAGACTGTAACACTTCGCATTTCTGTACCTTCCTTATTTAGAAAGTTGTATTTGTATTTTTATTTTTTAGAAACTTGTAATCGTGTCGTAGTCATAGTTCATTTCCAATCTTGTAATCCGAGGCTTTGATCATAATGGAAATTCATTTTTATACATATACGTGTTACATTCCTGTGTTATACGCAATCAATCATTGAATACATGTTATACGCAAAACTGATACTCAAAATACTTGGAAATATTAATTATACATGCATCACACTCATACCATACCTTGATACACTTTGAATACCTAAAAACAGGCTAAAATACAAGTTTACGGTATAAAATAACATAATTACAAAGGGACTGAAAATGAACATTTTTGAAACTCACTCCCCTGCGCCACTTGGGAGAAACCCAGACACCCCCCGACGCGCGAGAGAGGTCAATCAGTCCGCTTCCAGCCTACAAGTTGGTCCATTTTTTCACCTTTTTTAACCTCCAATCACCTCCTAACTCATTTAACACTAACCCTATTCAACCCCATTATAAATAGGTGCTTCCATACACTCCTAAACACTTTCCAAACACCTAATTCATTCTCAAACTCTCTAAATCTCTCAAGAAATTCTACACTTTGGGCAGAAACATACAAGTGTTCTAAGTGAGTTTTCACTCACTTTTCTTCACCTTCTTCTTCAAATCTTCTTCCAAACTACTTGGACACCCTTTAGGAAGGTTTCCACAAGTTAGCCATGACAAACTAAGGTGGAACCTCACCACATTTGAGGTCCAAAGTTGTATAAAAATTATGTTTTGATAAAACTTTTACTTACACTTTCTATAAACATGTTTAACTTGTACAATATTGCACCAACCTTGCTTCTAACCAAACCTATAGTTATGGAGCTTGAGTATGGTTGATTACCATAAGTTTAGAGGTTCAAACACCTTCTAAACTTTCTGTTTTGACAAGGTTCCAAGCAACCTACAAGTGATGAGATCATCCAAGCTCACCATCTTCAATATGGTGAGACTTGTGTTTTGGTGAGTGTGTGAACCATGGAAGCTTTGGCTCTCCAACTTTGTTCCACTACCTCACTTGTTTTATTATCTTCATACTACTAATTATCAAACAATTTCCATCAAAGGGACAAGGCTACATCACGTCCCAAACACATTCCATATTTGTGATACACGCATCTAGCTAGCTCACTTGGTTGTTTGTAGATTTAGAAGGTTTAAGTCTTATTATTTTCATATTCATGACCAACCTAAATCATCAACAAAGTTGATGATTTTGTGCTTTGGTGAATCATATAATGAGATTAAATAGATGGAATTCATCATACCTCCTTGCATGACCATTCTCATAGTACTTTGATTTACATTCACAATATGTTAAATTTAAAATTCCGAATCTAATCCGTTAAACAAAAACCGCAACTTACACACCTTCGTTTCCCTCTTAGGGTAACTTCGGTGTTCCTTAACTCAAGGCTCGTCAAACTCACTAATTGGAATTACTTCACAAACCATGAGTATACATGACCCTCTTTCTGTTTTCACACTGTTGTGTGCAATATATATACCGTATTAAAACTCACACGAACACACGTATGCAAATACATTATTCATACTAACGAATCCAATAAACATGCTTTATACGTTTATGCTTTAGAAATACATGCATGCTAGAATCCATTCTTGCACTATACTTTGTCATTAACTTCGTACGAGTCTACCTTAACATGTATAGCGCTACAGGAGTAGCACACCGCCCTTGTTGGGTCTATGTTAAGTAATCATACAAACGGTCTTGTCATTGCAACGATAAGATTACGCTAGTGGAATCTTTGGGTTGACACGTATGTGGTGCATGCTAGTTCATGATCTGTTATGCCTTAGTATACGTTTTTGGCATGTTGATGTCGTTAAAATTCTTTATACATACACTAGTACACAAAACTTGTATGCTCGCCAATGCTTTTGTGTTGACATTTTACTTTAATATATATTGCAGGAGCTTGATGTTGATGCGTTGGAGAGAAATCTAGTAGGATGGACTGGAAACGCACTAAGATTAAATTTATGTTTTGTCTTTTAAATTTGTTATGTTCTAAATGTTTTATTTTCCTTTGAAACAATGTAATTCCCCTTTATCATGAAACGAAAAATTGTTATTTTAAATACTTGTCACAAATAGCCGTTAGGAAGTCTCGTGCAATCTCGTTTTCGTCTCACTCTGATCTTTCCACCATCAGTTGGGGTGTGACATTTTTTGTTAGAGTGTTAATTGTTTTTAAATTAACATGTCCCAACCTTCTATGCCATAATTATGTTTCTTTTGTTGAGGTAATATAAAATAGGCATACGTCTATTTTTTGGATTATCTTTTAACATGTCCACTACATAAATACTGCCACTTCTTTGAGCAACAAGTTGTGCATAGCTTTCAGCAATTATTTTGTCAATCTTTTTAACTACATCAGGTCCAACAATGTTACAGGTTTTCTTAGTAAAAAATGACTCATAACCTTTGTCACTCATTTGTGAAACACTAAGTAGATTGAATTTTAAATTATCAATAAGATTAACATCTTCAAATTTTAGCCTACTAGCTTGGACAATTCCTGACCCTTACATTTTACCTTTTGAATTATTTCCAAAAGATATATCACATCCTCCATGTATATGGAAATTTGATAGTAGATCTTTATATCCATTCATGTGTCTGCATCCTCCACAATCTACATACCACAGGTTATCTAGGCATGTAGAGGCTTTGTTTTTGGTAGCCATTAATGCACAATCGCAATCACTCTCATTATCAGTTGAGTTCCAAGGATCATTGTTTTTTACAACTTTTGCATCAACCTTTTCACAAACTGTTATTTGTACTGAGTTAGATACACTATCAACATCTTGCTTGTTGAGAGTATTTTGGTTTTTTAACAATTTCCTCGGTTTTACTGAATTTTTCTTTTAGCTCATCCCATAGCTCTTTTGCACTATTAAAATGTAATCGCTAAGCATAGATCTCATCTGGTAGAGCCTTTGCAACAATGTTAAGTGCCTTGGCATCTATCTCAAATTTTTAATAATCTAGCTTAGAGTACTTTTCTTGTTTCTTTAGCTCCTGAACATTTGGACTTTTGATACTGGGTACCATTGGAATGTGAGGTCCTTATATAACAGACTTCCAACATCCTATGTTCTGTTGAGCGAACAAGCATCAATGGTTTGATGCTGAAACCGAAATAATGGAAATCATGATGTGCCATCTTTTTTGTTCTTTTGAAGAAAAACAGAGTATGTGTGAAATCCTTTTGAAATCAACACTTTACAACTCTGAGTTATGAACATACTGGATCTTTGTGAGGTGATCTTTGTATATTAAACTAATTATGATATCAAGTTTAATATAAGCAAGCTCTGATACCAATTGTTATGACCGAAGTTTGATACTTGTGAATTAATTCTAGTTAAAACAAGCAATTATGATTGCAATTCAATTAATAAAGTCACAAGCAGGAAGTTATTATCAACAACTATTTTTTCTTGAATTAAATGATTACAAATTACAGTATAATGATTCTACAATCTCTCCTCAGCCTGATCACTCACAAATTCGTTCGTACAAAAGAGAATGTGTGTGAAATGATAAATATATCTCTAACAGGTGAGATCTATTTATACTAAGTACAAAGGTCTGCTCGTGATTGGCTGACATCACCCTGATAGTGACATCTAACATTTCTAACAGAAAAGATTTCACAGATGTTTGCAAATATATGTGGGAATATAACCTCTGATCTAGTATATTAAACATATGTTACAAATCAAAATACTATTATATTGATGAAACCGTTGTTGCTTCATATTAAACATTCATTTGGCCTAAACGAATGTTTAGTCTTCTTTAATAATATTTGCGTCAACAACACTTTGGTCTTGATAAGCGCTTGTGTCACAGCCCCCGACACCATCCTGGGAGCGGGAGCCATGAACCAGTCAGATGGTATCAATGTTTATTAAATATGCAGCGGAAAAATTTTCATCAGGATCGTAGTTAGGAAACAATTTCAGAGTTTATAAAACACCGAACTTTTAATATTAAACAAATGGGCAAAAACACATATTTAATTCAATTGTTTTTATAGGGATAAACCCAAATAAATAAAACATAAATTTCTTCTTTTATTCAGGTATTTATAGCCACTTTATTTAAGCCTTCAGTGCTCCATCGCTGGCTACTATTATCTTTACAGCAAATTACCTGAAACACGTTTTGAAAATATTTTATCAGTAATAAATACTGGCGAGTTCATTCCATTTTTTATTAAAATATATTGTTATACTTTACAGCGTCAAGGTTTTTATATTTGTTTATATTTACCCAACTCAATCGGTATTTGTCACATGGTGGCAATTCCGATGTGACAGTGGTCATATCACTCATTGGCTCACTTTCGTCCAGTAGTGAATTTATCAAGTAATCATATTTTACTATTATTCAAAGTATCTGTCACGAGGCGATTCCTGTGACGGTGGTCAAATCACTGTTGATCATTCTTTCAACTAGTGACTGGGGTCGTATCACTGTTGATCATTCTCTCAACTAGTGACTCTGGTCAAATTTCTGGTCATATCACTGTTGATCATTCTTTCAACTAGTGATTCTGGTCATATCACTGTTGATCATTCTTTCAACTAGTGACTCTGGTCAAATTTCTAGTCATATCACTGTTGATCATTCTTTCAACTAGTGATTCTGGTCTTATCACTGTTGATCATTCTCTCAACAAGTGACTCTGAACTAAGTAGTGTCCCATGACATTACTTTGTCAAGTATATTTTATGTGGCACAAATCCAATTATGAGCCTACATGATATTGGATAATATTAAACTTAATATTGTATCACCTTCGGTCGCAACCTTAGTTGAAATTATGTAATAATATTCAATATGGATAATCATAAAAATATTTTCTCAATATTATAACTGGATATTGAATTAATATTATCAAAACTTAATAGGCTTTAATATTGAGAAAATATCCAATATAAATCCTATAACAAACATTAATATGATATTGATAAAATTTTGTTTTTAGCTCATTATAGTACTGTAGTGTTGCTTATAGTACACATTTTATGTTTTGACAATAACAACAAAAGAATTGCTATTACATAGTCACTAAAGAAATTATTATTATATTATTACATTTTTACAGATAAAAAGACTACAATTAAGTTTATATTTATAAATATAAAATACAATAGAATCATTTATGAGTAACGATTATTTATATGCGTAGTATTATTAATAAAATAATATTATAATTAGTTGTTAAGTGTTCTTTTTAATAATAATACTTCCACATAGATTAATTAATGATGAATAATAACTTAACGTAATCCAGTAGTTATAGTACATTTCAGACAATGGTATTATTTCTATGATATTATAATATATCAATAATACTACATGGTAATACCCCACATACCAGTAATAATTGGAGAATACAAAGACTTAACTACTTTAAGTATAATTGAAAAACATTTAGGGTTTTATAAAGTAATTTGGTAAAAAGAGAGAATGACTCACAAACTGTGAGAAAAGAGAATGGACTCACCTTGAAATTTTAGGATTCAACTAGAAAGACTCCTGGTATAAATCTTGGGTATAACTCCCGAGCTATTTTAAATATATATATATATATAGGGTAAGGATAGTGTAAAAAGGGCCTAAAGTGTGAGAAGTGTATTATAACACTATATATAATACTATATAACACCATATAAACACCGTATAACAATATGTAACACCATATAACACTATGTAACACTATATATCATTATATAACAAATATAACACTATACATCTATCATAGACATGCTATCAGACAACCTATAGTGTTATATTTGTTATATAATGATATATAGTGTTACATTGTGTTATATGGCATTATATGGTGTTACATATTGTTATACGGTGTTTATATGGTGTTATATAGTATTATATATAGTGTTATAATACACTTCTCACACTTTGAGCACTTTTTACAAGATCCTCTACCTATATATATATATATATATATATATATATATATATATATATATATATATATATATATATATACTCGTGTTAAGTATAGTAACCCTAATTCAACCTTATCCCTATGTCACGAGACAGAAACCCAACGAACTTAGTCGGGCAGAGCCTTGACATGCGTTATGGGGCTCCAGATCAATCGGAAAGGGTATCGGTGATCGGGAGTTAAAACACTTAAAACGGGGCTGGGCTTTATTATTATTAAAGATGAAAATAAAAAATAAAAATATAGAATTTTAGAGAGAGAGATAGAGAGAGAAACGAAAGAAATGAAGAAATGGAAAGAATCTGAACAATTTAAAGTGTTTGCCTTCTTTCCTATTTATAGTTGAAATGTTTGCCTTATTTGCTGCCTATGAAATGTTGTAAGGACACATAGACGTGCACATTAATTATTTTATGTACACATAATCATAATTCTCATACCATGCATGCACTCGTAGCCAACATTTTTAAATTTAAATTGTTTAGATTATTTTATTATTTATTTATTATAATTAATTCAGCTGCTTCACTTATTTGGCGCACATAACTTCTAAAATATGACGTTTTATCAAACAATAAATATGTCATTAGAACGAGAATAATCTTATCTACATTTTGAACCAAGTTTTATTAAAAACGAAGGAGGTTCAAATATAATGTATTTTTATAATTTAATTATTAAACAGTTCCTAGGCCCGTCTAGTTACTTTATATTTCTAACATTCAACTTACCCGTAATCTACCCGTTTAATAATATAAGTTTTATATACTTTATTTTAATATAGAAAATAGAAATGTCACACATATATAAGCCAATTAATTAGCATAATATTCCAACCAAATATATATAAAATAGTTTTTAAAACTATATGGGTTGAATAATTATTTTAAAAATAAAACTAGTTACTACTGGTTAATAAATTTAAACAACCTATAACTCTTATATGAAAAAAAAAAAAATGGATATGTTACAGCTTGGCTCTTCTTCAACAATTGTTTACAATGTTTGAACAGATATTAGCATGTCTTCAACACATGTTCCGATTAGTATTCAAGATTCACTATCTTTGGGAGAAGAAAGTTTCATCTACTTTTTATTTCTTAATCAGATAAATCATGTTTTGTCTTTTGAATATCATATGTTCTTTTGTAGGTCCAACAAGTATGTTCCCTTTTGAATATCCATTTAATTCTATCTTGATGTGACAATTTCAACGCACTTAATTACATGTGAATGGGTCAATTTGTGTACTTTTTTATCATGAACAGTTCAAATAAATTTTTTTAGCTAAAAGTAAAAAAACGGAATGAGTCAAATGAATTGTAACTCAACCAAAGTCTAAATATTATCTCTACATGAATAGTTGTAACTCACTAATCCGTAACACTTGCTATAGGTTTTTCGTTATATATCTACATGAGTCAAATATATGGCATTCATTTCCTTTATTTCTTATATTGATAGTTTCACTCTTTTAATGACCCAGGTTATATCATTTTTTTACTTGACCCAACTATTTTTATCTGATCTACAATGCAGATACAAATACATATATAGGTTGTTAGAGGTTAATGTTTAGCTCTTAAAATCTCTTAAAAGTACAATGAATATAATTGATATCATTTGTAAGTGTTGGAATCAACTACATTGCTTTGAGTTTATTGTAGAACTTCAGTATCACACTTATTATGTTTTTTTTTGGGTTATATGCGTGTGTATGTGCGTAGATGTTTTATGCTTGGAGAATGTGTAACCTTATACTTTGTACTCATATGCTTGTGTATGTAAGCATAGATGTGTATGTTTTGGAATCAACTTTAATTAATAATTTTCATTATTAGGCTGCAAGGTATGATTGGAGCCCCCTTAGAGGCTCTATTGTGATACCTCGTCGCCATGTAGACGACACGTAGGATAAGAAGCTCCATTGTATTTTCTGATTAAAGCCCCTGGTAAGGTTTGGAGACTTTGCAATCATTACTTAATATTTGTTTTTATTTTTTTTAATTCTATTAAAACTAAATAATACATAAAATTACTCCCAAATAATAAAAATAAAATCTAATTTAAACAACTACAAAAATAAAATTAAATCCTAGTTTAAAAAAATTACATAACAAAAATAATAAAAGACATACTACTCGTCGTCGTCGTTGTCGTTGTCGTTATTTAGCATGCGATTCAACCAAATTGTTAGATCAAATCCGATCAAAGATCCAAATGTGTGTCTCTCCGTTGTATCATAAGGCGGATTTCTTCTTTCTCAGCATAGATTAGGATTGGGTTCTCCAGCTGAAAAATTTCATCATATTCAGGACAAATAGCTCGACCTAAGTCCTCCAAAATAATATTATGTAATATAATACAAGCATACATTACATTTCACTTTTTTTGTGATAGGCGATGATTGGGCAATAATAGTCCATCGCTTCTTTAACAACCCAAAGTCACGTTAGACATCCTTTCTCGTCGAGTCATGTTTTTATCTTATAGTATAATCGTTTTTCATCATTAGGGCAAGAAAGAATTTTCATCAAGAAATGTTAAGACTTTCTCTACACGTTCGTGCCAACATTTGTATATACTCTTCCCAAGCTTCGCTCGTCATTCCGAATAGAGTGCTAGTTATCGAATGGTTGTCGTACGTTTTTGCAACGGAGATAATCCAACTTCACCCCGTACATTCGCTCTTTGTTTGAAAAAAGTATATTCGCACTCTAAATCGACACTAATACGCAAAAAAAGAATGTGGCTCATACAATCAAAATTGATCTTCATCGTATAACGGAACTTCTGCAAAAGAATCACTAACCAAATGATTGTGAGCACCAAGCTGGTCTCGTTCAAGATGCGGTTTTGGTTGTAACGATTCCGCTTCTTCCTCTTTAAAAACTCCAACTGCCTCTTGCGACACCGCTATGAGCAAATCGTCACGCGTACCCGAGTAGGTTGGAGAATCATTTGATGTCTCAGAACTTGTTGACATTTTCTTAAATTAGTTTAAGATGTTTTGAGTGCGTTTGAGAGAGTTGTGTGTTTTTATATACAAGTTTAAAATATATCTTTTACTTTATAGACATTCGACAACAACCAGTAAGCATGACCCACACAAAAACCCTAGCCAACACTCGCCATTGTATTCACATTTCATGAATAGCGCCCCCTACATGGCACCTAGGTTATGGAGGTGGAGGGTTCTATTGTTTAAAATTTACTGAGGTGTTGATGGATTAACACCCCATACCGCTTAGCCTTATATGTAATATAAGTAACTATAAGAAATATTTATAGATTCATAAATAATAAATAACTAACTACATTTCTTATAAGATTTTGAATTTCAACGAGATTGGGAACTTCAATCTCTTTGTAAGGAATTCAAGTTCATACATTATGACGGGGGTAGCCCAAGACTGAATAAAATGACTTAGACACATGAACACTTAAAAGGTTAAAGGGTTAAAAGGTTCAAATCTCGCGAACTCAGGTGAGCAGCAAAAAGGATGTGAACAATAAAACATCACTTCACTGATTGCTTACTCAGCCTCTCACAGCCGTAAAAGAAGACATGTGCACAGAGTGTAGTCTTTTACCCGCAGGTCCAAACGCTTCAACCCCTAAAGGGTAAGTCCCTCACTGCAAGCTTGTTTCACTAGTCAATGGTTTCTTCTTTGGGCGATGTCCTTCCCTATAAATTGACACTTCATTTAGTGACTGAGGACATTCCGATCAGCTCTGATTCCATTGGGATCTCTGGTCTTTGCTCTCGAGTACTTGTCCCATGCAAGTATCTCTTCTTCACATTCAACACACACATTTCCATTGCTCTCACGTCCGAAGCTGAACACACTTCAGTGGAGGATCTCGAGCACACAACAAAATCTAACTAGTGAACCTCTCTCCACGTCTTGCAAACATGGGGGGACCCCACGACCTGCGTTAGGCAAACCGGAACCCTCCAACCCTTTTGCCTAACCAGCCCAGCTACTACCATCGGTCTAGTATTTGTTGCATCAACAAGTTGGCGCCCACCGTGGGGCTATGCCACTAATTTTCTTCAAAAGACCTAGTAGTGTAGCTCCATTCTCTCGAAATTACCATGTCGGAAACTGAATCTCCAGGAGAGGTAAATCAAGTCCCGAATACCTCTACCCCAAGCACTAGCCAAGCTCATGTGGCTATACCGACATCCTTCTCAACACCGGGGAGCACTCCTACTGGAGCAACATACCCCGAGTTCCTCACTTTCCAGACACCAACTCCGTCTAGATCAGGGGTTCCATCCCCTAATGTCGGTGTCTCTAACACCCCTTCACGTGTTGACCTTACCCCTGAAGGGGTCGCCAATAACTTCTTAGAGTTGAGGTCCCTCCTCAACTAATATGTGAGTAGTGAAAGAGACAAGGGAGTGAGGATTCGTCTGGACTATGACGAGCCAAAACCATCACTATCTCCTGGACCTCCCATTCCGCCTTTTGCAAACTCACAACCTACTGTGTCCAGGAATGAGGCTGGTCCCAACAATCCTCCTCCAAACCCTAACCCATACTTGTACATAAGGCAAGATCCGATAACATTTCCTCTCTTTTCTTCCCAACCAGCTACACCCAGTGCTCCACTGGGACACGAGCTGACTTTGGACCAGCTCCTACAATCTCCAGTATCAAGCTTTTCACCCTCAGTAACTACTACATGGGAGCAAGCTTTGTCCGTGCTCCCCTTGGCATGAAGTGCCGTTATGAGCACTCCTTTAGGGGTAAACTGCCCAGTTGCACCTGGAAGCCTCCAAGGCTTCAACCGTATGCCCCAGATGATGGCTCAGATGATGGAAAGCTTCCCGTGACAGCACTTCATTAATCAAGTACTGGCCACTCAAGGGAATAACAACAATAACACAGGTGCAAGGGTAGAAGAGGATTTTGCCAAACCATACAAGCCAAGTAATCTTTCGTGCTTCTCACAGCAAATAGCCAATTATGATTTTCAAACGAAGATCAAGATGCCATCCCATATCAAGACATACGACGGAACCGAGGATCCAGAAGATCACCTTCAGATCTTCACCGGTGCTGCTAGAATTGAGAAATGGTCAAATGCTGAATGCTGCCTCATGTTTATGCAAACCCTCATCGGATCAGCCGGGATATGGTTCAACGATTTACCAGCCAGAAGCGTTCGAAGCTTCGATGATCTGAGAAAAGGGTTTCTAGCCAATTTCTCACAACAAAGGCGGTACGTCAAAGATGCTACAGTAATATTTCAGATAAAACAAAGGGATGACAAAAGCATGCGAGAGTTCATAGAAAGGTACAAGAAAGAGGGTCTTACGTATGTAGGGGCAGACGAAAAGATGAGAGTGGCCGGTTTTATGAACGCCATTACATCCAAATACCTTACAAGAGATTTCAACAAATCCCTACCTAAGACCTTGGAAGAAGCTCTCGAAAGGGCTAAAGCCCAGATCAGAGGAGAAGAGGCTGTGGACATAAAAGAGCAAAGAAAAAGGGGATCTAGCTAGCGAGGCAACAGCCAGCCAGGAAGAAGGGAAATTTCCATTCTTATGACAGACGCCAAAGGGGTTCGGATCAACGAAGGTCTGAAGGCCGGAACCCTCCAAGCAGGGAAAAGGCCATGAACTTCACACCCCTTACCAAGACCCCTCAAGAGATTCTTGCTACAGAGGAAGTGAAACAAAGCTTCCGACCTCCCAGACCTCTCCCTAAAAGCAAAAAAAAAAATGAAAATTCCTCCCAATTTTTTGAATTTCATGAAGAGAAGGGCCACCATACTAATGATTGCTTTCAACTCAAAAAGAGGATTGAAGAGGCCGTCAAGTCCAGAGAGCTTGCCTACTTAGTGAAGGAGGTAAGGACAAGATGGCCGAGGGAAAGGGCAAGGAAGTTAACATGGTGGATTTTAATGGAAAGGTTCCCCACAAGCGGCAGCGGTTGGAAGCTTGGGAGCTTCAGTGTGTCTGCTTTCCTCCAACAGAAAAGGACCCACTCTCAAACCCCCTTGTGGTTGAAGCGACTGTGGGTATATTAATAACAAGCAGAGCATACATTGACATTGGTGCAGCCACTGAAATTATGTTTGAAAAGTTCTTCAACCGTTTGAGCAATGAGGAACGTTCAAAGCTGCAACCCTCCGGAACCTCCATAAAAGGTATTGCCGATATATCCCTCAAGCCTTTAGGGAAACTAACCCTTGATGTTCGTTTCAGTGAAGGAAAGATGGAGAGAGTTCAACCTCTCACTTTTGTGGTTATCAATATACCTTCAAACTATGATATCATCATAGGAAGGCCGGGGCAGTGTGCATTCTACATGGCCATTTTCGTTGGTCATGGCACAGTCAAGTTTCCTACCGAGAGAGGGATTGCAACCCTTCAACCTACTCAAGAGGCCTACACGGTTGAAGGGGATTGCTCCAAGAGTGAAGACAACAAGCAAGGGCTAATCATAAACCCCAAACATCCTGAGCAAAGGATAAGGGTTAATCCAAGCCTTTCTCAAGAAACCCTCTCGTACCTTGAAAAGCTGCTAGTACACTATAGTGATGTCTTCGCTTGGTGCCTGGAAGACATGACGTGTATCCCTCGAAGCATTGCTGAACACGAGCTGAAAATACCACCCGATGTCAAGCCTGTTCTCCAAAAGAAGCAAATCCTAGCACCGGAAAGAAGCTTGGCTTCATGCCAAGAGGTTGAAAAGCTTGTATCAGCTGGAATTCTCCGAGAGGTCAAGTATCAGTCCTGGGTTGCAAACCCAGTCATGGTTCGATAGCCCGACAACTCTTGGAGAATGTGCATAGACTTCAAGGACTTGAACAAGGCTTGTCCTAAAGATTGTTATCCGCTGCCAGAAATCGATCTTAAGGTTGATTCCCTCACTGGTTACCCTTTCAAGTGTTTTCTTGATGCTTACAAGGGTTACCATCAAATTCTCATGAAAGAAGAAGACGAAGAGAAAACCGTCTTTCACACGGACAAAGGAATCTTTTGCTACCAAAAGATGCCTTTTGGCCTAAAAAAATGCGGGTGCAACCTATCAACGCCTAGTTGACAAGGCTTTTGCTAGTCAAATTGGTAGAAACATGGAAGCATACGTCGATTGTGACAACTCGAAATTTAGAACCTTTCGTGTATCTTAGTGTAACCTACTTGAAACATTATGTGACTAGTTGACGTATTGGTGTAATGATATGTGTGAACATCCTATGTGATTATATGTTATGTTTATATGTATGCTTGTATGTATGAGTGTGATTATGTGAACCGAGACACAAGGACACGACTCGAGACCATGCGGTCTCGAGTGAACAGTAACAGTTGGGCCGGGTTGGGCCATGCTCCTCTCCACCCCACTCGAAAACCCACTAGGGTAAACAACTTAAGAACTAGTATATATTATACTCCTAGCCATCTTTGCCATTTTTCTTGGACAACACACACACTCCCCTACTCTCTCTCACTAAAACCTAGAAATCAAACATCACATCTCTTCTCCTCCTTCTCAGATCAAACCGGTGACCACAAGGAGTTCTCGGATCGGCTCACACACACACATTTGGAAGCTTCATCCATTACTACTTCACACCTTTGAACCCACACTTGAATCGGTTAGTGATTTCTTTGCAAATACATGTTTATACATGATTAAAGGTGTTGATGTGTAATGATATAGGTTAGTGATGCATGCTAGGTATTTATTTTGTATAATGATGTTATATATAATGATGTTATTCGGCTAACATGTTTTGATTTCGGATATATTGCACAATGAGCTCATGATATCTTGTGTCTAAATGTGATTCAAACCATTAAATGTGGGTGTTCATGAAACCGGCTTGCATATGTGTAGTACCATGTTAATCGGATTAGTGTAGAGTCGAGTTGAGGTGTTATGTGATGAATTGAAACCATTAGATGAGTATGTTCAAGTGTTTTGATGGTTGTTCATGTTATGACTATGATTAATGCTAAAAACCCTAAAAGATGATGAACAAGTTTGATGATCAACATGAACATGACTTGAATATATGAAGAACTTGTTGAATATGATATGAATGTGTTATGAATATTTGAAATCTGATTGTTTGATCCATTTTGGTTAATAACTAGACAAGAAAACATGTTTAGTGGATAGTACACAATTGTTGCATGAAATCAAAACCTCATTGGTTTAGTACAATATCGGAAGTCAGCAGGTGTTCCTGTCGAGACCTCCTGTCTCGACTCGAGACCACATGGATGACAACTCGAGATCACGGTTTCGACACTAGGTTGCGAGTCAAGGACCCCTAGTCTCGACTCGAGACCACACTTAATCAGCACACCAAACAACATGACTCGAGACCTCGGTTGCGGGTCCGGTTATGACTCGAGATCACCTAGTCTCGACTGGTTCATGCGTAACTCGAGAACTCATAGGCATTAACCGAGATCGCACAGTCTCGATTCGAGATCGCACGGTCTCGACTCGAGACCATGTACGCACACTCGCTGGACTGGACTTGCATAGTTACGGGCCTAAGTTAGTGGGCCGAATGTATGGGCTTTCTTGTGTATTGTTAATTGTGCATGTCGTGCACTGTTTGGACTTGCATTGTTACGGGCTTAGGATTGGGCCGGACTTTTGGGCTTTGCTTACTTGTATACATGCTACTGTTCAACTCGTAGGTATTATTGTAAACCGCTATGTCTATGCGTGTATGCCATGAATAATACCTGTATGCAACTTGCTAGTATACGTGTAGAACATACGTGCACTACTTGGTTTGAATCTGACATGAATGGTATCTATGTTAGGACGTAGTTGACCACTTACAACTTGATTGACTTTTCTGTGTATCTGCCGAGCAAACCAAGGTGAGTTCACACCCTCTACAAAGCATGGGATTCCCTGGGTTGGGAATGGGGTTAAGGAACGTGGGTTCCTCGTCCTCCTTGGGTAGGACAACATTGGTTCAGGAATGTAATTCCTCGTCCTCATGGACAGATAACTCGTACTAGACCAAAACTCTATCACGAAGTCCCTCATTCTTATATCGACTTAATCGCCGGGCCAATGGCGAGCGGGTCATTAGTTAGATAGCGCTATTTAGGTCTGACAAACCTCACACCGTGCCGCAGAGGACGAGCGTGAACTAATGGATCTGGGGCATGTCAATGATGATAGACATTGACAGTTTCAGGGCACGGCCGGAGTGCCAGAGTAACGAGTCTAGTGTATACATGGGGTAGCCCCCACGGCCGAAATGCCAGATAACTAACATGGGGTAGCCCCCACGGCCGGAGTGCCAGAGTAACCGGGAATAAACAAGTCACGTTTTTCAACTATGGGGTAACCCCCACGGCAGGATGCCAGATAAAGGAAACTGTTTTCAAAACAACTTAAAACGAACACCCAACTGTGAACTCACTCAACTTGTTGTTGACTCGTTACTACATGCTTTGCAGGACAATAGGCGCTTAGCTGGAGCTTGCATGGAAGAGGGTCGTTGTGGGACATGGACGGCTGTGTACCATGTTAAACCTTGGAACAATTAAACTTATGTTTTGGTTTTAAGACTTATGCTTCCGCTTGCAACTTAAACTATGTTTTGTTGAACACCAATTGTATTGGTTGAACTTTTATAATTACTTGCATGCTTGTTTAATATGATTGGTGGCTGGATCCTGGTCAGTCACGCCTCCAAGCGGTAGTACTCCGCAGATGGATTTTGGGGGTGTGACAGATTGGTATCAGAGCCATTGGTTATAGTGAACTTGGTTTTAATAAAGGAGAAACGTTTTTGTTAAAACCAGACTATAACCTGTACAGTGCTCAACGGTCCACAACGACGCTTCACTCCATATGCAAGGCTCGACATTCTAGGGGATATGATCTATGTATATATTGCCTACTTGTTAGTTACATAGTACAATGCTCATGGTATGCTTGGTTAGTCTAGCTACTGTTGCTTGAACACGTGTGTACTTACTCACTTCTGTCATCGCATTTTCGCGAACCTCTCTCACTCACGTTCCTCTTGATATGAAGATTATGTCTGGACGCGTTAACATGACTCAAGCCCAGTTGACGGCTCTGATTAACGAACGAGTTGCTGCGGCACTTGCAGCTGCACACGCAGGAGGTATAACCTGCAGTCCAAACTCATTCTGGGATCTTTAGATCCTACTCTCGTGAACCAACCTTTGTGTTAAACTCTGTCTTTTCTTTCACCCACAATAGGTCAACACGTTCAGCCACCTGTGTGCACCTTCAAAACTTTTATGGACTGCCGACCCACTACTTTTAGCGGCACTGAAGGAGCGGTAGGTCTCCTCCACTGGTTTGAGAAACTAGAATCTGTGTTCGAAATGTGTGAATGCCCTGAGGCACGCAGGGTGAAGTATGCTGCTGGTACTCTCGTGGGTTTAGCTCTCACATGGTGGAATACTCAGGTGCAGATGCTGGGGTTGGTTGCTGCCAACGCCACCCCATGGGAAACTTTTAAGGAGAGGATTAAGGAGGAATACTGCAGTCGTGATGACATTCATAAGCTGGAAGTTGAGTTCTTCAACCTCAAGATGACGGGGTCAGAGATTGAAGCTTATGTAAAGAGATCGAATGAACTGGCAATTCTGTGCCCTACCATGGTAGATCCTCCCATCAAACGCATCGAACTATTTCTCAAGGGCTTAGTGCCAGAAATCCAAAGTCATGTGACTTCGGCAAACCTTGCCACCATCCAGCAAGTTGTGCAATTGGCTCACCGTCTCACGGATCAGGCGGTGGAGCAGAACAGGTTACCAAAGCGCATAGGCGCTGCAACTACTTCGGGTGTTCCTAGTGACAACAAGAGGAAATGGGATGGAGCTTCAAGCAAAGGTTCGACTTCTGTTCAGTCCCAGTCTCAGCAGAGAAGGACTGATGACTATAAGAACCCTAGTCAGCAATCGTCTGGTGGTCAAAGTCATGGTGGGTACAAAGGGAATCACCGCAAATGCAATCGCTGCAGCCTGCACCACAGCGGGCCATGCACCAGGGGTAACTGTCATCGGTGCAACAAGCCAGGTCACGCTGCAAAGGATTGCAGGAGCTTATACCCCGCCAATCAGAATCGTCAGCAAGCTCAACAGAACCAACGCCAGCAGCCGCAGCAGGATGGTAACAAAGGATGCTTTCAGTGTGGAGATGAGGGCCACTTCAAGAGAGATTGTCCCCAACTGAACAGGAACCAGAACAACAACAACAACAATCAGGGGAATGGTAACAATGGGAACAACAACAATAATGGTGCCAGGGGGCGGGCGTTCGTGATTGGCCAAGGTGAAGCAAGGAATGACCCCAATGTTGTGGCGGGTAAGTTCCTTCTCGACGACTTTTATGTTTCAGTATTATTTGATTCGGGTGCCGATACTAGCTACATGTCACTAGAAGTTAGTCGAATGCTTAAGCGTATTCCAACACCTTTGAACAACAAGCACACTGTAGAGCTAGCAAACGGTAAGAGTTTAGAAGCCACACACGTAGTCAAGGGTTGTAAACTTGTCCTTGCTAACCAGACCTTCTCTATCGACCTTATTCCTATCGTTTTGGGTAGTTTCGACGTTGTAATTGGGATGGATTGGTTATCCTAACACCGGGCAGAGATTCTTTGCAACGAGAAGGTTGTCCGTATTCCAGGTTCCGGTAGTGAACCTCTCATGATTCGTGGCGACAAGAGGAGTGCCGTTGAGAACGTCATCTCTCTCCTTAAGGCCCAGAAGTGCTTGCGAAAGGGCCACACTGCCATTTTGGCTCTTGTTACTGACACCTCGGAGAAAGAGAGGAAAATAGAAGATTTTCCAATTGTACGTGACTATCCGGGGGTATTTCCTGAGGAATTACCTGGTCTTCCGCCTCATCGCCAAGTCGAGTTTCAGATCGAACTAGCTCCTGGAGCTGCGCCTATAGCTCGTGCACCTTATCGTTTAGCTCCATCAGAGTTGGAAGAACTCTCTACGCAACTACAAGAACTCTTGGATAAGGTTTTTATTCGTCCAAGCTCATCGCCCTGGGGAGCTCCAGTACTATTTGTGAAGAAGAAGGACGGTACCTTCAGAATGTGCATCGACTACCGGGAACTCAACAAGGTGACGGTGAAGAATCGTTATCCTCTACCACGTATTGACGACTTGTTCGACCAGCTGCAGGGGTCGAGCTACTATTCGAAGATTGACTTGAGATCGGGATATCATCAGCTGAGAGTCTGAGAAGAGGACGTCTCCAAAACAGCTTTTAGAACCCGCTATGGGCACTATGAGTTTTGGTCATGCCTTTTGGACTGACAAACGCACCCGCAGTTTTCATGGACTTGATGAATCGAGTGTGCAAGACTTACTTAGACAAGTTCATTATAGTCTTCATCGACGACATCCTGATCTATTCTAAGAGTCGGGAGGAACATGAGCGGCATCTACGACTTATCCTAGAACTCCTTCGAATAGAACAGCTTTATGCAAAGTTCTCGAAATGCGACTTCTGGCTTCGAGAAGTCCATTTCCTAGGCCACGTGGTAAACAAGGATGGGATTCATGTTGATCCATCCAAGGTGGACTCGATTAAGAACTGGCCTGCACCTCGTACACCAAAGGAGATTCGCCAATTCTTGGGCTTGGCAGGTTACTACAGGAGGTTCATTAAGGATTTTTCCAAGATTGCACAACCTCTCACCTCACTAACGCAGAAAGGCGTTGTTTATCGATGGGGAAACGCGCAGGAGTTAGCTTTTCAGCACCTAAAGGATAGACTTTGCAACGCACCTATCCTTTCACTGCCAGAGGGCACAGACGACTTTGTGGTTTACTGCGACGCATCAATTCAAGGTCTTGGTTGTGTATTGATGCAACGAGATAAGGTTATAGCCTACGCCTCACGCCAACTCAATGTTCATGAAAGAAACTACACTACACACGACTTAGAGCTGGGAGCTGTTGTCTTTGCACTAAAGTTATGGCGGCATTACCTGTACGGTACCAAGTGCGCCATCTACACCGACCACAGGAGCCTCGAGCATATCTTTAAGCAGAAGGAACTGAATATGCGACAACGACGATGGGTCGAACTACTGAATGACTACGAGTGCTCAATCAGGTACCACCCGGGCAAGGCCAATGTTGTGGCTGACGCCCTCAGTCGAAAGGACACTGCGCCTAAGCGCGTACGAGCTTTGCAACTCACGATCCATTCTAGTCTACCTTCCCAAATACGAGCTGCTCAGATAGAAGCACTGAAACCAGAAAACGTCAGGGCTGAAGCCCTACGCGGATCAAGGCAACGCTTAGAACAGAAGGAAGACGGTGCTTACTACGTAACGGGACGCATTTGGGTCCCACTCTATGGCAACTTGCGAGAGCTTGTGATGGATGAAGCGCACAAGTCTCGCTACTCAGTACACCCTGGATCAGATAAGATGTACCATGATATCAAAACTACGTACTGGTGGCCTAGCATGAGGGCCCACATAGCAACCTACGTCAGCAAGTGTTTGACTTGTGCGAGAGTCAAGTCTGAATACCAGAAACCCTCAGGCCTACTCCAACAACCAGAGATACCACAATGGAAATGGGAGCAAATTTCCATGGATTTCGTTACTGGCCTACCTAGATCTCAGCGCGGAAACGATACTATTTGGGTAATCGTGGATCGACTCACAAAGTCCGCACACTTCTTGGCGATCAAGGAAACGGATAAATTCTCCACTCTAGCAGAAATATACCTCAAGGAAGTTGTTTCGAGGCACGGGGTGCCCACCTCTATTATCTCCGATCGAGATGCACGTTTTACTTTAGAGCTATGGCAAGCAATGCACAAATCCTTTGGCTCACGTTTAGAAATGAGCACAGCGTACCACCCTCAGACGGACGGGCAGTCCGAGCGCACTATTCAGACCTTAGAAGACATGCTTCGTGCATGTGTAATCGACTTTGGCAACAGCTGGGAAAAGCATCTGCCACTTGTGGAATTCTCGTACAATAACAGCTACCACACCAGCATTAAAGCTGCTCCGTTTGAGGCATTGTACGGACGTAAATGCCGGTCACCTCTTTGTTGGGCATAGGTGGGAGATAGTCAGATCACTGGTCCAGAACATGTGGTAGACACAACCAAACGAATTGCTCAAATACGAAAACGCATGGCGGCAGCTCGTGACCGTCAGAAAGTCTACGCCGATAAGGGCAGGAAACCACTAGAGCTCCAGGTTGGGGAGCGGGTACTACTCAAAGTTTCACCCTGGAAGGGTGTGGTTCGTTTTGGTAAACGAGGCAAACTTAACCCACGATACGTTGGACCTTTCGAAATCATCGAGAAAATAGGCAGGGTGGCCTACAGACTGAACTTACCAGCAGAACTCGGTGCAGTTCACAACGTTTTCCACGTGTCGAATCTGAAGAAGTGTCTGTCAGATGAGACCCACATAGTTCCTCTGAAGGAACTCACTATCGACGAGCAGTTACGATTCGTCGAGGAACCAGCTGAAATCACGGACCGGGATGTTAAGGTCCTCAAGAGCACTAGAATACCTCTCGTTCGAGTTCATTGGAACTCACGTCGCGGCCCAGAGTTCACCTGGGAACGCGAAGATCGGATGAAACAAAAGTATCCCCAACTGTTCGCAGACAGTACGACCACTACTGAGGCTGAAGCTACGGAATTTCGGGACGAAATTCCAGATCAACGGGGGGTGGATGTGACACCCCAGGAAAACCGGGAAAACCATACAACTTAACTAGCTTCCTCAGTGAGTGCTTACCAAATTTCGGGACGAAATTTCTTTCAACTTGGGGATGATGTGACAACTCGAAATTTAGAACCTTTCGTGTATCTTAGTGTAACCTACTTGAAACATTATGTGACTAGTTGACGTATTGGTGTAGTGATATGTGTGAACATCCTATGTGATTATATGTTATGTTTATATGTATGCTTGTATGTATGAGTGTGATTATGTGAACCGAGACACAAGGACACGACTCGAGACCATGCGGTCTCGAGTGAACAGTAACAGTTGGGCCGAGTTGGGCCATGCTCCTCTCCACCCCACTCGAAAACCCACTAGGGTAAACAACTTAAGAACTAGTATATATTATACTCCTAGCCATCTTTGCCATTTTTCTTGGACACCACACACACTCCCCTACTCTCTCTCACTAAAACCTAGAAATCAAACATCACATCTCTTCTCCTCCTTCTCGGATCAAACCGGTGACCACAAGGAGTTCTCGGATCGGCTCACACACACACATTTGGAAGCTTCATCCATTACTACTTCACACCTTTGAACCCACACTTGAATCGGTTAGTGATTTCTTTGCAAATACATGTTTATACATGATTAAAGGTGTTGATGTGTAATGATATAGGTTAGTGATGCATGCTAGGTATTTATTTTGTATAATGATGTTATATATAATGATGTTATTCGGCTAACATGTTTTGATTTCGGATATATTGAACAATGAGCTCATGATATCTTGTGTCTAAATGTGATTCAAACCATTAAATGTGGGTGTTCATGAAACCGGCTTGCATATGTGTAGTACCATGTTAATCGGATTAGTGTAGAGTCGAGTTGAGGTGTTATGTGATGAATTGAAACCATTAGATGAGTATGTTCAAGTGTTTTGATGGTTGTTCATGTTATGACTATGATTAATGCTAAAAACCCTAAAAGATGATGAACAAGTTTGATGATCAACATGAACATGACTTGAATATATGAAGAACTTGTTGAATATGATATGAATGTGTTATGAATATTTGAAATCTGATTGTTTGATCCATTTTGGTTAATAACTAGACAAGAAAACATGTTTAGTGGATAGTACACAATTGTTGCATGAAATCAAAACCTCATTGGTTTAGTACAATATCGGAAGTCAGCAGGTGTTCCTGTCGAGACCTCCTGTCTCGACTCGAGACCACATGGATGACAACTCGAGATCACGGTTTCGACACTAGGTTGCGAGTCAAGGACCCCTAGTCTCGACTCGAGACCACACTTGATCAGTACACCAAACAACATGACTCGAGACCTCGGTTGCGGGTCCAGTTACGACTCGAGATCACCTAGTCTCGACTGGTTCATGCATAACTCGAGAACTCATAGGCATTAACCGAGATCGCACAGTCTCGATTCGAGATCGCACGGTCTCGACTCGAGACCATGTACGCACACTCGCTGGACTGGACTTGCATAGTTACGGGCCTAAGTTAGTGGGCCGAATGTATGGGCTTTCTTGTGTATTGTTAATTGTGCATGTCGTGCACTGTTTGGACTTGCATTGTTACGGGCTTAGGATTGGGCCGGACTTTTGGGCTTTGCTTACTTGTATACATGCTACTGTTCAACTCGTAGGTATTATTGTAAACCGCTATGTCTATGCGTGTATGCCATGAATAATACATGTATGCAACTTGCTAGTATACGTGTAGAACATACGTGCACTACTTGGTTTGAATCTGGCATGAATGGTATCTATGTTAGGACGTAGTTGACCACTTACAACTTGATTGACTTTTCTGTGTATCTGCCGAGCAAACCAAGGTGAGTTCACACCCTCTACAAAGCATGGGATTCCCTGGGTTGGGAATGGGGTTAAGGAACGTGGGTTCCTCGTCCTCCTTGGGTAGGACAGCATTGGTTCAGGAATGTAATTCCTCGTCCTCATGGACAGATAACTCGTACTAGACCAAAACTCTATCACGAAGTCCCTCATTCTTATATCGACTTAATCGCCGGGCCAATGGCGAGCGGGTCATTAGTTAGATAGCGCTATTTAGGTCTGACAAACCTCACACCGTGCCGCAGAGGACGGGCGTGAACTAATGGATCTGGGGCACGTCAATGATGATAGACATTGACAGTTTCAGGGCACATAAACATGACTACAGTCAGCAGTCGATATGGTAACGAGTCTAGTGTATACATGGGGTAGCCCCCACGGCCGAAATGCCAGATAACTAACATGGGGTAGCCCCCACGGCCGGAGTACCAGAGTAACCGGGAATAAACAAGTCACGTTTTTCAACTATGGGGTAACCCCCACGGCAGGATGCCAGATAAAGGAAACTGTTTTCGAAACAACTTAAAACGAACACCCAACTGTGAACTCACTCAACTTGTTGTTGACTCGTTACTACATGCTTTGCAGGACAATAGGCGCTTAGCTGGAGCTTGCATGGAAGAGGGTCGTTGTGGGACATGGACGGCTGTGTGCCATGTTAAACCTTGGAACAATTAAACTTATGTTTTGGTTTTAAGACTTATGCTTCCGCTTGCAACTTAAACTATGTTTTGTTGAACACCAATTGTATTGGTTGAACTTTTATAATTACTTGCATGCTTGTTCAATATGATTGGTGGCTGGATCCTGGTCAGTCACGCCTCCAAGCGGTAGTACTCCGCAGATGGATTTTGGGGGTGTGACATCGATGATCTAGTAATCAAAAATAAAACAGAATACCAGATGCTGGATGACATCCAAGAAACCTTCAAGAACCTAAGGAAGGTCAACATGAAACTCAACCCCGAGAAATGTTCGTTTGGGTTTGAAGAAGGTAAGTTTATGGGGCACATTGTTGGAAAACAAAGTATAAAGGCCAATCCAAACAAGGTGAAAGCTGTCCTTGAAACCAAGCCACCGCGAAGCAAAAAGGAGGTAGAAAGCTTAAACGGGAAACTTGCATCCCTGAAGCGTTTTACCTCAAAATTGGATGAAAGATCTTTGCCTTTCTTCAAAACGCTCAAGGGGTGCTCTGACAAGAAGGACTTCAAGTGGACTGATGAGGTTGAGGAAGCCTTCAACCAGATGAAGCAACACCTAGCTTCACTCCTGGACATTGCAGCCCCAGAAACGGGAGAGTTGATCTCTGTATACCTTTCAATTGCTGAAGAAGCAATAAGTGTGGTTCTCACCATCGAACGAGACAGATTTCATGTACCCGTTTATTTCTTCAGCAAAACTCTAAAACTAGCAGAGACCAAGTATTCTCCTTTGGAAAAACTTGCTCTAGCCCTAGTCCAAACGGCTAGAAGGCTTCGAAGGTATTTACAAGCACACCCTATACAAGTGGTCACCGACCAACCCATTAAGAGTGTGCTTGAAAAATCAGAAAATTCATGGCGATTAGCCAAAAGGGCAGTGGAACTAGGTGAACACAACATCACCTATGTTCCAAGAAAAGCCATCAAAGCCCAAGTCTTGGATGATTTCATTGTAGAAGTCCCGAAACAAACAATCACTGAAGTAAACACAGCTGCCACTGAACCCTCTAACCTTGAAGCCTGGAAGCTTTTCACCGACAGGGCTTCAAGCGTTGAAGGGTCAGGGGCTGGGCTCATTCTAATCAATCCTGAAGGGTTAGAATTCACGTATGCTCTTCGATTTGAATTTCAGACCACCAACAACGAAGCTGAATACGAAGCGTTGATAGCCTGCTTGAGGTTAGCCAAGGAAATGAAGGTTCAAAAGCTTCAAGTCTTCACAGACTCGTTGCTAGTGTCAAGTCAACTGAATGACAGTTATGTTGCAAAGGACCCCAACATGAAGAGATACAAAGAAAAATCCAAAGAGCTGATGAACACATTCCAAACATGTACCATCAAACAAATTCCCAATTCTCAAAACAAGAAAGCTGACGCCTTGAGCAAACTTGCTTCTCTCACCTTTGCCCACCTCACCAAAAAGGTATTGGTAGAAGTGTTGAAAACTCCATCAATTGAATATTTGGAAGTTCAAGACGTAATCACCGAAGAAGGCCCCAATTGGATGACTCCAATTAAAAAATTCCTTAAAAATGGTGAGTTACCTGCTGATCAAACAGAGGCTGAAAGGGTTAAAATCAAGTCTAGACAGTACGTGTTGCAAGGTGAAATCCTCTACAAAGAGGGTTACCTTGCACCCTTGCTGAGATGTGTCGGTCCCGAACAAAGCCAGTACTTGGTCAGAGAGGTTCATGAAGGGATATGCGAAGCTCATTTTGGAGCAAGAACGGTGGTTGCTAAACTAATGAACCTTGGGTATTTTTGGCCCTCCATGCACCGAGACACCGCTGAACAATTGAGAAAATGTGATTCTTGCCAAATTCATGCACCGGTCCCAAAGAGCCCCAAGCATGACCTTGTCCCAATATCTTCATCCTGGCCATTTTATAAGTGGGGGATGGACATTGTCGGCCCATTCCCACCAGCCAAAGGTGGAGTGAAGTTCTTATTAATTGCAATAGACTACTTCACCAAGTGGCCCGAGGTTAAACCACTTGCAAAAATCACGGGCAAACAGGTCATTGAATTCGTTTGGGAAAACATCATTTGTCTCTATGGGTTGCCAGGGGTGCTGGTCACCGATAATGGAAAGCAATTCGCTGAGAAGCCTTTTAGCATTTGGTGCAAAGAATACAGAATAGCCCAGGTTTTCAGCTCAGTTGCATATCCACAATCAAACGGCCAAGTTGAAAGGATGAATCGAAGCATAGTTGAAGGAATCAAAGCCAGATTGGGAAGGCATGAAAGCAATTGGCTCGAAGAGTTGCCAAGTGTTCTATGGGCTATAAGAACAACCGAAAAAACAAGCCACAAAAGAACACCTTACAGCTTGGTTTTTGGATCTGAAGCCGTGATTCCAGCTGAAGTAGGAGTTGTAACCCAAAGAACAGTTAACTTGGATCCCGAAGCAAACAACAAAGAGACCATTTTGAACTTACAACTCCTAGAGGAAGCACGATTCAAGAAGCCAAATACAAACAAATGTGTTGGGATTGAACCCTAACAAAGGAACAGATAATGTAAAGCCAAAACCAGGTCACAACAAAGGATTCACAATAAGCAGCAGTTTACACTTTGCTCTCCCCTTGAAAGTGAGTTATAACATCTGATGGTCTCTAACTGCTGTGCCCTTTTCTACTGCTGATATGATCCTAAAGACTGCTGAAGACAAACTCTGTTGCTCTATCTACTGCTGTCTCTTAAGTGCTGCTGAAGACACAAACACTGCTCATTCAAGGACTGATCACCTTTGAAGAAAGCACTGATGTTGTTGTTAAGCATCAGTGCTTAGGCTACAACAGTGGAACGTGAAGCAGTTGTTTCCTCATGTTTTGTATTATTATTACAATCAGTTGTTAGACATCAGTAGTTTGTGTAAGGACAGTAGATATAGTTTGTTAGGCTGTTAGACGTTGCTTTCATGGTGACGTCAGCTGAGATTCCTCAGTGGTTTGGTTTGCCTATAAATGTGACAGTGCCCTGTACTGTTACATTTGATTGACTGAGCGAGTTCTTCTCCTCTAGTCCAATCCTTTCATCTTGTGTGCAACCATCCTTGGGGCATCAGGCTGAGGGGGAGCTTAGTATGTAAGCATATCTGTAAATCTTTTGCTTTGATCTGTAAATCATTCGACTCTATGAGAAGCAATTGTTTATCATACTACTTTCTCCTTTGATTGTGTTTACAAAGCTTGTTTCCATTTCCGCTGCACTTAAACTGGTCATATCTATTTGATTTGTTCAAAACAGACAAACAAACACAATAATGAGAGCCTCCGATCCTAACAATTGGTATCAGAGCCTGGACAGTCAATTTCGATTTAACAGTCAAATTGACATAACAGTTCGGCTCGAAATCCATTGATACTAAGGTTGGTTGTATTTTGTTGAAAAACAGAGTATCGAGTAAATCATGTTCAAAATGGTTATTCAAAAACTCTGTAAATCAATCAAGATGTCATATGACACACAAATTTCATACAACAAGTGATTTCATGCATAATACACTCATGGTTTCTAGATCTGAAAGTATATCTGTCAAATTATGAGAATATTTCTTATTTTCTAAATTGATTTCAACTGTTGTTATGAAAAGTGTGATGTCACCCTTTTAAATGCTAAAGTAAGTACCTCAGATTAGCAAAACTCATGTTCATAAAAACATCTATGTTTTGCTAACATGAAAAGAGGGAAATTAAAACTTTAGTTATCCAGATCTTATGTGTTGAAAACAGGTTGAGTTACTCAAAAGAACAAAATCAACTATGTTAAAATACATTAAGAATACTCACAAAAACTCCGAAGTGTGTTCATCTCAAAACTTCTGAAGTCAGAAGAAAAGAGTATAAACATAAAACACTGAAGAGTCAAAGTGTAGGGTAATAATGGTCGTTAAGCAACTATGTGCATTCATCTGTTCAGAAAAGGGTTTTTGATTCCAGTGAATGAATTACAAAGAGAATCATGTTTGCAATCAACTGACAAAGAAAATGGTACCATACAGTGGTCAAAATATGTTCAAAGTTTTCCTACCACTATTGTCAAAACCACTGACCATTTTCAAAAACTTGAGAATGATATGATTATGTGTGTGTATTGAATTTATACCAAATCCTTTTGATGCTGCCCTCAGGAAGTCCTTTAATCATTTTTTTTCTCAAAGGATTTTCTTGAAATAATCAGGATATATTGTTCATTTTTTTTAGGAATAATATATTTGGAACTTTTGCTTGTTTTTGTTGGCAATAGTCTCAGCTCCTGTCAGGATGTAATACCTTATTTTTGGTGGTATCTGTGTCCTCTTAAATGGGTCAAAAGGAAATGGTGCATATGTCATGATCATGTCTTACTCAGGTCTGTTCCTAAATTTTCATCAAAATTGATTGCAAACTGTGCTTAAAATACTAAGGTACTCATGTTTTAATTAAATATTAAACTAAAATGAGCTGCCTCAGTAAAAATCTTCATCATCTGGGGTGTCAAACCACTGTCTTTCAAAATTGACATGTGGCAAAAACCTTAAATGAAAATTGTCAAAAAAAAAAAAAAAAAAAAAAACTGTTGCTGAAACACCTGTCCTTCAAAGATTTGTACCATTTACCCTAACAACTGCTTTGTTTCAACGTCTGATCTCTAAAACACTGTCCACTGCTGAAAGTTAACCACTGGTTCCTCATTTTCTTAAAAAGCACTGATGATCAAAATCAGTGTCTTATCCACTGATATGCTATCAACTGATAGTAAAAATCATCCACTGCCCATAATTTTTACCGTTGTAACCACTGATGCTTGATACATCAGTGGCTCTTAAAACAACTGTTCTCCATAATTCATCTATCTTATCAGTAGTTGACACGTGGTCAGTTTTTAGCCCTCAGATCGAAATAACCGCTGCCACATCAGCGATCATTTTTTTAAATAAAACCCTGCCCTAAACCCCAAACAGGGTTTTACACTGTCGAATTGAATTCCAAAAATTCTCTTCACATAGCAGTTTCCAACCCTTCTTCTCAAAACCTCCAAAATCATTCTCCGATTCTTCTTCATCAAAATGACGAAGTCAAAAGGAAAATCAAAATCAAAACCCACATCACCACCACCTTCAACTGAAGCCGTTCAAACGGCCGAAGAACCCATCGAAATACCATTCAAACAATCTCACAACTATCTGGGTTTACTCACAAAACCTACTGATAATCACACCTTTGACACCATCATAGAGTCATTATCTGCATCAAAGTACAAAACTTTGTTAACAGCAAATGCTCCCATTTATCTGCAAACCCAGAGAGAGTTTTGGAAAAAGGCGTCGCTTGAAAAACAAGACGGAAAAGTCATAGCCATTAACTCCTTGATACAGGGTAAAGCAGTTCAAATAACCCCACAGTCGATCTCCGAAGTCTTTAATCTCAATGATCAGAAATGTAAACTCTCTTTTGAGAAAGCTGAGATGAAAACTGATTTCGTAAAAAGGGGATATGCAGAAGAATCAAAGGTAGATACCCTACAAAAGGGTTATTTTCCATCTGCACCCTGATTTTTATTTCACACACTTCTGATGTGTGCTTCGAATAAAACAACATCTTTCAACGAAATACCATTAAAAATTCAATGCCTGGGTTATGCTATTTTGAATAATCAGGACTACAACTACTCCCAGGAGATTTTCAATGACATGGTGAAAAACGTTGAAAGTAAAGCATTTTTACTTTTTCCAAGATTTTTGAGCTACTATTTTGAACATAAATTTGAAAAGAAAAATTTTAATTTGCTAAAACAGGGTGTCCATTGTCAAATAAAAAGTTTAACAAAAGAAACATTTTCAAGGATGATGGCACCAATAAAAACAAAAGCAGAGATACCTGAGCAGATTTTAGCGGTTACAACTGCACCTCAGGTATCAGCTGCTGAGCCCACTGCTCCAGGTGATCATAGCAGCACTCCCACTGCTTTGAAACCCACACCTGACATAACCAAAAAGACCAAAAAGAAAACATCCAGAAAACCCACCAAACCCAAAACAAAGGCAACTCTGGAAGATGAGATCCCAGAGGAAATGCCTGTGACAACACAAAAGTCACCACAAACCACTGCTGCTACTTCCTCACAGCAGTTGGAAGAAAGATCTCAACCCATGCCTAAAACTCCTCCTGCATCCTCACAAAAGGATCAGGTTGTAAGCACAGGGACACCACAATATGAAGCTCTGAATCCACTTGGATCCATCTTCCTCAGTCCTGATCCCAAGGACATGTCTCTTTCAACCCCCATCCCCTCACCAATAATAATGCCACAATCCATGCTATCTCTGTTGCATGCAGCTGCTATTGCACAGACACAAACCAGTTCCTCTCTATCACCTATTACTGAGAGTATACATCAACTAGTAACTGGGTCTGATGCTACTACTCCTGCTATCCCAGCAACAGTTGAGGAGGTTACACTGCAGGAGTTACAAGTAACTCTTGTCAGTAGTTCAAGTGGGGCAGCAACTACAAATGTTGGATCAACAGGTCTACATTTGGACAGTTGTTTCATAAGTAAGACTCCCTTGAAGGCAATTTCTTCCATGGCAACTTCGGTGACCACCAGTGAGTTGGATCTAACCACTGGTACCATTAAAGGTTTATCGAGTGCCAAAGAAAGAAGTCCCCAGTACCGAGAACAAGGGGCATCAATGGATGATTTTTGGGACTCAGTTCCTAAGTCAAACATTGATATAACCACTACAAGTGGGGATTCAGATGATCCCAGTAAAATGGGTGATGATTCAAGATATCTGGAATTGACGGGCAGAGTGGAAAAACTTGAAGAATCAGTTTCTGAAATAAAAGAGATGGTGCAGGAGATTTTAAAAGCTCAGAAAGCACAAGCCTCTGCTGTTCCTGCTCAAGCATCTGCTCCACAACAAGCACCTGCTGCAAATGAGCTTTGGAATATTTTTCAACCCATGCTTGAAGCACAGCAACTTATGGCTGACAAAAAGCATGCCATTCAAGTACAAATGCTGACCAACATGGTTGAATCAAGGTTCAAGGATACTCAAGCAGATATCAAGGCTATTAAGGCCAGTATCCAAATTGCCACTGGCAAGGCTCCTTCAGCTTTACTATTCTTTGATGACCCCCTTGCAGATAATGCCAAAAAGGGGGAGATATTGAAGCAAATGAAGAAAAAGGGAATTGAACATGGCATTCATATTGAACCTGAAAAAGAAAAAGAAAAGGAAAAACAGGTCTCAAAACCTGTTAGCCAAACAGCTGATACAGCAGCAGTTACAAAAACTGCTGCAGCAGCAGTTACAAAAACTGCTGTTAGTAGCCAAACAGCTGCCATATCATCAACACTCACACCCCCAACACACACCACTCTACCACACACCACTACAACTACTGCTCCACCATCATCATCTACAATCATACCATCACCACTGCCTCCTGTCATAAAACAGAAGACAACAGATGTTACAACATCTGTTGTAATGACAACAGTGATTGAAGCACCAGTTGTTTCAACCACTGCTATCCAATCTACCACCACTGCTCCACCCAAAACATCATCTGCTCCTTCTTCATTAAAAAGGAGAAGGAAACTCATATCAGATGTTGATTCACCACCTTCATCACCACCTCTTTCATCCCCTGCTCAAAAGCAGAAGACAACTGCTGACATATCAGCAGTTGTTAGTCAGTCATCCACCACTGCTCTCACCTTTCATACTTCACAACCAAGGCTCTTCAACAGAATAAGAAAACCAATCACTGCCGATGAGGGTATACATGATCCTAATGCTGCAAAATATCCACTGGAACTTGAAGCCATCAAAAATGAGATGAGGCAATTCTATACAAAAGAGGATCCTTCAAAAAGAAGATTCTCCTCACTCATAGGCTACATGCCACCAGAGGATATGGATGATTACCTCAAACTCAAGGCAAGGCAGGCTAAAGCAAGAGCTAAATTTGAAAGTAAACGTGAAAGTCTAAGCGAAGAAGCCACTGCTAAAAGACTGGATTTCTTCCTTGAAAAGGTAAAACAGATGGAAGAATTTGCACAGGAACTAATCAAAGAAAAGGCTGAACAACGCAAAGAGCTAAGAAAACAATATCTTGCCTACATTATGAAAGAAAAATTCTATCCTGCTGAAGAAAAACAGTTTGAAGAATGGCCAATAATCGCTCTAAAGCATGAGGCTGAGAGGATTGACAGAATCAAGAATGATTCTACAAAGAAGAAAAATCCTCCAAACTGGAACAAATTCAAAAAGCTCATTGCTGACTTCACTGCTGAGTATAAAAGAAAGAAAGAGGAGCTGGTGGATGCAAAAATAGACTCTGCTGAAGCCATATTAAAATGGTCAAGACAGCAGACTGATGAAGCCTACAAAAGGCTGAAGAAAAGAAAGACATCTGTTTCAGGCACTTCTAAGAAGCAAGAACAAATGATGAAGCTTGAACAGAAGATGGGAAACCTCGACACACTGTTCCGGTCTACTTTTGCAACAAATCAAGAAGAAGGAGAACAACTGACTGAAGAAGAGGTAATAGAAAAGGAAGCAGAGTACTTCAAAGATACCATCACGAAAATGGGTCTAAAAGAAGATACTTCAACAAAGCTTCAGAGCCTTTTTAAGGCATTAAACAAACCTGCATCTCCAAACACTGCAACTGACATATCAGAAATTGAAAGGCAAGAGCTTATTGAAAGAGAAACTGCAGAAGACATAGCTGCAGCAAATGATGTCATTGAACAAACTTTCAAAAGAATGTCTGAAAGTCTGCAGTTGTTTTCAAGGCCATTATCCCTCAACTCATCTTCAAATAAGTCTCTCCCAAGAAACCCACTTGGCTTTAAAATACTAAAGCGGATGTCTGATCAAAAGACTCACGTATTGACCTTGGTCAGAGCCAATGGCGATGTGAAGCATATATCAAGGAAAGAAGCACTAGGCCTTAGTGTTCAAGATTTGCAGGATCTCCTTGAGCTTACACTGTGCAGGGATGAGGATGACCAGAGTGCAAAGGAATTTGAAGCTGAATTCAAAGAACAAGCTAAGGCACTCTTGATGAGAAATAAAGGTCCTGAATAATGAAAGGTTTTGGCATTATCTGTTCCAGGGGGAGATTGTTGGGATTGAACCCTAACAAAGGAACAGATAATGTAAAGCCAAAACCAGGTCACAACAAAGGATTCACAATAAGCAGCAGTTTACACTTTGCTCTCCCCTTGAAAGTGAGTTATAACATCTGATGGTCTCTAACTGCTGTGCCCTTTTCTACTGCTGATATGATCCTAAAGACTGCTGAAGACAAACTCTGTTGCTCTATCTACTGCTGTCTCTTAAGTGCTGCTGAAGACACAAACACTGCTCATTCAAGGACTGATCACCTTTAAAGAAAGCACTGATGTTGTTGTTAAGCATCAGTGCTTAGGCTACAACAGTGGAACGTGAAGCAGTTGTTTCCTCATGTTTTGTATTATTATTACAATCAGTTGTTAGACATCAGTAGTTTGTGTAAGGACAGTAGATATAGTTTGTTAGGCTGTTAGACGTTGCTTTCATGGTGACGTCAGCTGAGATTCCTCAGTGGTTTGGTTTGCCTATAAATGTGACAGTGCCCTGTACTGTTACATTTGATTGACTGAGCGAGTTCTTCTCCTCTAGTCCAATCCTTTCATCTTGTGTGCAACCATCCTTGGGGCATCAGGCTGAGGGGGAGCTTAGTATGTAAGCATATCTGTAAATCTTTTGCTTTGATCTGTAAATCATTCGACTCTATGAGAAGCAATTGTTTATCATACTACTTTCTCCTTTGATTGTGTTTACAAAGCTTGTTTCCATTTCCGCTGCACTTAAACTGGTCATATCTATTTGATTTGTTCAAAACAGACAAACAAACACAATAATGAGAGCCTCCGATCCTAACAAAATGATGGAAGCTTACTACAACAAAAGAGTCAAGCTTGAACGCTTCAAGCCAGGAGACCTGGTACTTAGAAACAATGAGGCTGGTAAAAAAGAGAACCAAGGAAAGCTTGGCCCTAAATGGGAAGGGCCATATACAATCCTTGAAGCACACAAGGGCGGATCCTATAAGCTAGCCAACACAGAAGGTAAAAAGCTTCCAAGACATTGGAATGGAAAGACCCTTAAAAGGTTCCATGTCTGATCAAGAAAGATTGGTTTGTATTCCACAAGTTGTATTTCTAGAGTTGTCCTATGATCACTTTTTTGTAAAACAATATCTCTTGAATGAATGATGATGTTTTATCAAATTTGTTTTTCTATCATAAAAATCAGGTTGACAACCTAGCAAAAAACTCCATGGCAAGGGCCATGTAAGGGGATGAGCTCCCAGGCCATATCGCTCAATAGGTTCAAGGGTTAAGTGAACCTATATAAGGGGTGAGTTCCTAAATCAATACAACTCCATGAGACTTATAATCAAAAACAAAGTTGTCTCATAGAGGGGTACGAACAGCCCACACCAAATGTTCCTTAAGCCTTAGAAAAATTATCAAAAAACAGGCTTACAAAATGAAATCAAACTAAGGAAAGCAATGAATAGGATAGGTGCTATGTCTTCTTGTTAAAAATACCAAGGCTAAATGACTGCAGCACTGAACCCTTTAAAGTATAAAAAACATAAAGACAACACAAACCTAACAAAGACAAAAAGATAAAGAATGACTTAAGTAACAACACAACAACACGGTAAAAGGTTGCATACAACCCAATCTCAAAAATACAAACTAAGACATCAAGTCACAAAAATAAAGTAGTAACCAGAAACCTTGAAGGCTTCAAGCTACAAACATTCAACAAAAGCCTTGAAGGCTTGAAGCCAAGCAAGCTGCCTTACAAAAACAGGCACCAACACAAGAAAACACAACACAAGGCAAGTAGTAGAAACTTAGTAACATAAGAAAAGAAGCCTTAAAAGGCTTCCAAGCATCCAAACAAGTTAAAACAAACCTTAACGGTTTGCAAACCTACGAATTGTCCAAATGACCATCAAGGCCAAACCACAACCACAAAACAGGAACCTTAAGGGTTCCTACAAAACCTAAAATTGTTCAAAGTAACATCCAGACCATTAAATTGTTTAGTAATGCTAAGAAAGCTACGAATATTGTTCAAGCATCAACAACATGCTTAGAAGCCCCGGAACCATCACCCTTAACCTTCTTGGCCTTCTTTGACTTCTTAGCCTTTGATCCACCATCACCCCCGACAGCTGAACCTTGGAGGCTTGCTTCCTTAAATACATCGGCATCATCTAAAAAAGTTTCATCACTATCTCCTGAACGAGAATGTTTCTTGGACAGGGAATCAAACACTTCAGCACAACCTTTTTCATTAAGCCCAGTCGGTTTCAATTCCTGTAAAACAGAAAGAGGTTTACCAAAGAAATTAGCAACTTGACTTACATATGGGTAAGCCAACCTCTCCATCTGCTGGACAGATGCCTTAAACACTTCGGAAGCATCAGGGCGGAAAAGGGGAGATTGCTTCAAAGCCTGGCCAGACTCGTGAAGTTTAAAACTATAACAACCCTCCTGAATATTTTTCGACACCCTAATATATTTTAAAATACCCCTATATATCTTAAAATACACCTCGTATGTGAAAACCGAGCCCAAAATATAAAATATCATAAAAAATAAATAAAGAACAAGAAAATTAGGGTTCTGGCAGGCCGCGTAAGATTAACCACTAGCTTACGCGGGCCGCGACAGATATAAGATCCGGCGAGCCCCGGTGGTGACACGTGTCAACACGTGTTGAACCTATTCGTGACCCGGATCACCTACGCCTAGACCCCCTACTACGCGGGCCGCGTAGCCCGAGGTCTAACCTTACGCGGGCCGCGAGAAAACGAAAAATCAGCCCTATAAATAGAGGGCATCGGGCCTTCAGTCAGTTCGCTCATTTCTTTTCTCTCTCGATGAATTACTACATAGTAGGCATAATACTCGGGTATTATATCCCCCTAATTAACGAAGTTCTGCCCCAATGTAAGTATTATAACCCCGGTTACGTATTAGATACGCTGCCCGATTGATCCAGGGTTCCGTAACGGCTGCTGAGGTTCTGCCCGACGTAGTCGTTGGAATGCCGTCTCGGGGGAGGGTATAACTAATATAAATAATGGGTTATTATACTAGCATATGTGCATTGTGTAAATTATAGATTATCACCAAGAAACCTTAGAAGAAACCTAAGTCAGCAATGTGAGTAATCTCCTTTTTGTAAATTGTTTTTACAAAACCTTAAATGTTTTACAATGCTATTAAGCAATGATTGAGTCTTTGTAGTTCTTCAATTACTGCCGGTATGTTGGGGTTTTGTATACAAAATGTGGAACACGTTACCATTGGACAACGAGTTAGCCAATGTGTAATATGACCCACCAGTCAGGATTGACAATACTGAATGAGTAATTGTGTAGAAATAAACAATGTGATTGCTCTCAATACTGTTAAGAATAAAATGTTTCTTGATTAAACTGGGATTCACTCACTAGTATTTCCCACTGACAAATATTTTTAAAACGCGTTTCAGGTAACAAAATGTAAAAGCCAATTAGAAGAAAGCCAGCTGGAGAGCACTGACGGCTTGGAAAAATGTGGCTATAAAAGTTACCTAAAAGACGATGTTTTAAATTCAATAAAATAGGGTTTATCCCTATAAACATGTTGTAATAAGAAACTTGGGTTTTACCCATGTGTTTATTAAATATGGTGGTTTTACTCTGATAAACATTTCCTAACTACGGTCCTGATGAAATTTCCGCTGCCAAATTGATAAATAATGATACCACCAAAAACTAGTCTCGCGGTCGCCCGTTCCCGAGACAGATAGGGGGCGGGGGTTGCGACAGAAGGTGGTATCAGAGCTAAGCCACTGATTTAGCCACAGAAGTGTTCTGCTGACATCAATATATTATTCAAATTGTTAGGGAATTAATTATGGAAATACGTACATATCTGTATTTTACTGTTGTGTGTTATTTGACTATTTGTTAGTTTTCAGTATGAGTGATCAAGGACCCTCAGACGTGTATCGTCAATTGTTCGAGTCACCTAGGAGTGAAGGTACCTCTTCATGGCTTGCCCTCTCTAGGTATGCTGCTGATAATGAAGAATGGATGTTTGTCTTTAAAGCTCAGTCTGAAGAGTCATTCCCTCATAAAAAGAGAGGATGGTTCAGTAAGGGAGCATTTGAGCGTAGGAAAAGAATGCGAAAGTTGCAACAGCAAAGGGTCCTATCAGCCGCTAAGCGAGAGTCAGATACCCATACACAGGATATGCTTAATAGAAGCCTAGCTAATTTTCATATCCTAGCAACAACAGCTGCTGACCCAAACCTGGAACAACTAGTAGCCCCACAACCCTTACCTTTATTCCCCACTCAGCCGATGGAGATAGAGAATAACCCTGAAAATCAAGTAGAAATACATGATTTCAACCCTGAGGAGATACCTAGGATACCAGCCCCTAATCCCTTAGACCCAGATTATGATCCATGGTTCGATGATCATAGGGATTATGTGCTGCGCTACCACCTAAATGATGAACCCATGCCGAACTTAGCAGCCTATCCAGGTCTGGACCCTCTAGATCCCTATTACTACGACAACGATGAATACATTAGGGAGATCTTAGAGAATCCATACCCTTAGGAGAATCCCATGCCCCAGTACCCAGACCCAGTACCAGCACCTGCACCCCCAATGAGTGCAGATAATGTGCATGAGCTCCGAACTTTCGGAGAAGACATCTTAGAGAGTAGTGAGAGGATGAGGCAGGTAGGAGAGCGACTCGTCTGGAAGTACGACGAGCGCAATATGGATTACTAGATGAACCCAGACCAGTAAAGGAGGTAGCGGAGTTGGTAATAATAATAATAATATAATAATAATAATGGAAATATATATATATATATATATATATATGTGTGTGCGTGTGTGTGTGTAATAATAATAATAAATGTTGTAGTATAGACCACTCCATGGTTAGCGATGCATAGTAGTATTGTACTGTAATTTTTAATTTCTAGTATTAGTGTGTATTTGACGCATACTATAATAGAAAGAGTAAAGTCGCAATGTTCGACGCTTTTGGTTAATTTGTGTGTTGTGTGGTTTTTACCTAAATTATTAATTATTTTGTGATATTAATAATTGGTAAATGTTTAAAATCAAGATGGACGACGAGGTAAATCAGGAAAACCAGAATAACGATAACCAGAGTAACATTAACTTGGTTAATGACAACCCGAACAACAATAATAATGGAAACCAAGTGGATAACAGTGCCATGCAGCATATAGTGGCACAAGGGATAATAGATGCAATGCCATATATTATCAAAACAGTTAAGGAAGCGGAAAATAAAAGTAAACATGATAGTAAGCGACCCTCTAAACCTGAAAACAACGTAAACAATGGACCCGTACTTCAAGTGCCCATTCCCAAAAGAAGGAGAACCGTGTCTTACGGTTGTTCTTATAAAGAATTCTGGTCTTGTAAACCAATGGAATTCTCGGGCAATGAAGGGGCCGTTGCTGGATAGAAAAGACTGAGGCAGTCTTAAGAATAAGTAAATGTGCTGAAGAGGATAAGATAATGTCTGCTTTAAATCTGTTTAAGAATTTAGCACTAGAATGGTGGAACACTATCCTCCAGTCTAAGGGAAGTGATAGGACTTACAATATGGAATAGGAGGAGTTTAAAAACATGGTAAAAAGGAAATTTTACCCTCCTAATGAAAAAGAACAGATAGCAAACAAATTCCTAAACCTTAGGATGATTGGAGTAGATAGTAAGGGTTATACTACATTATTCTTTGAATATGCCATAATAGTACCAACCCTTGCTTCACCTGAACCAGTTTTAATCTCCCGTTACATCTGGGGATTAATTGGAGAGATTAGACATGTAATCAAGGCAGCTAGACCTCAAACTATAGAAGAAGCTGTAGAACTAGCTAACACCTTGACAGATGAATTAGTTCGTACACGAGAAGAGGATCAAAGGAGGAACCTAACCCAGAAGCTTACTCAAGAATTCCGTTCTGGAAATTCTAACCGTGGGAGAAATGTAGGTTCTACCTCTGCACCCTACTGTAAGTATTGCAAAAGGAAGCATTCAGGAAGATGCTCCATATACTGTAACTTTTGTAAAATATTTGGACACAAGGAGGAAGACTGCAGGAAGAAACCTAACAACAGGATATGCTACAACTACGGAGAACAAGGTCATATCAAGCCTAACTGTCCAAAGTTAGCTCCAGCCGCTAATACCAAGAATACTAAAACTGCTAAAGCATTTGTTCTGACTGCAAAAGAAGTAAAGAGGATCCCGGATGTGATCACTGGTATGTTTTTAGTTAATGATGTTTTTGCTAAAGTATTATTTGACTCTGGTGCGAACCAAAGTTTTATTAATACTTCATTTTGCAAACTTCTTAATCAATCATTAACTAAACTCCCACAAGAATGTCTAGTAGAGACAGCAAATGGGGAAACCATTAGGATTTCTGAAATCTTGCAGGGAGCAAGAATAGAAATTTTAAATCAGAAATTTATAGCAAACCTTTACCCCATGAATCTGACAGGATTTGATGTTGTGTTAGAAATGGATTGGTTAATAGCCAATAAAGCCAGTATTTTATGTGATCAAAAGTCAATTCAAGTAAATTCACCAAGGAGTGAAAAGATCACAATTAAAGGTAATAAGTTCTCTAAATCCGTAAAATTCATCTCTGTGATGAAAACGGCAAGTTATATAAGAAAAGGATCATTAGTGTATTTAATTTCTATAATTACTAACACTAAAGGAAAAGAATTAAAGGATATTCCAGTAGTATCCCAATTTTCAGATGTATTTCCAGAAGAGCTACCAGGGCAACCTCCAGACAGGGAAGTTGAATTTAGAATCCATTTGATACCAGGAACCGCACCAATTGCCAAAGCACCTTACCGTTTGGCACCCGCAGAAATGCAAGAGCTGAAGAAACAGTTAGATGAATTATTGGAGAAAAGATTCATACAGCCAAGCTCATCGCCATGGGGAGCACCGATTTTGTTCGTTAAAAAAAAAGACGGATCAATGCGTATGTGCATTGATTACCGTGAATTGAACAAAGTCACGATTAAGAATCGGTATCTATTACCAAGGATAGATGATATTGTTATTTATTCTAAAAGCAAGGAGGAATATGCAGCCCATCTGCACGCACTTCTAAGTTTATTAAGAAAAGAAAAGCTTTATGCTAAGTTTTCGAAATGCGAGTTTTAGTTAGAACAGGTACAATTTCTAGGACATCTAGTCAATCATGAAGGAATTCATGTAGATCCCACCAAGATCGAGGCGATTACCAAACGGAAAACCCATGAGTCACCAACTGAGGTTAGAAGTTTCTTAGGATTAGTTGGTTATTATAGAAGATTCATTCGAGATTTTTCTAGAATAGTCATTCCCTTAACTAAGTTAACCTGTAAATCCATTAAGTTTGAATGGGGACCAAAACATGAAGAAGCCTTTAGAATTCTTAAGCAAAGATTAACCCATACACCCATACTAGCGTTACCAGAAGGAACTGAAGATTTTGTAATCTATTGTGACGCTTCTAAGTTAGGTTATGGGTGTGTATTAATGCAACCTCAAAAGGTTATAACTTATGCCTCTAGACAACATAAGAATCATGAAGAGAATTATTCAACCCATGATCTAGAGTTAGGAGCTATAATTTTTGCCCTTAAAATTTGGAGACATTACCTTTACGGTAGTAAGTTTACCATATTCACCGACCATAAGAGGTTAAGGTATGTTTTGGGGCAAAAGGAATTGAACATGAGACAAAGACGCTGGATGGAGATACTTAGTGATTTTGATTGTGATATCCAGTATCATGCAGGAAAGGCAAATATAGTTGCTGATGCTTTAAGTCGAAAGTGTCATGATAAGCCAAAAAGAGTACGTTCTCTTAAGTTAAATCTGCAAATAGATTTAAATGATCAGATTAGAAAAGCACAAGAATCAGTAATCAAGGATGATACTGAAAAATTGAAAGGAATGATTAAAGAATTAGAACAAGGAATAGATGGAATTTGGAGATTCCATAAGAAAAGAATGTGGATACCTAAATTAGGAAACCTACGTCACCGTATATTAGAAGAAGCCCATAAGTCTAAGTATACGATGCATCCTGGAAATGATAAGATGTATCAGGACTTAAGAAAGAATTTTTGGTGGATAGGAATGAAAAAGGATATAGCAGCATATGTCGCAAAGTGTTTAACCTGTTCATAAGTCAAAGCTGAACATCAGAAACCCTCAGGATTATTGCAACAGTTAGAAATGCCTGTTTGGAAATGGGAATTAATAACAATGGATTTTGTTACTAAATTACCCAAAACCAGGAAAGGTAATGATACAATCTGGGTGATTGTAGACAGGCTAACCAAGTCAGCTCATTTCCTACCAATGAAAGAAACTTTCAGTATGGAACAGCTAGCTAAATTATATGTAAATGAAATAGTTTCATTACATGGAATTCCTCTATCAATTGTTTCTGACAGAGATATTTGTTTTACCTCACATTTTTTGACAAGTTTCCAAAAAGCAATGGGAACCAAGTTGAATCTAAGCACCGCTTATCATCCTCAAACGGACGGACAAAGCGAAAGGATAATTCAGACAATGGAAGATATGCTTAGAGCTTGTGTAATTGATTTCGAAGGTAATTGGGACGATCATTTACCATTGATAGAATTTTCTTATAATAACAGTTATCACACAAGTATCAATGCTGCACCATTCGAAGCACTTTACGGACGAAAGTGTCGAACACCAGTCTGTTGGGCTGAAATTGGAGAAAAGCAACTATCTGGACCTGAGATAGTACAAGAAACAACAGACAAGATCATTCAAGTCAAGGAACGACTGAAAGCAGCACGTGATCGACAAAAGCCATTGGAATTTCAAGTAGGAGATAAAGTGTTATTGAAAGTCTCTCCCTGGAAAGGAGTGGTAAGATTTATCAAAAGGGGAAACCTAAGCCCCAGGTATGTTGGACCTTTTGAGATTATTAAAAGAATAGGACCTGTAGCCTATCAGCTACAACTGCCAGAGGAAATGGCAGGAATACATGATGTATTTCATGTATCTAATCTCAAGAAATGCTTAGCTGATAAATCACTAGTAGTGCCTCTTAAGGATATAGAGGTAAATGAACAGTTAAAATTTGTAGAGAAGCCTCTACAGATTGAAGACAGGAAAGTTAAGAACCTCAAGCACAAGAGATTAGTTCTAGTCAAAGTGAAGTGGGACTCCAAAAGAGGACCAGAATATACATGGGAGCTTGAATCAGAAATGCAAAGGAAATACCCACACCTGTTCCAGTAGACCTCGAGGAAGAGTTCTAAAACAAGGTGGGGAGGATATAACAACCCTCCTGAATATTTTTCGACACCCTAAAATATTTTAAAATACCCCTATATATCTTAAAATATACCCCGTATGTGAAAACCGAGCCCAAAATATAAAATATCATAAAAAATAAATAAAAAACAAGAAAATTAGGGTTCTGGCGGGCCGCGTAAGACTCACCACTAGCTTACGCGAGCCGCGACAGATAAAAGATCCGGCGAGCCCCGGTGGTGACACGTGTTGAACCTATTCTTGACCCGGATCACCTACGCCTAGACCCCCCTACAACGCGGGCCGCGTAGCCCGAGGTCTAACCTTACGCGGGCCGCAAGAAAACGAAAAATCAGCCCTATAAATAGAGGGCACCGGGCCTTCAGTCAGTTTTCTCATTTCTCTCTCTCGATGAATTACTATATAGTAGGCATAATACTCGGATATTACATCCCCCTAATTAATAGTTCTGCCCCAATGTAAGTATTATAGCCCCGGTTACGTATTAGATACGCTGCCCGATTGATCCAGGGTTCCGTAACGGCTGTCGAGGTTCTGCCCGACGTAGTCGTTGGAATGCCGTCTCGGGGAGGGTATAACTAATATAAATAATGGGTTATTATACTAACATATGTGCATTGTGTAAATTATAGATTATCACCAGGAAACCTTAGAAGAAACCTAAGTCAGCAATGTGAGTAATCTCCTTTTTGTAAATTGTTTTTACAAAACCTTAAATGTTTTACAATGCTATTAAGCAGTGATTGAGTCTTTATAGTTCTTCAATTACTGCCGGTATGTTGGGGTTTTGTATACAAAATGTGGAACACGTTACGATTGGACAACGAGTTAGCCAATGTGTAATATGACCCACCAGTCAGGATTGACAATACTGAATGAGTAATTGTGTAGAAATAAACAATGTCATTGCTCTCAATACTGTTAAGAATAAAATGTTTCTTGATTAAACTGGGATTCACTCACCAGTATTTCCCACTGACAAATATTTTTAAAACGCGTTTCAGGTAACAAAATGTAAAAGCCAATTAGAAGAAAGCCAGCTGGAGAGCACTGACGGCTTGGAAAAATGTGGCTATAAAAGTTACCTAAAAGACGATGTTTTAAATTCAATAAAATAGGGTTTATCCCTATAAACATGTTGTAATAAGAAACTTGGGTTTTGCCCATGTGTTTATTAAATATGGTGGTTTTACTCTGATAAACATTTCCTAACTACGGTCCTAATGAAATTTCCGCTGCCAAATTGATAAATAATGATACCACCAAAAACTGGTCTTACGGCTGCCCGTTCCCGGGACAGATAGGGGGCGGGGGTTGCGACAAAAACCGGCAATAAGGCCTTGATGTTTCCCCATATTCAGCAGCTTCGTATAAACCTCTCCAAGGGCAAAGTTGAACTCATTGGAATGAAGGAGGTAGGTAACAACCTGGTGAAAGCCTTGCTCAATGAGCACTGGTTATCACCAGTGGCTTGAACAACTGAAGCCTTTAGACCGTCTTTCTCTTCATCAAAGGCCCTCTGTTGAACAGTGAAGGCCTCCCTATCAGCTTTTAGCTTCAACCGGTCAACTTCAAAACTTTTCTTGAGACCATTTATCTCAATCTCGTGCCTCCTTGTCATTTTCCTTCTTTGAAAAACCATCAATTTCCTTCTTCATTGCAGCCATTGAAGACTTCATCTTTTCCTTCTTCTTAGAAAACTCCTCATACTCCTGCATTCCCTTCTGAAAACGGGTAACACCCTCGGCTACCAAGGCAGAAAGGTTGCAGGAACTCAACATCAACCTTGATATAAAGTGATGACTTTCCATTTCGGATATAGCACCACGAACGCCAGGAGGAGCAAAGTGAGCTAACACATTAGCACAAACATTCGGATCTTTGAAACTATCACCAACCTTCACAGTCCAATCAGGAACATAAACTTCATCTTCGTTCAACCCTTCAGCGTCTCTGCCTGATGAACATTGAGTAGGAGTGGTCACAACCTTCTTAGTCGAAGCCTTCTTCTTACCATGAACAACTAACTTTTTCTCCTTCTCAACATCAACATCTTGACCTCCAGAAGCCTCAATATCATCACTTAATTCCACCGGATCAGAAGAAGTAGATTGAGGTGCACTCCTTAATAAATGGCGAGCAGAGCGACGGGTTGAAGCCTTGGGAGCAACAGGCTTAGTAAAACCCTTGACGTTAGAAACACTAACGTAGCCAGCATCCTCAAACCTCTGTTCTACACCCCTAGCAACAACATCATCCCCTTCAGCGACTTGAGCATCCACAAAAGCAACATCAGACGTGTCATCACTCTTGATAAAGTCCAAAGCAGACATAACTGCAAAACATTTTAAAAACAAAAAACAAATAAGCTACTAAATAAAGATACCATGAAAAGGCAGAACAGGGAAAATGCACACCCTGGCTATTCCTCATAAGAACCGGATCCCGGTTAGCCTTATCCCACAACTTGCTAATGTCACACCCTGGCTTTGCGGAAGCGTGGGTTTATTTTGGTGTGACTTCTTAATACCATAGCATAATCACAACAATGCTATATGAAAATAAAACCATGATGTTCATCCATTTAACAAGTTTTAAAAGTTACCAAGACAACATTGTTTAAAAATTTGACACTTGAAACAAACCTACAACCATGACATAAACAGAAACTTGTTCACAAAACATATCCAAAAGACATGAATAGAAACACAGTTTAAGACTTGTGACTCGTCCAGGCAAAAGTCACAATCCCTAAACTTGGATGACATCATTCTTCCTACGCAGCGTGACGACCAGTGCATACCTTGCCAGATCCACTAATTTCCTGAAATACATGTAAGATGAAAAATCAACATAAAGTTGAGCGAGTTCATGTAAAAGTGAGTATGTAAAACCTTTGTAATATGTTTGTATGTATGAAAAATCCCTGGTATGTAGCAAATAAGGAAAAAAAAAGAGATCACCATTGGGTTGCAAAACCAATGATATGTGTGAAGTGCTGTAGGAAGATTCAAACCTAGCAGATTTATGCGTCGGGCTCAAAGTCACCCCGAGGTCCGAACAGTGGGCCTGGAGTTGGGCTCGCTACACCCAGATAGATCTACCGCTAATGACCCTCGGTCCTACAATGAGGATTAATGGCCTCAAATTCCACGCCTACCCACTCACATGATCTAAGTAGTAAACCCTCCTTAAGCTAACCATACCATGTATAAAAGTCTGTAATAATTGTAACATGTATTCCACCCCCGAAGTATAAAAACTGAAAAATAGTTAAGAGAAAAAGGGGGACATGAACTCACTGAAGTGCGTCTCGAAATAGTCAATCCCAAATCAACCTGCTGCGTGACGACCTACACGTACTAACTTCTATTAGACGGATGGCCGTGCCTTGGCTTAGGGTTTAGCGTTTTGTTGGAGAAATAGTTAGGTAACTATTCCGTGTTCACACTTCTTATATATTAAATAAATATATTCCTTCCCAAGGATGGGGGTTTTAATACATGTGTGTTTTATAATTCCGAAAATATATTTTTAAGTCTCACTTGAAAATATATTTTAATCACTTGTCTAAAATATTCTAACTCCAAAATATACATATTTTTCCCAAAAAATATTATATTTTACTTCATACTATTTCCAAAATAATACTTTATCAAAATACCCATTTAAGAGGATTTTCCGAAAATACATAAGTTACATTTTTAAAGTTCGCGTTATATTACGATACTTATATAACTTAAATATTTATTTGTGATAGCGTGAGTATTATTTTGGAGTCGTGATTTCATAATATACTCCAGTTATATTATTTTTGCCCTAAAAATAATATATGCTTCACAAAATAATCACATAATCACACAAGCGTTTCATTATGAAATATATATTCTAAATATATATTTAACAAGTTTTATTTACGAAAATCCACCTCCGATACTTTGTAATTTTTGAAATAAAAATAATGGCGAAGTTTATTTTGAAAGCAAAGTTAAAAAAATATATTTTGTAAACATTTGTTTAGAAAAATATTTCTAAGTGTTATATTTCTGGACAAATTTCGCCAGAGTTTCCTCTGTAACTGGAGGTGTCCACGCTTACAAGCGTATCATTTTCTTTTCAAAATTTCAATCAACGATCATCAATCAACAATATAAAATATTTATTCATCAAACTAGACAAAATATGAATAATCATAAACTCATGAACTTGAATGTTTTGTAAAAATATGTAGTAACTTTCTAACATATTTAATAGATCTTGTTATCTTTAAAAATAAAATTAGTTTCTTAAAAAACTTTTTTTTTTAAGATCTTGAAGTTTCACAACTTCTAGTCATGATTTACCAAAAATATTTCTTGTTAAATTTTTCTTGTGACACAAGTGTTTACACTCTTGTTTAATCACTAAAATGCTTTTAGTTCACGTAAGATCCGGGTTTTAAACAAGGCTTGCATCTTTCACTTGGTTCTTCCGAAAAACCACTTATAGATCTTTAGATCTACTAGTTTAGAACCTTATTTTACAAGAAAAATTATGTTTACACAAGTTCATGTTTCATGGTGGATGGTTCCATCATCTTTTTACAACTCTAGCACTAACATACTACTAGTTCATGTTCTTGAACATGATCTAGTATGGTTAGATGATGATCCATCCCACTTCTAGTAACAACCAACATCAAATAATCACAACTAGACAAGTTTCACAAGATTTACACAACTAGTTTCTCTTTATCCACCATTAATCACTTATGTTCAAGACTTTATGTCATGTTCTTGTGTGTTCTTAATTTTTAACCATTACATCTACTATTAACCACTTTAAACAAGATCAAGAGGATGTTTAGAGGCACTTACTACTAGCTCAAGGCTAGGGAAGAAACAAGATGTAAACGAGGTGGATAAAAGAAATCTAGAGAGGTCCTTGCACTTCCGAAAGCACCGAGTTTGATTGTATGATCTTTAACACCCTTGGGTATGTATGGTTTGCTTGTAGGAGGCTTGATGGTGGTGGTATGGTGGTGTGGTGGTGGCGGACGGACAAGAGAAAGAGAGGAGAGAAGAGAGCTAGTTGAATATTGAGTTTTGATGAAAGAAGCTTATGGACTTGTAGGTTTATTTATAAACCAATTCTCCTTATTGTCCAACATGTTTAATGTTACTAAATACCCAACATTGTACCATTTAAATAATCAAAATAAGGCATGGGTGGGTCACCCTATGGTGACCGTCGCCCATGGGGGGGGGGGGGGGGGGTTAAGGGTTGGGTGGTGTAATGAGATAGTTAAGATCTAGTTAGTTTAGTTAGGATTTTAGTTAGGTTATTAGTGTGTAGTGTAATATAAAGGGTGTTAGGGTGTTCGGGGACCCTAACTAGCTCAGAAAAGTATAAAAAATGTTTTTTGGCAAAAATTTTATGTTCCGGGTAAAGTCCGGTTGTTCGGTTGGATATTGATCCGTTAAAGTGTCAAACAAAGCTTTAAGGTGTCGTTAATATTATTTTTAGTGACACAATAAATTCCCGACACTTTGGAAAGTGTCTAGTATTATTTTACCAAGTTTTTGCACTTTACTAGTTATGTTAAATGCTGAATTTTTGTTTAAAGTGCAGAATTTTGTAATTAAAGTATATTTTAGGCACTTCTGGGCACTATAACTATCACCTAGTGACGCAGTTTAATGATTCTCACCTCCCTACACTCCCTACCAGTGTAGTACTTTATTCCCAGCTCATATTGGCCTCAGAACAATGTCTGTTTTGGTGCTGGTAATGTCAGCATGTTTACTGGGTTATCCGTATAGTGTGCTAACTGTGCTTTTGTGCATCAAGGTTGTCACTAATGTTTGTGTGTAAGTAATAGAGTGACAGTATAAAATGTGATGCATGAGTATGTATGTATCAGAAATCAAGAAACAGTTTAACCACAATTGTAAGTAAGCACAGTAATTAAGCATTAATAAAATATTAATTAATTGTACGGATACCTGGTTTTGTGAGGGTTGTCACATTCTCCCCCCGTTAAATAAATTTCGTCCCGAAATTTTAGGCTCTGCTTCTAGTTGCAGGGGTCTTAGGAAATAAATGGGGGTATTTCTCTTTCATACGATCCTCACGTTCCCACGTGAATTCAGGCCCATGTCTTACATTCCATTGTACTTTGACGAGCTTGACACTACTCCTGCGTGTTTTGTTAACTTTCCAATCCGTAACCTCGACGGGTTCTTCGGTAAAGTGGAGCGTGTCGTCGATATGAACTTCGTCAGCGGGAATGATCATTGTCTCTTGTGTTGGACTCTTCCTCAAATTTGATACATGGAATGTCTCGTGAACACCATTGAGTTCAGCAGGTAGGTCCAATTTGTAGGCTACAAGCCCAATCCTTTGCAGGATTCTGAAAGGGCCAATGTAACGCGGATTCAGCTTCCCACGCTTTCCAAAGCATGCCACACCCTTCCAGGGTGTAACCTTCAATAAAACCATATCCCCAACTTGAAATTCCAAAGGTTTCCTCTTTGGATTTGCATAGGCTTTCTGTCTGTCGCGAGCCGCCTCGATGCGCTTTCGAATTTGTGCAATCTTGTCCGTCGTCTCTTGGACTATCTTGGGACCAACAAGTTGTCTATCGCCTGCATCAGCCCAGCATAAGGGTGATCGACATTTGCATCCACAAAGCGCTTCAAATGGCGCGGCTCCAATGCTTGTGTGGTAGCTGTTGTTGTATGAAAACTCGAACAATGGTAAATGATTATCCCAGCTACCACCTAGATCCATTACACATGCTCTCAGCATATCCTCCAATGTCTGAATAGTTCGTTCACTTTGTCCATCAGTTTGCGGATGAAACGCAGTGCTCAGATTCAACTATGAGCCAAAAGCTCCTTGAAAGGATTGCCAAATCCTTGATATAAACCTCCCATCTCTATCAGAGATAATCGAGAAAGGCACTCCATGACGTGCGACAATCTCTCTCATGTATATTTCCGCAAGTTTACTCGTGTTGTCTTTTTCTTTGATCGGCAAGAAGTGTGCGGACTTCGTTAACCGGTCCACTATTACCCAAATAGTGTCATGACCCCTTGGCGTTCTTGGCAACTTCATTATGAAGTCCATTGAAATCTGTTCCCATTTCCATTTGGGAATTTCAGGTTGTTGCAGAAGTCCTGAAGGCTTCTGGTATTCAGCTTTCACCTTGGCGGACGTTAAACACTTGCTAACATAAACAGCAACATCGCCTTTCATCCTAGGCCACCAATAATAATCCTTAAGATCTTGGTACATCTTATCCGCTCCTGGGTGGATAGAGTACCGTGATTTGTGAGCTTCTTCAAAAATAACCTTTCTCAAACCACCAAACAGGGGGACCCAAATTCGTTTCATGAAGCATAAAGTCCCTTCCTCGTTTGGTACCAACTGCTTCTCCATCCCACGGAGATACTCATCTTCAATATTCCTTTCTTTCAAAGCTTCTCTCTGCGCGGCACGAAAGCGCAAAGAGAGGTCTGTCTGGACAATCATCTCCAAAGCCCTAACCCTTATGGGCTTGATCCTTTCTTTTCGGCTCAGGGCATCGGCGACCACATTCGCCTTCCCTGGATGATACTTGATCTCGCAATCATAATCGTTCAACAGCTCTACCCAGCGTCTCTGCCTCATGTTAAGCTCTTTCTGGTTGAATATGTGCTGCATGCTTTTATGATCCGTGAAAATTGTATATCGCGTACCATACAAATAATGTCGCCAGATTTTCAATGCAAATACCACTGCGCCTAGCTCCAAGTCATGCGTGGTATAGTTTCTCTCGTGAACCTTCAACTGACGTGACGCGTAAGCTATAACCTTCTGGCATTGCATCAGCACGCAACCCAAACCTTGACGCGAGGCGTCACAATATACCACGAAGTCATCCGTTCCTTCGGGTAGAGATAAGATCGGTGTGTCACAAAGTTTGTTCTTCAATAACTAAAACGCTTCTTCTAGTTTTATTCTCCAGTCAAACTTCTTGTCTTTCTGTGTGAGCGCGGTCAGCGGTTGAGCGATTTTAGAAAAATCCTCAATGAATCTTTGATAATAACCAGCCAAACCTAAGAACTGTCGAATCTCGGTTGGCGTCTTTGGGGTCTCCCAATCCTTGATCGCCTCGATCTTTGTGGGATCAACATGAATTCCATTCCCATTTACCACATTTCCAAGAAACTGGACTTCGCGCAGCCAGAACTCGCACTTCGAGAACTTAGCGTATAACTTCTCCTTCTTAAGTAGCTCTAGAATAGCTCTTAAGTGTTGTTCGTGCTCGTCCTTTGTCTTCGAGTAAATCAGAATGTCGTCAATAAATACGATCACAAACTTGTCCAAGTACGGCTTGCAGACTCGGTTCATTAGGTCCATGAAAACTGCAGGTGCGTTTGTCAGCCCAAACGACATAACTAGGAACTCGTAATGTCCATAACGAGTCCTAAAGGCCGTCTTCGGGATACTTTCCTCTTGTATCCTTAGTTGATGGTATCCAGATCGAAGATCGATCTTTGAATAAAAGCTTGAGCCTTGCAATTGTTCAAAAAGGTCATCAATCCTTGGCAAAGGATATCTGTTCTTGATAGTCAACTTATTAAGCTCGCGGTAGTCTATGCACATAAGGAAATTACCATCCTTCTTTTTAACAAACAGAACCGGAGCTCCCCAAGGTGAGAAGCTTGGTCTGACGAATCCTTTGTCCAATAGCTCTTGGAGTTGTGTCGACAACTCCTGCATCTCCGAAGGCGCAAGTCTGTAGGGTGCCTTGGCTACAGGCGCGGCGCCTGGAACCAAGTCAATGTGGAACTCGACTTGCCTTTGAGGCGGTAATCCTAGCAAGTCCTCTAGAAAGACTTCCGGATATTCCTTGACGGCTGGAATGTCTTCGATCTTCGGTTCAGCAGCTTCCTTATCCACGATGTGTGCCAAGTAGGCAACACATCCCTTCTGCAAACACTTTCTAGCTTTCAGACAGCTAATAATCCTCAGCGGCGTATCATGCTTCTCTCCGTGCACTACGATCGTTTCTTCATCTGTCACAGGGATACGGATGGTCTTCTCATGGCAGACAATCTCGGCCTTGTTGCTCGACAACCAATCCATTCCCACTACCACATCAAAGCTTCCCAACTCGACAGGTAGCAGGTCTAGCGTAAATTCGTGTCCTCCCAATTCTATCACGCATCCTCTTATAACTTCACCCGTTTCAACTAGTTTCCCATTTGCCAATTCAATCGAGTACGGACCGTCTAACTTACTAGTGGCCAAACCAAGTATATTCTTAAATTCTAATGACACGAAACTATAATCGGCGCCAGTATCAAACAGAACAGATGCAAAATGTTGGTTTATCGGGAACGTACCAGTGACAACGTTGGGATCCTGGCGCGCTTCTCTTGCGCCGATGTTGAATACTCTCCCACGGGCTTGATTTAGTTTCGGGCATTCTTTCTTAAAGTGCCCAACTTCTCCACAATTAAAGCATCCTGACCCTTGGCCATTTCCATTCCCAGCTTGAGTGTTGTTTTGGTTGCGATTTCCATTTCCAGCTTGATTCGCAACGTTCCCACGGTTTCCATTTCCGCCATTATTCCCTTGCGGACGGTTCCTATTACCACCTCGGTTGTTGTTATTGAAACCTCTTTGGCCTCCCTGGCCAGCACTAACCCAGCAAGTATCCTTCAAGTGGCCAATTTTCCCACAAGCTTCACATGTCTTTGGTCCGCACCGGCCAGTATGATGGCGTTGGCATGTGTTACACTTGGCCAGTGTGCCCATATAACCTTTTCCTTTGTTCTCAGCACCGGTTGCAGCTCTAGCCAGTGTGTTTGACTCGCCCTTCTTGCTTACATGGCTGGTTCCTTGCTTGAAATTGGAAAACTTCCGCTTGTTTTCCCCAGACGACTCAGCATGTGTTTCTTTCTTCTTTGGTTCAACATTTGGAAACTTGTTCAACCGAATGGCCTCCTCAGTGAGCGCCACACTAAGATCGTTCGCTTCCGTGATCGTGGCAGGTTTGGACGTGGTAACCATACTCATTATTTGGGGAGCCAATCCCCAGATGAACCTTTCAACACGTTTAAACTATGGTGTGACCATGTACGGCACAACGTGAGATAAGTCATGGAATCTTTGAACATATTCTGCAATCTTGGGACCATCCATCCTTAAATGCCAGAACTCAGTCTCTAACCTTTGTATCTCAGCACACGAGCAATACTTCCTTCGCATTAACTCTTTTAACTCAACCCATGTCAACGCGTAAGCAGCAGCTTCTCCTAAAGTCTGCACTTGTAAGTTCCACCACGATAGGGCTCCATCCAGAAACAGCCCTGAGATGTAAGTCACTTGTTGATCGGGAGCGCATTTGCTCATTCTTAAGACAGAGTCTGTTTTCTCAGCCCACCTCACGAACGCAACAGCACCTCCGGTGCCGTCGAAGTTCACGGGCTTGCAATCGAGAAACTGCTTGTAAGTGCACCCTGCACATACGTTAGTATTTACAAATGGTATTAGCGGACGTGCTATAAATATCCAAATGTATTGTAACATGTCTCAAACGACTTAACATTACCATGTGGTGGATTGTTATTGTCGTTATTATTCGAATTGCTCCCGCTGGTTCCTCCATGTGAGGCTGCATACTGCGCTATGGCGGCAGCAATGATTCCTTGGAGTTCTGCCTCCCTGGTAGGCATACGTATCTCGCGTCTTGGTGGCATCTTCTAAAAGATGATCGTGTTGGTCAGGTCATAGTAAGTAAACAACATACGTACGTAATATCACATAACATCTCATGTTACAATTTAACCAAGCATATAGCATCACATGTTATAAAATGTATACAATCAATCCAACATCACATATAATGAGAATACTGCGATTGCGCTATCATAAATCGAGACCACAATAATGTTTACAAGTTTTGTATCTGTATCGTACATCACAAATGGCTAAGGGTCATATCGCCCATGCCCAATCTGGCTAATCCACTACGACAAGCAAAAGCTAAACATCAAAAGTCATGTCATCAAAATGCGGTCTTCCAAAAAGCTGTATAGTCTGCACAATCGCGGTCCTCTCACCAAAAGTCTACCTGCATAAAACCAAAAATATGCCTATGTTGATGGCGGCGGAGGAGGAGGAAAATGAGAATAGAGTAAGCGACGCATATTGTCACGACCCCCGATCCACCCTGGACGGAATCGGGAGCCGCGAACAGCCAAGTGGTACCGGTGATTATTTTGAAAAATATTGCAGCGGAAATTTCATCAGGACCGTGAGTTAGGAAAAATATCAGAGTTTAGAAACACCGGATTTTATTTATTAAATTGATGGGATAAACCCATGTTTTACAAAGGTAGCTTTAATAAGGGATAAACCCAATTACATAAAACAATATTTCTTAATTTGATTTAATTAATAGAATAAGCCACTTCTTGAAGCCTTTCAGTGCCGTATCCATCTTTTAGTCCAATCTACTGTAATTACCTGAAACGCGTTTTAAAAAGGTTTGTCAGCAGGAAATACTGGTGAATCATTCTATTTATTAAAACGACACATTTGTTATAATTTACAGTATTAAGAGAGATTACAATGTTTCTGATATCAACCAACTACCCACAGTATTTGTCACTCGACTCGTTTCTGTGACTATGGTCATATCCCCCATTGGCTGCCCCAATGGTGACGATTATAAAGTAATGTATACAAAACCCCACATACTGGCTGTAATTTGGTGATTACATATACTTAATCACTGTAATTATAACTTTGAAAATATTTAAGAATTTATAAAGCACTTTAAATAAAAGAGAATGACTCATATTATAAGCATGCAGATTTATACGGGCAGAGCTTAGCCTGTTGATTAGTCTTGTAACCTAGTGCATACGAACTCGGTAAGTAACTAATACAACATTTACGATAACTCACGAGATTAAAACCCTCACGACAAATGACAAAGTGCAATCACTTAAACATCCATCGGATTCACAACGAATGACAGAGTATTCCCCGAGTTTGGGTGGTACTCAAACATCCTGTCGGAATCACAACTAATGACAAAGGATAGTACTTAAACATCCGGTCGGATAGTTTCAATTGATCGGATATTGAATCGTAGCAGCGATCGAGTTAATACCCGGTATCGTAGCAGCACCCCGTTATGCTAATTTGTGATTTTGAGCAGTGGGAATACGTTTTTGAGTTTTGGTTTCGATCTCAGATGAATGCTCGTAGCCTGTCCTATTTATAGCTGAAAATTGGGTCTGACGCGGCCCGCGTGAGCCCTTGCTCTAACCTTACGCGGCCCGCGTAGCCGCCTAGTCTACGCGTAGGGTTGCTAAGTCACCAGTAGGTCTGCCAGGTGGATACCACGTGTCACTTAAGCTTATCCGGAGATTTTCCTTGCTGTCGCGGCCCGCGTAAGCCTCGGCTTATCTTTACGCGGCCCGCCTGAAGACCAGAATTCTTGATTTCTTGATTTTTGACATGGATTGGGGTTTCAGGGGTCCGGGTTTTTACTAACGGATCAATTTGGGACCTTTTTGAATAAAATTATATCATAAGGAAAAAGGGAATAAAATAGTGAGAAAAGAGAATGGACCCACTTTGTAACTTTAGGGTTTAACTAGAAAGTCTCCTGGTAGAATATTGGGTATAACTTCTGAGCTATTTAAAAATATATAATGCACTCGTGTTAAGTATAGTACCCCTCATTCAACCTTGTCCCTATGTCACGAGACAGAACCCCAATGAACTTAGTCAGGCAGAGCCTTGACATGCGTTATGGGGCTCAGATCAATCGGAAAGGGTAGCGGTGATCAGGAGTTAAAATACTTAAAACAGGGCAGAGCCTTATTATCATTATAGGGTGAAAAAAATAAAATTAAAAGAATAAAAATATAGAATTTTAAGAGAGGGTCGCAAGAAGTAGAAAGGGATTTAGCAAATTTCTTTGAAGTGATACTATCCTATTTATACTGAGATTTTTAGAGTCACACATCCTTACAATCCTTACACGTATGCATTAATTCTAAAAACCCAAGGGGTACATGCAGTACAACACGTACATATATGAAGTACATGCATTTATAATATCCTAATGCACATATTGTTTAGATAATATTAATATTATTTACATTGTACAATAAACTTAACATATTTAACTTTTAGTTATTTTATTATATATATATATATATATATATATTATAATTAATTTAACTGCTTTACTTATTTGACGCTTATAACTTATAAAATATGACTTTTACAAAAAAAAAAAAATATGTCTTTAGAATGAGAATATTTTTGTCTACATTTGGGTCTAAGTTTTATTTAAAACGGAGTAGGTTCAAATATAATGTATTTTTATAATTTAATTATTAAATGGTTCCTGAGCCCGTCTAGGTACTTCATATTTCTTACAGTCAACTTACCCGTAAGCTACTTGTCTAATAATATAAGTTTTTATAGACTTTTATTTTATTAGAAAGGTCACTCATAGACAGGCCAATTTAATATAATATTTCAACCAACTATATAAAATAGTGTTTAAAACTATTTAGGTTGAATATTTATATTAAAAATAAACTAGTTACTAGTTACTAGTGGTTAATAAATTTAATCAAACCTATAATTCTTATATAAAAATAGGAATGTTACACATATGTAACCAGTCCTCCTCCATAGCGCGATAGGCGCGCAACAAGTATGCTATCTGCTGCTCAGGAGTCCAAAAGTGAGCGGCAGAATTGGGGGACAGTGGACGTGGAGGGTGCGGTGCTGCAAATGGTGCCTGACAATGACAAGGTGGGTGTGGAGCGGACTCCAAAACCTGTATACGACGCGTCAATGCGTCCTGCTGTACCATCAAAGAAACGAGGATGTCCTCGGTAGAAGACCCAACATGGTATGGGTGGTAAGGATCGGACAGTGGCATAATAGGGGGCGTAGTCCATAAAAATGGCTCGCTCGATGGTGCAGTGGGTGGTGCAACAGAAGAAAACTGTGTCGTGAATGGTAAGGATGATGGCAGCACAGGGGGAACAAAAGTAGGATGAGAAATCTGGGGTATGAACTGGCTGCCTCCTGCCATGAAAGGTGTATGACCAAACGGCTGTCGTGATGAACCCTCCCCATGACGTGGTGGAAGGATGTCCTGGAGATAGGTGATCGGGAGATCTGTGCGGTGAGCATCTGTGGTGTGTGGAGGAATCAAGGGAATATCAGTGTGTGCCGAAACAGGTGTGACGGGTACCACGTGTGGTGGGTAATCATCATCGTCATCAATCCACCCATTGTGGGTGTCGGCATAACGTGGATCCACATAAGCAGCAAAAGGTGCACGGTCAAGTAGTACCGGCATAGGATCAGGAAATGGTGCAACAACAGGATCCTCTATCAAGAGTGGAGCGTCAACAGCAGCGTCAGCAACATGATCATCCACCAACGGTGGAGCAACAACAGGATGTTCGGCAATAGGTACATCATCAACAAAAGGGGCAACAGCGTGTGCATCGTCATGAACCGGGTCATGCTCTAATGCAAGATCAGGAGCGATGGCTGGCTCAGGGGCCACGACAGGCTCCGGGTCAACCAAATCCATATCAAAGTCAGCGGGATCATCAAACAAAGGATCGATAGGGGCTACAGGCTCCTCTAAGGGCTGGTCTAAGTGAATGAACTCAATATCCTGGTCAGGATAAAAACCAGGGGGAAAGATGGGGTCTAAATCATCGTCAATATCGTGATCAAACTCGAAGTCGTGTGTGGGAGCAGGTGCAGCTGATAACGCCATGTCCGGGTCGGCGTCATGAGAGTGATGCTGCACTCCCTGAGTGTGCAAAGATGCGGACGCCACAGACTCAAAGGAATCTGGGACTGGTGAATCAGTAGGTGCCTCCTCTGCAGGGGCATCGGCAATGGGTAGAATGACATCAGCAGCAATAGGGGCCCTGCCCTCATGGTCAGCCTCAGGTGGGTCCTCCTCAAATAGATCGACATCGTCGTCAGAAACATCAACAAGTGGCATATCGACAACTGGATAAGCAGCGAGTGGTATAGGAGCAGGGATCACCGCGAGTGGTAAGTCCCCGTCAGGAAAGCCATCAGCAGGCTCGGCTCCGATGTCGGGTAACGCAAACGGCTGGAAATCGTCATCATCGGTGCTGGTGGTGTCCGAGGTATACACCTCTCGCTCAAATGGAACCTCGTCATCTGAAACAACTGCCATAGGATCTAAGGTATCTGAAACTCCCGTGTCTGATGAGGATTGCATGATATCTGTAACACAATCACACATATGCACAAATAATCAACATATAATCAGATAAACATGTTAGTCACCAATAAGCAAACAAGTAATCATCCTAGTCTTCCCAGACTACCCTCCCAGCCTTTCAGACTGAACTTCCTAGCCTCTCAGACTAACTCCCTGGTCTCTAAGACCAACTCCCTGGTCGCTAAGACCAACTCCCTAGTCGCTAAGACCAACTCCCCCAGTCTCTCTGACTGGACTCCCTCAGTCTCCCCGACTGAACTCCCTCAGTCTCCCTGACTGAACTCCCTCAGTCTCCCCGACTGAATTATAGATCTTTGAAAAGTGTACTTGTGCCCTTTTGTTAAAAATGTTTGTGCCCTGGATCTGGACGTTTAGTGTATGCAATGTAAAAAAATGTTTTTGTGAGAGCCCTAGTGATCATAGTCTAGACTCGAGAAGGAATCCTAGTTCGCTATGATCGATGCTCTGATACCAAGCTGTCACACCCTGGCTTTGCGGAAGCGTGGGTTTATTTTGGTGTGACTTCTTAATACCATAGCATAATCACAACAATGCTATATGAAAATAAAACCATGATGTTCATCCATTTAACAAGTTTTAAAAGTTACCAAGACAACATTGTTTAAAAATTTGACACTTGAAACAAACCTACAACCATGACATAAACAGAAACTTGTTCACAAAACATATCCAAAAGACATGAATAGAAACACAGTTTAAGACTTGTGACTCGTCCAGGCAAAAGTCACAATCCCTAAACTTGGATGACATCATTCTTCCTACGCTGCATGACGACCAGTGCATACCTTGCCAGATCCACTAATTTCCTGAAATACATGTAAGTTGAAAAATCAACATAAAGTTGAGCGAGTTCATGTAAAAGTGAGTATGTAAAACCTTTGTAATATGTTTGTATGTATGAAAAATCCCTGGTATGTAGCAAATAAGGAAAAAAAAAAGATCACCATTGGGTTGCAAAACTAATGATATGTGTGAAGTGTTGTAGGAAGACTCAAAACTAGCAGATTTATGCGTCGGACTCAAAGTCACCCCGAGGTCCGTACATTGGGCCTGGAGTTGGGCTCGCTACACCCAGATATATCTACCGCTAATGACCCTCGGTCCTACAATGAGGATTAATGGCCTCTAGTTCCACGCCTACCCACTCACATGATCTAAGTAGTAAACCCTCCTTAAGCTAACCATACCATGTATAAAAGTCTGTAATAATTGTAACATGTATTCCACCCCCGAAGTATAAAAACTGAAAAACAGTTAAGAGAAAAAGGGGGACATGAACTCACTGAAGTGCGTCTCGAAATAGTCAATCCCAAATCAACCTGCTGCGTGACGACCTACACGTACTAACTTCTGTTAGACGGATGGCCGTGCCTTGGCTTAGGGTTTAGCGTTTTGTTGGAGAAATAGTTAGGTAACTATTCCGTGTTCACACTTCTTATATATTAAATAAATATATTCCTTCCCAAGGATGGGGGTTTTAATACATGTGTGTTTTATAATTCCGAAAATATATTTTTAAGTCTCACTTGAAAATATATTTTAATCACTTGTCTAAAATATTCTAACTCCAAAATATACATATTTTTCCCAAAAAATATTATATTTTACTTCATACTATTTCCAAAATAATACTTTATCAAAATACCCATTTAAGAGGATTTTCTGAAAATACATAAGTTACATTTTTAAAGTTCGCGTTATATTACGATACTTATATAACTTAAATATTTATTTGTGATAGCGTTAGTATTATTTTGGAGTCGTGATTTCATAATATACTCCAGTTATATTATTTTTGCCCTAAAAATAATATATGCTTCACAAAATAATCACATAATCACACAAGCGTTTCATTATGAAATATATATTCTAAATATATATTTAACAAGTTTTATTTACGAAAATCCACCTCCGATACTTTGTAATTTTTGAAATAAAAATCATGGCGAAGTTTATTTTGAAAGCAAAGTTAAAAAAATATATTTTGTAAACATTTGTTTAGAAAAATATTTCTAAGTGTTATATTTCTGGACAAATTTCGCCAGAGTTTCCTCTGTAACTGGAGGTGTCCACGCTTACAAGCGTATCATTTTCTTTTCAAAATTTCAATCAACGATCATCAATCAACAATATAAAATATTTATTCATCAAACTAAACAAAATATGAATAATCATAAACTCATGAACTTGAATGTTTTGTAAAAATATGTAGTAACTTTCTAACATATTTAATAGATCTTGTTATCTTTAAAAATAAAATTAGTTTCTTAAAAAACTTTATTTTTTTTAAAGATCTTGAAGTTTCACAACTTCTAGTCATAATTTACCAAAAATATTTCTTGTTAAATTTTTCTTGTGACACAAGTGTTTACACTCTTGTTTAATCACTAAAATGCTTTTAGTTCACGTAAGATCCGGGTTTTAAACAAGGCTTGCATCTTTCACTTGGTTCTTCCGAAAAACCACTTGTAGATCTTTAGATCTACTAGTTTAGAACCTTATTTTACAAGAAAAATTATGTTTACACAAGTTCATGTTTCATGGTGGATGGTTCCATCATCTTTTTACAACTCTAGCACTAACATACTACTAGTTCATGTTCTTGAACATGATCTAGTATGGTTAGATGATGATCCATCCCACTTCTAGTAACAACCAACATCAAATAATCACAACTAAACAAGTTTCACAAGATTTACACAACTAGTTTCTCTTTATCCACCATTAATCACTTATGTTCAAGACTTTATGTCATGTTCTTGTGTGTTCTTAATTTTTAACCATTACATCTACTATTAACCACTTTAAACAAGATCAAGATGATGTTTAGAGGCACTTACTACTAGCTCAAGGCTAGGGAAGAAACAAGATGTAAACGAGGTGGATAAAAGAAATCTAGAGAGGTCCTTGCACTTCCGAAAGCACCGAGCTTGATTGTATGATCTTTAACACCCTTGGGTATGTATGGTTTGCTTGTAGGAGGCTTGATGGTGGTGGTATGGTGGTGTGGTGGTGGCGGACGGACAAGAGAAAGAGAGGAGAGAAGAGAAGAGAGCTAGTTGAATATTGAGTTTTGATGAAAGAAGCTTATGGACTTGTAGGTTTATTTATAAACCAATTCTCCTTATTGTCTAACATGTTTAATGTTACTAAATACCCAACATTGTACCATTTAAATAATCAAAATAAGGCAAGGGTGGGTCACCCTATGGTGACCGTCGCCCATGGGGGGGGGGGGGGGTAAGGGTTGAGTGGTGTAATGAGATAATTAAGATCTAGTTAGTTTAGTTAGGATTTTAGTTAGGTTATTAGTGTGTAGTGTAATATAAAGGGTGTTAGGGTGTTCGGGGACCCTAACTAGCTCAGAAAAGTATAAACAATGTTTTTGGCAAAAATTTTATGTTCCGGGTAAAGTCCAGTTGTTCGGTTGAATATTGATCCGTTAAAGTGTCAAACAAAGCTTTAAGGTGTCGTTAATATTATTTTTAGTGACACAGTAAATTCCCGACACTTTAGAAAGTGTCTAGTATTATTTTACCAAGTTTTTGCACTTTACTAGTTATGTTAAATGCTGAATTTTTGTTTAAAGTGCAGAATTTTATAATTAAAGTATGTTTTAGTCACTTCCGGGCACTATAACTATCACCTAGTGACGCAGTTTAATGATTCTCACCTCCCTACACTCCCTACCAGTGTAGTACTTTATTCCCGGCTCATACTGGCCTCAGAACAATGTCTGTTTTGGTGCTGGTAATGTCAGCATGTTTACTGGGTTATCCGTATAGTGTGCTAACTGTGTTTTTGTGCATCAAGGTTGTCACTAATGTTTGTGTGTAAGTAATAGATTGACAGTATAAAATGTGATGCATGAGTATGTATGTATCAGAAATCAAGAAACAGTTTAACCACAATTGTAAGTAAGCACAGTAATTAAGCATTAATTAAATATTAATTAATTGTACGGATACCTGGTTTTGTGAGGGTTGCCACAGCTAACACCTAACAGAACTAGCAAATGTTCGGGAAAAGGACGAACCCTTGAAGGGCACTCTCGGATGGCTTTAAGAAAAACTTCATTCAAATCAGACTCGGAAAGTTCCGGTTCATTGAGAACGGCATCCGGGTGTCTCCACACCATTTTAAAAGGAATAATAGAATCAGAAACCCAGAAAAATCGATCCTTCCAATTACCAAGTGTGGTAACCATGGAAGAGATCAGGCAAGTGTCAACTTTGGATGTCTCAAAGGTGAACCAATCACCGTTCTTCTCCAAACGAAAAAATCGACGGAATAACAACAACGAAGGGTCATAACCACAAGCCCGGCATAAAACCTCGAAGTGTAAAACCCTAGCTATGCCCTTTGGATGAATTTGACCAAAGGAAACACGATAGTACTCCAAACTGTTCACTACAAAAAGCGAGAAAGGATGACGAAGGTTGGAAAATTCAAAATGCCGACAGTACAAAGCAACAGAACCGGAGGGACATTGATCAATGAATTTATCACAACCCGGTGCAACCAGATTAAATTTATGACCAATGCCCCATTCCACACAAAAATTATCCACTTCCTCTTGAGTAAGGCGTGAAAAACTAATGGAAAGATATTTTCGTGCACCCATGATCAAAGTAAAAGAACAAAATAAAACACACAAAGAAATCGGAACTAACCTGAGAAAAGGAAAGGAGGATATGGAAGGAAACTTGAGAAAATGGAGAAAGATTGTTGGTTATCTTAAATAATAAATGAAAAATAAAAACTGATAGAGGTTATGATTACACGACAGTTAATTAACTTGCCCTCTGCAAAAACCGCCGTCAGTCATGTCATACGTCTTGTCAAAATTCAAATTTCAAAAAACTCAACTGTAATGAACCCTTCAAGCATTCAAGCCTTGAAGCCTTTAAGCAATACAAATAAATGTGTAAAAGTCAGAAGTCTTTGAGCTTATTTCCCAAAAACCTCTGACTTGGGGGGCTGATGACGGGCGTAGCCCAAGACTGAATAAAATGACTTAGACACATGAACGCTTAAAAGGTTAAAGGGTTAAAAGGTTCAAATCTCGCGAACTCAGGTGAGCAGCAAAAAGGATGTGAACAGTAAAACATCACTTCACTGATTGCTTGCTCAGCCTCTCACAGCCGTAAAAGAAGACATGTGCACAGAGTGTAGTCTTTTACCCGCAGCTCCAAACGCTTCAACCCCTAAAAGGGTAAGTCCCTCACTGCAAGCTTGTTTCACTAGTCAATGGTTTCTTCTTTGGGCGATGTCCTTCCCTATAAATTGACACTTCATTTAGTGACTGAGGACATTTCGATCAGCTCTGATTCCATTGGGATCTCTGGTCTTTGCTCTCGAGTACTTGTCCCATGCAAGTATCTCTTCTTCACATTCAACACACACATTTCCCTTGCTCTCACGTCCGAAGCTAAACACACTTCAGTGGAGGATCTCGAGCACACAACAAAATCTAACTAGTGAACCTCTCTCCACGTCTTGCAAACGTGGGGGGACCCCACGACCTGCGTTAGGCAAACCGGAACCCTCCAACCATTTTGCCTAACCAGCCCAGCTACTACCATCGGTTTAGTATTTGTTGCATCAACAATACACTTTATAGAAATTCAAGGGTTTGGTTCCTTATTTTCCACCCAAACTGTTCAGGAATGGAATCAGATTTTAATTCTAAGTCATTTTATTTTCTAAGAACACTTGTTATAAATGAAAGTTAGGTGCAATTTAACTAATTTCTAATTTTCTAAGAACACTTTTTATGAAATGAAAGTTAGGTGCAATTTAACTAATTTCTAAAGTGAGATGATGTTAGCTAGTATTAGCATTTTTGTAAAAGGATTCTTTTTAACCCTAATGTTTGGCATAAAATTTACGTCCACACGTTATAGATGTCCTTTAATTAAACCAATATAGTTGCCAAAAATAAAATAATATAAGTTTGGCAGCATATTTGACATCCCACGTTACATTTTAATGAACATCACATTATGACGTGTTTGAAAATTCCACAAACGACTGTAACTTGTTGGCACTTTATGGGTAGGTATATTATACATCGGAATTCATGCATTATCTTTGGCAATCGTAGATTATGGAACATATAAGCCCAAAGAGGGGTCCTAGGGCGCCAAAAAAATTGACCACCATGCACAAATTTGGAGCTATTCATGTGTACGTACAAACTAAATACTTATTATTATATGAATAATACAAAGGTAGGCCCTCCAAAAGTTAAATTACTTCAATCTAACCCTTATTATATTAACATCCAAGTTCCACCAATGATAGTTGAAATGTAAGTCTATATACTTGCACTTGTATGTCTCTTTCATTGGCCTAAAGAGGCTGCTTTCTTTTAAATAATATCAATATTTTGTCATCATCAAATAAGCTCTTAAAAGGTTTAGACTTTAAGGGCCATTTGGCAACATCTGAATGGTTAAGTACTGAACTAGTAAGAGGTCTGAACCATTAAGTGCTGAACCAGTAAGAGGTCTGAACCATTAAGAGCCTATATAATGCTAACCGTTCAGAGGCAAATGTCTGACCAATTCAGATTTGAGGTATTAACCATTCAGACTTTGTATAAATCTTAACTATTCAGAGGCAAATGTATGAACCATTCAGACATCTGCTCGTAAAACAAACAGTCTAAACCATTAAGTGTTGAACCACTAAGAGGTCTGAACCATTAAGAGCCTCATTAAGAGGTAAACAAACAGCCCTTTAGTTCCAATAAACATTTGATTATGTCCATTATAATTTGCATCTTCATATTCTTAAACACTATTATAAGTTACTATTTTTCTAACAACGTTGGACTAGTGTCTTTTATTGAAATTATGCTTGCAAGTAGACATTTATTTTGATTGCTAGAAAACCAATTATGATCAGAACTATACAAGAAAAAGGACAGGGCTTATTTTATTTTATTGTTCGACAAGCATAATTCAGATTAACATGTCATCTTTTCACTGTGAATTTGAAAGCTTGTTTTTATGTATAATATCCCATTTGAATAAATGTCCGTAGATTGTCATGTATTTTTTTTCTTTCTGTGATAATATTTATTATAGAAAAATAAAAACTTATACATTAATAATAACATATTTATTAAAGAAAAATAAAAACTTATACATAAATAATAACATAAAGCTTACACCAACTATTTTTTGGTGATTTAAGTTGTTTTAACGTGATTTTATATATCATCAGACTTCTATGATTTAATGGATTTTGTTAAGTACTAAAAGGTTACCCACGCGTTACGGCGGGGTCGGGAATTTCGTAAAGGGTATGCGTGCTCGATAAAAAATAATCAAGAAACAAAGACGTATCCAAACACCATCTTCTTGATCATATTTTATTTCATTTGATTATACAACTTATATTTAAATACAATATAATCAGTATCAAATACAAATTGCAAGCCTAGCATACTAAGCAAATACAACTTTCGATTGCCATCACGACTTCAATACACCAAACCTACCAAATAAAACATAACCTCAACAAACAAAGATTCATAAAAATCAAACCTTGATTCAACAATCTTCTGTATATCAGAAGAACTTGAAACCACAGAGACTGAAATGGTTACGAAAGTGAAACCACAGGGACTGAAATCGCAATTTTTAAACTAATGGACTAAAATAGTGATTTTTGACAAACCATAGGGACGAAAACAGTAATTAACTCTAACTATAATTTATACAAACTATATTTAAGTTTCCCATATAAATTATACAAACTGATTCATATTGGAAATTAAAACACTATATTTCCAATTAAATATAGTTTGTATAATATAGTAATTTATAATATATCATAGATCGTCCAATTATAACTGTAATTTATACAAACTATGAGTTACTAAATTAACAGACGATCTATGATATATTATAAATTACAGTTATAATATTGCCATCCGAATTTTTGCATTGTATTGGGTTCGTAATGAAAAGATAATGTAGAATGACTGTAAGATTCTAGTCAAAGAAATACAGAGAAAATTTTATTATTTCATAAAAGTAGCTTTAAGAAAACTTGTATGCTATAGTGTTGTACCGAACAAGTATCAAAGTAGCCATCTAGCATGAGATCACGTACAACATTTTCAGTCATTTTTCATTCATCTTCTTCTTTATATTTGTAGAAGGTTATGCATATTCAAATCCCTACTTTTTTTTAAATATAAAAAAGGACAACAAATGAATAGATGAGCATTGGTACCTCGTGTCAAGAATGGGGTCAATGGAACTGAACCAAAGATGGTATAGATTGTTGTATCAGAGCGGTTTTGAACGCCAATGTAGTGACGAAAGTGGTTGTGTTTGCTGGTGAATGAACTAATAGACTTAGGGGCTGTTTGACAACTTCTGAATGATTAAGTGCTGACCAGTAAGAGGTCTGAACCATTAAAAGCTAGTATAATTATTAACCGTTCAGAGACAAATGTCTGACTAATTCAGGATTATAGGTCTTAACTTTTCAGACTCAGTATAAAGTTTAATCATTCAGAGGCAAATGTCTAAACCATTCAGACATCTACTCGCGAAACAAACAGTAAGAACCATTAAGTGTTGAACCAGTAACAGCTGTAAACCATTAAGAGCCTCATTAAGAGTTAAACAAATGACCCGTTAGTCAATTCATCATAGACGTATAGTTCAGAGAAAAAACAAGATGATTTCGTACCTATTCATATAGAGACAAGAAAAGAATGCGGCAACGGCGATGATTGTTGGTGACGTAGGCGAGTAAAAATGACGACCGTTACAAGCACCCGTGACGATACGTGATTCCAGCAACCATGAACGAAACTCTCAGCGACAACAACAGCTTGGTCACCGGCTCAATTATCAGTGACGGTGGCGGTTGGGTTTCACGATACCGATGAACTCACCGGATAAGAGAAAAAATGAACGTCGCGAGGTTCAAGGAATTTATAATTTGAATTTAGTGATTTTAATGAGTTAATTATTTGTCTAATGATGGCAATTAATCTAGCAAATATTATTGTAGGTTTCTTAAGTTAACTCATGATAAAAAATAAAAACGATTTTAAATGGTATTAGTTATATTTTATCAAATTAAAATACTTTGCCAGTTCTATTATACTCAAACATTTCAAGGAAGAAGAAAAAAAATGTTGTTTCAATTTCTAATTTCATTTTCACCCTATAATATTTGTTATGTAAACATTTGAACCTTCTATTTAGTTTAGAAATCAAGACATACATAATTAATCTCCTTAAGTTATTATCCCAATATAATTATGAGTTAATTGCCAAAAACGTCCCTGAGGTTTTGGCACGCTTGCCATTTTCGTCCAAAATGACACTTTTGTACCAAATTGCCCCCAACGTTTGTAACTTTTTGCCATTTTCATCCAAACCACTAACTTAGTTTATTTTTTCTGTTAAGTTGGTGATATTTGGATGAAACTGGCAAATATAAAACCACATGGATGATTTTGGCAATTTACTCAAATCCTTTTTAATTTCTCTTATTTAATTATTTTTGTTACATATATAATAAAAAATAATATACATGGAGTTTTTAGAAAAAAGAATTAATAGTTTTGTCACATAATTTTTATAAATTTTCATCCATATCACTAACTCAGTTTATTTTTTCTGTTAAGGTGAAGGATGTTTTAAATTTTATAAATTAAGATAGAAATTAATTTACAACTTCTTTATATAAATCAGTTTTATAAAGAGAAAACGTCATTGGTGTGCAACACATAACAATCGATTACAGCTTTTAGTATTTATTAGTTGTAGAGATAGAAAAAAAATGTAAAACGTTACATATTTTTTAAATGTGTTGAACACCTAGGAAATATGTTGGTAGAAATAAAATATTTATTTAATTAAGATTATGAGGGTAACTAACTAATACTTATTCTGAGTGGCTTGAGTAAAGAAACTTTTTGTTCATAGTATTATAATTACAATTTGGTAGGTAATTTGAAGGTTTGGTAACGATACGTTGTTTGATAGAGGGGGGCTGGCTTCTGTTTTTCCTTATGAGCGAATTTAAAAGAGTAGAAAATGAATTACAAACTTGGTACATATGATAAGAATTTTTTATTTGACATTTACAATAAGGTCACTAGCATTTTAATTTTATAAAATTTAGAGGTTTAAGTAGATTTTATTTTTATAAAACTGATCTATAGAAAAAATTAGAAATTAATTTATGTCTTAGTTTATAAACATCATTCTCCTTAATAGAAAAATTAAGTTAGTGGTTGGATGAAAATTTATAAAAATTATATGACAAAGCTATTATGTTTTTCATATAAAAATTGCATGTATATTCTTTTTTATTATATATGTAACAAAATTAATTAAATAAAAGAAATTTAAAAGAGTTTGAGATTTGCCAGTTTCATCCAAATATCCTCAACTTAACAGAAAAAATAAACTAAGTTAGTGGTTTGGATGAAAATGGCAAAAAGTTACAAACGTTGGGGACAATTTGGTACAAAAGTATCATTTTGGACGAAAATGGCAAACCTGCCCAAACCTCAGGGACGATTTTGGCAATTAACTCTATAATTATTAACTCAACTTCATTAAATTAGAGTAAATTGCCAAAATCGTCCTTGAGGTTTGGATATGTTTGTCATTTTCATCCAAAAAAATTTTTTTGTACCATATAGTCCTTCACTTTTGGGATATTTTGCCATTTTCATCCAAAAGTCTAACTTTTTTGTAAAAATCGTCCTTGATATTTGTGATTTTTTGCCATTGTCATCCAAATGTTTGATAGAAAAAATAAAGAGTAAACTGCCATTTTGGTCCCTGTGGTTAGGTCACTTTTGTCATTTTAGTCCAAATCTCAAACTTTTTAAATATGGGTCCCTAGGGTTTCACTTTTGTTGCCATTTTAGTCCAAAATTGAAATTACCTCCTATTTGACTATTAAAAACTGGTTATTTTGTCTTTATCCTTAGGGGTAAAATGGTCATTTATATTTTATAAATAAATACAGACCTACCAGTCAACCATCCCCATCTCTCTCTCTCCCAGATATGCACCATCTCAGCTCTCTCTCTCTCATATCTCTAAACCTAAGTCTTGACATCCACAAACCACCATCAAATTAAATTACTGTGTAACACCTAGAAAATTTACGTCCTATAATGTGTTGACACGTGTCATAGGTTTGAACGGGTGAAAGAATGTCTTTGAAGGACTAAAGTTGACAAACAATGAAACTATATAAATATAAGGGTTCAAAGTGTCAACAATGAATAAATATACTTTGCAATAACCCTACATGATGTTTATAACCTTAAACGAATGGATCATGGATCATACGAAGCGAATTGTGAAAGAAAGTGAGAGATTACAAACTACAGGGGTTAAATGTGTCAACATGTTAAAGATATACCTCCGAGTGACCTTTTGACAAACCCGAAGCTTTGTAATGATTAATTATGCTCACAAGAATGCACCATAAAAATTTCACTAAGTTTCGTTACCGTATGAGAAAGTTATGATAAAATTTGTGTGTGAGGGTTAGAATCGTCAACATTGAAATTTAGGGCTTTTCGGGTGATCACAAAGTTACCCGAGGACTTGACAAAGTGGGTATAAGTATTAAAGCCCCTATATGTAAATATTAAAGCCTTAAATTGCAAGAAACAACTTGAAAACGACCTTTCGGGGGACCAAGGACCAAATGAGCAATAAAAGAAAACATGTTTACCTGATCAGGAGCTCCAGGCGGCCCGCGTGAGGATTGCCAATACCTGAAGCGGGCCGCGTCCGACTGCCAGTTGAGAAAAAACAGGCAGGTGCCTGTCCCAGCCTTCTAACCGACTTAAAATACAAGTTTTCGATTCTATGGGCTGCCTATGTTGGTTTTTAGCCTTAGGAGACACTTGTATACATCTTGTAACATCCCTAGACTCATTTGGCATCAATCTAGCATGATCAAAGTCAATATATAAGCTTCATAATGTTGCAACATTCTTCCATTCATCATCTGATCAACTTCTGGAGCATAAGGACCATTCTCAAGCTTCCTAATCATCCATTAGACACATGTAAGTGCCCTTGACCTTTCTAAATTAAGTTATGCTTAGTTTATAGCCTAGAAGTCAAACCGTCGTAACTACGGTTTGACTTAACGATAAAATACAAACGATCCAGTGCTTTGTCGAAACGAAAGTTGTTATAAGTTGGTATTTATGTGGGTGATTAACCCTTAAAAGGGCACCCATTGATTCCCATCCTAACTAGGTCGTTTGTCGAGTCAAACTTCTTACGAAAAAGTCAACAGAATCGTTAAACATGTAATTAGTGATATAGAAGGTGTATAACCTGTTTTACCATTCTTATAACTTGAAAATAAGTATAAAAACTTGTCTAAGCTTGTTTGATTCGACAACTTTTTGTTTTGAACCGATTCGGAGCCGAAAGTCGCATAGTTTGACTTTCTGCTTTGACCTCGATTCTGACCCGATTTATATAGGTTTAGACATGCCTTAAAGTTCCATTAGGACCTAGTTACATGTGTGTATAACCCTCTGCGTTTATACCACTTGAATCCCTAATTGTCCGATGTTTCCGTTAAGTGCTTAAACATGGACCATAATGCCCTTATAATCATAAAACGAGATTTTTGGAAATGTGAAAGTACAATAACCTTGGTTACTGATTATTAAGCATGTCCCTAAAATTTCACGTCAATCGGAGGTCTAGATTAGGAGTTATGCTCAATGGCGTAATTAAGAACGCTTTTATTAATTAAACGGAGTCATTAGCGTAAAACCTATCTAAACCCAATTTTTGACACCAAACCTTTTACCCACTAATGTAATATAATATTTTGGGATTTTTAAAGATTTTTAATTATTTTTAAACTGATCCTAAGTTAGGATTATCGCCTTGATTCGGTTAATACCGAATATACCCTTTTCGGCCATAAAATGAGTTTTACAAATCCTTTTAAGGCCAATCCAATTGCTACTGATTTTAAATAATAAATGTAGTGTTTTGAACCGGTTTAACTGATCAGAAAACTCAGAATCCTATTTTAACCCGTACGTCGCTTAAAACGGCTTTATACGCGTATTATACGCATAGTTTGGGTTTAAAACTATTTTGGCATATAAGAATTATAACCAAATGTTATAACCTGTTAAAATAAGCTATTTTACTGATTTATTCAGACCCGGATCACAGAAGATAAATTAATCCCTTTTATAATCTTTAAAATGACCAAAATACCCCTACGGGGCTTAATATAAGATTAAACTCGTTTTGGGCATAATGGAAGGTATCCTACTGATATCACAACATATTTAAGGCATGTTAACTTAGGAAGACTGTTTAGGACTCTTACGGTTACCCGTTACGCTTCGTGCGCGTTCGGTTCGGTTTATGTAACTAGTTTACATAAATTAGCCGAAACGGGCCAAACCTTATCAGTTTTATCTCAAAATCCATAATGTGTATAATATACCCATATTAAGCAAGTCTTCAAACTTGTCGGGTCTAAATCACATTCTATCCGGTCTTCGCTTAATCGTGCGTACGAACCATATCTTTAAAACTAACCGGTCTAAGCTTAAGCTTAACTAAAGACCCGTTAGGATTCTAATAGGTTATTATAAACCTTCGTTCCAGATTAGGAGAACCGGTAAAAGATACTTGCACTCGCTGATTTTGATTTATACTTGCTCAGGTAAATACTCTTAACTTATTTTCCCTATACGGGCTTGGGGTACGGTATATAAAATACCGTTTGGTCGGGCATTTCGACCTTAATCGTTTTGGGGGTTAAGTATTATCGAGATGACCGTTTAAATTGTTTTGTTTGCTTAAAGCCTTTGGGGGGTTAATGACCATGTCCCGGATATCCCTGGCATCATTTTACGAAATGGCCACGACCTTAGCACACAGGTGTAGGCGTACACCTGTCAGTGTCTCATTTACATAATGTGGTGTGTCTATTGATCTTTAACCCGGCTCGATCCGGCTACTGAACGCATAAGAAACATGTAAATCTTTTACGAGTATTATATTCAAATAATTATCCCAAGTTATAAAATATTATTTGTGCCTTGTGCCTTAAATGCATTTTCTTAAACTCTTTTCAAAATGAGTCGGTTGATTGTATTTACCAGTGTAAACTGATGTATTTTTCTTAAAAAGGTTAAGTGCAGGTACTACGCGTAATAGGCTGGCTTTTCTCCTAGCATCCACAATAAGTCTCGCAAGCTTGGATGTCATAGACTGTTGAACACTCTTTCCTTTTATTTTGATCTACCTGTGGATTTATATTCGACTATTTGTGATACTTAATATTACAATGTTGTTTGGTTGAATTGAATCTATACTTTGCTTCCGCTGTGCATTTAAATATTGTGTTGTTTGACTATTATTTTACCAACCACGTCACGATACTCCCCTACCGGGCCCACCGGTAATACGTGGAAATTTGGGGTGTGACAGGTTGGTATCAGAGCCAACGCTGAGTGAATTAAACACTTGCCTTTTGTGTTTAATCTCAGTTACACAATTGCACATTCCTAAATCTTCGAGTCTAGACAAAGAACTTAGGAATAATCCAAAATGTTTTTATTTTAATTTTAATTTTGTCCTTTATTTTTCCTTGTTGTTACCTTGTTTGTATTAACAGGTTTAGCAATGCCACCAAGATTCAGGCGAGGAAATCGAGGAAAAGGGCCAATCAGCGCCCCTAACGACCACGAGGCAGGGCCTTCGCAATGGCGAACTCCTTCTTCTACAAGGAGTGTCGAACCGCGAGAACCTTGGAGGATCTATGAGGAACCTGCCAGACAATCTACATCGCATAGCTCAACGCCTCCATATCATCACTCCTTTGGGCCTCAGTCCGAGAATGAGCCCAACAACCCGCAACCTTCATACATACCATTACAGCGATCCTTATCGCACAATTCCTTCGGCAACCCTACTCCTGTCTTTCGGGGTCAGTTTAACCCGACGGAATACCTACCAGAACAAGTGGGCTTTAACCCACTAGGACCGGAGGATCACTTTTCTGGTGATCAAGACATGGAGGACACAGATCCCGTCGAGACTTCAACCGGAACCTAGAACCATCCTTTTGTGATCTCTGATGGTTCATCTTTCCACGGATCACCATACCAGGGTCCGGATAGTCATCAGGCACGGTTCGACCGGTGTGAGTGGTACTATACACCATCTGACCATTCATCGCCTCACCAGCAGCAGCAACAACAGCAGCAGCAAGATCCCTCTGGGGATCCACGTTTTGTGGCAGTCACACCACCGCCACCACCGCCGCCAGTTCATCTAGAGCCTCCAGAACCACCAAGACGTAGGAGGACTGGCGCACGGATGTCAGCACGAGAAGGGGAGTTTCATTTCAGTACCCCTCAACACTCTAGTGGCAGCCACTACCCGCCTCTATATGAAGAACCACAAGTAGGTGGACCTTCAGTTCCAGTTTCAGAGGTGAATTCGGTACCTATTGCACCGCCATCACCGGGTTTTGGCAACCCTATCCCTGCTTATACTGCTCCAGCAGCTTACAACCCATACGGACCGCCGGCGTACACTAATTATAACTATGCCGAGGCCGACCCATACCTAGTGGCAGCAAACTACTATGCCCAAAACCCTGAGGGACCGTATGGAACCCCTTGGGGAATGGGACAACCAGCTCGTGGGTATCAAGTACCTGTTCAGCCTCCACTTCAGCATCAGCCACCACGGTTTTCTCCGCCAGAGCAGGAGGATCTCCGTCATAGGCTGGACAGGGTTGAGCGAGATCTCCAAAGAGAGCGTAGGAAGAATCAAGGATTCATGAGTGGCTTAGCAAATTTGCTGAAGGGAAAGAGGAAACGGGACCGTTAAATCCCAATATGTATTATTGTATTTCCTTGTTTAAATCAAGTCCCTACGTGGACATTTATGTATGTGTGTATGTAGTCCCTGCGTGGACATCTATCTTTGTACTTAGTCCCTACGAGGACTTATCTCTATTAGTCCCTACGTGGACATTTATTTTGTAAACAGTCCATGCGAGGACTTGTATTATCAGTATAGCTCCTGCGTGGGCATGTGTTTTTGGTGAAAAGTCCCGTTTAGGGCAAAGTGTACTAGTTGTAAATTTTAATGGAATGTTAAGTTTGAAAATTTTATTTCTGTCATCTATGCATTTATATATTATACATGAAATAAAAGAAATAAAATCATTCCTTTTAATAATGATCTGCCCATTAAATAATAAATCAGGATCTTAAAGGTAAAACCTAGCCTATATGTCACTATAAGACTTGGCCAAGATGGTAAGACCTGTATAAAAGATTCCAATCCCTGTTAACATTTGAAAACATGTTAACGCTCCTGGCAGATGTGATTCGTTAAAATCACACACGTCATTCTTATTATAGGATTCTTCAAAAGATTCCTAACCCAACTTATTGATCTCTGAATCATGGGTTTAAACCATCAATTAAGATGATCTTATTTTGACCATACCCTGGTAATACAATGCCTACGGGCCTTGCTCATTTCTATATGAGCCAAAAGACAGTGGTAGCTATGACAACCTGTCCGAAAAAGATAATGAACTATGTTCAAACTTTAAAAGCCTTGATTCTCTGAAATCATAGCTTATGATTTAAATTGTCCTTGTGACTAGGCCTTATGTGCTAATAAAACTGTTATTGTTTTATAATTAGGATAAATTATATTAGAAATCCTAAATAAATGTGAGTAATAAATTAACCATATATGGTCTATGTTTACCACGGTTAATAAATTGCCATAAAAGATAATTTTATAATAAACTCACCAATAAATTATTGTTGACAAGTAACAGTTCAAGCTACATGGCAGACTCAAACGAGGTCAACAGTCACCCAGGGAGAGTGCATGATAATGCCCGAGTAAATGTAGCGGGTGCAGAATTACAGGCAATGATAGATAATGCCGTTAATCGAGCTATGGATAGACAGCTCCATGAATCTGGTGGTACCCATACAAGAACCCAATCTGCACCACACTCTAGAACACCCTCCAGGACCCACACTGCCCACAACAATAATTCTCACCACTCGTCAAACCGAAGGAGTGTTCCATCCCAAAGAGTCATACAGAATCAAGAACCCCGTAATAAGGGTTGCTCCTATAAGTACTTCGTTTCGTGCAAACCCAGAGACTTCACTGGGGAAAAAGGAGCAGTAGATTGCATGACTTGGTTGGACGAGATGGATACAGTTGTGGATATCAGTGGTTGTGATAACAGGGACATTGTGAAGTTTGTGTCTCAGTCTTTTAAAGGAGAAGCGTTAGCTTGGTGGAGATCTTTGATCCAAGCTACGGGGAAAATCCCGTTATACAATATGACCTGGGAAGAGTTCATGGCGCTGATCAAGGAAAACTACTGCCCTCAGCATGAGGTGGAGAAAATTGAAGCTGATTTCTTGTCACTGGTCATGAGAAACCTAGACTGTCAGGCTTACCTTACCAGTTTCAACACTTTGTCAAGATTGGTTCCATATTTAGTAACTCCGGAACCTAAACATATAGCTCGTTTTATCGGGGGTTTGGCCCCGGAGATCAAGGCAAGTGTGAAGGCCTCTAGACCAGCCACTTTACGGTCTGTAGCGGACATATCATTGTCTCTTACCTTGGATGCGGTTAGGCTGAAATCGCAGAGAAACACTGATACCGAAAAGAGGAAGCGTGAGGATGACAACTCACGACGTTCAGACAAGAAGCAGAAGGGAAACAATGACCACAGGAAGGGGTCAGGATTTAGGAAGGATGGGCAGCAGTCGGGTGAAAAACCCAGATGCAAAATCTGCAAGAGACAGCACTTTGGAAAGTGCAGGTATGAATCTAACTCGAATTCACAACCGAAATCTTTTGCATGTGGTTTGTGCAAGTCCAAGGAACACAAAACCTTGGATTGCAAGAAGATGAAGGATGCGACCTGCTACGGTTGCAATGAAAAGGGGCACATCAAGACCAATTGCCCAAAATACGCCAAGAAGCCGGAAGAGGCTAAGAAGACCAATGCTAGGGTCTTCAGGATGGATGCTAAGGAAGCAGTCCAGAACGACAATGTGATAACAGGTACCTTCCTCGTAAATGATGTTTATGCGAGAGTATTATTTGATTCAGGCGCTGATAAGTCGTTCGTAGATAATAAGTTTTGTGAATTATTGAAACTACCTGTTAAGAACTTAAGTGTGAAGTATGAGGTGGAATTAGCAGATGGTACTTTAGAAAGCGCCTCAACTATCTTAGATGGATGTTTTATATCCATTAGGAACCACTCGTTTCCTTTATCCCTGCTTCCCTTTAAGTTAGCCGGTTTTGACATAGTATTGGGTATGGATTGGTTATCTCATAACCAGGCCCAAATTGTCTGTAACAAGAAGCAAGTGGTGATCAAGACTCCGTCTGGAGAATCACTTACTATCCAGGGAGATACCCAGTACGGGCTACCTGAGCAAATGTCTATGCTCAAGGACTCTAAGTGTTTGAAGAAGGGTTGTGTCATCTACATGGCACAAGTGATTATAGATGAGCCGAAGCCCAAGGTTGGGGATATACCCGTCGTTTCTGAATACCCTGGGGTTTTTCCTGAAGAACTACCTGGTTTGCCACCAGATAGACAAGTAGAATTCAGAATTGACATTATTCCTGGATCAGCACCGGTAGCAAGGGCGCCTTATAGATTGGCACCGACAGAGATGAAGGAATTGAGAACGCAGCTAGATGATTTGCTAGCCAAAGGTTTTATCAAACCTAGTTCGTCTCCTTGGGGAGCACCAGTTTTATTTGTCAAGAAGAAGGATGGATCGATGCGTCTGTGCATCGACTACCGTGAGCTTAATAAGGTCACCATCAAGAATAGGTATCCTTTGCCCAGAATCGACGATCTGTTCGATCAACTTCAAGGGGCAAGTTTCTTCTCTAAAATTGACTTAAGGTCAGGCTATCACCAACTAAAGGTTCGAGATGAAGACGTGCACAAAACTGCATTCAGGACTCGTTATGGTCATTACGAGTTCCTAGTGATGCCTTTTGGACTCACAAATGCACCGGCCGTGTTCATGGATCTCATGAATCGCGTTTGCAAGCCGCATTTAGATAAATTCGTCATCGTCTTCATTGATGACGTCCTCATCTACTCGAAGAACGAGGCTGACCATGAGAAACATCTTCACTGCATTTTGGAACTACTTCATAAGGAAAAGCTTTATGCCAAGTTCTCGAAGTGTGAATTCTGGCTTCGAGCAGTCCAATTTCTTGGACATGTTGTTAGTGAGCGTGGTATCCAAGTAGATCCCGCTAAAGTTGAAGCTGTCATGAATTGGCACGAGCCAAAGACGCCTACGGAAATTCATAGCTTTCTAGGTTTGGCAGGATACTATAGGCGATTCATTGAAAACTTCTCAAGGATTGCTGCACCCCTGACTTCGCTGACACGTAAGAAGATTAAGTTTGACTGGGGTCCTAAGCAGCAGGAATCCTTCGATATTCTGAAACAAAAGTTGAGCAATGCTCCAGTACTGACATTGCCGGATGGAATTGAGGAGTTTGTAGTTTATTGTGATGCATCACACACCGGGATGGGGTGTGTGCTTATGCAGAAAGGCAAAGTCATTGCCTATGCTTCACGCCAGTTAAAGGTGCACGAAAAGAATTACACCACCCATGACTTGGAGTTGGGTGCCGTTGTATTCGCACTAAAACTTTGGAGGCACTACTTATATGGAATCAAATGTGTGATCTATTCTGATCACAAGAGCCTTCAACATTTGTTCAATCAGAAGGACTTGAACATGAGGCAACGCCGTTGGATGGAAACTCTTAATGATTACGATTGTGAAATAAGATACCATCCCGGCAAGGCGAATGTAGTAGCAGATGCCTTGAGTCGGAAGGAAAAAGTAAAACCGATAAGAATCAATGCCAAAAGCATTGAGGTAAGGAATAGCTTGACAGAAAGGTTGTTAGCTGCACAGAAGGAAGCTGTGTTGGAAGCTAACTATTCTAACGAAAAGCTAGGAGTAACTGAGGAGCAGTTATCTCTTAGTAAGGATGGAATTCTTAGATTGAATGGACGGATATGGGTTCCAATTTATGGAGGACTCCGAGATGTTATCCTCCAGGAAGCCCATAGCTCTAAATATTCCGTTCATCCTGGAGCTGATAAGATGTACCAGGATCTAAGGGCAAATTATTGGTGGATAGGCTTGAAAAAGTCTGTTGCCGCCTATGTAGCTAAATGCTTGATGTGTGCGCAAGTCAAGGCAGAACATCAAAAGCCGTCATGTTTGCTACAACAGCTTGAACTTCCCACCTGGAAATGGGAAATGGTAACTATGGATTTTATTACCAAGTTACCTAAGACAAGGAAAGGAAATGACACCATCTGGGTGATTGTAGACAGACTGACTAAGTCAGCACATTTCCTACCCATTAAGGAGACTTACAGCTCCGACATGTTAGCCCAATTATACGTGGATAAGATTGTAGCTTTACATGGCATACCTGTGTCTATTATCTCTGACAGAGATACTAGATACACGTCACATTTTTGGAAAAGCTTCCAACAATCTTTGGGCACGCGTTTGAATTTTAGTACGGCTTACCATCCACAGACAGACGACCAAAGTGAGCGTACTATTCAAACGTTGGAAGACATGCTACGTGCATGTGCGATCGATTTGGGTGGTAGTTGGGATAACCACCTACCACTAGTTGAGTTCTCCTACAACAATAGCTACCATACCAGCATAAAGGCTGTGCCTTTCGAGGCCTTATACGGTAGAAAGTGTAGAACGCCCGTTTGTTGGGCGGAAGTTGGAAATGTCCAATTATCGGGACCAGAGATAGTGTTCGAAACGACGGACAAGATTGTCCAGATTCGAGACCGTCTCAAAGCTGCCTGAGATAGGCAAAAGAGCTACGCTGATCCAAAGCGTAAAGCTTTTAACTTTGAAGTGGGTGACAAAGTTTTGCTTAAAGTATCACCCTGGAAAGGAGTGATGCGATTTGGTAAGAAAGGCAAGTTGAGCCCGAGATACATAGGACCTTTCGAGGTTATCGAACGAGTCGGAACAGTTGCCTATAAGCTAAACTTACCTGAAGAGCTCAGTGGAATTCATAATGTGTTCCACATCTGCAATCTAAAAAAGTGTTTCGCTGACGAATCACTGGTTATACCACACACAGATGTGCATATAGATGAGAGCTTGAAATTTGTGGAAAAACCATTGTCGATCGAGGATCGACAGGTTAAGAAGCTTCGAAGGAAGCATGTACCGATTGTAAAGGTCAAATGGGATGCCCGTAGAGGTCCCGAGTATACGTGGGAGGTTGAGTCCACGATGAAAGAAAAGTACCCTTATCTATTTCAGTAAATCTCGAGGTCGAGATTTCTTTTAAGGGGGTGAGGATGTAACACCTCGAAAATTTACGTCCAATAATGTGTTGACACGTGTCATAGGTTTGAACGGGTGAAAGAATGTCTTTGAAGGACTAAAGTTGACAAACAATGAAACTATGTAAATATAAGGGTTCAAAGTGTCAACAATGAATAAATATACTTTGCAATAACCCTACATGATGTTTATAACCTTAAACGAATGGATCATGGATCATACGAAGCGAATTGTGAAAGAAAGTGAGAGATTACAAACTACTGGGGTTAAATGTGTCAACATGTTAAAGATATACCTCTGAGTGACCTTTTGACAAACTCGAAGCTTTGTAACGATTAATTATGCTCACAAGAATGCACCATAAAAATTTCACTAAGTTTCGTTACCGTATGAGAAAGTTATGATAAAATTTGTGTGTGAGGGTTAGAATCGTCAACATTGAAATTTAGGGCTTTTCGGGTGATCACAAAGTTACCCGAGGACTTGACAAAGTGGGTATAAGTATTAAAGCCCCTATATGTAAATATTAAAGCCTTAAATTGCAAGAAACAACTTGAAAACGACCTTTCGGGGGACCAAGGACCAAATGTGCAATAAAAGAAAACATGTTTACCTGATCAGGAGCTCCAGGCGGCCCGCGTGAGGATTGCCAATACCTGAAGCGGGCCGCGTCCAACTGCCAGTTGCAGAAAAAACAGGCAGGTGCCTGTCCCAGCCTTCTAACCGACTTAAAATACACGTTTTCGATTCTATGGGCTGCCTATGTTGGTTTTTAGCCTTAGGAGACACTTGTATACATCTTGTAACATCCCTAGACTCATTTGGCATCAATCTAGCATGATCAAAGTCAATATATAAGCTTCATAATGTTGCAACATTCTTCCATTCATCATCTGATCAACTTCTGGAGCATAAGGACCATTCTCAAGCTTCCTAATCATCCATTAGACACATGTAAGTGCCCTTGACCTTTCTAAATTAAGTTATGCTTAGTTTATAGCCTAGAAGTCAAACCGTCGTAACTACGGTTTGACTTAACGATAAAATACAAACGATCCAGTGTTTTGTCGAAACGAAAGTTGTTATAAGTTGGTATTTATGTGGGCGATTAACCCTTAAAAGGGCACCCACTGATTCCCATCCTAACTAGGTCGTTTGTCGAGTCAAACTTCTTACGAAAAAGTCAACAGAATCGTTAAACATGTAATTAGTGATATAGAAGGTGTATAACCTGTTTTACCATTCTTATAACTTGAAAATAAGTATAAAAACTTGTCTAAGCTTGTTTGATTCGACAACTTTCTGTTTTGAACCGATTCGGAGCCGAAAGTCGCATAGTTTGACTTTCTGCTTTGACCTCGATTCTGACCCGATTTATATAGGTTTAGACATGCCTTAAAGTTCCATTAGGACCTAGTTACATGTGTGCATAACCCTCTGCGTTTATACCACTTGAATCCCTAATTGTCCGATGTTTCCGTTAAGTGCTTAAACATGGACCATAATGCCCTTATAATCATAAAACGAGATTTTTGGAAATGTGAAAGTACAATAACCTTGGTTACTGATTATTAAGCATGTCCCTAAAATTTCACGTCAATCGGAGGTCTAGATTAGGAGTTATGCTCAATGGCGTAATTAAGAACGCTTTTATTAATTAAACGAAGTCATTAGCGTAAAACCTATCTAAACACAATTTTTGACACCAAATCTTTTACCCACTGATGTAATATAATATATTGGGATTTTTAAAGATTTTTAATTATTTTTAAACTGATCCTAAGTTAGGATTATCGCCTTGATTCGGTTAATACCGAATATACCATTTTCGGCCATAAAATGAGTTTTACAAATCCTTTTAACGCCAATCCAATTGCTACTGATTTTAAATAATAAATGTAGTGTTTTGAACCGGTTTAACTGATCAGAAAACTCAGAATCCTATTTTAACCCGTACGTCGCTTAAAACGGCTTTATACGCGTATTATACGCATAGTTTGGGTTTAAAACTATTTTGACATGTAACACCCCGAAAACGGGTTTGGTAATTAACCTACGTTAATACTAAAAGACGGGTAACGTACCACTAGTAGTAAAAAAAAATAACCCGGTAAATATTTAGGATTTAATAAGAAATCCTAATATTAAATACAAGCGAAACAAAGTTTTAAGGAATTGAGTTTATAAGAGCCCGAGTTAACGGGACTTAAAATACTACGGATTATAACTCCCGGAACCCACCAAGTAACTAGGAGTTTTAACCTAGTTAGATAATGTCTTGATATTTATAGAATAAATATGGTTAAGATATCCTTTAAATAACTTGTGTAAAGTTGAGGGGCTAAACATGGACAAAGGAATTATAGTTTTTAATTAAATCAAATGTTAAAAACATAAAACACACATACGTGTGTGTGTTTCCTGCAAATTCAACCAGAGCCAAGAAAGGCTCTCATGCCTCAACCCTAAACTTCAGAAATTCATCAAATTGAAAGGGCAAACCAAGCCCAAATCGAAATCCAGGCACAAATTAGTGATCACCTTAGTAAAGGGATCATAAGGTATGCAAAATTTTACTATTTGGTTCCATCTCAAATTCTGGATGAACACATAAGATTTGAAATTTGTGCTTGCATGATTGTTGTTTTGATGAAATTGGAATGAAATCATGTCTAGGAGGTAACCCTAGCCATTAGCTTGTTGAATGTTGCTCATCATGATGAAGTTCATAATCACCAATATGGGTGTTTAGTGGGTTTGTAGAAATATGTTAAACCCTAGGATTTTGATGGTCACTCTAGTGTATTTTGATCTCTATGAAGTAAGTCTAGGTGTTGTTATGCATGCTAGACATAAGAACTTGTGAATTATGTTAAAACTTGGGTAAATAACTAGTCATGAAAACTTGATTGTTGATTTTATAGAATATGCCCACAAGGTGTTTGTTAAAATGCCTAAGTGAATGTTTATATCTTGAAAGTACGAATCAAGCGCGTAATTGCCTTAATTGATTAATTACGTGAAATATGGTTAAAACGGGTTCTAATCATAATGTTGATAATATGCCTAATTGAGTCTTGTGAACTTGGTAGGGCAATCATATGTGTTAATTGGTGATTTGACTTTTAAATAGTCAAACCGACCATTAATAAGATCGAATGGTAATTGTGATAGAAAATATGTAAGATGGAATAGTCATAATTAATGATGACTAATATAACCGTCTTACGAATTATGATGATAGTTTGATGCTTGACAAGCTAGGTGGAGGCTTGGAAAGGAAGCGGGTCAAACGAAGCAAGTATGAAGGAAAAGCGTAATTCGGATGCAAGGTAAGTATAGCTTACACTAGTCTTAAATTGTGGAATGTTTTTTTTATCATATAAATTATGAATGTGATATCTAAACAATTGAAATATGATGTTCCGTCGTGTAGTCGAACGGAACAAGAAAATCAAAGATGATAGAAACCATAATAATGGTTAAAAAGAAGTAAATCAATAATTTGGTCATATTATATCGAAACAATACACGGTTTATAATTAAAATGACCATACGGTGTTAAACGGGAAGAGTCATGTAGAGGAGATGATAATAAATATCATCACGCAAAGATAAATGGTCAATTCGGCCAAACGGGTCAAAAGGTGTAGACAACACCTTTGACTATATAGACTAATGATTCTTTTGTCGAGTCATATGCTTACAGGAAAAGGTATCCAATGGATATTCGCATCGTTCTTAATTAGCGAATATAAAGCAAGGTATTAAAATTGGGTCTAATCGTTGATCCGAGCCAGGTACGCATAATTATGATGTATGTAAAAGTGCTAAATTGGTCGAATAATTGGTGATAGCCCTTCATTGTAAAAGAAGGACCAAAATCGACCAAAACGCCCTTGTAGGCTAATTTGAACAAACAACTCTTAGAGGTTGTTTGGAAAGGAGTCTTATGATTAAACAAAAGTTTAGAACGAGTACGGGTAGTGAAATAGGTAATTCTTGGGCCAAAAGACTCCACATGAGTCTTTGCCGTAAAATGATATTTCAAGAGGTATAAATTCGGAACACATAGATATCTACTTTAAATCCAACACACATTTAGTTGTGATGGAAGAGTACTAGATAAGAGATATAGGTTCCGATGCTAGATTAGAATGAAAGCGAAATTGAGCTTAAAAGTGCTTAAAATATCCTTAACGGGTCAAAATAAGCATACTAGTGAAAACGGGTTTAATTTGTGTAATAAACCTATGATTAGAACCTAATATGGTATATCACAATCATTTGATGAAGTGTATGAAATATAGGAATCAAATAAATACGTTTGTTTGATAAAATGCATAACCGGGTCAAAATTTGGTATAAAGGGTAATAAGCCGAAGACTTAGAAGTCTTAAATTTCGTTAAGCCGAATGTCAGATTTTAACTCCATATGATGGAGAATCAAATTACAAACACGTAGGAAGAAACGGTAGGTCAAACGGATATGCGGTTTGAAAGATACGGAAGTTTTCGTATCAGAATCGGTAAAATTGAAAGCTGGAATGCAGGGACCACCGTAATTTACGGTCCCACCGTAAATTACGGTGGACATGAAAAATGCTACGGTGGAACCCCCCTGTCTTACGGTGGGGAACTAACATCCAGGGGCCACCGTAAATTACGGTCCCACCGTAATTTACGGTGGTGGTCAGGTTGAAACTTTTGTTTTTGTTATCGATTGTTTCTCGGACTCGTTTAGACGCGTTTTAAGCCCAGTATGACTAAAGAAATTCATGTTTATGAAATGTAGGTACACCTTGGATGCCGGAAGAGGATCAAGCTCAACGAAAAACCGAACACGATTTAGATACACGTTTCCGCTTTTTGTCACGTTGTAGATTTTTAAACAACGAATTCAATCACGTGATGTAGAATAACTTAACATTTGTAAAAGTTTTAATAAACCCGTATTTATATAGTATGTGTAGTCTTAACTACACATCTAATCGTTGGTAATTACATACAAATCGTTATTTAGTAACTAGGGTGTTACAAGTTGGTATCAGAGCACTGGTTTAAGAGATTCAAGTATGGTGGGGAGAACCATGCTTGGACTTAAACCTTACGCTCTTGATAAAGAATAGTGTTCGGTTCGAGGCTTGATCGCAAATCCGGTAAGTACAAGTACGTTAATAGTTTAGTATGCTAAAGTGTTGTAAACAACACATAGGGCTATCGTGTGGTACACGTTACCCCAATTAAAATGATGGATATGGTAGACGAAAATACGCGCGTTGACGCGTATGGTAAAAAAAAAAGGCCTTGTATTATAATACGGACGATTATTGAAGTTGACATTACTAACTCTTGTGAATGTTTTAATTGGAGGACACTCGCATCTGAAGATGACGGGAGTGAACGAATTATGGATATGATGATGGGACGGTCCGAGGTATGACAGGAAGAGCATACTCATCAAGGACCTAAATCGCGTAACGGTCGCGAACAAGACTAATGACAAGAGAAGCCCGTTAGGGCAAGCATTACCAGGTGCACACTTTTAAATTTAATCGCACGAGTCGTTATATGCAACAAACACGTAAGTAATAACGGTTGCATACACACATGATAGAACTTGGAAAACCCGATTTCCAAGAGAAATTTAACAGGAAATGTGTTATTCACAATGATGAATAACAAACGAATAACAAGACTTGTTTATATAGAAACTTGGACGAGAGTGATCATCCAAGTAAGTATTCTCAATATAAATCCTATTGAGAAAAGTAGAGATCACATCAATAAATGTTTATAAAAAAATGGACATTTTACATGTTCAAGGATAAATGACTAAAACTAATAATTGTTAACTAACAATTAAATAAAGTTTTACCAAATGAAACCATAAACCTGGAAATAAATTGAGGAGTTACTTACATGGGACGTGATGTGGTAATTATAATAAGGTCACGCGTACCATGTGTTGATCGCTTACTCTGGCCAAGTAAGTAGTGAACACATGATAGCATGAGCTTCTTATAATGAGCGCAGTTATGTCCGATGTGGTAATGGCGGGGTGAATGGGACTAATTAAAAAGTACCCAAATGAAGCAGATAAGCAAGATATTTGAAAATAATGTAAACGCACAACCGAGTGACGGGAGCGTGTTACATTAGGATAATGAGCCCGAGTGAAGGGACGAACAAGCATGTAGATGTTTAAAACAAGTATTGGGAGGGAGTGTACTTGCACTCGAACCCAGAAGACGCAAGCATGTTAAACAAGTATTGGGAGGGAGTGTACTTGCACTCGAACCCAGAAAACGCAAGCATGTTAAACAAGTATTGGGAGGGAGTGTACTTGCACTCGAACCCAGAAAACGCAAGCATGTTAAACAAGTATTGGGAGGGAGTGTACTTGCACTCGAACCCAGAAGACGCAAGCATGTTAAACAAGTATTGGGAGGGAGTGTACTTACACTCGAACCCAGAAAACACAAGCAGGTAAAATGATTTAGACAAGTATTGGGAGGGAGTGTAATTACGCTCGAACCCGGAAAATGCAAATGTGTCCCTTAACGGGCCGTTTTTGTAAAACGTCCAACTTAAAGACAAAGTCGGAATATAAAAATGAAGCGAGGTCTTAATGCATACCGGGAGGGTTGCAATAATAACGACTTCGGTAAAACACCCGGTTGATGGGTAAGAATTAAACACATGCGTAAACCGAGAAACGAGAACACGAATTTAAAGTCAAAAGACTCGGATTATGAGTTACGACTAAAAGACCATAAAATTTCGTAAACAGAAATTCTGATAATTATATTCAACTATTTTGAGATTGAACGGGTTGAATAAAGTATAATGCTTGAAGGCGTAAGTAAGCGCAAGCCGGATAACGGTAAGCTTGAGACAAATGAATTTCAAACGTAAAAAGAGTGCTTTGGCACCAAATATATATTTTAATAAGACACGAGTAAAAAGTGTGATCTACGGGATCAACATAACCTTTAGGTTATAAACAAATGAGAAATCTACGGACTAAAACGACCCACGGGTCATGATTAGAAAGAAGTTATAAGGACTTCGCCCTAAAGAGGTGAATGTCTAATAAAAAATAGCCCATAAGGCTAAGTGATAAAACCTACGGGTTAGATAGGATAAAGCGAGGAAATCAGTTAAGAATCCCCGCATAAAACTAAGACTGTAAAGGATTAAATTACGGACTGTCAATATCCCGGTATGGATGATTGACACAAGTTAAAGAAAAGATCCTAAAAACCAAAACTTCGGTTTTAGTAAGAAATAATGTTTTTACAAACATAATTTCTGATAAGTAATTTAAACAATAAGCATGAAGAATACAAGTCTTGACACTGATAGGCGCAAGACGACATATTCGAAAAGTGTTATTTTCGAAAATAAAAAGGTTGATGCAAACTAAACGCGATGTGACACGGTCACGGTTAGGAAATGTAATGTGAAGTAAAATCACATTATAACCAAGCGAGCGATAAGAGTAACTGAGCTAATAAGACTAGATAATGAGACCGGTTAAGGTCACCAATTCAAATCAAGAAATTTGGTTTGCTAGTAAATGGTAGATTTGGTATAGCTGAACCGAATCAATAAATTTGAAAACAAAAGAAATAGTTGCTAAAAGTGAAATATTTCGCTAAAGACCCTTAAACGGGTCAAAGTAACGGATTCATAAAGAATTCGATAGTGTATGAAAGAGATGGATATCGCTAAGTTAACTAAACTAGTGGAAAGAACGAGATTAGGTTATTTCGAAGTTACACTATGTCACATGAGATATGTAGACAATTAGTAACCAAAAAGAGACGTTACCGCACTTTTCGGGTAATACTAACGAATGGTTAAAAAGTATGAGAAATGTTTAAAATATTTCTCGGATTGAATACATTGAGTTTAAACTCAATGAACAATGTAAGAAAAGGTTTCGAGGACGAAACCTCTTTAAGGGGGGTAGACTTGTAACACCCCGAAAACGGGTTTGGTAATTAACTCACGTTAATACTAAAAGACGGGTAACGTACCGCTAGTAGTAAAAAAAATAACCCGGTAAATATTTAGGATTTAATAAGAAATCCTAATATTAAATACAAGCGAAACAAAGTTTTAAGGAATTGAGTTTATAAGAGCCCGAGTTAACGGGACTTAAAATACTACGGATTATAACTCCCGGAACCCACCAAGTAACTAGGAGTTTTAACCTAGTTAGATAATGTCTTGATATTTATAGAATAAATATGGTTAAGATATCCTTTAAATAACTTGTGTAAAGTTGAGGGGCTAAACATGGACAAAGGAATTATAGTTTTTAATTAAATCAAATGTTAAAAACATAAAACACACATACGTGTGTGTGTTTCCTGCGAATTCAACCAGAGCCAAGAAAGGCTCTCATGCCTCAAACCTAAACTTCAGAAATTCATCAAATTGAAAGGGCAAACCAAGCCCAAATCGAAATCCAGGCACAAATTAGTGATCACCTTAGTAAAGGGATCATAAGGTATGTAAAATTTTACTATTTGGTTCCATCTCAAATTCTGGATGAACACATAAGATTTGAAATTTGTGCTTGCATGATTGTTGTTTTGATGAAATTGGAATGAAATCATGTCTAGGAGGTAACCCTAGCCATTAGCTTGTTGAATGTTGCTCATCATGATGAAGTTCATAATCACCAATATGGGTGTTTAGTGGGTTTGTAGAAATATGTTAAACCCTAGGATTTTGATGGTCACTCTAGTGTATTTTGATCTCTATGAAGTAAGTCTAGGTGTTGTTATGCATGCTAGACATAAGAACTTGTGAATTATGTTAAAACTTGGGTAAATAACTAGTCATGAAAACTTGATTGTTGATTTTATAGAATATGCCCACAAGGTGTTTGTTAAAATGCCTAAGTGAATGTTTATATCTTGAAAGTACGAATCAAGCGCGTAATTGCCTTAATTGATTAATTACGTGAAATATGGTTAAAACGGGTTCTAATCATAATGTTGATAATATGCCTAATTGAGTCTTGTGAACTTGGTAGGGCAATCATATGTGTTAATTGGTGATTTGACTTTTAAATAGTCAAACCGACCATTAATAAGATCGAATGGTAATTGTGATAGAAAATATGTAAGATGGAATAGTCATAATTAATGATGACTAATATAACCGTCTTACGAATTATGATGATAGTTTGATGCTTGACAAGCTAGGTGGAGGCTTGGAAAGGAAGCGGGTCAAACGAAGCAAGTATGAAGGAAAAGCGTAATTCGGATGCAAGGTAAGTATAGCTTACACTAGTCTTAAATTGTGGAATGTTTTTTTTATCATATAAATTATGAATGTGATATCTAAACAATTGAAATATGATGTTCCGTCGTGTAGTCGAACGGAACAAGAAAATCAAAGATGATAGAAACCATAATAATGGTTAAAAAGAAGTAAATCAATAATTTGGTCATATTATATCGAAACAATACACGGTTTATAATTAAAATGACCATACGGTGTTAAACGGGAAGAGTCATGTAGAGGAGATGATAATAAATATCATCACGCAAAGATAAATGGTCAATTCGGCCAAACGGGTCAAAAGGTGTAGACAACACCTTTGACTATATAGACTAATGATTCTTTTGTCGAGTCATATGCTTACAGGAAAAGGTATCCAATGGATATTCGCATCGTTCTTAATTAGCGAATATAAAGCAAGGTATTAAAATTGGGTCTAATCGTTGATCCGAGCCAGGTACGCATAATTATGATGTATGTAAAAGTGCTAAATTGGTCGAATAATTGGTGATAGCCCTTCATTGTAAAAGAAGGACCAAAATCGACCAAAACGCCCTTGTAGGCTAATTTGAACAAACAACTCTTAGAGGTTGTTTGGAAAGGAGTCTTATGATTAAACAAAAGTTTAGAACGAGTACGGGTAGTGAAATAGGTAATTCTTGGGCCAAAAGACTCCACATGAGTCTTTGCCGTAAAATGATATTTCAAGAGGTATAAATTCGGAACACATAGATATCTACTTTAAATCCAACACACATTTAGTTGTGATGGAAGAGTACTAGATAAGAGATATAGGTTCCGATGCTAGATTAGAATGAAAGCGAAATTGAGCTTAAAAGTGCTTAAAATATCCTTAACGGGTCAAAATAAGCATACTAGTGAAAACGGGTTTAATTTGTGTAATAAACCTATGATTAGAACCTAATATGGTATATCACAATCATTTGATGAAGTGTATGAAATATAGGAATCAAATAAATACGTTTGTTTGATAAAATGCATAACCGGGTCAAAATTTGGTATAAAGGGTAATAAGCCGAAGACTTAGAAGTCTTAAATTTCGTTAAGCCGAATGTCAGATTTTAACTCCATATGATGGAGAATCAAATTACAAACACGTAGGAAGAAACGGTAGGTCAAACGGATATGCGGTTTGAAAGATACGGAAGTTTTCGTATCAGAATCGGTAAAATTGAAAGCTGGAATGCAGGGACCACCGTAATTTACGGTCCCACCGTAAATTACGGTGGACATGAAAAATGCTACGGTGGAACCCCCCTGTCTTACGGTGGGGAACTAACATCCAGGGGCCACCGTAAATTACGGTCCCACCGTAATTTACGGTGGTGGTCAGGTTGAAACTTTTGTTTTTGTTATCGATTGTTTCTCGGACTCGTTTAGACGCGTTTTAAGCCCAGTATGACTAAAGAAATTCATGTTTATGAAATGTAGGTACACCTTGGATGCAGGAAGAGGATCAAGCTCAACGAAAAACCGAACACGATTTAGATACACGTTTCCGCTTTTTGTCACGTTGTAGATTTTTAAACAACGAATTCAATCACGTGATGTAGAATAACTTAACATTTGTAAAAGTTTTAATAAACCCGTATTTTTATAGTATGTGTAGTCTTAACTACACATCTAATCGTTGGTAATTACATACAAATCGTTATTTAGTAACTAGGGTGTTACATGACATATAAGAATTATAACCAAATGTTATAACCTGTTAAAATAAGCTATTTTACTGATTTATTCAGACCCGGATCACAGAAGATAAATTAATCCCTTTTATAATCTTTAAAATGACCAAAATACCCCTACGGGGCTTAATATAAGATTAAACTCGTTTTGGGCATAATGGAAGGTATCCTACTGATATCACAACATATTTAAGGCATGTTAACTTAGGAAGACTGTTTAGGACTCTTACGGTTACCCGTTACGCTTCGTGCGGGTTCGGTTCGGTTTATGTAACTAGTTTACATAAATTAGCCGAAACGGGCCAAACCTTATCAGTTTTATCTCAAAATCCATAATGTGTATAATATACCCATATTAAGCAAGTCTTCAAACTTGTCGGGTCTAAATCACATTCTATCCGGTCTTCGCTTAATCGTGCGTACGAACCGTATCTTTAAAACTAACCGGTCTAAGCTTAAGCTTAACTAAAGACCCGTTAGGATTCTAATAGGTTATTATAAACCTTCGTTCCAGATTAGGAGAACCGGTAAAAGATACTTGCACTCGCTGATTTTGATTTATACTTGCTCAGGTAAATACTCTTAACTTATTTTCCCTATACGGGCTTGGGGTACGGTATATAAAATACCGCTTGGTCGGGCATTTCGACCTTAATCGTTTTGGGGGTTAAGTATTATCGAGATGACCGTTTAAATTGTTTTGTTTGCTTAAAGCCTTTGGGGGGTTAATGACCATGTCCCGGATATCCCTGGCATCATTTTACGAAATGGCCACGACCTTAGCACACAGGTGTAGGCGTACACCTGTCAGTGTCTCATTTACATAATGTGGTGTGCCTATTGATCTTTAACCCAGCTCGATCCGGCTACTGAACGCATAAGAAACATGTAAATCTTTTACGAGTATTATATTCAAATAATTATCCCAAGTTATAAAATATTATTTGTGCCTTGTGCCTTAAATGCATTTTCTTAAACTCTTTTCAAAATGAGTCGGTTGATTGTATTTACCAGTGTAAACTGACGTATTTTTCTTAAAAAGGTTAAGTGCATGTACTACGCGTAATAGGCTGGCTTTTCTCCTAGCATCCACAATAAGTCTCGCAAGCTTGGATGTCATAGACTGTTGAACACTGTTTCCTTTTATTTTTATCTACCTGTGGATTTATATTCGACTATTTGTGATACTTATTATTACAATGTTGTTTGGTTGAATTGAATCTATACTTTGCTTCCGCTGTGCATTTAAATATTGTGTTGTTTGACTATTATGTTACCAACCACGTCACGATACTCCCCTACCGGGCCCACCGGTAATACGTGGAAATTTGGGGTGTGACATACTGGCAACCCCTTTGCAGCTTCTCCAAAAAAAAAAACCCCAAAGGTCCCATTATTATTTTGTAGAAATTAATACAAGAAGAAATCAAGAATCGTGATTGAATGTAATCCGCATGTAGATATTGGATGCCAGTCAACCCAACCGTCAAGAGTTTCTTCATCTTCTTCTTGGTACGCTTTTCTTCTTCTTCTTCTCTGTGATTAAATGCCACCACCGTCGCCACTCGAAAACCCTAAACCTACCACGATCGATCTGAAAGAAATGTAGAAACAGATGGTGCATATCTGAGATGGTGGCAGGGGTTGTTTGTTTGTTGGATTTTGCAGCGGTGGTGGTTAATCAGAGCGTCGGTGGTGGTTGTTACCAAATCTGTGAGACTTGTAACACAGCTCAAAGAATCATTTTTTTAATCGCCGTCGCTACTACTTCTGTTCTGATGAGCCACTGCAGTTCCGACGAGTGTTGTTCCGATCTGAATTGGTTCCGGCGCAAACTTCTGTTCTGATCTCACCCCTTTATACGCAGGTTCGATCTTTCACCAGGTAACAATCGACCACCCATTTGAACGAAGGTATGGTTGATATCCACAGGTCCCTTCAATCGAGAGAGAGAGAGAGAGAGAGAGATCGGAAGAGAGAGAGAGTGATGGAGACCGTGACGGTGACGTTGTGGTTCTGTGGCGGTTCTGGTTGGAGGCGGTGGTGGTTGCAGTTGTTAGAGGGTTGAATTTAGGGTTTTGATTTTGGGTGGATTTGGTTGATAGAGGGTTGAATTTAGTTGGTGGGGATGGTGGTGGTGCGGTGGGGATGGTGGTGGTGCAGTGGGGGTGGAGAAGATGATGGTCTGTTGTGAAGAAGAAGTTGGTCTGAAGAAGAAGATGATGGTATTTAATGAATTATAATAATTGAATAATAATTCCAAATGACCAAAATGCCCGTGCACAAAAAGACAAAATAGGCATGTTAGAACAATAAAAAATGAGGGTTTTTGAATTTTGGACTAAAATGGCAATAAAAGTGAAACCACAAGGACCCAGATTTAAAAAGTTTGAGATTTGGACTAAAATGGCAAAACTGCCCAAACCACAGGGACCAAAATGGCAGTTTACTCAAAAATAAATTAAATTAGATGTTGGATGAAAATGGCAAAAATGTCCAAACCTCAGGGACTATATCGTACAAAAAAAATTGTTTCGATGAAAATGGCAAACATGCCCAAACCTCAGGGACAATTTTGGCAATTTACTCATTTAATTAATAACTCAACTATAAAATTACATTTTTGCACATCTAATATGTATTATACTAGGTGTTGCCCCGCCCGCGTTGCGGGGCGATTGCCGAATAATTCTTAACCATTTAAAAAAACAGTACCATAGTTTTGCTAGAAAGAAAAAGTAAAAAGAGTGTTAGGCAGCTCATTGACACGATTTTTAGCTGGAGGCAAAGTCATATTTTTATTTTTACTTGGTGGAAAAATCAATTTTTTTTCCTGAGGGTAAAATCCTAATTTTTAGCTAGAGGAAAACCATATTTTATTTTGCACTGGAGGCAAAAAAACATAATTTTGAATTGAGGGTGATATCGTAATTTTGAACCGAGGGGGAAAAGCGTAAATTTTAGCTGGAGGCAAAATCATAATTTTATTTTGAACTGGGGGCAAAGACGTAATTTTAAACTGACGTAAAACCGTAATTTTAAAGTGGGTAGAAAATAATAAACTGGTGTAAAATTGTAATTTTGAGCCGGGGGAAAAACAAAATTTTATTTGGAAGTGGGGCGAAAACGTAATTTTGGCTGAGGGTAAAAGCGTAATTTTTTTACTACGGGCGAAATCGTATTTTCGGTTTAGCTGGGTGTAAAGTCATATTTTTATTTTGAACTGGGGGAAAATCATAATTTTGAACCGAGGGTAAAATCATAATTTTGAGGTAGAGGAAAACCATAATTTTTTTTTTAGCTGGGGGAAAAAAGTAATTTTAAACTGAGGGTGTAATCGTAATTTAGAACCGGAGGAAAAATCGTAATTTTGAGCTGGGGGCAAAAGAATAATTTTATTTTGAACTGGGGGCGAAGACGTAATTTTAAACCGTGGGCAAAACCGTAATTTTAAAGCGGGTATAAAATAAAAGGCTGAGGGGCAAAATCGTAATTTTGAGCTGCTGGCAAAATGGTTATTATATTTTTTAGTTAGGAGAAAAACGTAATTTTAAACTGGGGGCAAAACCGTAATTTTAAAGTAGATATAAAATAATAAAATAGTTGGTCCAATAGAGGAGGGGCGGCCGTCCATTTCGACCAATGACAGGGAAATACTATTCCCAGCCATGGTCTTTGTATATGTAGGTAAATAGTAGTATAAATTATAGTTTTGTAAATATTTTTTTATTTATGTTTATGACATTTAGATCTAATTTATATACGTAGTATTTCAGTTTTAATGTAACAACAAAAAATTGTAATTATGTAACAAGTTTCAAACGTTTTGAATATTTACAAATTTTTATAGTAATTTATTATGCATGACAATAAAGTTTGAAATGGGATTTTGCGTCATTTAAAAGACAACCTTATAACTTGGTCCTGTAAAGGTCTAAGGTAATTTGAGATACTCTAAATAGCTATACGAAAATTCTTAGTCCTAACAATATGCAAGATTGACATACAAGTCAAGAAGCAAATGGAAAGTTGATCTCACTTAGCAAGAGTCAAGAGATTATCTTTATTTACTTTATGAACTCAAAGATGATGTTTCGGATTCGAAAAGGAAATAATTGATGAGAGATCAAATTCTGAAAAGAGACTAAAGCCATGAAAGATCTAGCTTTAACATGATAACCTATTTATATAAACTAAATGGTCAAATATAAAAGATTAAGAGTTAGATTATAAGTGTGTGTGTGCGTTCTCATGTTTGCATAAAACCTTTTGTATAGAGACAGAAAAACATTTTGATTCCTTATGCATTTGTATTGTAAGTTATTGTTCATATATATATATCGAACATGATATTGTAACGGTGAACAACGTTAGTATGTAAAACATAGATGGTATCTAGCACAATTTCATGTTCTGAATTTGTGAACAACACATACTATTAGATAATTACCACAATTTCATGTTTTTTAAAGTTTTGTAAACACTACATACTATTACATAACTAGCACAATTTCATTTTTTAAATTATGTAAACAACACATATTATTACATAACTAACATAAATACATGTTTTGTTTTAATTTTGTAAACAACACATACTCTTCATAACCACCACAATTTCATGTATTGTTTTAATTTTGTAAACAACACATACTATTACATAACTAGTAGAAAACAAGTTTATTTCCAAATTATAGGCTCCAAATAAAAAACACACGCGGAAAAAATAACAACACAACAAAATAAGAACATACATATAGACTAAAAAATCAACATAATACATTTTTCATACCAACACATTACAACTATATAACTAGCACAATTATAAAATATCTTTTTGTAACTTTTTTTAAATGTCACTTTTATATAAAAAAATATAACAATATGATACTCAAATCTTTTATATAAAAAAAGTATAAAAATATGGTACTCAAATTAAAGATAAAAAATACCTATATGTTGCATGCAACATTTTTTTATTATTATTTTTTTTTGCTGGAACAAGTGATTACTTTTAAGATTTTTGAATTTAAAAAAAAAACCATTTGGAAGGACTAGTTCTCATGGTTCGCACAACTCAACTCAAGGTGGTTCTCGTTTTACCCTTTCCCTATACATATATATATATATATATATATATATATATATTGAGGTTCCTGTAAAAAAGACCAAGAGTGTGAGAAGGGTAAGAAAGAATCTCAGCCATTAGATCTTTGATCTAATAGTTGAGATCAATAAGGACCAAATTGTAAAATGTGTTTTATTTTTTGGACTGATTTGAAAATTGTAGGTGTAATAGAGTCTTTTATATCCACTTGAAATAGGAAACTGTAAATCAAATCCCTAGAATTTCGAATCCTCTTTCTTCTTCCAGATCTGTGAATTTGAATCCTCCTTGTTCTCAAGATCAAAGATCTCAAATCATCATCATCACCAATCCATCTCGAATCATCATTATCAGTTTACATCTCGAATCATCATCATCATCGATACAGCAGCATCGACATCTCCGAATCAGAGCTGCTGGTCACCACCGACCAACCATTGCAAGCCACCCACCTGCTCCGATCGGTTCCCACCGAGAACCACTCAAGTTGTCGCACCTCCGCCACCGGTCCAACCACCCTCCATGGTGTCGTTGCTGTTTTAGACGCCCACCATTACGAGGTTGTAGTGTTATACAGAGTTATAATAGGGTAATATAGTGTTATATATTATTCATAGTGTGTTATAGTGATTTGCAGTATTATATCTTTCTTGTAGTGTTATATACTTATTACAGTGTTTTACAAAGGTTTTTTTGAATTTTCTCAACTCAAGTGGGTTTCCGTTTTATCTTTCCCTTATATATATATATAATTGAATTAAATGATTATATAAATAAATGTGATTTTGATTAGGATTATTATTTCATGATGCAATAACATAAAAATTAATGATGTTTGTTATATTTTTTATAAGTCTTGCATTTTGATACTAAATTCCCAACAAAATTAATAAATAAATAATACGAATTCCTTAAAAATTAATTAAACAAAACTATAAATCCATACATGAATAAATATGAATTTTTAATTGAAAATTATTATTATAAAATAATAACATAATTTATATATGTTGCTATATTTTTGTGAGTATTAATTTTAAACAATTATAAATAATCCATCTAATAAATTCTATCATCTAGAAAATTATTAACATTTTATTCACAATGGTTATTTTTGTAATAATAAAATTAGTTATTTTTGAAAAAAAAAAAGAATAAAATAGTTTTCTAATTTGTTTAGTCCACTTATTATAAACAAATTACATTTTAAATATGAAATTGGTTATAAAAATTTCACAACTTATTTAACTACTGGAAAAATCAGAATATATTGTTGGGATATACTATTTTGATTAATTTGTATTTTACCATGAATTTTAAATTAATATAACATGTTTAATTATCAAATAAATCTAAACAATATCTAAAATTTCCAGAACCTAATCTAATATGTACATGATCAGTTTGACGTGTTCAATTTCATATAAACATAGATTGAAAAGTCCCAATTCTAAAGTTCAAGAACCCTGGAATCACAATAATTAAAATTCAAATTTGTTTGCCCTCTATCATAGAAATGGATAGAGGCGTTTTATAGAGCATGAAAAACTAAAGGAAATAGGCTAAAAAATTTCCTGATTTTGTTGAGAATTGAGCGAGAAATCGTTTGATAAAGTTAGAAGCCCAAAATTCGTTCTTTCCTTGAATCTGCAAGATAGAGTGATTGTGGACTGGAATTTGTGATGGGGAATTATGTTAAAAGGTGAGAGAGTTCGAATGATACCAATTATATAAGCTAGGGTTAACGAATTTAAAAAAACGATCATGTTCTCATAGGCTTTAATGGTGGATTTAGTTCAATTTGATTAGATCGTTAAGGGAGTATAATGGAGCATGTTAGGGTTCTCCAACATTCTGATTTGTTTGAGATCATTAAGGAGTCGGGTCGTCGTGTGAAATGGTGCCTGAGATCGGGTTGGAGCCGGAGGTGGGTAACGGCGGGTGAGGGATATGGAGCTGAGGGGGGCATGGGGGTTGGGTAGGGCGAGTGGGGGTGGGGTCGCTGGCGTGTGGCAATATGTGGTTGGGGGGGGGGGGGGGGTTGGGTTTTTGCTACTTTTGGCCCTTCTAACTTATAACCATTTTAACCTATGTTTCTAACTTTGTTTATTCTTTCTCTTTTATAATACTAACGAAACTAACCGAGATTTTTTTATAAAAAATAAAATTGTTAACCCGATTATGATTAAATAAATACGTATATATTTTAAAAGGGGTAACTTTGTAGAATAGTAACCAAGTTTTAAAAGGATTCCAATTAGGTCACTCATGTTTCAATAGTGTTCCAATCAGGTCACCCAACATTCATTTTTCATTAAAATTAAGGATTTTTTCATCCATTTCATAAGTAACCATGGTGATGTGGATTTTTGTTTCTTTTTTCCCTTTTATTTGATGCTAACTTCAAATGATGATGTGGATTGTAACTTGTTTTTTTAATTTTTAATGTAATTAAAGTGTTTTTATTTTTAATAAATATAATTTAATATATTAAAATAATTCGACCCCAACATCTTATGCTTCATTTTTTTATTGACACATAGAAAAAAGGACATGACTCGATTTTAACGTTAAGTTATCTAATTGGGACAAAAACGATACGAGTGACCTAATTAGAACACTTTTAAAACTTGATTACTATTCTATGACATTTTCCCATTTTTTTTAAAAACATAAAATAATTAAAATTCTCATTTTCATTTATATTGCTTAGGATCCGGTTTACAAAATGAGTCGGGTTTCTAGGATCCATTTTTTGCGGATGTTACAATTGTTTATCATGAAAATGGAGTTATTGTTCATAACCCAAACATGTAGTAGATCTACTAAGTAAGTTTAGAATGACAAGTTGTAAACTTACAGTGACAGTAATGGAAGAAAACATGATGCTCAGGGCGGAAGAGGATCGTTTAATCAGAGATGTTACTTTTTATTGACTGATAGTTGGAAGTTTGATTTATCTAACTCTAACTAGACCTCATATTTCATCTGTAGTTGGTGTGTTAAGTCGCGCTCCATGAAAGCCTAGGAAACCATACTTAGACGTTACACGAATGGGCGTTGAGATATATAAAGACACTCCTAGTCATGGTGTAAGGTTCAAGAGGGAGGCCAATATAGAACTTGTCGGTTTCTGCGATGCAGATTATGTTGGGGACTTAAGCAAAAGAAGATCTACTATAGGGTACCTTTATATGATTGGTGGTTAGGCTGTATCGTGGTGTAGCAAAGGAAACCCATTGTGTCCCTGTCTACTATTAAATCCGAGTACCGAGCAGCTGCAATGGTGACTGAAGAATGTGCTTGGCTGATAAAGTTGTTCAAAGAGACAAAGTTGAACCAGGAGGTAGGCAGCAAAGCACAAGTTCAGAATAATATGTCCTCTATTTTATTGGCTGAAAATCAAACATTTCACGCAAGAACGAAACCTGTAGAATTTCATTACCACTTTATACGAGAGAAGGTGTTGAACGGTGAAATTGGTTTTAAGTATGTGACTACACATGGGCAAATAACAGATATGCTTACAAAGGCATTACCAACTACAAAGATGAAAAGCTATTTGAAGCTATGGGTCTAAAGGAAGCCTTTTAGACGCAAAGTTGAGAGGGAGTATTGAACGAATACGACTTTGGTTAAGAGATAAGGGTGTGTTAAAAGGAAAGATTTAAGTCATTCATATGTTTTAGTTGTTGAGCCTGTTATCAAGCTCGGCTGATATGTTACAACTGGGCTAGTTTGTTAACATGTTGTTATGTTTGTTATTCATTTTGTAACTGTTTATCTAAGTCTTGCAGGTTGTTAAAAGTAAAGGGGGCAGAGTGTAATATTTCTAGGGACTGCGATCATTTTGTCACAAAGTTTTGGACTAAAGTGAAACTTCAAAAGGTGGACATATAAAAGAGAGTATCATCTGCGTAGAAGTTCAGTTCTCTTCCAGAAGTTGTTCTCTCTGTTTTCCGGCGATTAATAAGGGTCGGAATTTCCAGCGGTCGCTGTTCTTGGTGATTAAAGGAGTGTTGATTCTCAAGCCGCTTGTGTGGTTCAGTATTACTTTTCTATTTCAGTTTTTTCTCAGTTTATGTTGTGATGATCTCCTGATAAAGATCATCCTGTATTTCGCTTTGTTGTGAGCGATTGTTCTGCTGATTGATTGATGATCATCTGTCGATGATCATCTAGGTATTGTATCATACTTCGTCTTGATTTTGATCTCATATATTGTGAGATCTAGGGTTTGGGGTTTGTTTTTCAGGTTTGGGTAAATAATAAAGCTTTGTCACCGTTTTTGTCGCTTATCCATTGTTCTGTGTTGTTTGGTTGTCTTGTATTGTTGATCTTTCATACCATTTTACATGGTATCAGAGCTAAGTATTAGCTCGTGAGTCTGATTGTCTAGGGTTTCCGCTGTGTAGTGTGTTTTTTCTTTTGATTTTCTTTGCCTGGACTGTTTTGATCTTCTTCTTGGAGTGTGCAGGTACGGATCTTGTGAGAACTATTATCTGCTGTTGTTGTTTGGTGTTAAACAAATCCTAATTATGGTTTGTTGGAGGTTAAGAAGGAGATCTATTATCTATTATTTCTGAAGACCTGCGTTGGTCTCTGAACCCTAGAAGGTTTAGGGTAAACTAACCAGGTGATTTTTGTTTGTGGCTTGGTCAGTTCTAGCAGTTCTCGAAAACTACAATTCTGATCTACTTTTGGAGCATATTGCACCCAGTGTAAGATCGTTCCTATCTCTTGTCCTTTTTATTTTTTGTTTCTACATCATATTTTTTTCTGAGTCTAGGCATCCCCTTTTTACCGGACTGGTCGGGCCGACACTTGATCGAGTCTACTTGCTAATTGTTGCATTGTCTGTATTTGTTGCGGTACTTCTTGTTTAGTTTGTATCTATATTGTGGTTTACATCCTGTGTTGCTTACAGATCTTATTGTTGTTGTTATCTTTTTTTTAAGTTATTGTTGTGTTTTAGGTCTGTTAAATTTAGTGTGGCTCCTGAGTAAAGGCTTGTCCAGGCACCACTGAGTGACGAACCTGGAATCTGGTCCCTGATTCAGCTTCGCCTTAGGTTATTGTTTTGTTTGTCTCACAAGTTCTGTTATCTTTTGATAACATCTGTTGGTTGTTTTCTTGTGTGTTGTTATCATGACTGACGGTGAAGGTACCTCACAGACCTTAATTAGTAAGCTGGATATAGGAGACCCTTTGTACTTGCATCCGAGTGACTCTAGTAGTTTAACTATAGTTAGTATTAAACTAAAGGGTACTGAAAACTATGTTGTTTGGTCAAGTGCTATGAAGTTGGCTTTAGAAGCTAAAACTAAATATGGCTTTATAGATGGTACAGTAGAAAAATCTAAAGATGATGTTTTGGCTGCCCAATGGGATAGATGCAACTTTGTCGTGTTAACTTGGTTGTTAAACTCTATTTCTGAGGAATTATATCTTGGTCAAGTTTATTCAAAATTAGCTTCTGAGGTCTGGAATGATCTCAAGGAGTCTTTTTACAAGGTAGACGGTTCTGTTGTATATGATTTCTATAGGAAAATTAATAATATTTCACAAAATGGTAGTTCTGTGGCAGACTATTATACTAGATTGACGACAATGTGGAAGCAATTTGATGCTATGTTTCATCTGCCTTCGTGTTCTTGTCAAGCTGCCAAGGACTACAATGATTTTTCGACGTTAATAAAGTTGATGCAATTTCTTATGGGACTTGGTGATGTTTACCAACCAGTAAGAACAAATCTGTTAACAAGAGAACCGTTTCCTTCGGTTAAAGTGGCTTTTTCTATTGTTTCTAGAGAAGAGTCGCATAGCAGAGTGTGTCTTTGGTTACTAAGTCTAATCAGAATAATTTTGATCCTAAAAAAAGAGTGCCTAGAGGACCAAACCCAAATCTGAAATGCACACATTGTAATATGTTAGGACACACTGTTGATAGGTGTTTTGAAGTCATAGGGTATCCTCCTGGTTTTAAAAGAAGAACTAACAATAATAATAATAACAATCAGTAGTTTAGAAACAATTTTAATAATAATAAGTCTAATAACACAACTGTTTGTTCTTCTACTTTTGTTGGAAATTCTGGTTTGCCTTTTACATCTGAACAAACAGCAAAGTTGTTGAGTCTAGTAGATGGAAAAAACGGAACTGATCCTCAATGTTCAAATATGGGAGGTGAGTCTGTTTGTGTCAATAATTTTGTTAGTTGTTCTAGTTATGTTGGGTTTAGTAGTAATATCTTGTGGGTCATAGATGGGGCTAATCAACATATGGTTAATGACGATAAAGAAATGTTTAATGTAATTGATGTCTCAGAATTTGATCTTAAAGTGAGTCACCCTAATGGAACTAGTGTCAAAGTTATGAAGATTGGTAATCTAAAATTGATCAATGGGGTGGTTTTATAAGATGTCTTTTATGTTCCAGGATATAGTGTTAATCTTTTATCAGTTCATAGACTTGCTAAGGATAATCAGATTTCTGTGGTCTTTAATGAAAATAATTGTGCATTACAGGATTCCAAGTCAAGGAAAATCCTGATGATTGGTAGACAGGATAGTGGTCTATATTTTGTTGGTAGTAATGGTAATTCTATGAATGTTTGTTTCAATAGTTCTGTGAAGTCTTATACGTGGCATAGTAGGTTAGGACACCCTGTAGATCAAGTCTTAGCTGTGTTAAAGCAAAGTCTTAATATAAAATCAAGTGATCATGGTCCTTGTGATGTGTGTCATAGGGCGAAACAAGTTAGAGTCTCATTTCCTTTTGAGTGAACACAAGTCAAAAGTTGTTGGTGACTTAATACATTTAGACCTTTAGGGTCCTTATAAAAAGAGCAAGTTATGATGGTTTTAAATACTTTCTAACTGTTGTAGATGATTACTCTAGATCTGTGTGGTGTTATTTTTTATCAAACAAAACTTAGGTCTTAGAAAAGATTGGTTTTAAACAAAGTTTATGTGATCATTCTCTATTCATTTTACATAAAGATTCTGTCTTTGTTGTTTTGCTTGTGTACGTTGATGATATTGTCTTAACTGGAAATGATGTTAATGAAATAAATAAAGTTAAGAAATTGTTAAGTGACAGTTTTAGGATAAAGGACTTAGGTAAACTAAAATATTTTCTTGGAATAGAGGTTTTGTACGATAAAGATGATGTTTGTTTGAATCAAAGAAAATATTGTTTGGAGTTATTAAATGAATTTGGGTTGTTAGGGTGTAAACCTGTTTCAACTCCTATTGAACTAAGCTTTGTAGTGTCATCTAAAACAGTAAAAAATCCAGTTTTGTTAAAAGATGTCACAAGTTTTCAGAAACTAATAGGAAAATTAATATATCTTTCATTGACCAGACCTGATATATCATATGCGGTTTAGTTTCTGAGTGAATTTATACATAGTCCAACTAAATCGCATTTGCAAGTTGCTCTAAGACTGCTAAGATATTTGAAATCTTGTACTGGTAAAGGTTTGAAGTCCAAGTCTGAAAGTGTCTTAGAACTGTTAGGTTATGCTGCTTCTGATTGGGGTAAGTGTCTGGCTACTCGTAAATCTGTAACTGGTTTCTGTTATTTCTGGGCTCTTCTTTGATTTCATGGAAGAGTAAAAAACAAAGTGTAGTGTCGAGGTCAACTGCAGAAGCAGAGTATAGAGCCATGTGTTCGGCTACATGTGAAATAACGTGGATTATGAATTTTTTAAAAGAACTTAAAGTCGATGTTTGCGTACTGGTAGGTTTGTTTTGTGATAGTAAAGCAGCGTTGTCTACAGCTTCAAATCCAGTATTTCATGAGAGAACGAAGCATTTTGAACTGGATTTAAATTTTTTTAAGAGAAAAGGTTGCCTGTGGTATAATACGTCCTGAGAAGGTTGACACTGAGTGTCAACTTGTGGATGTGTTTACTAAAGGGCTTTCAGTATCACAACATGAGGCATTTTGTGACAAATTGGGGTTGATAAATATGTTTAAACATATGAATGAAGGGGGAATGTTAAAAGGAAAGATTTAAGTCATTCATATGTTTTAGTTGTTGGGCCTGTTATCAAGTTGGGCTGACATGTTACAACTGGGTTAGTTTGTTAACATGTTGTTATGTTTGTTATTCGTTTTGTAACTGTTTATCTAAGTCTTGCAGGTTGTTAAAAGTAAAGGGGGTAGAGTGTAATATTTCTAGGGGCTGCGATCATTTTGTCACAAAGTTTTGGAATAAAGTGAAACTTCAAAAGGTGGACATATAAAAGAGAGTATCATCTGCGCAGAAGTTCAGTTCTCTTCCAGAAGTTGTTCTCTCTATTTTTCGGCGATTAATAAGGGTCTGAATTTCCGGCGGTCGCTGTTCTTGGTGATTAAAGGAGTGCTGATTCTCAAGCCGCTTGTGTGGTTCAGTATTACTTTTCTGTTTCAGTTTTTTCTCAGTTTATGTTGTGATGATCTCCTGTTAAAGATCATCCTGTATTTCGCTTTGTTGTGAGCGATTGTTCTGCAGATTAATTGATGATCATCTGTCGCTGATCATCTAGGTATTGTATCATAGTTTGTATTGATTTTGATCTCATATATTGTGAGATCTAGGGTTTGGGGGGTGTTTTTGGGTAAATAATAAAGTTTTGTCACCGTTTTTGTCGCTTATCCGTTGTTCTGTGTTGTTTGGTTGTCTTGTATTGTTGATCTTTTATACCATTTTACAGGGTGGTTCGGTTGGTCTCATGGGCAAGATGGAGGAGACCTAACGGAATAATAATCGGTTGTTGGATAACTTCGTATGCAAGTCTTGTTATCTGATTAACTTTAATATTTTAGTTAGTATAATTATTAGTCCGTATTTGAGTAGGATTACATAATGTAAGGGTGCTTATATAAACCCATAGTCGGTTATTAAATTCTTGTACTCTCGTTCTTTGTTATTCCAATTGAAATATAGTGTTGCATGATTGTTTGTGCAAAACAAGTTCTTGTGTATTTGGTTATTACGTGATTCACTTATGAAACTATTCATGGTTCAACACATTGTACGTGAATAAGAGCATGGAAGCGTGCTGATATTATACACATTTGTCTCCTTGAGCAAACCAACCATATTTGTTCATGTATATAGGTTGTGCTAAAAGATCCAATGGTGTCAAGGGCAAACAAGTGCATTAGTATAGGTTATTAGGCTATACATCGTTTATAAAACATACACAACTGTGTTTAAGGTATCAAGAAACTTAATTTTGGCTTTTACACGTTTTAGAAACTATAAACAGTTACACTTTTTAGAATATCATGTTATACGGGCTTGAATATTAGGGTATTAGTTCAAAATTCAGACTTGCCACATCACCCGCCACATCGGTTCAGACCTTATTTTTTTTTCTCCAACACTAAATCATTCCAAATCTATCTATATCCGACCCTACTTTTTACACTAAAAACAAAAACAAAAAAATGTTTGTAAGTGGGTGGTTCTCATAATTCCAAACCAAGGTAGTCCGGTGGAACAAACCGGACCACCATGGTCAAACGCTCACAACGCAGAGGTGGTCCGGATGGGGTGGTCTAAGTTTTGAACTTCAATTCCGGACTGCGCGTTGTTGATGTTGTTACATAGCTCACATGATCATCATCTCCAATACCATCTCCCTTCTTTCATATCCTAGTGTCGGTGGTCTAAGTGTAATCTTTCAAAAAATGGATATATGTTATTACATATAAAAGAAAATAAAAGATGACAGCTTGAAATCGTTTAAGTTATAAACATGCAATAGTAATATAATAATCAAGTTAAAACGTCATGTAACATCAAAGTTTTAAACATCATCTACAATAATTCCATTTTGGATATTTAGTAATTATTGCCATCAGTCGGACTTGGATCCCACTTGTCAATAAGTTTTAAAATATATGTTTCTCCTTCTTGCCTCTACACCTTACATCTCAATTACTATAAATACCCATCATCTCGTTTACGACTTACTACATCAAAATACTTAATTTCATGCTCATTGCTTTCATAATATAGAAAGAAGTAAAACCCTCTATTTCTGGTAGTAATAATGAAGGTTTCTACCTTGATGTGTCTCCTATTAGCCACCCTGGCCACCATGACACAAGGCCAGACACGGGTTGGGTTTTATAGCACCACCTGTCCAAGGGTTGAAACCATAGTACGAAATGCGGTTCAGACTGCTGTCCGAGCCGATCCCACACTTGCAGCTGGTGTACTAAGAATATTCTTCCATGACTGCTTTGTCAATGGTTGTGATGGGTCCGTACTACTTGACGGCCCATCAAGTGAAAAGACCGCACCACCCAACGTTCCCTTGAGAGGATTCGAGGTTATCGATGCTGCAAAATCTCAGCTCGAAACTGCCTGCCCAGGAGTGGTCTCTTGTGCTGATATTGCTGCGCTTGCTGCCCGTGACGCCGTGGTCCTGGTTAGTATATCGTTTTGTAACATGATGTTTGTGTGTTATGAAGTTATCTAATTGCTTTAACTATGTTGTGCAGGCTGGTGGAACTAGTTGGCAAGTGCCATTAGGACGTAGAGATGGATTGGTTTCACAAGCATCTGATACTGTAAACTTACCTGGCTTTAATGATCCTATTAGTGTCCAAATCAGAAAGTTTGCTGATAAAAATCTTAACATCCAAGATCTTGTTACTCTTGTTGGTAAGTACTAGGTAGCTACCTAGAGCACAAAATATATATATAAAAAACTATTATATATATTATTGTTATAGAATGATGAATAGTAATTTTATTTTTAAAATAAAAATAGTTTTTTTTAATATTTTATTATTTTAATATTATAATACCATATTATTATGGTTACCTTTAACATATTTCCATTTTTCCCTTTTCTCATTATTTTTTGTTTTCCATAATTCTTTTTTTTTTTAAAATGATATTACCTTTGTCAATTAATTTAATAATTTTTTAATAACTTTCGTTCGTTAACTAAAAAAAATACTTAAGTATGCAGCAGCTGTGTTTACTTCCCCCCCCCCCCCCCCCCAATTGAGATTCTAATACAAGTATTGTTAAAAATGAAGTTGTATTCAAACTAGAGTATTTATATGGTATCGTTTTACTACTGACAATGATAAACTAAGCCGATTCTAATGTTTGGCTTCGAAACAGCATACTTAATTTTCAAATATCGTTTGTTTAACATTATCATTTGATCCGTTTCGCCGCAACGTGTGACGCCAATAAAACCTAGTATAATTTGTTTTTCTTTCTAAACTATGGAAATAGCCATTAAATATGCTGCTCCAAACATTTTATATTAATTATTTGAATTTTACATATAACTTTATTATATTATTTTTTTACAAATAATCTTTAATATGAGTTATCTTTTAGCAAAAATGTATTTGGATTTCGTTTTACAGATAAGTTTTTAACAGTTATTTTTATTTTACAAAAAACGTTTTTATGCGAATTATTTGAATTTTACAAAAAAAAATTACATTAATCTAGTTATTTTACAAGTAATGATTTTATATTAAATATGTTTATTTAAAGAAAATATTTCTTTAATAAATTTATATATTAAAAATAATGTTCTTTAATAGAAAATTAAGTTGATGTAACTTTGTGTTTTATAGGTGGACATACAATTGGAACAGGTGCTTGTGTAGTATTCAGCTACAGGCTATACAACTTCAACAACACCAACCAACCCGACCCGGATATCAATCCAGCATTCCTTCCCCAGCTCCGAGCCCTTTGTCCCAATGGCGGAGATGGGTCGACACGCGTGGCCTTAGACACAGGCAGCGTTACGCGCTTCGATAACTCCTTTTATACAAACTTGAGGAATGGAAGGGGAGTTCTTGAATCCGATGCAAAGCTATGGAGTGACCCGACAACACGACCGATCGTACAACGGTTCCTCGGACTTAGTGGACTACTTGGATTAACATTTAATGTTGAGTTTGGAAGATCCATGGTAAAGATGGGTAACATTGAGTTGAAAACTGGGAGTCAAGGAGAAATCCGAAGAATTTGTAGGGCAACCAACTAATAATTGTGTTTGTCGTTTCATATAAATAAGTTGCTTGCTAGTATGAACTATGAAGTATCCTAATCTTTTCTTGTTTAATGAACAAGAAATATGTTTATAGTTGTGCTTCATATAGGAATAATTAAGTTGTTGTATCATCATCTTTTTTCTAAAAAGGAAAGAATAAATAAGACTCAATGAATTCGACATGTACTCATTTGTTTAATGATCATCATATGGGTAATTAAAGTGACGGTTATGTAGTTAGGCTGGAGCGTGTAGTATAAAGCCTCTAGGGGTTTTATCACGCCATGTCACATAGAGGGCTTTAAAGCTACTCTCTTTAACTTGCATGCAATGGTTTAAAGCCTCTTTAAAGTCCTCTATTAAACAAAATACAAAAAAAAAAAAAACAAAGAGAAGAGATTTGATTGGTTGAAAAGAATGGACCTCACCGTCTTTCCCCTTTAATAATCGTTACTGCAATGGAGCCTCTCTCTCTATAGCGCCCCTCCTTTAGCGCCCAGGGGTGGCCATAGGGTGCTATTGATGGTGATGTGACGGGTGGCTTTATATCACACCCCTGGCCTTAGTTTTTTGCGAAAACAAAAGAAAGAATCTAAATTGTTTAATTTTGTATCAATGGTTCATACTTTTAAAATTTTGTATTTCTTATACAATGCGTATATATATAAATAAAGAACCATCAAACTAATTTTTTCATATATTTTTCAAATTTTAACTTGTTCATCTAGTCATGCGTGAGTTATATACAGTAAAACCTCTATAAATAAATACTCGATAAATTAATAACCTTGATAAAATTAATAATTTTTCTAGTCCCATCTTGGAACCAGTACAAAATTGGACCCCAATCGATATAATAATAATATAATAACTTTTTGAAATCCCATTGTATATAAATTGATTCCAACGAAACTATAAATTAATAATTACTAAAAAGTTCCAAATTATAAGATTGTCTAGTAAAAAATGAATCTATTTGGTTTTTTTTTTTTTTTTTTTTTTTTGTTGTTGAACTTCAAATCTATCTTAAGTTCATCTTTAGTAAAAAATGAATCTATTTGTTTTTTTTTTTTTTTTTGTTGAACTTCAAATCTATCTTAAGTTCATCTTTAAATCTCCTCATTACACATAAGAGCTGGGGCATTGTCTTCTCGTATTACAACAAAAAATTGTGAAGAGTTGTTGCCGCTTGCAATGCACTTAAGAAATGTGCATTGAAATTTGTTTTGTAATTTATTTTTTGGTACCATGAATTTAACTTTTTGTATTAAAAACAACGAATTTGACAAATTCAAATAATTTGTGAATGTATATTGGACTTAGAAATTTAAAGATTATACGTAAAATCACGCTAAATTAATAAAATATTAATTTATCAATATAATAGTATCTCGCTAAATTAATAAAATATCTTAGTCACGACATTATTAATTTATAGAGGTTTTACTGTAGGTAAAATAAACTACAATCTCTTACACATGTTGGTTATATGATGAGCGATATTTGTTCATTTTTATATTTTGGGTTATTGGATCAGATCACCCCCAACTATTCGCTTTTGGCCGCTAGCACTCTCAACTTTGACTTTGGCTCCCACCATTCCCGACAAAACACTTGGGTTGCTGTGTCACCTCGTCGTTAAATAAACATTAACTGGGTTAGTTCTATTTGCTGACGTGGCCATTTTGTCGGCATGCTGACATGGCCCATATTAAAAAGGAAAATTGGTATTTAATAAACCAACATTTAACCAGTTGGTAAATAACAATCCAACCTACAGAATTGGTATATAATAATCCTACCTATCAACATGTTGGTACTCAATGAACTTCCGTTAATTTTTTTAACTGAAGTTAGTTTTTAAGTTTTATTTATTACACAAACAGCCCCTGTAGTTATAATATACTAGTTTTAAGTTTTATTTATTACACAAACAGACCCTGTAGTTATAAAAAAAATCAAAAAAATTCTAAAAAATCAAAAAAATTCTAAAAAATCATAAAAAATCAAAAAAATTATAAAAAATCAAAAAAATTATAAAAAATCATAAAAATTCTAAAAAATAAAAAAAACTCTAAAAAATCAAAAAAATTCTAAAAAATCCAAAAAAAAATCATAAAAATCCTAAAAAAATCAAAAACAATCAAAAAAATCAATTAAAATGCACAAAAAAACTTAGAAATTTATGATTGTTTGATCTTGTTAACCAGGTGCAAACAACAAAAAAAAACATTAACTAATACCTTCCAAGGCCAAAGAGTTGTAATTGAAGTCTCAGCCATAGAAAAAAAAAACAGACAAACCAAAAAGTGCAGCCAAAATCAACCCATGTTCCTTCAAAACCTTAAGAACCATCAAAACTTTTGGCATATAATTGACCATAGACCCTTTAACCTGCTCCAAACCCACAAAATTCCCACCATTTAAAACCCCTTCCGCAGCCAAAACCCCTCTGCATCCCAACACACAACAAAAGCCCCCAAAATCAAACCTTTTTTAACCAAGATTTCAAGAAAACTGGAACCCAAAGTTGAGGGGTTGTCAAGATTGCTGCTACTTTTGACCCAAACAGATCTCAAGCCTCTGTCTTTTTGAACAGCAGTGGTGAATCTTGAATCGTAAAAGTTTGTTAGAGCAATCTTGTGGCTGAATCGAAGAGGGGTACAATGTAAGACTCGTGGGGGTGTTCTTGATGGTAATCTGAAAAGGGGGAGTTTAAGTTTAGGGGTTGTTTGGTACGATGAAATTGAGGAGTCAATAACGACCACATCCATGTGGGTATTTCTTGAAAATAGACAATTGGTGGATTGAATAGGGTTTTGTGAGATGGGTTAGTGGAGAAGATGAATATGGTGGTGGTGGTGGTGGTGTTGCTTATTGGATTTTTTTAGGATTTTTATAATTTTTTTTATTTTTTAGAATTTTTTTGATTATTTAGAATTTTTTTTGATTTTTTTTTAGGATTTTTATGATTTTTCAAGGATTTTTATGATTTTTTTTATTTTTTAGAAATTTTTTGATTTTTAGAGTTTTTTTGATTTTTTAGAATTTTTATGATTTTTTTGATTTTTTATAATTTTTTTGATTTTTTATAATTTTTTTGATTTTTTATGATTTTTTAGAATTTTTATGATTTTTTTTATAACTACAGGGTCTGTTTGTGTAATAAATAAAACTTAAACTAGTAAATTATAACTACAGGGGCTGTTTGTGTAATAAATAAAACTTAAAAACTAACTTCAGTTAAAAAAAATTAACGGAAGTTCATTGAGTACCAATATGTTGATAGGTAGGATTATTATATACCAATTTTGTAGGTTGGATTATTATTTACCAACTGGTTAAAGGTTGGTTTATTAAATACCAATTTTCCTATTAAAAAATAGTTTAATAATTCGGATTTTTAGTTTAATAATTTTTGATGATGTGGAGTAAAATCTAATTAAAAATAAAACAAAATACATTTTTAAATATAAAGCCCCACCCCCTTCTCTCTCCTCCCCTAAACACCACCACCACCATCACCCCCGCCACCTCCTGCCATCACCGCGTTCTCGACAAACTCAAATTCTATGTCCGACAAACTCGTTCTTCATCAAATTACGTTGAATTTTTTTATAAACTTAAATTCTATGTCCGAAAAACTCGTTCTTCATCAAGTTACGCTGAAATTTCTGGTGAGTTGGCCCGCTACAGATTATATGTCCCATAGGTTAACCCGAATAGCACCACATAAAGATGGTGAACACTCGAGAAACTCAGAGACAACCAACATGCTTAATTTGTCCTAATAAGGCGAGCGTTGTCTGCAAACGATGTATTTATACAGTACTAAATTCATATCGTCCCTAATTTGGTGTTTCCGGCGATGTGAATGCCCTGAATAGATTTAGAACAGATTCAAACATTGATTTACAACAGATTTAAACGTGAATGCCCTGAATTGATTTAGAACAGATCCAAACGTTGATTAAAAACAGATTCAAACATGAATGCCCATGTGAATGCCCTGATTTGTCTGCAAACGTTGACTTATCTCGTTGTGGTGAAGATTTAGAACAGATTCAAGCCGACGATGTCAATGACCTGATTTGGTGTTTCCGGCGAGAGATATAGAACGAAGAAGAAAATGAGAGAAGATGATTTAGTGTTTGCGGCTGCTCAATAAGTGGAATAAGGTTTAGGTATTATGGTGAAGTAAAGGATTTTGTAAAACAGAACCCTATAGTTTAGTGGTTGTTTCAATATGAAGCTTAAACTTTTTATCTCACATAATAACTTGCCACGTCATCTTACCCCGTTGGATAAAATTGCCATGTAAGCCAAAAAAAAACTAACCAAGTTAGTGGCTGGTTAACGAGTAACACAACACACAAAGTGTTAAGTTGGGAGTGGTGGGAGCCAAAGTGAAAGTTGGGAGTGGCAGCGGCCAATATCGAATAGTTGAGGTGATAAAATCCAATAACCCTTATATTTTTAGATTTCTTGTGAGACATATAAACATTGTGGTTTTACAACTTTATTTTATTTTAATAAATTTAATATTGAAAATAAATTATTTATATTCTTTTATGTGGTTTTTTAATATTTGATGTTCTGCATATAACCCTCCTGTTCTTAAGTATTGCAGATAACCCATCGGTTCGTTAGGGCAGGTGGGGTGGTGATATTTTTGTGTGTGATGAAATTCTTCCACGCGTGATAAATGCAAACAAACCACCGCTGTGAAAACTGGCAAATACCCGGTAATTCCGTACAAACTAATCACTATTTTATTTACATAATCTCATGCATTTAGCGTAATTTAATTACGTAACTGTGTCGTAAACCAGATAAGATAACAGTGTTTGGACAAGAAAACAATGCTAAAACATATGTTGGTTTTCGTCGTATCGCGAAACCAAGCAAACAATGTCCTAAAAGTGTTGGTAGAAAGTGTTGTGCGCAGTATTCACTGTCACACTATTCATGCCAGCAAAACCGTGAAACTGAACGAAACACTGAAAAACGACACGCAGATAACCTAACTGAGTCCATTTATATAAGAAAACAATAATACGAAAACATATCTTGTAAAGATACGAGACTTTCCGGTACGACGCCCTTATTTCTAAAATGTCCGTTTCGGCAAAAATATAACACTTTCAACTCGTCCGAAACTATAATTTAGCATTTCCGAGACTCCGAAATTATGTCAATTGATGAAAAACACGCTAAAATATTTTAAGGATATTAACGGAATGTCCAAAATCACAAGCTCCCTGTATTACATCGCTATGCACTAAACTAGTTCGTTAGCGAACCGACGAATTAGTAAGCGGCTTTTCCGCCACTAAAACAACCAAACGAAGAAGCTAGTGAACTAGTTAAGCTTATTTTGGGACTCGGAAACACTTCATACATCATTCGGATGCGGCATAACAACTCGCGGAATTACTGATCGATACGACATAAAAGCACCGTTAGTGAACCGGCACTTAAACGAAAAGCATTCGAAGTACCAAAACATGATTTTTGCTAGTTTAATGAACTAGTTAATAATCATTTTGGTTCCGAATCCATAATTACCCCTTAACGGTGTAATTAAACCCCTAATCACCGAACTTTGACTAATGACCAAAATATCTACTTTTTTTTAACATTTTTATAAGAAAATTTACAAAATACCCCCCCCCCATGGTCATTATGGCCGAAAATTTAGTGGGCCCCACCCCTTGATCATGTTTGAAAACTTGAAAGATTTAGGGATGGTCTTGTTGAAGTTGTTGTTGAAAAAAGGGTTATAACACCTTACTTTATATCATACCTCTAGACATCACATTATCAATTCTTGCATTCACTTTCAAAGCAACAAAACTCCTCTAGTCTCTCTCTCTCTTCTCATGGCCAAAGAAGGAGACCCCAAACCCACCATAATTCTCCACTAAATTACCTTAAATTCCACATTTTCTAAGTATTTCAAGAACATCTCAACATGGTTTAAGCATGGAGGATCACTAGGAGCACTTTTGGAGCTTAATCTTCTTCTTATTTTCTTATTTTGGCTTGTGCAAAGTTGTATGTTAGGCCGTTTGATCAGGATCTGTTCGGCTGGAACGTGGTTGAATCGATCAGAATCAAGGTGCGGAATCCCTTGCTAGTGTCACATAATCAACAACAACAGATTCAACGTTTAATCTCGTCTGATTTCTATTAGAATGATTGTGAAAGTACAGTAGCTCCGGTAGAATCTCATACCAGCAGAGGTTTCTTACAAGTTCAGCAAAAGTTCTAAATGACTAACACAAGCTAGCTATTTATAGGCAACAACCAGGGAGGGTGATAAGTGTCACCCGATCGGATGGTGATCCGATCGGATGGTCATCCGATCGGATGGCCATCCGATCGGATGACATCTGTCAACCGTCGGACTTCACTTTTACATTTATGCGCCATTCCCTGGGTTGTCTTTACACAAACATACATACAAGTACATACATATACAAAATTACATACACAGCACAAAATAAACAAGACTCGATGCAGACGGAAGCTACAGACATATGTACTAACAGACTCCCCCTTGAATGTAGCTGTAGTTCCTTCCTGCATAGCCTTTATTCAGTCTTCCTACTGCGTCTTCTCTCTTTAGCTCTCTGCCTTCTCTTTTCTGCCTTCTCTTCAAGCATCTTTCGTCTGAGTGGCCTACCAACTTCATTCCAGTACTTTCTGTACTCTGGATCACCGTCACGCTTCCTATCCCAATGTGGGATCTTGTTTTCCTCTTTCTCAATAGGTGTCTGGTCAGTTTGTGGTGGTCTCATCAGCTTGTACCTTCCAAGCCTTACAGCTTTTTCAGCAATTGCCTTGAATCTCTGTTCGCGCTTGTACTTTTTCAAGAATTCATCAATCTCCAAGTCTCTCCATTTTGACTTCCAATACCTGTCGGAGTTGATGTATTTTGCAAAGCACACATCCACTATTTTCTGGTACTGCATTACTTGAACTTTATCTCGCTTCTCATACACAATCTTGTTATAGAATAAGCAGTCGATATCCTTCTTCGAACAGTTCACCAGCCACATAGGATCCAACACACTGATCCTTCTAGAGTTTCTAGTGGATTTGTCAAACAGAGAGATCACCGTTTCCGTTGTGCTTTCATTATACAACCACCCTTGAAATTCTTCATAAAAGTCTTGTTCCATTGCACGTAGCGGCATATTCTTCAAACATCTCGGTGGCTTGATATCCAACGTGATATCTTTCTCTCCTGACTCCAAGATAGTAACAATTTGCTTTGGAAACTGTGGCTTCCAAACTGGAAATCTTGCTTTTGCTTGCTGCTTTATATAATCCCACAAGTGTTGATTATGCTGTTTTACATCCAACCCATAGTAAAACTGCTTGTTGTTCTTCGTTTGCACCAATTCTTCAATATCCCACCACGGGAGGGTTTTAATATCTTACAAGAATTCGAAGTATTGAACCCCTTGTTCCCGTCTTATAGCATACACTTGTAGATCTTCTAAGTAACCCCAAGACAAGATATCACCCCTTGAAATTTAGCATCATGCGTGAAGTACTGTAGAGGCCTTATGAACTTTCTTTCCTTCGACATCACTTTGTACCACTTCTTTCTCTCTTCAACAAGATTTTCTCTCGGAATAGTTCTTGGAACACCTTCAGTGGTGATTTTCTCCACAATCTTTCTTCTAACTTCGTCTTCATTTTGTTCCTTGAACATTTCAGCAAGAGACGGAAATGTTTCATCAACACCAGCATAATGAAATATTGTCTCTTCATCATACGAATCAGATCCTTCTTCCACTAACACATCATTGTACTTATCTGCCTCTTGAGCATACTTGAACTCATATTCTTTATCAGGCGACGAAGGTATTTCATCTTCTATATCAAACTTAAACTTCCCGTCGTCTAACCCCAATTCTTCTAACATTTCTGTCCTTGACCTAGGCACCTCTAACTCCCCCTCAAAACGAGCATGTAAATATATAACAGTAGGTTGCGTGAGGAATACCTGGTCAGCATGTTGTTTTCCTGAAGAAGAAGAAGACTCTTGATGTTGATCCTCCTCTTGTTCGTTGATTTCATCATTCATAAGATCATCTATCTTCTGTTGAACTGAGGGGTTCACAATTAACAATCCAGACGAGCCTTGATCTTCATCCTCATCTTTATCATTCAAAGGATCGTAGTTTTCAATCTGATCCATCCAATAATCCATCTCATCATCCTCTTCCTCTTCTTTCTCTTCCTCTACTACTACCTTCTCCTCTTCCTTCCATCTTAACAGTAACACCTCTGGATCTTTCGCCTTCCTTTTTCTTTGTTCAACTTTAACAAGGCAAATGATGTCTTCATAGTTGTAAGATAGAGGTGAAGACTCACCAACAAATACGAAGCCTTGAGCTTGATCAGCTTCAACATCAATCATCTCAACATCAGCTTAACTCGAAGATCCTCCAGCATCTTGAGTTTCCATAATAACATCCTTCTTTCTTTGAGTAGCTACCTCAGCCAACCTCTTTTCTCTCTCAATCCTTCTGGTTAATTCATCAATTCTTTCATTTGAAATTCTAAGAAGTTTGTCTCGATTTAAAAAACCTTCTTCAGTCTTTTTGACTTTCTCAACCAGTTCTTCGGTCTTTTTCATTGTGAGATACACATTTGTGCTGCAAACTTTGCATTGTTTCGTGCAATTTTTGCAATCACTTTCTATTTTAACCCCATCAATCTTACCTGATTCATTGTTTGAACCATTTTTACTGACCTTGTTTGTTGACTCAGATGCAGATTTGGAATCTACCTCTAGTTCCTTTGCCATAAGCACTTTATCTGCCATCTTGGTCAAGTTTTCTGCTGTCATTTCTTTTGTTGTGTCGAGTATCCCATCGTCGACTTTCTTTTACTTTAGCTCCTCCTCTTCAGCTTTCTTTGCCGCTTCTCTCTCTCTCTCTCTCTGTTCATCCTCTTGCTTCAAAGATTCAATGAGAGTTTCAACTATGAGTGTTCCTGGTTCAGCAATTATATTTCCTTTTGGGTCCAAATAGCACTCACGGTCAGGATCCCATCTGTTTGCCTTTTTAGCTTCTTTCCAGGCTCGATAATTTCTATCCTTCATGGTTTGAGCTACCAACTTTCGATAAGTGTATTTTTGCTCTTCAGTTCGTGTATCTTTGTATGGTTCAACTTTTGCCATGAAAGCATAACCTACAGCATCATCTTCTGGTAAAAACTCACTCCAGTCGAAGCCTTCATCATCATGAATTACAGCTTAGGCTCTTGACTTCTCCTTAGGAGTCTCTTCGATTTGTTTCATTCTTGGCGGCTCTTCCCGATTGCGATGATAAACAGCCTTTTTATAGTAGTCGTCATGAAACGGATTTGTTGTTTCATTTGCTGTTGCATTCCTGTATTCCCTCTTGAAGTGCCCCTTCTGTTTGCACTTAAAGAAGGTCACCTTTGACTTATAAAATCCCAACTTCGTTGAAGGCCCACCAATCGAATTTCTTCCCGTTATCTCCATAAACCTTTGCGCTCTCCTGATTACGCTAGCCATGCACCAGCGTATGTCAATTAATTCCATTTCTTCGGGGTCAATCTGATCATAATCTTCCTTTGTCAGATTCGTATTCCCGATTTTCCCAGCGACTAGGCTTTCATATGATTCCAAGATCGAAGCAAGAAACACCATCTGTTGTTTTGCAGTTTCTTCATTGAAATTTTGAGCATTGTTCAAGTTCACTGCAATGTTACACTGAAACACGTTTTAAGGAACAGTTTGTTGTTGCTGGCTTGGAGCGGATGAAGAAGAACCTCCATGATAACCACTACTCGGTGTTGAACTACTGCTTTGACTTTCTTGAGTGACTGTGTTCGAGCTCTCAGCTGAAAATGCAGTCTTCGGTGAAGTAGTTTTCAGAATCATGCTACCCCTGTAGTAAAGATCAACATTTTGTTGATATGGGGTGTTGTTGACTTTGTTCATCTTCTTAATTTCTAGCTCATGGATCTCAAACCTTTCAATTAGCCAATCAACTATCATGTCCGACATTTTCATGGTGTTCTTCAGGACTAACCCATAATACAGCCAATACTTTTCTTCAGGTAAAGATTCAAGCAGTTTCTCGACCATTTCTTCTTCAGTCACAGTGATACCGTGTCTTGCAAGTTCTATCCTCAGATGACAGAACCGTTCAACCATCTTCAACACATTCTCATTCTTCATGCATGCAAACAGATCAAACTCTTTCTTCAGCAGACGTTTCTTTTTTTTACGATATCTGCTCCTCCAATACACTTTTTCTCTAACTTAGCCCACAAATCTTTCGCATTTTCGTAACTAATCAACAAAATAATATCATCTCTAACAGATTGATGCAACAAAGCTATACATTTTTGCTCAGCCACAAATGTCTCTTGTTCAGAGTCATTCAGGTATTCATAATCTTTCCTTCCGATATCATAACCGTTTTTCATACATTTCTAGCTTAGGTAAGCAAACGCTTTCAACCAATCCTCGAATCTGCTCGCCCATCTGTTGTAGTCTTCGATCGCCATAAGCTTTGGTGGCTTGTTGTAAGTACCATAAGCATTGTTTACACTGAGCGAATCAGCAATCGCCTTCTTTGGGTTTGGATTAGTGTTGGAGGTATTTGTTGATGCGCCCTGTAACACCTGTGCCTCCACGGCCATCAAACAAATGCCAAACCAATGAAATATTGTATTTCATACTTGGGATTTGTAAAAATATGTGTATCATTTGCACATATCAATTCTTGTTCGATTTCAAGCTCTAAATCGCTTTCTGGAAGGTTATACGCGCACTGATGCGTAGATATAACCAGTTTAATGCAACGAACACTCTGGAATAGTGAAATAGGCTTAACATACCTTAAATAACCTTTACATAACTTAGATATAAGTTTTGGAAGGTTTGGTGTGGTGAAATCAAAGTTTAATCGCTTACAGGGACTAAAGTTGACAAACCGCGAAAGTATGCCAATTTGAACTGTAACAGACATTCCGGAACATGACCATAAGTTAAACACACCTTAAATATCCTTTACATAGCTTAGAAATAGGCTTTAAGGTGTTCGGTGTGCTAAAATAAACTTTTGGGTCATTCAGGGACTAAAAGTGTCAAAAAGTGCACAAGTTTGCATTTTCGCGCATAACTTACGTTCTGAATACATCTGGACATCCAAAAATTTATGTAAGCATGACTATATTATATTTTAGTGTTCGCCTTAAGAAAAATCCATTCGTCGCGTCATTTGGATCGTTTTTCGCGCTTGTGCGCATTCCGTCGTAATTAAGCGAACATCGCGTTCGTACGACCAAACGAACCATCATCCGACATATTTTTGAGCATGTTTCATGTCCACAATGTTTAGGCAACATTTTAGGGCCTTAAAGTTGGCTTTACGGGCCTTAGAAGTGTCGGAAATGGCCTTAAACACGTGCAGGGGCTGAAACTGCCATTTTTGAAAGTTTTATACGGATCAGAAGGGCCATGCGGCCCGCTTTGTATTTGTCTGATCCTGAAGCGGGCCGCTTCCCACTATCAGACCAGATTCAATGTTGTTTTCAGCAAGTTGCAGCTGTTTAATCCTCCACCACATGTTCCAACTTGTCTAGTCAGCTGATAAGGATGGATTTTAGGCACCACAACTTGCCAACACATGTACGGATGGGATTATGGCACGTTTTCCATGAAACGATCCTAACGGTTACCCGAAAACTATATATACCCCATGCCTTTCATTGTTTTAAAGCACTAGAATTCTGATTTGAGAGCTCTAAGTTGAAACCATTGTTTCATACCTGAGATCTTGGATCGGGATTAGCATTCGGGGACCCTGGGTAAGTATTCTTTCGTTCTTTTCCTTATTTTACTGCTTTTCGAGTCCGAAAGTCAAACTTTGTTTGACTTTCAGCGTTGACCAGTAATGGTCAATGCGAAGTTCGTTTGAACTTCGCAACGTGAGTGTAATCACGTTGGTTATAGTCCCTTGGGACTATGCCTACTGATTACCACGTTGTCTAGGGTCGTAGGGTAGGCGATCTAATAAATCGCCTATACCTTCGAACCCGACCCAGTTTGGTCGATCATTAGGGTCCGACCAAATACATTAGGTGACCCTAGTATAGGGCATAACCTTCCGAGGTTATACCTTATGGTCACATCGTTTAAGTAGTTGTATGATAGGTAGTTTATATGCCTTAGGTAAATTACCAGAATACCCTTTTCATGTATAATTGGTAATTAAGCATATGTAACCTAAACCTTTGTCACATAACTAATTATGTAACATGTTTAGGCATATAACACTTGTCATAGGGCTAGTTAGGCGGTCCGTACGCGTTCTACGCGCACGACGCGTTAAAGTAGCATAAGCTACCTAAACGGGTCGTAATGGGTCGAAAGCACTCAGGTTAAGTTTCATTTAGTATGTAGGCTTTGTTAAACCAAATGACACGAGTCTCTACACTCGTTTGGTTTACAAACCCTAATGCTACCCGATCTTCCGATCTAGGTCCGGTTATTAACATAGTTACCTATATTAGGTGCCGTTTGATATCCGCGATCTCTAGCATTGTTTAGTTGTTACTCAAGGACTACTGAGCAATCTCAAGTGAGTACATAGACCCCTCTTTTACTGTTTTCCAAACTGTTTTGGGGTGGAACACATGTGCCTACTTGTTACTTTCATGCTTTCCTGTTTTAACATCATATACTGCTATGTTCGTTAGTACATTATAGTACATGATTTTATGACATTTCATGCTAGGTGTGCTCAATTGTGTGCATTACTTAGTACATCGTTTTACATGACATTTTGACATAGACATTTGACATAGACATTTCGGCATAGACATTTTAACATGATTGACATTTGATCATGCATTTCCCACAAAACATAACTTTGATTTAAACCAAGTTTTACTTCAATACTTTGTTTTTGTGCATATGGTTTAGTTGAGACATTTCACTTGCCATACATGGATATTTGACATTGACATTTGACATGGATATTTGACATAGACATTTGACATGGACATTTGACATAGACATTTGACATGGATATTTGACATAGACATTTGACATAGATATTTAAACATAGACATTTTTCATTGTTTGGTTTGGTTTGATTAAGTGATTAAGTAACGATGCGTGTGTAATATGATACAAACATGGTGGATACGCCGCTGGTACTTCCTATATATAAGTGCTTGTATGGTATTACATATCGTAGCGTTATTTGAATCATTTCAGTTTGAGACATAGAACATTTTATACAAATAATATACTTTTCACAAGACATTGTTTTACAAACAACTTATCTTATACAAACTCATTTTTACGTGGTTATTCATTTAACCTGACATTTATTTATACATATCATCTGATCTTATCGTTTTTTTTCAAATGATTTACAAAACAAAACAAATTACAAGGTTCATGAATAAACATTTTCTCAAACATAAGTCATGAATCTTATTTTCACAAAACCTATGTATCTCACAGGCATTTTTATGCTGACGTACCTATTTTCACATGTGTTTTCAGGAACTGTTGCATAAGATGATCAAGATACACATAGACAGACTTGGGCTTTAGTGACAATAAAAGATGCAAGACTAGTTAATTATGTTGTATTTCCTTGTTTGTTAATACATTGTAACACTTTTAATCAATAAAACGAAACTTAAATTTCCATGGTTGTGAAACATTAATTCTGTTACAACACTCCCCGATGTTTCCGCCACGTTTTGTATGTTCCACGTGGTCGGGGTGTGACAGAAAAGATGGTATCAGAGCCAATGGTTATAGGGAATTAGGTTATTAGTAATGCTTTGACCTAGTCTATAACCTTTCTAGGACCCTAACGCGAGTTTACTTGCGTTTAGTCATAAAACAATACCGTCACCTATCCTTAGGTGACGACCACAACAAGAACATAAATTTCAAAACCGCTTTGAAAACTAATCATCTGTTCTAGGATGATTTATTACAAGGTTTTGAACCCTCTATTGTTAGGTTTTGAACCCTCTGTTATATGGTTTTGAACCCCTTTGAGTTTTCAAAATTCGTCAAGGTTTTGGGTTTTAAATAATGTGAACACGTGCAAACTGGAAGGGTGAATGCCTGTATTCTAAGTTTTCTGTCTAGGCAAGCACTTCGTATACATCTCAACCAGACGCGAGACCAGTTGTGCTTACCTGGGAATTCTTGGGATGAGTGTTCACTTATAGGCGAGCATGTCTTCGCGATACATTATATTGACCCGCTTACTTTTTGATTAGTTACTGTCTCATTTGTTTGCCTTTGGTAACAAACAAATGGTCACAATCTACATGTCTTGTCATTTTATTTTGACTATCTTTCGCTTGTTTCCTCCTATGCCTTTTGTTATCTTCGAGATGCTTCTTCATCGCAACAACAATGTCCGAACCAGGTGCTGCAATTACCCAGCGAATAGGCGTCGTACTCCAGAGGACCGTTGACTTAGCTATCATCATGACTCGCCTCAGGGATGAAGCTGTATAAGGGAACTGCTCCTTGGTGCAATCAATGCCATCGTCATTATTCAAATCAAATACCTTGTTTCAAATGTACCCACGGTGGACGATGGAGACATTTGGTTAACATATGCCGCTTTGCAATCCAAAGCAAAGCTGTTACAAATCCTGCTACTGCTCAACCTTCAAACTCTGCTTCATATGTCGCTTGGCATATCTGGCGCCTCAACCACATGAACTTTCTACCTTGTGTATCGACGTAAGCACGCCTAGTGCAAGGTGTCGGAACACTCTCGTTACACAAACTCCAAAAATCCATGTAGGATCTTTCTATCCTCATAATTAGATCCTTGTGGATGGGTATCATTCATCGGAGTCCTTAATTGAATTCTTTGTATGATTCAGTACGTACATCACAATTCAATAAGGACAAAGCCGAATTCCTTTTAAGATCTTCCTATCTTCATAGATAGATTCTTGAAATGATTAAAGTGCCAAATGAAATCCACGAATTGGATTCCTGGTGTGCTTTAAGTATCCGCGTCCAAAGATAACAAATTAATAACCAAGTTAAACAACTAAGAGATTATGTGCTTATGTGTTTTCTTATGTGTTTTTTGTTTTTGTATACTCTGGATATTCGCTATCCAAATCCTCGTAGAATCTTTCTTATCTTCATATGAAGGATTCGTAGTAGGATATTCAAAAAGGTACTATCTTAAATCCTTAATGGACTTCCACGTTGTAGTTAAGTCCCTTGGATTATAAAGTACTATTCCAAAGTTTAAGGGAAACATGTGTTGAAAAGTTAAATACATCCTACGTTGGTGTAGTTAAATGTTTTTGAATTAAAGAGATCCTACGTCGATCTAAAGTTAAATACATCCTACGTCAGTGTAGTTAAATGTTTTTGAGTTAAAGAGATCCTACGTCGATCTAAAGTTAAAGAGATCCTACGTCGATCTAAAGTTAAATACATCCTACGTCGGTGTAGTTAAATGTTTCTCTTAGATAGTTAAGTTAAAGAGATCCTACGTCGATCTAAAGTTAAATACATCCTACGTCGGTGTAGTTAAATGTTTCTCTTAGGTAGTTTAGTTAAAGAGATCCTACGTCGATCTAAATTAAACAGATTGGTCCGACAATCTAGTTAAATACATCCTACGTCGATGTAGTTAAATTTTCCCCGTAGGTAGTTTAGTTAAAGAGATCCTACGTCGATCTAAGTTAAATAGATTGGTTCGACAATCTAGTTAAATATATCATGTGTTTATATAGTTAAATAGGCCCTCGGGTGGTCTAAATCAAGAGATTGTTTGTTAATCCAATCCTTTGGTGACCTAGTTAAAGTGACTCTATTGCAGTCAAGTTAATTCACCACAGGATTATTCGTTTGATTTTTCCCCATACGCATTATGAAATGAACTGTGCGGACTGTGCAAGGAACTACGTAATTATGGAGGCCTACATAATTATGGAATTCAGTGCACAGAAACCACATGAAGTTTTGTCATGTGCTAAAACCAACAGTGTCAAGAGTAACGATACGGGAGAAGTCTTGGACTTCGACCAATGTCATTTATTCTCACACTCCCCAATTCTGATCTCAATCATACACACAGTTTCCTATGATGAGTCTTCATAAGAAACGTTCTTCTGTCCGTAGTTCAAAACTCCGTGTTTTGTTACTACAATGACTTCACTTTGATGGTTGACATTTTCGCTAAGAATCCTAACATAGCCCAGAGTTCTACTTAGGGTTCAAGGAGTTCATTCAAAGCGAAAACATCACCGTCGTCTCCACAAGTTTCTCCTAAAAATTAAATTTCGGGACGAAATTTCCTAAAGTAGGGGAGACTGTAACACCTGTGCCTCCACGGCCATCAAACAAATGCCAAACCAATGAAATATTGTATTTCATACTTGGGATTTGTAAAAATATGTGTATCATTTGCACATATCAATTCTTGTTCGATTTCAAGCTCTAAATCGCTTTCTGGAAGGTTATACGCGCACTGATGCGTAGATATAACCAGTTTAATGCAACGAACACTCCGGAATAGTGAAATAGGCTTAACATACCTTAAATAACCTTTACATAACTTAGATATAAGTTTTGGAAGGTTTGGTGTGGTGAAATCAAAGTTTAATCGCTTACAGGGACTAAAGTTGACAAACCGCGAAAGTATGCCAATTTGAACTGTAACAGACATTCCGGAACATGAGCATAAGTTAAACACACCTTAAATATCCTTTACATAGCTTAGAAATAGGCTTTAAGGTGTTCGGTGTGCTAAAATAAACTTTTGGGTCATTCAGGGACTAAAAGTGTCAAAAAGTGCACAAGTTTGCATTTTCGCGCATAACTTACGTTCTGAATACATCTGGACATCCAAAAATTTATGTAAGCATGACTATATTATATTTTAGTGTTCGCCTTAAGAAAAATCCATTCGTCGCGTCATTTGGATCGTTTTTCGCGCTTGTGCGCATTCCGTCGTAATTAAGCGAACATCGCGTTCGTACGACCAAACGAACCATCATCCGACATATTTTTGAGCATGTTTCATGTCCACAATGTTTAGGCAACATTTTAGGGCCTTAAAGTTGGCTTTACGGGCCTTAGAAGTGTCGGAAATGGCCTTAAACACGTGCAGGGGCTGAAACTGCCATTTTTGAAAGTTTTATGCGGATCAGAAGGGCCATGCGGCCCGCTTTGTATTTGTCTGATCCTGAAGCGGGCCGCTTCCCACTATCAGACCAGATTCAATGTTGTTTTCAGCAAGTTGCAGCTGTTTAATCCTCCACCACATGTTCCAACTTGTCTAGTCAGCTGATAAGGATGGATTTTAGGCACCACAACTTGCCAACACATGTACGGATGGGATTATGGCACGTTTTCCATGAAACGATCCTAACGGTTACCCGAAAACTATATATACCCCATGCCTTTCATTGTTTTAAAGCACTAGAATTCTGATTTGAGAGCTCTAAGTTGAAACCATTGTTTCATACCTGAGATCTTGGATCGGGATTAGCATTCGGGGACCCTGGGTAAGTATTCTTTCGTTCTTTTCCTTATTTTACTGCTTTTCGAGTCCGAAAGTCAAACTTTGTTTGACTTTCAGCGTTGACCAGTAATGGTCAATGCGAAGTTCGTTTGAACTTCGCAACGTGAGTGTAATCACGTTGGTTATAGTCCCTTGGGACTATGCCTACTGATTACCACGTTGTCTAGGGTCGTAGGGTAGGCGATCTAATAAATCGCCTATACCTTCGAACCCGACCCAGTTTGGTCGATCATTAGGGTCCGACCAAATACATTAGGTGACCCTAGTATAGGGCATAACCTTCCGAGGTTATACCTTATGGTCACATCGTTTAAGTAGTTGTATGATAGGTAGTTTATATGCCTTAGGTAAATTACCAGAATACCCTTTTCATGTATAATTGGTAATTAAGCATATGTAACCTAAACCTTTGTCACATAACTAATTATGTAACATGTTTAGGCATATAACACTTGTCATAGGGCTAGTTAGGCGGTCCGTACGCGTTCTACGCGCACGACGCGTTAAAGTAGCATAAGCTACCTAAACGGGTCGTAATGGGTCGAAAGCACTCAGGTTAAGTTTCATTTAGTATGTAGGCTTTGTTAAACCAAATGACACGAGTCTCTACACTCGTTTGGTTTACAAACCCTAATGCTACCCGATCTTCCGATCTAGGTCCGGTTATTAACATAGTTACCTATATTAGGTGCCGTTTGATATCCGCGATCTCTAGCATTGTTTAGTTGTTACTCAAGGACTACTGAGCAATCTCAAGTGAGTACATAGACCCCTCTTTTACTGTTTTCCAAACTGTTTTGGGGTGGAACACATGTGCCTACTTGTTACTTTCATGCTTTCCTGTTTTAACATCATATACTGCTATGTTCGTTAGTACATTATAGTACATGATTTTATGACATTTCATGCTAGGTGTGCTCAATTGTGTGCATTACTTAGTACATCGTTTTACATGACATTTTGACATAGACATTTGACATAGACATTTCGGCATAGACATTTTAACATGATTGACATTTGATCATGCATTTCCCACAAAACATAACTTTGATTTAAACCAAGTTTTACTTCAATACTTTGTTTTTGTGCATATGGTTTAGTTGAGACATTTCACTTGCCATACATGGATATTTGACATTGACATTTGACATGGATATTTGACATAGACATTTGACATGGATATTTGACATAGACATTTGACATGGATATTTGACATAGACATTTGACATAGATATTTAAACATAGACATTTTTCATTGTTTGGTTTGGTTTGATTAAGTGATTAAGTAACGATGCGTGTGTAATATGATACAAACATGGTGGATACGCCGCTGGTACTTCCTATATATAAGTGCTTGTATGGTATTACATATCGTAGCGTTATTTGAATCATTTCAGTTTGAGACATAGAACATTTTATACAAATAATATACTTTTCACAGGACATTGTTTTACAAACAACTTATCTTATACAAACTCATTTTTACGTGGTTATTCATTTAACCTGACATTTATTTATACATATCATCTGATCTTATCGTTTTTTTTCAAATGATTTACAAAACAAAACAAATTACAAGGTTCATGAATAAACATTTTCTCAAACATAAGTCATGAATCTTATTTTCACAAAACCTATGTATCTCACAGGCATTTTTATGCTGACGTACCTATTTTCACATGTGTTTTCAGGAACTGTTGCATAAGATGATCAAGATACACATAGACAGACTTGGGCTTTAGTGACAATAAAAGATGCAAGACTAGTTAATTATGTTGTATTTCCTTGTTTGTTAATACATTGTAACACTTTTAATCAATAAAACGAAACTTAAATTTCCATGGTTGTGAAACATTAATTCTGTTACAACACTCCCCGATGTTTCCGCCACGTTTTGTATGTTCCACGTGGTCGGGGTGTGACACGCCCCCGGTGTTGTATGCAAACACATCGCTGAACGGGTTTAGGAATTCGTCTCCCATTGTTGAGTACCTGAAAAAGTTTCAAACACTTAGAAGAATTTTCACAAGTTTCAAAAATGTCAAACAAATGCACTTGGATCGGATGGTGATCCGATCGAGTGGTGATCCCATCGGGTGGTGATCCGATCGGACAACACAACCAAGTACAACGCCCAAGTATAGGATAGGCTCAAGTGTCGGATGTCGACTCGATCGGATGGTGATCCGATCGAGTGACACAGGAGCATTGAAAACTTTAACCTTTAACTCTTCACCGATCGGATGGTGATCCGATCGAGTGAGATGATGACGTCAGCTGTTAAACTTTTAAACAACAATGCTACACTGATCAGATGGTGATCCGATCGAGTGAGAATGATGACGTCAGCAAGCAATATCAAGAACAGTCTATGCCAATCCGATCGGATAGCTATCCGATCGGGTGGATTATGTCAGCAAGAATGAAACACTCAACATGGTTTTTGCTTGATTTGATTCAGTTTTAGTTAGAATTTTTCAACGAAATTTTGAAGGATTGATCTATATCAAACTCCGATTCTAATGATATGATTTTTAGTCAATTTTGTCCGTGAATTCCTGTTCAATTTTGAGTTTTTCTCGTTTTTAGATGTGAAAAAGCAAAAACAGCAAGAAATGAGGTAGAAGATGAGAAATTTGTCAAAATTTCCGGTGAAATTTGACAGAAATCGGCTGAAAAGTGCTGAAATTCCGGTGAATTTGCAGTTGTCGTCTCCGATTCAACCTCCTGTGGCTCTGATACCACTTGTTAGGTCATTTGATCAGGATCTGTTCGGTTGGAACGTGGTTAAATCGATCAGAATCAAGGTGCGGAATCCCTTGATAGTGTCACAGAATCAACAACAACAGATTCAACGTTTAATCTCGTCTGATTTCTATTAGAATGATTGTGAAAGTACAGTAGCTCCGGTAGAATCTCAGACCAGTAGAGGTTCCTTACAAGTTTAGCAAAAGTTCTAAATAACTAACTGTTAGTGCATGCGTCTGTCGACTTCGTCTTGTATCGAGTCTTGTACTAAGAATGTTAGATCAGGGCACGTAGTTCGAGAAAACAAGTAATTTCGCATGAAAGGGTAATTCCGCTTGAATGAGACAAGCTTGTAGTTCTGTGCGGAATTAGATTCCGCTTGGGATCTAATTTCGTTTGAAACTTCTTCAAGCGGAATCAGATCTCTATATAAACCCTTCAAACGAAATCAGTTGTAACTTTTCCGGTTTGAGCGACGAAGTGCTGCCAAAGTGTCGTCTCGCTGTAAATCGTTATCAAATCAATAATACGACAGTTTAAAGTGTAAATCTAGCTGAATTGACCTCGATAAGTCTGTTTCCGCCTTTCGCATCGAGCAAAACTCTTCTGATCGACTCGTTCGGGTCTGAAATCGATCCTACAAGTGGTATCAGAGCTCAGGAGGAAGAGTTCATACCAATTCAGCTGAAATTTCTAATTTCTACATCTTTTTTTTCAAAATTAACAACTTTTCACGGTTAAAATCGGCTAATTTTCACACATTATGTGCGCATTAGTGTTTTAACAAATCCTTGAGAGTTTCACACTTAAATTCGATCTAAAACTGATAAAATCTGTAATTCCGTTTGAAAAACAGCATGAGAATGATGATGTCAGCAGCATTTCATACGGAATTAGTCCTTAATTCCGCTTGAAACCGGTATTCCGTTTGAAAGAGTGGTTAATTTCGCTTGAAATTGGCTAATTCCGCTTCAAAGTCATAATTCCGTTTGAGTGATCCCGTTTGAAACTTGCTATTCCGCTTCAACTTGTATTTCCATTTGAAAAGTTTATACGGAATAAGTAATTTCGTTTGAAAGAGTGCAAATTCAAACGAAATTAGGGTAATTTCGTTTCATGGTTAATCTCGTTTGAACTATGTAATCTCGTTTGAAAGGAATTCCGTTTGAAGAAGTAATTTCGTTTGAACAGAACTGTTTTGTGAACTTTAAAAAATCAAAACATGGATGTCACACCCCTTTCTTAGGCGGAAGCACGAGGTGTGATCATGAAAGGTTTTTATTGCATACGATTGGTAAACAAACTACATGCTCACAAAAATAACGTCAAACACCATTACCATTACATAACGGAAAACATAGTTTAAGTGTTTACATCATGAAACAACATATTGTCTGAAAGTTTACAACTTATTTAAGACAAACATAAACGACATCCACGAGCATGAGTGAGACCGCGCGCACATCCACTTTTCGTTACCTGGAATCAAGTATGAAGTTGTTAATGGGTTGCAAGGCCATTAACATGTGACACGACATAGGAAGCAACCAAACCATAGGCATTTTTCTAGTTGTCGATTCACGACGGAGACACAAAAACACTACTCGGTACTAGTTATCACCAAGAGTGGGGCTGCCCTGGTACCCATTAGATCTAACCTTTTGTTCTGCGGTCTAAGTATGTACACGATTAATGGTGCTTATGGTCCCCTATTCGCGACACGATTTCTCGTATCATTTCTCAAAACGCATCATACTTGGTACTACTTATCACCAAGAGTGCTTCTTGTTTTTGTATCATACCATTTATATCATTGTAATATTTGTAACATGTATTTCACCCCCGAAGTTATAAAACTGAAAACAGTTAAAAGTAAAGGGGGAGCATGAACTCACAACTTTGCGTTCCTTGCGTCGTAAACTTCACCGGATTTGCTTATATAGCGTCGTGACCTAAACGTGTTTTATTAACGTTAGTCACTAGACATGTATCGCACAAGTACAAGTCACCATCTTTTGTATGTGTGTTCTTGTGTTAAAAATAATTTATATTTTTAACTGTGTGTCTTACTTATATTATTTTCTCAACAATAAATATAAGCATCTTGTGTTTTGCACCCGAATTTTGTATCTTCACTTCTTATGAGTATTTAGTGTATTTTCAAGTCCTAATACACTATCAAGTATAATACATACTACACATACTTAGCACAAAATTTGGAGATCAATAAATATATATATTTTTCTCAAAAATATACATACTTAATATCCATTTTTATTCTTGAAGAAATCCTCATTTCTTAACACAAACGTTTGGGAAACCTTGGTAAATGTTTTTAGATACATTTTTAGGGGATAAGTTTCTCAAAAACTTATATTTTTTCTAAGTGTCAAAATTTATAGAAATTTTGACAGAGTTTCCCCTAAAAATGGAGGTTTCCCATGTTTTCAAAACATGTGTTTATTTTCTTTTAAAATCATGTAACACCCCAAAAATGGGTTTGGTAATTAAACCACGTTACTAGTGACGACGGGTAAAATACCGTTAGTGGTAAAAATTAACCCGGTTAATATTAGGATTTAAATAAATAAATTGATGTTAATTAAAAGAGGATAAATACTTTGAGGAAAACAAAGTATATAGAAGGCCCGAGCTAACGGGACTTAAAATAAAACGGGTTATGACTACCCCGAACTCACTAAGTTAAACTAGCAAAGTTTAACCTAGTTAACAAAACAAAGTATTGTTGAAAATAAGTAGGTTGTAGCCTGCTTACTAGTTAACAAAACTTGAGGGACCAAAATCGTCAAAAAGGGAACAAGTTCTATTAATAAAAAAAAACACACACACCACACACACCTTGTGTGTGTGGATCGATCATCAGGAGCGACCAAGAGAGCTCAAACCCTAAAATCAACAAATTCACCAAATTGGAGCTCGAATCAAGCCCCAAATCAATGCATGAACGCGTATAAATGATCACCAAGTCAAAGGGATCGTAAGGTATGTTAAATTTTGTAATTTGGTGATGTCTTGAAGTTATGATGAACACTCAAAATCACAATTTGGGAATGGATGATGAATCCATGAGTGTAGTTGTGAAGAAATCTATGTGTAGGAACAACCCTAGTTAACAACTTGATGAACTAGTGTTGAAAACTAGGGAATTGATGATTTCCCTTGTATGTGCTAAGTGGGTTATGGCTAGATAATGAAGATGATGATATAATTGTGCTAGAAATCATCATAGTTGATAGTAGAAACAAAGTACTTGAACAAATTTACATGATTAAGTACTTGTTCATACATGATAGAGATGGGTTTTTATGATATGATGATGTTAGTGTCTAAATTGTGATTAGAATCCTCATATTAGATAATAAAAGTATGCTACTTGAACCATTTAGGTGTTTGAGTACATGAATCATAATTACCATGAATTCGGTTTGGTGTGAAAAGAATGGAAATGATGATAAATTCATGTTAAAAATGAAGCTTGATATCATCATGTGTTAAGAAAGATTAATGTAGTGTTAATTCGATGAATTATGGTTATAAAACTTGGTAAACAAAGTGAATAAACGGTAGCCTAAGTATGATGCTACCGTGTATTTGACCAAGTAGTTAAATGAGTAGTAAAGCTACATCATGTAATCACTTATGATTAATAGGCCGTTGACTTTAAACAGTCAAACCGACCTATGATACAATGAATGATAATTCTTGAATATAAAATGCGTAGGGTGGAATGATCGTATTAAGTTATGACTAAACTAACCACCTTGTGAAATGATGAATAATAGTTGGCGCTTAAACAAGCTAGGTGAAGCTTGGAGTGAAAGCGGGTCAAACGAATCAAGAATGAAGGAAAAAGCATAATTCAGATGCAAGGTAAGTATAACTTACACTAGTCTTATATTTTAGAATATTCTCTTATCGTATTAGTTACGAATAAGATAAATACATAATTGAGGTAGGATGTTCCGGCGTGTAAACGTACGGAACAAGATAGTCGAGTATGACAAGAAACCATGTTGATGGTTTAAAAGGAGTTAAATCGGTAATTTGATCATTTTATGACAAATGGAAAATGAACTTTTGAATGGTTACCTTATAGGGTAAACCAAAACAAACAATAAGGGTAAAACGGTAAATTGGTCATGCATCGACCATAACTATTGGCTTTAAAAGACACTTATGAAGTAAGCCTTAATAGGCCGAAAAGTGTTAAGAAATGAATTATAAGTAAAGCGACCGCACGATGTAAATCAGAGCGAGTCATATAGTCGAGATGAAAATACATGTCATCTCGCCAATATAATCGGTCATTTAGACCAAACGGGTCAAAGGGTGAAGATACCACCTTTTGATAATAGCGACTAATGATTCTTGTCGAGTTATATGATTTCAGGGATAAATATATTTGCATCGCTACTATTTAGCGAATATTATAGCAAGGCATTAAATCAGGTCAATACATTGACCCGAGCCAGGTATGTGTAATAGAGTAATGATTCATAAAGAACGTAAGGTTCAATGAGTATTTAATGAAGTCTTAGATAGACAATGGGTTACTTAAATGGGTAAACCAAATGTCTTAAAAGAGGGTAGTGGCGTTTTGAAAAAGCATATTGACTTTTCGAGCAAGATCATAATTCAAAAGAAGAATCATGGGTCAAACATGCTCTCAAAAAGACCTTGTCGTAATTGAAAGACTAAAAAGGACCAAAACGCCCTTGTTAGCTAATTTGAACAAACAACCTTTAAAGGTTGTTTGGAAACGAGTTTTATGATTAGATAAATACTTAGAATAAGTATAGAAGCTGAAAGAGGTATTATATTAGTCAAATTGCACTATTTGAGTTTTTGCCGTAAAATAATGATCCGAGAGGTAAAAATTGGTTTTTATAGATCACCACCTTAAAGCCACCATAAATTCAGTTGTGGTGGGAGATTATATGATAAGAAATGTGGTGATGGATTGCTAGAAGTAATCAAAAGCGAAATTAGGCTCGAAAGTGCTTAAATACCCTTAACGGGTCAAAATAAGCATACAAGTGAAAATGGGTTTAAATTGTGTAATAAACCTGTGGTTAGAACCTAATATGGTAAATAACCTTAAGTTGAAGTAGTGTATGTGATATAAAGGTCAAACAAATATGTTTGTGTGATAAATGCGTAAACGGGTCAAAATCTTGTAAAATGATAATAAGCCGAAGGCATAAAAGTCTCAGAATTTATTAAGCCTGATGTCGGATTTTAACTCCATGTGATGGAGAATCAAATCACAATCACGTAGGAAGAAACGGTAGGTTAAACGGACAAGCGTTTTGAAAGATACGAAAGATTTCGTGTCAATTACGGCGAAAAGGAAACTGGGCTGTTACAGAGTCCACCGTAACTTACGGTGCCACCGTAAGTTACGGTGGAGATGAAAATGCTACAGTGGTTGCCTACTGTTGTACGGTAGGAAAATAACATTACAGGGGCCACCGTAACTTACGGGGCCACCGTAACTTACGGTGCCACCGTAAGTTACGGTGGAGGTCATTTCCAAATTCTTGTTTTTAGAATCAACTGTTTCCCGGACTCGTTTAATCACGTTTTAATCCCAGTATGACTAAAGCATTTCATGTTTATGAAATGTAGGTACATTTTGGATACCGAGAGACGATCAAGCTCAACGAAGAACCGAACACGATATAGTTACATGCTTCCGCACCTTGCCACGTTGTATATTTTAAACAACGAATTCGATCACGTTATGTAGAATAACTTATAATTTGTAAAAGTTTTAATAAACCCGTATTTTTTTATAGTATGTGTAGTCTTAGCTACACATCTAATTGTTGGTATTTGCATATAAAACCGTTAAATAGAAAATAGGGTGTTACAAATCATCATCAATCAATTTCACAACAATCATCAACAATATGCATTAATTTCTCTATTTCATGAACTTGAAAATTTATAAAAATGTGTAGTAACTTACTAGTGTATCTAGTAAGTCTTGTTACCCTTTAAAGTGTGGTTGATCTTTTAAAAACATCATCCTTAAAGAATTTAGATCTTTAAAACTTAAGATCATATTTTCTAAAAATACTTCTTCATGTATTTTTCTTGTTACACATGTGCTCCTTTGCTTTGTTACCCACTAAAAAGGATGTTTGTTTATGTAATAACCAACGTTTAGTGAAACTTGTATTTTTAACTTGGTTTCTTGGTAAATCATACTTGAAATATTTAGATTTACAAGACTTTAAACCTTCTTTGTTCATCATTTTACAAGACACTTTATATTACTTCAAGTTCATGAACTTTTGTGAGGATGATCCAAAATCTTTAAACATGTTCATCCTCTCATCTTGCTAGATCATGTTTTTAATCATGATCTAGCAAGATCATATGATGATCTATCTCATTTTCTTAAGCAAATAATAATCAACAAGCATATCAACTATGTTCATCAAGATATCTTCATCTAGCAAGCTGATGTTCATGTTTTCTTCATATGATTCATTAGTGTTCTTGAGGTTTTCATCATACTTTAACCATTAACCACTCTAAACATGAAGTAAATGAGGATTCAAGAGACTTACTACTAGCTTTTAAGCTAGGGAAGATCAAGAGTAAAAATGAGGTGGTTAATAGCAAATAAAGAAGGTCCTTCAAGTTCCGTTGCTTCCACACTCCCTAACTTAGCTTCTTACACCATGGAGTCACCTTAGAATTCTTGATATGGAGCTTGAAATGGATGTGTGTGGGTGTATGGTTGAAGCCGTAGGTAAGGAGAGGAAGGAGAAGGAGATGGTGTGTTGAAGTGTTATGTGAAGTTATGAGGTTAAGATCTTCAAGTCCGTCTTATAAACTACTAACTCCTTATTCTCCATTGTGTAATATGTCAAATAAGGGGAGACAAGATCCATTATTTTAACAAAAGAAATCACAAGGTGGGGGACATGTTGGGGCCGCAACTAGGTGGGGGGGGGGTAATAGTATAGGTTAAAACTAGTTTAGTTAGTTTAGGATTAAATATCAAGTATCTAGTTAGTTATATTAGTTACTAGATATTTTAGTGGGTGTTAAAGTGTTTGGGGATCATACCTAGCTTAGAAATGATAAAACAAGGTTTCTAATAATATTTTAGTGTTCCGGGTAACGCCCGGTTGTTCGGTTAGATACCGGTTCGTTAAAGTGCTAAATCATACCATTTAGTGTTCTTTATGTATTCTTTTGTGACCCTTTCAATTCCCGACCCTTAGGGAAGTATTCTGGATAATAAAACGTAAATTCTGCATGATATTTATATGTTTAAAAGCTGATTTGAGCTGAATTTAATGAAATTCTGCACTTAAAGTGCGTTTCGGGTGCTTTTTAGTGTGTATTTTAGCTTCCGGGTGGTCTATATATAAACCCTTGTATGTACTCTTGGGTTTTAATGTATTCTTGTCGTTGGACCTACACCTAGGCCCCAATTCTTTTGTCTGACTATTTTCTACAGATTTGTTGACACAATGTGTCTTACCGGTGAGTTTACTAGTATTTCTGACGCAACGCTGTTCATTAATGCATAGAGTAATTCTTGTAGTATAAAACGTGCATGAATTCACAAGTATATCATGTAATCAAACAATGTTGACATTTAAGCACATAATTGCAGTCATTAAATAATAATTAAAGTGTACGGAAATTACCGGTTTGGTGCCAGTTGTCACAGTCTCCCCCCGTTAAAAGAATTTCGTCCCGAAATTCAGGCTGAACTAACTCTCGCAGGAGTCTTCTTGAACAGGTGGGGGTACTTTTCTTTGAACTGGTCTTCACGTTCCCACGTGTACTCGGGTCCGTGCTTAGAGTTCCAACGTACTTTGACAAGTTTAACAGTGCTCCTCCTCATCTTGTTGACTTTCCAGTCTGTAACCTCAAGGGGTTGTTCTGTAAATCGGAGGGAGTCATCAATATGTACTTCATCCACAGGGATGATCACGTTTTCTTGTGTTGGACTCTTCTTGAGGTTGGATACATGGAATGTATCATGTACTCCATTAAGTTCTTCCGGTAATTCCAACTTGTATGCCACGATACCAATTCTTTCCAAAATTTTGAATGGTCCGATGTATCGGGGATTCAGCTTCCCACGCTTTCCGAATCTTACTACGCCCTTCCAAGGTGAGACCTTCAACAAAACTTTGTCTCCCACCTCGAATTCTAATGGTTTTCGTCTTCAATCAGCGTGGCACTTTTGTCGATCTTGAGCCACCTTAATGCGCTCTCGGATCTGCAATATCTTGTCGGTTGTCTCTTGCACAAGTTTAGGACCAACCATACGTTTATCTCCAGCGTCTGCCCAACATAAGGGCGATCGGCACTTGCGGCCATACAGAGCTTCGAACGGTGCGGCTTTTATGCTTGTATGAAAACTGTTATTGTAAGAAAACTCAACTAAAGGTAGATGAGTATCCCAACTTCCGCCTAGATCCATGACACAAGCGCGAAGCATATCTTCTAACGTTTGTATAGTCCGTTCGCTCTGGCCGTCTATTTGTGGATGGAATGCCGTGCTTAGATCTAGCTGAGATCCAAAAGCTTCCTGAAAGGATTGCCAGATTCTTGAGACAAAGCGTCCATCTCTGTCTGAAATAATTGAGATTGGCACTCCATGACGTGCCACGATTTCTTTTAAGTATATCTCAGCAAGCTTTCCAGTGCTGTCTTTTTCTCGGATCGGTTGGAAATGCGCAGATTTCGTCAATCGATCAACTATCACTCATATCATATCGTGCCCTCTGGGGGTCTTGGGTAATTTCGTTATGAAGTCCCTCGATATTTGCTCCCACTTCCACATGGGTATCTCTGGTTGTTGTTGTAGTAGGCCGGACGGTTTCTGATATTCAGCCTTAACCTTAGCACAGGTTAGGCATTTTCCAACATAAACAACAACATCGCTCTTGAGTCTCGGTCACCAATAGTATTCTTTTAGGTCTTGATACATCTTGTCCGATCCTGGATGGATCGAGTATCTCGATTTATGCGCTTCATCAAGGATGACTTCTCATATACCAACATAGAGCGGAACCCAAATACGCTTTTTAAAGTATAAGGCTCCCTCTTCATTTGGCACCATTATTTCAACATACCCTGGAGGTATTCAGCATTACGGTTTTCTCCCTTAAGAGCTTCTTGTTGTGCATTACGAATACGTGCAGTGAGGTTCGTCCAAATAGTCATTTCTAATGCTCGAACTCTTAGGGTCTTAACCCTTTCTTTTCAACTTAGTGCGTCTGCTACACCGTTTGCCTTTCCATGATGGTACTTAATCTCACAGTTATAGTCATTCAGCAGCTCGACCCATCGTCGTTGTCGCATGTTTAATTCTTTCTGATCGAATATGTGTTGTAAGCTTTTGTGATCTGTGAAGATTGTACATCGCGTACCATATAAAAATGTCGCCAGATCTTCAAGGCGAATACCACCGCACCTAGTTCCAGGTCGTGCGTGGTGTAATTTCTTTCATGCACCTTCAATTGCCTTGAAGCGTAAGCGATGACTTTTTGGCGTTGCATAAGCACGCAACCCAAACCTTGTCGGGAAGCGTCGCAGTATACCACGAAGTCTTCAGTGCCTTCGGGTAATGATAGTATTGGTGCATCGCATAGCTTATTTTTAAGTAGCTGGAAGGCTTCTTCCTGCTTGTCATCCCAGTCGTACTTTTTGTCTTTCTGTGTAAGGGTAGTTAGCGGTTGAGCTATCCTTGAGAAATTCTCGATGAATCGCCGATAATAGCCCGCTAAGCCCAAAAATTGTCGAACTTCAGTTGGGGTTTTGGGGGCTTCCCAGTTCTTTATTGCTTCAATCTTGGATGGGTCTACATGAATGCCCTTCTCGTTCACAACATGACCCAGTAATTGACTTCGCGAATCCAGAATTCGCACTTCGAGAATTTCACATAAAGTTTCTCTTTCTTCAGTAGTTCCAGAATGGTTCTGAGATGTTGCTCGTGTTCTTCTTTCGTTTGCGAGTAAATCAGGATATCATCAATAAATACAATCACGAATTTATCGAGATATGGTTTGCATACGCGGTTCATCAGGTCCATAAAGACCGCTGGTGCGTTCGTCAGTCCGAATGGCATCACAAGAAACTCGTAATGCCCATAGCGCGTTCTGAATGCAGTATTTGGTACGCTTTCCTCTTGTATCCTTAACTGATGGTATCCAGATCGAAGGTCGACCTTGGAATAGTAGCTTGATCCTTGCAACTGATCAAATAAGTCATCAATCCTCGGTAGTGGATACCGATTCTTGATTGTGAGCTTGTTCAGTTCTCTATAATCGATACACATCCATAGAGTTCCATCCTTTTTCTTTACGAACAATACTGGAGCTCCCCAAGGCGAGAAGCTTGGCCTTATGAATCCTTTATCCAACAACTCCTGGAGTTATGTGGATAATTCTTGCATTTCGGATGGTGCAAGCCGATAGGGTGCCTTGGCTACAGGAGCGGCTCCTGGCACCAACTCTATACGGAATTCGACTTGTCGTTGCGGAGGTAGTCCTGGCAGATCTTCGGGAAAAACATCAGGGAATTCCTTCACCACAGGAATGTCTTCGAGTTTTGGCTCCACAGCCTTCTTATCTACGACGTGTGCTAGGAAGGCAACACATCCTTTCCTTAAGCACTTTTATGCCTTCATGCAACTGATGATTCACAGAGGAGCATCTCGTTTTTCTCCATGTACGATGAGAGTTTCGTCATTCGCCAAAGGGATGCGAATGATTTTCTCGTGACAAATAACTTCAGCTTTGTTCTTGGACAACCAATCCATTCCGACCACTACATCGAAGCTACCCAATTGAATAGGTAATAGATCGATGCTAAATCTTCGTTCACCAAGTTCTAATGTGCAGCCTCTAACAACTTCGCCCGATTCGACAAGTTTGCCATTGGCTAGTTCTATAGAATAAGGAATATCTAATCTACTCGATTTTATTCCAAGCATATGTTTAAATTCCACAGACATGAAACTAGAGTCGGCACCAGTGTCAAACAATATGGATGCAAAGTGATTGTTAATGAAAAACGTACCGGTGACCACATTAGGGTCCTCGCGTGCGTTCTTTGCTCCAATCACAAATGCTCGAGCCTGAGCATTGTTTCCCTTTGGGCAGTCTTTCATGAAATGATCATTGCTTCCACAACTGAAGCATCCTTGGTTTCGCCCAGCTCCATTCCCAATCCGGTTACCATTGCCATTTCCATTTCCACCGTCGTTTCTATTACCGGTACCGTTGCGGTTTCCATTCCCGTTCTTTCCTTTACCCCAACAATCCTCAGTATGGTGACCCAGTTTTCCACACTTGTCGCATCTTGGAATGCGACAAACTCCTCCGTGATGACGCTTGCAATGATTGCATTTGGGCAGAGTGCCCAGGTATCCCTTAGCGGGAGCGTCATTCATGGCTGCAAGGGATTTCGCCTCCTGAGGCGGATTGGGGTCACGCTTCTTGTTGTTGAAACCCTTGTTGTTGCGTGTTACTTGGTTCAGGTTTTCATGTTTCCTTTTCTTGTCACCAGACGACTCAGCATGCGTCTCGGTCTTTTCAGTGGGGTTCAACGATAGCTTCTTCATACGAACACAATCTTCAGTAAGGCTGACAGCCAGAGTTACAGCCTCGGTGATTGTTTGAGGTTTGGCCGAAGTTACCGTACCATGAAATTCTGAGGCCAATCCCCAAATGTAGCGTTCAACGCGCTTAAATTCAGGTGTCACCATATAGGGAAGCACTCTAGACAGATCGTGGAACCTTCGAGTATAACCATTAATGTCAGCACCTTCCATTGTCAAGTGCCAGAACTCCGTTTCCAGTCTTTGGAGTTCAGCACAAGAGCAATACTTCTCTCTCATTCTTTCCTTCAGTTCATCCCAAGTTAGGCCATAAGCGGCCTCATCGCCCAAGGTTTGGACTTGCAAGTTCCACCAAGTCAAAGCTTCATCGACAAACAACCCAGTAGCAAAAGTGACTTGTTGATTCGCTATACACTTGCTCATGCGGATAGTAGCTTCAGTCTTCTCCGTCCAGCGTACAAACGCTACTGCACCTCCTGTGCCGTCGTAGTTCATCGGTTTGCAGTCGAGAAACTGCTTGAAAGTGCAGCCCTGAGCTGCGTTGCCTCCAGATGAATCTCCATTCCCATTACGTCTAGCGTTGCTTGGTCCGCCACTGTCTTGGGTTCGGTTTTCCTCGTACTGGGCGATAGCTGCGGAGATCCTTTCCTCCAGTAGAGCGTTCAGCTCTTCAACAGTTTTTGGCAGTGGGGGAGGAGGAGGTTGATCCGAATCTCGATTGGTCACAATTCTCCTAGGTGCCATGTTCTGAAAGAACACCACACAATAGGTTTAGGCATTTGTTTGATATCGTCATACTAGACAGTAGTAGTATATATATACACAGGCATATACCACATAAGTGACATCAAACAATTATTACTCTAGCAGAGTATTTAATAAGCTGGTGTTCACGTTTGACCTTTTCTTGCACTAAGGGAATCTATACGTGACAAGACTTGCTGTGATTTCCGTGCACTGAATTCCATAATTATGTATACATCCATAATTACGTAACTCCTTGCACAGTCCGCATAGTTCGTTTCATCCTCTTATCTCTTCCTTCAGATAGTCCATTGTTTTCAGGTAAAGTCACGTATACATGTGACATTCTACTTCTAGCATATGTAAATATCAATTATCACACACAATTGCACGTAATTCTTAATCAACGACATGTGCTACTCCAGTGCACCCTAAGTCTCGTAGTGTCTTTTCTTGACTATTTGTAAACAGTTTCAGGTAGTGGATGTCGCGGACAGTTTTATGCAATGAAAACTTTTTGAAAAATTGTTTTCGTGAAAGGATCCTAGAGATTGTAGACTAGACTCGAGAAGGAATCCCGGTACACTACAATCGCAGCTCTGATACCAATCTGTAACACCCCTTTATTAGGCGGAAGCACGAGGTGTGATCATGAAAGGTTTTCATTACATACGATTGGTAAACAAACTACATGCTCACAAAAATAACTTCAAACACCATTACCATTACATAACGGAAAACATAGTTTAAGTGTTTACATCACGAAACAACATATTGTCTGAAAGTTTACAACTTATTTAAGACAAACATAAACGACATCCACGAGCATGAGTGAGACCGCGCGCACATCCACTTTTAGTTACCTGAAATACATGTGATTTTTGGAAAAAACGTCAACATAATGTTGGTGTGAATTCATGCAGTTCTTGTATTGAACGTTTGTATACTTTGTATGAAAAACATGGTATGTATCTTGTGTAAATCAAGTATTCATGTATAAATCAAGTTTTCTTGTATAAATCATGTATTTTGTATAACTCAAGTATTCCTGTATGTATCAAGTTGTTAATGGGTTGCAAGGCCATTAACATGTGACACGACATAGGAAGCAACCAAACCATAGGCATTTTTCTAGTTGTCGATTCACGACGGAGACACAAAAACACTACTCGGTACTAGTTATCACCAAGAGTGGGGCTGCCCTGGTACCCATTAGATCTAACCTTTTGTTCTGCGGTCTAAGTATGTACACGATTAATGGTGCTTATGGTCCCCTATTCGCGATACGGTTTCTCGTATCATTTCTCAAAACGCATCATACTTGGTGTTATGGGCCATTTTCTTAGCGTATATATCCTGACTAATATCCTGTTTTTGATTGTTTACTTGTGATCAAGATACCAAATCAAGATATTGTTAGCATCCTGGACGATATCCTGGTATTAGCTAAATTAATCACGTGCAGGTTAGAAGCTGTGGGTCACTAACGGTCAGGTGGACTTCTTCTCCTTAAGACTCGGGCAAATCTGTTATACGAGAGACGTTGAACCCGAAAGACCAGGTCTACAACGTTCAAGTGGGGAATATCCGCCGGATCCCGGTTTAATAGGATAGTTTATTACATTTCTTTTACTATAAATAGATGGGGCGGATCAGATTAAGGCAGGCAACTTTTACACACACTCTTTCGCACACTTTTGCTCTCTAGCTTCTAGCAAACACTATACACAAACACTTGTACTCAAATTACATTGTAACACCTAGTTGATCCGCATCACATCCTGCACTGTATCCTGATATTTGAAGCAATAGAAGAACAAGGCAGCTGCGATTGTCAGCTCCCGAGGTTTTGTGCCGGCGATCTAGATTGATCAAGGGCTTTCCTCGTACATCACGTGTCAACCTTTACTTTTTAGCTCATTGTTTGATCATAGATACAGCTCTATATCCTGAGCCGTATCCTGAAACTGTTTTTGCAAATAATTTGTTTAACATATTTTTCACACATATTTCTAGCACACTACCTCACTTAACTAATTTGATCACTTAATTGCTTCGGTAATTTTTGACCAAAACAATTTGGCGCCCACCGTGGGGCAAGTGGTGCTATTTTTGCTAAAAACTTTAGTAAAATCATTACTCGGTTTTCTATTGTCAAAACTTTTTACTGCATTGTTTTCAATGGCCTCGAGATCAAACATGAGCTCTTCCACCATGTCTGCTACATCCTCTGCAACAATTGGTTCGGTGCTTCCACCTCCTCCTCCACGAATGCAAACTTCTTCACACGGAACTGAAAGTCATGTGGCTCGGGATGTTGTTCCCGCTCCCAGTACCCAGGGATCTGCTCCTGTTTTGGCTTCTAATGATGAAATTCTGAATTTGTTTGGTAGTGTACAGGAACAGATGAGGCAGCAGCAGGAAACTAATCGGATGCTGATGAGAGAGATACAACTCTTGAAATCCGGCCCAAGTAGACCTGCTGAAGAAACTGTCACTCCTTTGTAGCCTAGAGCTTTGAACTTCGGTTCTGCAGTTTACACTGAAGATAACCGGGGGAATATCGTGCCAAGCCATTCTCAGAATCATACTCCTGAGATACCCTCCTCGATCAGGATGTCAACTGTGAGGAGCTCAGGATATGCTTCGGGATATGGCCAGAATCCTCAGAGCGGTAACGTGTCAAATAATAATATTCTTGCTACTAACAATAATGGGTCTTTGCAGGATGCAGGTATGACGTCAACATTTACTAGGGAGCTTCAGAAATTGAAGGACATGATATCCAGTGTACCTGGAGTGGTCCAGACAATTCCGGAAGTATCCCAAGACAGCCACAGGATATCCCGCTTTGCATATCCTATCTGTGATGCTGAAATCCCAAAGAGATTTCAAACCCCCAACATGAAACTGTATGATGGGACTACGGATCCTGAAGAGCATATTGCCCAGTATAGGGAAATAATGGAGATTAACCCTATCCCTCCGGAACTCAAGGAAGCATGCTTGTGCAAGGGTTTCGGTTCTACCTTAACAGGGTCGTCCTTAAAATGGCTGTTAAATGTTCCTCCTCACTCAATTACTTCATTTGCTCATTTGGTTAATTTATTTAATAGTCAGTTTTCTTGCAGCCGGAGTTTTGAGAAACTAACCAGTGATCTTTACAGGATAACTCAAGGACCTCAGGAATCCTTGAGGGATTATGTGAACAAGTTTAGTCGGGAATCCTTGGATATCCCACATCTTGATGTTGCAACAGCTGTGCAGGCTTTTAAGATGGGGTTACAAAAGGATTCTCAGTTTTATCAAGATCTTGTAATGAATCCCAGCAGGAATCTCGACGAAGCTCGTAACAGGGCCTTGAGATATATTTGCCTGGAAGATGACAAAAAGATGCAAGAGAGGATGAATTCTACCTCAACCTACGAATCAACCAACAGGAAATCAGAATCCTCGTATAAACCGTATCGCTCCAAGCCATATGGCAGAAATGACAACAAGAAAGTGAATGCTGTTGAAGACGAGGATCCTGAAGAATATCCTGAATTGTCTGAATACTGCTTTTCTGTTAACATACCTGAGTTAATGTATGTTATGCAGGGTTTAGGAGACAAAGCTAGGTGGCCTCAAAAGAATCAACAAAAAGCTGATTGGAAGGATAAATCCAAATGGTGTGCCTTCCATGAAGATTTCGGACATGTGACCGAGGATTGCATTGCTCTAAGGAAAGAAATAAGCTACTTTTTGAGCAAGGGGTATCTGAAGGATTTGCTGGGAAGAAAGAAGAATAAAGGGCAGGATCCTGAGAAGGATCCTGAACGAGTAGCATCACCCCCAGCAGATGCCAAAATAATTAACTTTATTTCAGGAGGATCCGACATTTGTGGGACTTCGTATTCTGCGGCCAAGAGACATGCAAAGGAGGCTAAGACTGAAAGGGGAGACAAACCAGCCAGGATGACTACCCTTACAACTGATAAAGTGATCACTTTCGACACTGATGACTGGGATACTGTGCAGGATCCTCACCATGATGCTCTCGTAATAACATTATATGTTGCTAACCATTTTGTACGCAGGATATTAGTGGATAATGGCAGCTCTGTCAACATAATTCAGCTGGAAACATTGAAGAGGATGAATGTATCTCCGATGGACATTACTTCGAAATCCACAGTGCTCGTTGGCTTCAGTGGGGAAGCTAGGAATACCGTAGGGGAGATAAAGTTACCAGTATATGTTGAAGGGGTCAACTCGATACAACGTTTCTGTGTGATGGACTCCCTATCTTGCTATAACATCATACTAGGCAGGCCATGGATCCATGATATGAAGGATGTGCCATCGACTTATCATCAGTGCATCAAGATCCCTACCCCTTGGGGGGTTGTCAAGGTTGATAGTGATCAGCAGGAGGCGAAGGAATGCTACTCATCCTCAATGAAATCCTCAACCAAGCCTAATGCAGCATAGCAATTAAAGATGCGGGCCCAGGATATCATGGAGGCTTCGGAGCAGGATGTCAAGAAAGTTATCCTGGATCAGGATAATCCGGATATCTCGGTGCTCGTAGGAACCAATATCCCTCAGGATATTGAAAATCAATTGACTAATTTTTTGAAATGCAGGATGTTAACATTCGCATGGAAGCATGAGGATATGACAGGTATTTCCAAGGATATTATAACACATAAGCTTGGTATTGACAGGTCATTCAAGCCGCTCCAACAAAAGAGAAGAAAATTTGCTCCGAAGCGAAATGTGATCATCCAAGAGGAAGTTGAAAGACTATTAAGGAGCAAGATGATTAGAGAAGTGAAGTTTCCTAGATGGCTTGCGAATGTAGTCATGGTACAAAAGAAAAATGGGAAATGGAGAGTTTGTGTAGATTACACAGACTTAAACAAAGCATGTCCCAAAGACCCGTTTCCTCTACCTCATATTGATTCAATGGTGGATGCTACCGCCGGCCACGAGATGTTAACCTTCATGGATGCCTCTTCAGGATTTCAGCAAATCCAAATGGAACCCTCTGATCAGGAGGATACTGCTTTCATGACACCCACAGGTATTTATTGTTATACTGCTATGCCCTTTGGTTTGAAAAATGCAGGTGCAACATACCAGAGGTTGGTAAACATGATGTTTAAAGACAAGCTGGGGGACACCATGGAGGTATATATTGACGATATGGTGGTGAAATCTAAAAAGGCTGAGGATCACCTCCAGGATATTAAGGGAGCGTTTGATATCCTGGATCAGTATAACATGAAACTGAATCCTGCTAAGTGCCATTTCAGAGTGGGGGCAGGAAAGTTTCTAGGATATATGGTGACCAAAAGAGGCATAGAGGCAAGCCCGGAGCAGATTAGAGCTATCCTGGATATAAAATCACCTTCGAATGTGAAGGATGTTCAACGGTTAACAGGCCGAGTAGCAGCATTGAACAGATTTATTTCAAGATCCTCGGAAAAATGCAAGGAATTTTATGATATCCTCAAGAAGAATAGGAAGTTCGAATGGGGAGCAAAGCATGAAGCAGCCTTGCAGGATTTGAAGCAATATCTCTCAACTGCACCTCTATTGATGAAGCCTGAAAATGGTGAACCACTATCCCTATACCTCGTTGTATCAGGGAATGCTGTAAGTGCTGTTCTTATAAAGGACCATGAAGGTCAGCAATATCCTGTCTATTATGTTAGTAAAAGTTTATTAGATGCTGAAACTAGATATTCTCATCTAGAAAAAATTGATATTAGCCCTAGTTATGGCATCAACGAAACTTAGACATTATTTTGAGACACATAGGATTCATGTTAAAACCAATTATCCTGTTAAAAACGTGCTTAGGAAACCCGAGATGTCGGGTAGGATGGCTAAGTGGTCAGTAAAATTAAGTGCAAGTCTCAGGCTTTAGCTGACTTTGTGGCTGATTTCAGTAGTGACATTCAAAATGAAGTAGACTTAGAAGTACAGCAGCTAGGAGAAAACTTAGAACGCTGTACATTGTATACTGATGGTGCATCTAACGTAAGAGGTGTAGGTCTAGGTATACTACTAAAATCGCCACAGGGGGACATATTACCCCAGGCTATGGTGTGAATTTCCTGCTACTAATAATGAGGCAGAATATGAAGCTTTGATTGCAGGATTAGAGTTGGTTAAAAATATGAGTATCAAGAATTTGCAAGTATATGTTGATTCTTTGTTAATCACTAATCATTTTAATGGAACCTATGCAGTTAAAGGAGAGAAGTTAATCGAGTATCTCGAAATTCTCAAAAAATTAGCAGGATACTTCGATATTTTTACACTTGAACAGGTACCAAGAGAGGAAAATGCTGAAGCTGATGCCTTGGCAAATCTGGGATCATCGGTCAGGATACCGGAAGGAACCCGAATACCAATATTACATATCCTATATCCTAAGATGAATCCTCAGGATAGGGAAGTAATAAGTATTCAGGATCCTGATGATGAGTATCCCGAGGAGGATCCTAAGTCCTAGACAGCTCCAATCATGAGATATCTCAAGGAAGGACACATCCCAAAGAATGAGAATCCTAAAGCCTTTAGAATGAAGGTATCAATATTCACTATTATAAATGACGTTTTGTATAAGAAATCTCTTGCAGGACCATATCTGAGGTGCTTGGAGGATCCCGAAACTAAAGAAGTACTTCAGGATATACACGAAGGGGATTGTGGTAACCATACTGGGGGCAAGTCGTTATTCTCAAAAGTATTAAGGACAGGATATTATTGGCCGACGATGAGGAAAGATGCCACAGAATATGCTCGAAGATGTGACGCATGTCAAAGACATAGTAACATATTACATCAGCCTGCTGAACCGCTGTATCCTATTGTTTCCCCTTGGTCGTTCATGAAATGGGGTATGGATATAGTGGGAAAGCTTCCAAAGGTTCCAGGAGGAAAGGTTTTCATGTTGGCAATGACGGATTATTTCTCCAAGTGGGTTGAAGCAGAAGCATTTGTTCAAGTTAGAGATCAAGAAGTGGTATCCTTCATAAAAAGGAATATCCTGACTAGGTTTGGAGTACCAGCTGAGATAATTTGTGACAATGGATCTCAATTTATAAGTAAAAGGACTACTGACTTTTGCAAGAGTTGGGGAATCAAAATGATCATGTCTACCCCGGTACATCCTCAAGCGAATGGACAAGCAGAATCCTCGAACAAGATAATTGTCAACAACTTGAAAAAGAGACTAGTGGCTAAGAAAGGAAGATGGGCAGAAGAATTATCCTTTGTTCTGTGGGCTGATAGGATGACGGTGAAGAGTGCAACTGGCCAAACCCTGTTTTCCTTGGTGTTTGGAGCAGAAGCGGTGATCTCGACAGAAATGGTGATACCTACAGCGAGATCCAACCTCAGGGATCCTGAGCAGAATCCTGAAGTCCTATGCCAGGAACTGGATACTATTGATGAGACAAGGGATGCTGCAAGGCTAAGGATGGCAGCATATCAACAGAGGATATCTAAAGCATATAACAAGAATATAAGGACTAGAAGATTTCAGGTTGGAGATTGGGTATTAAGAAAAGCTTTTCAGAATACTACTAATCCTGCTGATGGAAAGTTGGCTCCGAAATGGGAAGGACCCTATGAGGTTGAATCAGAATCAGGAAAAGGAGCATACCGACTCAAGAATATGGAGGGGGATATGCTACCGAGATCCTGGAATGCTATACATCTAAAGCTCTATTTTAAGTGAGCATGGAATTCAAATTCTGACTCAGGGTAGTATGGATTCTGTCTCTTTTATTAAATTTTGATATTATTTACTATTTTGAACCCATTACTGACTTAAGCATCGGAGGGGTGTTAGCCAGGCTAACACCCACCTTAGCTTACGATTGTTTTGTAGTATATACTTCAGGATGTAGCACCAAGATATACACTCAGGATACTTCAGAAGATTAGAGGATTGGCCCCCTCTCTCACGTCTAAGGGATCCTGATCCCTTCACTGGTTTAAAGGTATTCACCTTTCTTCCGAATTGGGTTTAAACACCCCGCCTTGAGCGCAAGTTATTCGGGAATAGTTCAAGGTGGCGGGACCAGTTCATGTAAAAGTGGCTGACAATTTCGTTACTATTGGCTATATCCTGAATCCTAAAGGTATATGAGGATTGATCACCCTCTCTCGCGAAAGGGTATTTTCATACTCTCTAAGGTTTAAAGGTTTTCACATTTCTAAGTCTTGGAGTTTATACACTCCCGCCTGTAGCGCACGAAAATTTGGGATTTTCCCCAGGATACAAAGGATTTATCTCCAGTATATTTTGGGTTTTACCCCTGTAACACAAAAAATTGTCTATACAATTGGAACTAGTGTTCAAAAATTTTCTAAGTGTTTGAGGACTTCATGCACAGGGGACATTCCATCTAAAGTAATTATAGGCAGCACAAAGGATCAAAGTTGAGCTAAGTGTCTCGAACTGGGGACATCTTAGTAGTGTAGGTCCCCTAGATGTGTATGGATCTTCAACAGAATTGTCAATCCGATCAAGAGTGCGGAATCCTCTTGATCAGAATAAGCAGAAAACGTATAGGAACATCAAGACACTTTCAATCCGGGTTTACTATTGATTATCAAACCAAAGTATTACAATCAATCTAAACCCTAACCACACACAATTTTCGTCCAAGCTATGCTCTCATGAAAATTCTCTCTCACAAATTCTGTTTTGGCTGATTAACCTAAACCCTAAAGCCTAACCTTGTTTATATAACACAAGGTTTGCTACTTGGGCCAAGGTTAAACATCATGGACTGCGAATTTGGACAAGCCCAATTCGCCCCCCATCACCCAATATGGGTTTTGGTTAGCCCAAACATTATTATCTCACTAATACAAAGCTAAACCCGCTAACTGTTTATCGTTTATCTAATTACAAGATATCCAAAGACCAAATCTAAGCTGTTGTCACAAACATGCACCAACAAACTCCCCCTTGACAATAGCTTCATAAAATAACTTTGTCTTCAGTCATCTTGCAATCTTCATGTATTCGTGCACTGTCTTTGGTCTTTGGATAGCTTCAGCTTCAATAGCCTCTGTCAGCAACAGACTCCCTCTAAGCTGATGCATCCAATCACCAAATCTTCAAAAACTTTAGCGTTTGAGTAAACTCCAGTTCAGCATTTGTAAAGCACTCTACAATCTCTGCAACTTTGTCTGCAATATAGAAAGGAGGTTCTACCATGCATCCAATCAAACTCTCATCTCTTCACAGCAACTCATCACTTTAACTTCTCAGCAACATACCGCTTCAATCTGTATACTATAAAACAAACATCTCGAGAAACCATAAGAATTTTTCAACGAAGTTAAATAAATTATTATTTTTCAAGAGATAGTTAAACTGTATCACAGATTAAGCATTTTCAATTTATCACCAACACGCAAAACTTTTTAATCACACACCCTATAACCTGCATGATTTAAAATTTTGAACTCACTTTCCAACACCGTCTCCCCCTATCAGTAACAATTCCTCCAAGAATAACAGTTTTCCGTACGTTAAGAATTTTAAACAGAAAAAGACACTATTTTTGGATTTTTTTTTATATTTTTCTGAAAGCAAGTAAATAACAAAAACAATAAACACTCTATTTTTGTGAGAATCACTGGTAAGAAGATCATATCAGCACAATCAAACTGTTTTCACACTATTTGATAATTCTTTATTTAATTTTTCGTGAAAAGCAGTCCAAAACGATTACCAGTATGTTTGTCCTCTTAAACAAAATGCATGAACATTTCAAGTACCATTACCGTATGATACGTTAAGGTAATTTTAATTACTGATATACTAGTGTGTCCCACTTCAGGATATACCCCCGTGATCAAGGTATGCACAAAGATTCATCGTAGTAGGTGAGTATACTGAATTCATCCGTTTTATTTTTCAACGTTTAGATAATTGGTGATCAGGTCAGTACTTCCGTACAGCAAAGAGACCAAAATATCTAACGAGGGCTATGACAAATACCATTTTTTGGTACGATTTATGCATTTTGCACATTTTTTAATGACTCTCTATGAGAGCTTCTTCATTTATGGGATTTGGCATTTTTTTGCTCTTTTAAGATATCCTGGGTGTGCCTAGGTCAGCATGTATCTGGATGCAGCAAAAGGACACCCCTGATATCCCCAGATGAAATAACAGTATAAAGACCCAAAACTTCAGATTTTGGCAATCTATCAACGCAAGATTTAAGGTCATAAAACCATACACCACTGATGTGTTCCCCACTCATACACAGTTCATTTAGGTTTATATCACATTGGTAAGTTGATTATTTCATGTTTTTTGCCTACTGGTACATCATATGATGAAGCTGCTATCACACTTAAGCAATTTAATTCATTTTCAGTGTGACAGTCTAACTTGCCGATGTACTATCATTTCTCCTTTTTCACACAGTGATCTCATTTTTCATTTTTTCAAATTTTTTTTTATGTTTTTGTTTTTTTCAATGTTTTTGTATTTTCGATTTTTAAGAAAAGCAGTAAACTATTTACAAAAATTCTTATGAAAAACCAGTTATTCAGGATTCCTCATCCCGTTGAGTTCGACTAAATGTTCAAAGCGAGCCCTGTCAAAAGCTTTAGTATAAAGATCTGCCAGGTTATCTAGTGTGTCGACTCAGCACTTTGAACTTCAATTCATATCAATCAATATAAATATCAACAATCTCACACCCCCCTTCATGTGCCTAGAGCAGCCACTATCAACATAAGTTGATAATCCTCCTTAGCAGCTCCTGCACACACCAACTAAGAAATTAGTTAGATTGGGGGACCCAAGCCTTAATGGTCTTGGGTCGTCCAAATTCACCAACCACTGGAACATCCATCCAATATCCATTACTCCTAACAGGAGTCTTGGATCTCAGACCTGTTGATGGAATTTGATTTGTATTTCCACTAGGACTATGGTCCTGAGGGTTCCTATATCTGTTTGGACTATTTGACCTTTGGAAATTTTGATTTTGGTACCTTGAATTTTGATTCCAAGAAGCATTATTGTTGTAATTTCTAAAGCCATTATTATAAAAAGTTCGACCACCAATATTCTGATATCGATTTTGATATTGACTTTGACTTCTGAAATTATTTGAATTTCCATTAAAATTGTTCATCCTAGGTGAACTGCTTCTAGGTCTCTCAAATCTGCCTGGTGGAGATCTAGGCTGAAATCTTGGTTGATTTCTTTGAAAACGTGGAACTTGTGGAGTTCCTTTTTCAGCCTTATCTTCACCAATAGCAACATTCTCTGGTTGCTTAGCAGCAGATTGCTTTGGAGAATTTGCAACTTTCTCCTGTTTATCACCACTATTCTCTGGTGACTTCTCTCTCTTCCTCTCACTCACTTGTGCTTCACTCTTTTTGTTAGGACAGCAGCTAGCTACATGTCCCTTGGTGTGACATTTGAAGCACGATCTCTTTTTCGAAGACTTCTTTTCTGAAGCCTTAGAACTAGATTCGGGATTTGATGATGATGCATTAGAAGGATTTTCTTCAGTTTGCTTAATTTCAGATTTTTCAATGTTCTTATTTTTAGCAAACTCTACATTTGATTCATTTTCAATTACAGCAGTTTCATTTTTCATGTCACTTCCTTGAACAAAATTAACCTTTTTAACAAAAGTTGGATTGTTATTTTTAGGATGTGATGTGTTCTTTTTCAAAACAGGTTTGCTGTTATTATCCTTCTTAGCATCAGCATTCTCAAAAACATTTCCTTGACGTGACGTGGAACTACTCGGTGATGTTGACCCAAAGTACATGAGATCATCTTCATCAGGCAAGAAAGAATAGTCATGACTAACAGGAGGTGGAACTTCATTGAAACCATGAAATCCCACACTTGTTTTGTCATTACTTTTCTTCAAGCCACCCATCATATGTTTCATAACAAAAGTAGAGTCCCTGAATTGACCTAATTTCTTTTCAAGTTCAACAATTTTGAGTTGTGCATCTGACAACTCTTTGCATTTTTCAGAAATCTCTTTTGTTTTCTCAGCCATCATTTCATGAGCTAAGTCTATGACTTGAAGTTTTTCATTTAATTTGCAGGTTACAGCTTCAAGTTTACTTTCATAACCTTTTATCTTCTTCAAGTATGATGATTCATTTCTTTTAGCAAAAAAGTTTGCTTCTTTTATGCTAGACATCTCGCCCACCAAACTTTGGTTTTGTGTGGACAACCTGTCAACTTCACCCTGTAATTCACGACATTTTAAACACACAGAATTAGACTTTACCTCTCCTGTTTGTTTATCAAGGTTGGCCATGAGGGCCGCAAGCTGAGCTTTCACTCTGTTGTATTCAGCTTCCTTTTCATGGTCAGACTTTTGCTTATCCTCTTCAGCATCTTTTGTCTGATCAGCCTTCTTTTCGTCAACTTTATTCTCTATCTTCACCTCAGCCTCAGCATCCACTTTTGCTTCAGCATCTCCCACAGTAGCTTCACCATCATCAACTGGAGTTATCTCTGCCATGAATGCCTGTGTGACATTGTCATCTTTTTCCAAGTGAATACTCCAGTCATATGAACCTTCTCTAGCAGTAAAGATCAGCGCTCTTGAGTTAGAGTTGTTTGATGCATTCCTATTGTTTGAACTCTGACTCAAAGTCTCTTGCTTTTGTTTTTGACACTCCCTAGCAAAATGCCCATAACTTTGATAGTTAAAGCACCTCACTTTGGTCTTGTCAAAACCAACAGTCTTTCCTATAAACTTCCTTCCTGTTCGGTTCATAAATCTCTTCACTCTTCTAGTAATCATGGCCATTTGCCACTGCAAATCCATATCTTCAAGATCATCAGGGTCAATCTGATCGTAATCTTCATCTAAAGTAGCAGGATCAGATATTTTCCCCTGAATGTAGTTCTCATAGGAAGCAACGAACGAAGCAAGTAGAGCAAGATGCTCTTCAGCAGACTTCACACTCATTGGCATCGACTTAACACCACTACTCTGCTTAGAAGTTGATGTTCTCTTCGCTCCTGTTGATCCTCCTGAAGCAGCTACAAAACACACATCACCATCTTCATTCACTGTGACCTGCTCATTCTCACATGAAAGAAACGCGGTAGCAGAGTCGCTAGAAGCGTTGTGAGATGAAGAAGATGCAAGCCCATTGTAAATCGTTGGATCTTGAACCTGATCATATCCAGTATCTTTCTTCTTCATACTGAGCTCATAAGCTCTCAGCTTTCCTACTACTTCTTCCAGCTCCTTTGTCTCATAATCTGCTTCACCCTTGATCATGAGAGTGTAGATATCCCACTTGGTAGGTAAGGCATCGAGCAGCTTATCATTCTTTTCTACATCAGTATAGCAATCAATCTTATAGATTTCCATTTCTGACATCAGATGATAGAAACGAGTAATGATGTCCTCAAGTGACTCATGCTTCATGTGCTTGAAAATAGCAAACTGCTTCTTCAGTAGATCAATCTTGTTTTTCTTAACATCTGCATTTCCTGCATATCGTTTTTCTAATGCATCCCACATATCTTTTGAATTTGTGTACTTTGTGAATGTATGCTTGATGCTATCAGGTAACGACATTTTAATAGCAGCCAATGCTCTCTTTTCAGCCTCATACATCTTTTTATCATTCTCTTCCATGTTCACATAGGCTGTTCTACGTGGTCTGCCCTCAAAGTCGTGAGTAGGGTTTGTGTACCCATCTTCAATACATATCCACATATGCATGTCTTGATATTCAATGAAGGATTGGAAACGATCCTTCCATGTCAAATAATTTTCCACCTTCATCATCTTAGGTGGTTTGTTGGTAGTGCCAACCTCATGCTCCATTCTCAAAAGCTCATTCAAACTAGACATGTTCGACATTTTAAACGTTGCAGACTGATAAAACCGTACAAAATATCTCCGAAAACAGTGGTTACCAAATTACACCGTTAGAATCGTCTCGAAAAGACGAATCCAATGATATCTAATGTCGAAAACCGAAATCGGGATTTTCCAGAGTCTGTTTTTTTTTTTTTTTTGCCCTAAAAATACGAGGAATGCAACGGTGCAAACGGTTCTGTCAAACGAGCTGCGGATCAATTTCTATTTTCAAAAACGTGAATTTTTTGTTACGCTTGCCAAACAAAATTCCACCACTTAATTCCTCTCTTAAATTCGCTGGTTAATCACTTAATTTCGCAGGTCTGTTATGCTTAATCAATTTCGCTGGTTATCTGCTAAATTCGCTGGTCAGTTACTTGTTCAAATTCGCTGGTCAAAGTTCGCGATTACGACGACCTGTAACGTCGCCGAAAACCGTAATAATTTCGCTGAGGAAAATTATCCGGTTACCAAAGTCGCCTTTGGATTTAATGTCGCTGGTAAGTTTGCTGGTTAAATTCGCAGAGCAGCCAAATTCGCCAGTACAGTTAATTTCGCCACCCAGTATCTTTGGAAACTTAATCTTCTCAGAATTCTGCAGATTTCGTATCAATTTCCTGCAAAATCAAACAAGCAAATCAGCAAACTTTTGACAAATTTCTGATGAACTTAATGAAGAACACGAAAACAGTTTTCGAATTCCAGCCAAATACTCGTCAAAATCCAACAGAAATCGTCCCGAAAACCTGCAAATCAGCAAACAAACAAAGCAGAATATCAAAACAACCAATAAATCTCGAATATTTTTATCAAACAAACAGAAAATTTTCGAAAATTTCAAAACCCTAGTTTTCAAAAATTCGAAAAACTCCCTGTTTCTGCAGCAACCAATTCTGAACCGAGCCTTCAAGAGCCTAATGCTCTAATACCAATTGTAGGTCCCCTTGAGTCGTATGAATCTTCACATAATTGCCTTTCCAATCAAGAGTGCGGAATCCTCTTGATCAGAATAAGCAGAAAACTGGGTTTACTATTGATTATCAAACCAAAGTATTACAATCAATCTAAACCCTAAACTAACACTCAAATTCGTCCAAGACAAGTCTCTCACGAATTCTAATGCCTCTCAAATTCTGTTTTGGCTGATTAACCTAAACCCTAAAGCCTAACCTTTTTTATATAACACAAGGTTTGCTACTTGGGCCAAGGTTAAACATCATGGACTGCGAATTTGGACAAGCCCAATTCGGCCCCCATCACCCAATATGGGTTTTGGTTAGCCCAAACATTATTATCTCACTAATACAAAGCTAAACCCGCTAACTGTTTATCGTTTATCTAATTACAAGATATCCAAAGCCAAATCTAAGCTGTTGTCACAAACATGCACCAACAAGTAGGAGAAGTCACAAAAGGGGTTGGAGTTTAATACTAGGGCTACACTCAATTCCACGTATGATCTTTCCTTTGTGAACCTTAAATGAATTGTTTAACTCTGATTAAGGATGTATCTTTAGGATATGTCTTCGAAATGTGTTTTTGGAATACGTTTCGGGATATTTCATTGAAATATTTGATTTGAAAATGAAAACCCTGATCAGACAAGTGTTATCAAAGCAGGTTTTAGAAAATGGGCTATCTTTTATTCTTTAGAAGTTTTGTCTGAAATTAATTGAATTTTTAGAAATTCTATTTGAAAAAGGTTTTCATAATATATCACTGAGTATATTGATCAGGATATTTTGCAAAATTAACTAAGTAACGCATGGCAAGAATCTAAAAGACGACAACAAATAAGTCAAGAGGTTATATTATAACAAGTCAAAAGTTGTGCTTTTGGTTTCACCTCAAATCGAGGCCCATCCGCCAAAAGCACGATTAGTTTTTACCATACCTACATAACGGTTGAAGGTTTTATCTCAAAACGGAACCTGTCCACCTTCAACCGTAACGTCATCCAAAGCAAATTATACTAACTGATGACCAAGGGCTTCATCCTGAAACTCAGGACCCATCCACCTTTGGTCATCGTATTGTTCTAATGCAGGAAATATAAATTGTTCAAAGACAGGAAATGTAAATTGTTTTACAGACCACAACCATGAAATTTTAAAAAAGTGGGCTCCGGCCTCAGCACATATATCCATCATAGCCCACTTCGCTGCCTAAGGGGCAGCACCTTCTTGACCAGCAACCTCTTTCCCAGCATCTGCATCGGCATCCCCCTCAGGATTCTTCTCAGCATCATCACCAGCATTGGCGACCTCCTCTGCCACCTTAGAAGGCTCTTCACCAGCATGCTTTGCGGGATGTGCAACAGGTTCGCCTCCAAGTTCCTGTAATTTCGCTTCCCAAGCCTTGACATTCCAAGAGGGGCATTCGAAGCCCAAGGCTTTGGCCTCATAAGCCATCCTTAACCTGGCTTGGAGAAGGGAAATAACAACGGATCCTTTAAGGCCATCCCGATAGGAACTCATATCCTGCTGGTATTGAAGAAGGGTAGCATCTAGCTTGGCTTGAGCATCCTCGTTAGCTTTATGAAGAGTAGCTTGGTGCTCCTGGGTCATCGCCTTAAGTTTATCTTCATAATGTTGGGATTTGGCGGCCGTAATCGCTCCTTGATCGGCTATGGTGGCTACAGCTTTTTCGAGCTTGATCTCCAACATCTTATTAAGCCCGCAGGCATCTTCATACAAGTGCATGAGACGTTCCAAACCCTGCAGTTAAAGACACAGGTATCGATATAAAATGTGCAGGATAATGGTTAACATACATGTACAGGATATCGGATGGGAATTCATACCTGCTTAAGGAATGAAGTGGCTTCATTAAATCCATGGTTCTCGAGAGAAAAAGTCTCGGTGGTAGCTGGAGAGTCTGTTTCCTTTCTCTTCCGGGCGCTAGCAGCACGAGTCCTGGAGGCTGGAGGGAGCTTGGGAATAGCAATAGCCTTTGAGCAGCTGGACTTGGAGGACATGGTGACTTGGGGGCTTGATTCCTTGTTTACCAAAAGGGGAGCGGAGTAGCTGTCTAGTTCATCGAGATCAAAGATCTCTGGAGTTTTAACTGGTGCTGTATAAAGGGAAGAAATATTTGATCCATGAGTATTTTTTTAAGCTAATACATACATTTCATAATAACATACTTACCAGACATCTCGGAGCTGGATCTCTGGCTTGAGCTTGCAGATAATAGGGAGAAAATTCTTTCACTCTTTAGAAGCTGGTAAATACTTTTGATCCTCTGTTCAGACTCAGCGCTTGGAGGGGCAAGTTCCTTGAGATTTGCTGCACAAAAGATAAAGCTGTCAATTCAAGATATAACTTCAGGATACGATTGGGGATATTCCTAAAACCCTAAATCCTACCGGAAGTCAGCCACTTCACCAGAAGGTTAAAACCTCCAGCAATAGAATCCCTTTTTACAAAAAAGAACTTCTGTTTCCATTTCTCCTCATTCTTCGTGGCTTTAAGAACAAGAGGATTTTTGGAGGTAGAGAAAAGGAGAAAACGACTGTTGCCGTGAGAACGAAGGCAATAGGCCATCGAGAGATCTTCAATGCAAAGATCAGGGGTAAAACGGGATCTGATTTGGTCTAAGGTCACCAGCACTCGCCAAACCATAGGCATGGTTTGGGCATAACTGAGACCGGTAAGCTCAAAGAAGCGGGATATAAAGGTCAGAAACGGATATCGGAGTCCAATAGAAAAAGGGTAAGCCATGAAACAGACCCAATCGGTGGAAGAGAAATCCGATCGAACTTCCCTATCGAAAGCACGAATGATTGTTCCAACGGGGAAGGCACCGGAAGCTTGCAGAGAGGCTATGTCGGCATTGTCAAACGAGCAGATTTCTTTTTCGGGTTTGCTAAGAAGGTTTTGGGCTTCAAAGGATGGAGTCGGGTTGCCTGTATGAGATCTCGTCTCGCTGGCCTTGAAGAATTTTGGTAAAGGAAAATAGAAGAAAAAAGAGAAGGAGAAAAGTACCTGAGAAATCGCCTGGGATATGGTGATGATGATATGTGATAAGTCGGTCAAATAAAAGCTGAGTTTGGAGGGGGGGTAAAGAGTAAATGTTGCATTGAAAATTGCACAATGTCACCTCAACCGTCGTTTCGTTTTAATTGCCTTGATTTACGAGATAGAATTTTTTAAAATATATCTGTTGGATTGGTATACCAACAGATATATTTGGGGACAATTGTTATGGGCCATTTTCTGAGCGTATATATCCTGACTAATATCCTGCTTTTGATTGTTTACTTGTGATCAGTATACCGAATCAAGATATTGTTAGCATCCTGGACGATATCCTGGTATTAGCTAAATTAATCACGTGCAGGTTAGAAGTTGTGGGTCACTAACGGTCAGATGGACTTCTTCTCCTTAAGACTCGGGCAAATATGTTATACGAGAGACGTTGAACCCGAAAGACCAGGTCTACAACGTTCAAGTGGGGAATATCCGCCGGATCCCGGTTTAATAGGATAGTTTGTTACATTTCTTTTACTATAAATAGATGGGGCGGATCAGATTAAGGCACGCAACTTTTACACACACTCTTTCGCACACTTTTGCTCTCTAGCTTCTAGCAAACACTATACACAAACACTTGTACTCAAATTACATTGTAACACCTAGTTGATCCACATCACATCCTGCACTGTAGATATTTGAAGCAATAGAAGAACAAGGCAGCTGCGATTGTCAGCTCCCGAGGTTTTTTGCCGGCGATCCAGATTGATCAAGGGCTTTCCTCGTACATCACGTGTCAACCTTTACTTTTTAGCTCATTGTTTGATCATAGATACAGCTCTATATCCTGAGCCGCATCCTGAAACTGTTTTTGCAAATAATTTGTTTAACATATTTTTCACACATATTTCTAGCACACTACCTCACTTAACTAATTTGATCACTTAATTGCTTCGGTAATTTTTGACCAAAACACTTGGTACTAGTTATCACCAAGAGTGCTTCTTGTTTTTGTATCATACCATTTATATCATTGTAATATTTGCAACATGTATTTCACCCCCGAAGTTATAAAACTGAAAACAGTTAAAAGTAAAGGGGGAGCATGAACTCACAACTTTGCGTTCCTTGCGTCGTAAACTTCACCGGATTTGCTTATATAGCGTCGTGACCTAAACGTGTTTTATTAACGTTAGTCACTAGACTTGTATCGCACAAGTACAAGTCACCATCTTTTGTATGTGTGTTCTTGTGTTAAAAATAATTTATATTTTTAACTGTGTGTCTTACTTATATTATTTTCTCAACAATAAATATAAGCATCTTGTGTTTTGCACCCGAATTTTGTATCTTCACTTTTTATGAGTATTTAGTGTATTTTCAAATCCTAATACACTATCAAGTATAATACATACTACACATACTTAGCACAAAATTTGGTGATCAATAAATATATATATTTTTCTCAAAAATATACGTACTTAATATCCATTTTTATTCTTGAAGAAATCCTCATTTCTTAACACAAATGTTTGGGAAACCTTGGTAAATGTTTTTAGATACATTTTTAGGGGATAAGTTTCTCAAAAACTTATATTTTTTCTAAGTGTCAAAATTTATAGAAATTTTGACAGAGTTTCCCCTAAAAATGGAGGTTTCCCATGTTTTCAAAACATGTGTTTATTTTCTTTTAAAATCATCATCAATCAATTTCACAACAATCATCAACAATATGCATTAATTTCTCTGTTTCATGAACTTGAAAATTTATAAAAATGTGTAGTAACTTACTACTGTATCTAGTAAGTCTTGTTACCCTTTAAAGTGTGGTTGATCTTTTAAAAACATCATCCTTAAAGAATTTAGATCTTTACAACTTAAGATCATATTTTCTAAAAATACTTCTTCATGTATTTTTCTTGTTACACATGTGCTCCTTTGCTTTGTTACCCACTAAAAAGGATGTTTGTTTAAGTAATAACCAAGGTTTAGTGAAACTTGTATTTTTAACTTGGTTTCTTGGTAAACCATACTTGAAATATTTAGATTTACAAGACTTTAAACCTTCTTTGTTCATCATTTTACAAGACACTTTATATTACTTCAAGTTCATGAACTTTTATGAGGATGATCCAAAATCTTTAAACATGTTCATCCTCTCATCTTGCTAGATCATGTTTTTAATCATGATCTAGCAAGATCATATGATGATCTATCTCATTTTCTTAAGCAAATAATAATCAACAAGCATATCAACTATGTTCATCAAGATATCTTCATCTAGCAAGCTTATGTTCATGTTTTCTTCATATGATTCATTAGTGTTCTTGAGGTTTTCATCATACTTTAACCATTAACCACTCTAAACATGAAGTAAATGAGGATTCAAGAGACTTACTACTAACTTTTAAGCTAGGGAAGATCAAGAGTAGAAATGAGGTGGTTAATAGCAAATAAAGAAGGTCCTTCAAGTTCCGTTGCTTCCACACTCCCTAACTTAGCTTCTTACACCTTGGAGTCACCTTAGAATGCTTGATATGGAGCTTGAAATAGATGTGTGTGGGTGTATGGTTGAAGCCGTAGGTAAGGAGAGGAAGGAGAAGGAGATGGTGTGTTGAAGTGTTATGTGAAGTTATGAGGTTAAGATCTTCAAGTCCATCTTATAAACTACTAACTCCTTATTCTCCATTGTGTAATATGTCAAATAAGGGGAGACAAGATCCATTATTTTAACAAAAGAAATCACAAGGTGGGGGACATGTTAGGGCCGCAACTAGGTGGGGGGGGGGGGGTAATAGTATAGGTTAAAACTAGTTTAGTTAGTTTAGGATTAAATATCAAGTATCTAGTTAGTTATATTAGTTACTAGATATTTTAGTGGGTGTTAAAGTGTTCGGGGATCATAACTAGCTTAGAAATGATAAAACAAGGTTTCTAATAATATTTTAGTGTTCTGGGTAACGTCCGGTTGTTCGGTTAGATACCGGTTCGTTAAAGTGCTAAATCATACCATTTAGTGTTCTTTATGTATTCTTTTGTGACCCTTTCAATTCCCGACCCTTAGGGAAGTATTCTGGATAATAAAACGTAAATTCTGCATGATATTTATATGTTTAAAAGCTGATTTGAGCTGAATGTAATGAAATTCTGCACTTAAAGTGCGTTTCGGGTGCTTTTTAGTGTGTATTTTAGCTTCCGGATGGTCTATATATAAACCCTTGTATGTGCTCTTGGGTTTTAATGTATTCTTGTCGTTGGACCTACACCTAGGCCCCAATTCTTTTGTCTGACAGCTTTCTGCAGATTTTTTGACACAATAAGTCTTACCGGTGAGTTTACTAGTATTTCTGACGCAACGCTGTTCATTATTGCATAGAGTAATTCTTGTAGTATAAAACGTGCATGAATTCACAAGTATATCATGTAATCAAACAATGTTGACATTTAAGCACATAATTGCAGTCATTAAATAATAATTAAAGTGTACGGAAATTACCGGTTTGGTGCCAGTTGTCACAATGGAAGAGGAATTTTATAACGCATTTGCTACTCCAGTTACCCCGATTACTCTTGCACAGAACACAATGTTAGAAAATGAAACGGGAACTATGCAAAAACCGCCAAAACTCATGAACATTGAGGAGTATAAAGGTTGGGAAGGACGTTTTGAAAACTGGGTTCAAGCAAATTATTTGGATGCTTGGGAATGTGTTGAAACAAAATATGTTAGACCGATGACTGATGATGAAGAGATTATTGCAATTAAAGATCTAAGTGCCGAAGATAGAAAGAAATACAAAGATGAAAAAATGATGTTAAGTCTACTACAACAAGCTATGAAAGAAGATATCTTAGTTTTATTGCAACACACTGGAACTTCTTATTCGATTTGGAAAGCTTTAAAATCAAAGTTTGTTGGAAGTCAAGAAATGGTTAAAAACAAAAAGTCACTTTTGAAGAAAGAGTTTGATCTGTTTCGTGGTCTGAAAAATGAAAGCACAAAGCAAATCATTGAAAGATATTGCAATCTATTAGCAAATATGAAGAGATTGAGCATCACCAAAGATAATGAAGAGTTGATTGAAAAGCTAGCTGATGCATTGCCACACGAGACTTGGGGCACATATCTCATGATGCTAAGGAACAAGAAAGGGTTTAGCAGTCTGACACTGAGCAAGTTCATTGAAAAAATTGAGGCTCAGGAGATGGAACAGAGAAAGATTTCAAGAATGAAAGACTTCGATGGTGAACAAGACATTGGGCTTTATTACAAAGCTGGGTTGAATGATAAAACCATCAACATGTCACCAAAGATTGAGACGGCTTTCAATGCCAAGAATTCATCTGGAAGTTCATCCAAAGGATCAAACAGCAACACAAGTTTTTCATCATATCCATCTTTTGATCCGAACATTTCAGCAACCAAGAATGGCAAAAAGCTACAATGTAATATTGTATTGAATCTTGAGAATGATCAAGATTATTCTGAGGAAGTTGCGAAAAGTCACATGTCTTTGTTGGGGACTGTGTTGGAGTCCTATGGGAGCTTAGTGGCAGGAAGGATCGGGAATCCAATGTTGACAAAAGAGGATTACGATCAGATTGATGCTGAAGAGATGGAATTGATGGATATAAAATGGTGTTTGGCTAGTGTGTTGAGAAGAGCTGAGAAGTTCAAACAGATCACAGGAAGAGATGATTTCCATGATGCATGTGTTTCTAATTTAGGTTTTGATAAATCTAAAGTTACTTGTTTTCGTTGCAGGGAAAAAGGACACTTCAAGAGGGAGTGCACTAATCGCGAAACAAGTGGAGTTCAAAATCTGTTCAACAATAACAATGATTACTATCGGAAATCGATTTATCATCAAGTTGCTCAACAGCCACATCAACAACAGGTGCAAACTGCACATGGCAGGAAGGAAATTGAAGAATCATTTAAAAGAGAATGTTTGGTGAATCAAGAAGATTTCAGCTGGGACAAATATATTTCAGCCGACAATAAAGCATGCCTAATCAATCAAGATGATGAAAAACTACCAGAAGGGTTTAGTTGGGAAAATTTCAGTTGGGATGATTATGATCCTAAAAAAACTTCAAATCACAAAGCCTTTGTTGCTCGTATTGAAGAAGATAGTGATGATGATACTGAGTATTATGCTAAAAGAATGGCAGCTCATTTGAAAATGATGGCAGAAAGTGATAGTGAAGATGAAAAAGCTAAAAAGAAAAAGAAAAAGGTCAAAACACCTGTCAGCAGTGATGATGAAGAAGCTCCAGTGATCAAAAGGAAAGTAAAGGAAGTTCCAAAGTTCAAAGTTGATGAAGAAGTTGATGCAAGAAAGATTCCTGTGAATTGTGAAAATTGTGAGATTATAAAGAAGAAAAACAGCGAATTGATTAACAACATGAACAGGTTGAAGGAATCTTACGATGTTCTGAATAAAGCAATGAATCAGTACAATCAATCTAGTGAAGAACAAGCAACAGCCATGAAAACACTTCAAGGAGCTTTCATGACAAAGCAGAGAGTGGTGAACAATTACATTGAGAAGTGTGCTGTGCTAGAACAAAAATTGGAAACTCAAAGAATTGAAACTGAAAGAGTAAATAGATTGTTAAAAAGTTACTCATGTACTTCTTATGTCATTGACAGGATTTATCCAACTGTTGAAGGCATGAAGGCATTTGAGGATGATGAAGTAACTGAAGAACAAATAGTTTCTGAAGAAAAGACTTCTAAAAAGAAAAGAAGAAGGATACTGAAGTAAAGAAATCCGGTAAGAAACAAAGTGTCAGTTACAACAAGTGTCCACCTCCGCTTGAAAATGGATATTCTCCGAGAAATCCAAATTCAAAAAGAGTCGAAAAGGCAACAAATTTACAGTGGGAGTCGGAGTCTTCAGTTAAATTGCCAGAAAATATTGATGTTACTTTTACATCGTCTGACACTGATCAACAATCTCAATTGATGAAGAAAGTGGTGGATCATGTGTTAGATAACGATGAAACTGAGGAGTCAAAGTCGGAGTCTATGTCAAAGTCAAAGTCTGAGTCCAGCACTCCGAGTCAAACCGTGAAACAGGGCAAAAGAGTTTACAATAAAGAATTTCTTCTATCAAAATCTAATTTGAATGACGAAACATTCAAAGTTGCATATACATTGAATGATTCCGACAAATTATATTCTGATGAGGAATTTCCAATAAGAGGCGTTAAACCAGAAATGATTAAAAAGGTTTTTAAACTAACAGAAATTAATATTTCTGAAATAAAAGATGTAAATTTTTATGAAAAACCTAAAAAATACACCTCAAGAGTTCAACAAAGAGAAAACAAGAAAAAGGGTTACAGTTCTGGTTCTGTTCATCGAAAGAAACCAAACCATAACGGTAATTTCAAAAAGAAGGGATTACGATTTATTCCACCAGAAAATCATAAAAATGAAAAATATGTTCGAGATTTTAAATCAAAAATGATATTTGTTTCAGGTACATCTTCTGAAGAAGAAAAAGAAAAATTATTCAGAAAACAGTCGAACAGAGATTTCCTTGCAAAGAAGCAAGAAGAGATGCAGACTGTTGATCAGAAGAAGGAAACTCGAACCTGTTTCAAATGTGGAAAAAGTGGTCATATTGCCATGAAATGTTCACAGGCAAATCAAACTAAACAGGGAGTTTCTAAACTGAAAGATAAAGAGGTTGTGTTTGAACCACCAATTGAGAGAACTAAACTTTTCAAAAATTCAAAATTTGAAATTGGTGAATGTTCAAAGAGGTTTTACAAGAGAAGTGCAAATCTTGACAATCAAAAATGGGTTGTTTAGAAATCTGTTGATAGTTCTAGCAATAATTCTGATTCGTCAAAATCAGAGGAGCTATTTTCAGGCGATGAATCTGATTCCACAAAATCAGATGAGCCACAGGTTATGGAAAAAGGTGAAAAATCAGTGCCGATAGTGGATGATGTGAACTTTCCACCACTTCGGGCTGAAAATTTTAAGAAGAAAATTGGTAAAGTGGAGATTTCAAATCAATTTTTCTCAGAAAAGAATGAATTTGATGTTGAAAAGGCCTTTAACTCCAAAGTGCATCATATTTTTAGTAAAATGGTTGACAGGAAAGTCAAAGGAGTTAAGGAGTTTTATGAGAAGAAAATGAAGAAACCAGGTAAGGGTGTTTCATCTCAGGTTTGTGACTGGGATGGAACATATTATAAACAGTAAAAATCTGAACTTGCCGGAGCTCCCTAGTTGGTAATCGTGGAGCAGGAATCGGCATCTTTCTACAAGTGGTTATTTGGTAAACCTACAAGTGGTAGTTGTTCTTAAATTTTTATATTTTGATTTTACAAGTAGTGTTGATTGATAAAGTGAACCTACAAGTGGTTGAAGAAGGTTTTCACTTTCAAATGATTAATCAAGGTCATTAGGTTGAACTTGATTTGATCATTCCTACAAATGTTTGAGAAAACAATGTGATGAACCCCTAACCTACAAGTGGTTTGTAAAATCAACAAAACTAATTTTCCGGAAAAACCATTTGATTAAAACAAACTTAAGTGTTTTGAAATCACAATGGGAAAATAGTTTGTTGAGAGGGGGAGTTCTGATTGTTTATGCCAAGTGGATGGCGAAATGAAGTGATTCGATATCAGTTGTAATGTTACTTGTACAGTTTGTTTTCAAATTTCTTTTAAATGTGTTTGAATTTTAGGGGGAGTAAGAATTTTTGAAAATCCAAAAACATTTGAAAATTTGAAAAAGTCAAAAACATGATAAAATATAAAAAATGAGTTTTGTTGTAAAAAGAGGAAATGATAGTACATCAGTGGACGATCACAGCATGCTAAAGAATTGGAAAGTTAAATGTGATAAACGGTCTCACTGATGATGTGACAGTAGGTTTTTACACATTTAGTAGATTGTGACGAGATATAAACCTAAATCTTCAAACTTACTTATATCGTGGGGAACATCTCTCGAATATATGGGTAACCCCCGAAATCTTGTTTGAAAGGTCCCTCTTTCTGAGATACTAGGTCTTTATACTCAGTGATATCTGGGGTATTATCCCGGGACTTCTGATTTTGCGGAAGCAATGGCCTAGTCCCCAGAGAATACTTTCTGCTTGCTTGAAATATAGCACCACCCTCAGTACAAAAAATGATGAAACATTGAAAAATACTAATCATGTGCTGTTAAAACAAAAGATCCTCTAAAGGGGATACACCAAAAGTCGAAGCCGTCATCTCTCTGCTGAACGGAAGTTCTGACCTGAGCTCTCACGGTCCTCGCAATTTAACCCTTTACAGATATCATCTGTGGTATACTCACATGTAAGACTGAATATTGGGATCTGGATACGGGAGTATATTCTGAGGTGGGACACGCGGATAACTTTAAGTCTCTAAAACACTAATCTTGTATCTCGAAGCAGTTGAACTTTGTGTGAGAATTTAAGTGGATCAGTATACTGACAATCTAAGTGAATCGTTTAGAACTTAAAATGTTTAAAGCTTAACGGTGTTGGTGATTTGTCTCAAAAACTGATATGATCCTCTTACACAAAATCACAAAAATATTGTCTGTAAATATTTCTTTACTACATTTCATTTACATTCAAAATTCCAAAAAGAGTTTTAGTGTGTTTTAGCATAAATTTTGAAAAATACAAAAAGATTTTCGACAACTGATATTGGAAAGCTGATTTTCAAAATTCCAAGTGCTAAACTTGATGAACAAAAGGTTTGGGAGAGTCTGTGTTTAAATGAGAATAGTTTGTGTATATTTGGTTACAAGTGGTCATCTGTAGTTTTTAAAATGTTATATCTTTCTAAAAACATTCCTGCAAGTGGTAAATAGAGAATAAAGTTGTTAAATGTGAAATTTGTGAAATTTATTGTGAGGTAGAGTTTGTGCAGGAAAAGATAGAGCCAGCAACAGATTTTGGGATAAATGATCAAATGGCTAGGTTTTGATTCAGAGCAGGATGTGAGCCAGGTTACGATCTTGAACCTGTGGAAGCCAGTCTGCTATCTCAGCTTATCGAAAGGGGGAGTCTGAATGACAAAGAATCAGGTTCTGATTCTAAGAGTCTGTTGGTGCTGATGAAAAGAGAAGAGAGAGATTTGAGGATGCTTTACAGTGTTAGATACTTCGAAGAGTTCGAGAGGACTGATAAAGAATGAAGATGCGAAGACTCGACACTTAAGACTCGTCAACATTCGAGGGGGAGTCTGTTAGTGCATGCGTCTGTCGACTTCGTCTTGTATCGAGTCTTGTACTAAGAATGTTAAATCAGGGCACGTAGTTCGAGAAAACAAGTAATTTCGCATGAAAGGGTAATTCCGCTTGAATGAGACAAGCTTGTAATTCCGTGCGGAATTAGATTCCGCTTGGGATCTAATTTCGTTTGAAACTTCTTCAAGCGGAATCAGATCTCTATATAAACCCTTCAAGCGAAATCAGTTGTAACTTTTCCGGTTTGAGCCACGAAGTGCTGCCGAAGTGTCGTCTCGCTGTAAATCGTTATCAAATCAATAATACGATAGTTTAAAGTGTAAATCTACCTGAATTGACCTCGATAAGTCTGTTTCCGCCTTTCGTATCGAGCAAAACTCTTCTGATCGACTCGTTCGGGTCTGAAATCGATCCTACACTAACACAAGCCAGCTATTTATAGGCAAGTTGAAACTAAACCTGAGATACATTGGGTCATTTGAGATTCTAGAAAAGATCGGTACCGTCGCGTACAAGTTGAAACTGCCAGAAGAACTCAGTAACATACACGACACATTTCATCTGTCGAATCTCAAGAAAAGTCCAACCGTCGAGACAGTTATCGTCCCAGCGGATGAAATCCATGTAGACGACACACTCCAGTTTACCAAAGAACCCGTTGAGGTTATGGACTGGAAGTCCACAGGATAAGGAGAAGTCGTATCAAACTAGTCAAGGTCCACTGGAACTCACGTCACGGACCCGAGTACACCTAGGAATGTGAAGATCAGATTAAGGCAAAATATCCCCACCTGTTCGAGAAGACTCCTGCAAAGGATGGCTCAACTTGAATTTCAGGACGAAATTCTTTTTAACAGGGGGAGAATGTGACAACTGGCAAATAACCGGTAATTCCGTACAAACTAATCACTATTTTATTTACTTAATCTCATGCATTTAGCGTAATTTAATTACGTAACTGTGTCATAAACCAAATAAGATAACAGCGTTAGGACAAGAAAACAATGCTAAAACATATGTTGGTTTTCGTCGTATCGCGACACCACGCAAACAATGTCCAAAAAGTGTTGGTAGAAAGTGTTGTGCGCACTATTCACGGTCACACTATTCATGCCAGCAAAACCGTGAAAACAGAACGAAACACTGAAAAACGACACGCAGATAACCTAACTGAGTCCATTTATATAAGAAAACAATAATACGAAAACATATCTTGCAAAGATACGAGACTTTCCGGTACGACGCCCTTATTTCTAAAATGTCCGTTTCGGCTAAAATATAACACTTTCAACTCGTTCGAAACTATAATTTAGCATTTCCGGGACTCCGAAATTATGTCAATTGATGAAAAACACGCTAAAACATTTTAAGGATATCAACGGAATGTCCAAAATCACAAGCTCCTGGTATTACATCGCTATGCACTAAACTAGTTCGTTAGCGAACCGACGAACTAGTAAGCGGCTTTTCCGCCACTAAAACAACCAAACGAAGAAGCTAGTGAACTAGTTAAGCTTATTTTGGGACTCGGAAACACTTCATACATCATTCGGATGCGGCATAACAACTCGCGGAATTACTGATCGATACGACATAAAAGCACCGTTAGTGAACCGGCACTTAAACGAAAAGCATTCGAAGTACCAAAACATGATTTTTGCTAGTTTAATGAACTAGTTAATAATAATTTTGGTTTCGAATCCTTAATTACCCCTTAACGATGTAATTAAACCCCTAATCACCGAACTTCGACTAATGACCAAAATATCTACTTTTTTAACATTTTTATAAAAAAATTTACAAAATACCCCCCCCCCCCCATGGTCATTATGGCCGAAAATTTGGTGGGCCCCACCCCTTGATCATGTTTGAAAACCGGAAAGATTTAGGGATGGTCTTGTTGAAGTTGTTGAAAAAAGGGTTATAACACCTTACTTTATATCATACCTCTAGACATCACATTATCAATTCTTGCACTCACTTTCAAAGCAACAAAACTCCTCTAGTCTCTCTCTCTTCTCACGGCCAAAGAAGGAGACCCCAAACCCACCATAATTCTCCACTAAATTACCTTAAAATCCACATTTTCTAAGTATTTCAAGAACATCTCAACATGGTTTAAGCGTGGAGGATCACTAGTAGCACTTTTGGAGCTGAATCTTCTTCTTATTTTCTTATTTTGGCTTGTGCAAAGTTGTAAGACTTCTAACACACCATATTTATGCTTTTTATTACTAGTTAATCTCAAAAGTACATGTTGATGATCTTGAATTTAAAGTTAAACATGAACAAAAACCCTAATCTCAAAGCTAATAAACACTAAATCTAACTATATTATGTGTTGATATGTGTAGATTAGTGTAGTTAATTTGTATGATCATGTTGTTTATGTTGATCTTGTTCATCTTAGTGATTTAAAGCTTATGTTTATGATGATCTTGTGAGTAGATTCATGTAGTATTCAAGACTTATGTTCATCTTACCATGATGAACATAAAAATGTGATTTAAACATGGTTATGTTTAAATCATGAAAGATCATCATCCTTACTTTGATGAACTAAACATATAAATTTTATATTACATGAAGAAACAAGTGTTTAAAGGGATTTAACACTTAATTTTGGAAGTTTAGTAAACTTTGTTAGTAAACTTTGTTCTTACAAGATTAAGTTAAATAACTTGGTTATTATAAAAAGTCACCATAAAAGTCTAACTTTTCATGTATGAAAATATATATATATATATATATATATATATATATATATATATATATATATATATATATATATGTGTGTGTGTGTGTGTAAGTTCAAGAAAGGTGGAGTTATGCTGTTAAGAATACATATTTGGAAGAAAATTGGTGGATAATGGTGATTTGGAAATTGATTATTGATTTAAACGCGTTTTTATAACGTGGGAAAGTCATAGTTTTAGGGGAAACTATGGCGAATTTTTCTAAAAATCTAATCGTGATTAAAGAGGGGATTAAAGGGTGATTAACAATGTTAAACACGATTAGTGGTCTTAAACGTCATTATGGAAACTTTGATGAGAATATTTAAGTCTTAAATATTCAAGAAGTCTTATGAACTTAAACATAAGTTTTTTACAAAATAAAAGGGTGAAAAATAATACCAATGTATAAGTATAATTTTTGGCGAAAAATTATATATTTTGGAAACTTGTCGAGTATGTGTATCATGTGCAATGTGTATGTATTTAGATACCTTTAGGGTGATCAAAATAATACACTCATAATTACAAGAAATACTTGTATGTAACAAGCATAAAAAGACACCAAAGAAATACATATACATGTTTCCTACATGTTCCAAAGAAATGCTATTAAACGGACGAATAAACGAAATGGTCGAAACAATAATACATAACACACGACGACGACAATTGGGCGTATCGACATCGCGAGGAAAATTATTGCGATGTCGAGTCTAAAAATAACACTTTTTTAGACACTTAACAAACACAAATCTATGAGGCCGATAACAAGAATCCGGAAAGTCAAAAACTATAAAAATTACCAAGTATTTTCATATGAAAAATGAATATTTTAAAAGTTTACATACTTGGTAAATTTTTTAGTAAAATGCAAGATTATTTCTAATGGGCTCACAAAAATTAGATTGGGCTAGGCCCAAATTACTAAAATACATGGGCTAGAGCCCAATGATAAATTATTTGGGGTAGGCCCAAATTACTAAAATATATGGGCAAAGGCCCAATGACAAGAAAACATGGGCTCGGCCCAATAACATAAAAGACATGGGCTCGGCCCAATAACATTAAAACATGGGTTAGGCCCAATGACCTAAAAGACATGGGCTCGGCCCATTAACATTAAAACATGGGTTAGGCCCAATGACATAAAAGACATGGGCTCGGCCCAATAACATTAAAACATGGGTTAGGCCCAATGACATAAAAGACATGGGCTTGGCCCAATAACATTAAAACATGGATTAGGCCCAATAACATAGATGACATGGGCTCGGCTCAATGACATGGGCTCGGCCCAATGACATGAGCAAAGGCTCAATGACATACGTGCGCGGCACGAGGACATGTGAAGGGCGAAGCCCGTTCACACATAATTCAATACACATAGAATACACGTATACACTTATGAATTAAATATATATAGCAATCGAACGAGTAAACTACCAACGCTCTGAAAACACAAAGTTGTTCCAAAGATGACAAGCGATAACATAATAAAGAATTCAAGATGAACAACTTGTACGAGGTCCGATAAGACCTAGTGTCTAATAAAGTTAGTACACATGTAGGTTAATCACACGTACGAACGCTCACCTACGGTATTACATAATATAAGGAACACAAAATTGTGAGTTCATGTCCCTCCTTTCAATGTTTTATTTTAAAACAGTCGAGGGGAAATACATGTCAAAACTATGGGTATGTTAGCTATGGGTTTAGATGATAACATGATCAATGTACATAAGTCAGATGATGACATAGTAACCATTAATCACTTAGTGACCAAGGTGCAAAAGGTGTAGATCTATAGAGCTTGAGACACGCTCCACTCCTAGTTGGTGCCATAGGAGTGCTTTTGTGATCCCAATGATGTCAAAGTTGTCTCAGGTTGGATGCGTACTTATGGTACATAATGTCAGGGGGCTCGCTACCCACTAATGGATCCTTAAACTCCATATATGCTATTAACATACCAGGATTTCATTGCAAGAATACAAAGATTTCATATGATAACAATAACTGCATGAACTCGCTCAACTTTTGTTGACTTTTTAAAACTACATGTATTTCAAGAAACAAGTCTTTTGAGCCGGTGATACACTACGGGAAACGGGAAGGTCAATAACAACGATAGCCGCTTTTGGAGGGTTTGTCTTTTATATCCCAACTTCGTATGGGTATATAGGGGGCAAAAACCTCACTATGTTTTATGTCAAAAACTATCTTTTGTGTTGTGTAATATATCTTAAACGATGTCATGTTTAACGTCGTGAACGTTGGCGAACTTGAAACTGTAACACCCCAACCCGGAAGGGCTGACGTGTCACAATAACAGTGATATCATAAACAAAAGTCATAATTCCATTTATTTATTTGACAAGGATACAACCACACAACAACTGAACTTAAGATTAATATACAAGCGGACACATTCGACTTGATTAACTAACATCTTCGGATTTATTCCTAGGCTTTATTCTTCTCTCTTTTCCCCGCCCAAAGTAACCTGAGGACCTGTACATACAAAAATTTACGGAATGAGCCGAATGCTCAGTACGGAATAATAGGCTCAAATAACAAGTAACGCTTAATATGAAATGTTATCCGGATGGAACTTTATGAGAAAATGATACGATGCAAGTAACGTAATTTCATAATCATATCATACGGATGTACCCATGAGCAAAACTTAAAACGTGACAATACACAGGTAGCTACTCCTGCATAATTATCACATGAGATGGCGAGTTGGCATACCCGTTATCCACCTCCTTAACTTAAATCCTAGGATCGATCCATACGCCTCCTAATAGCTTATATGTACCACACTTGTACTTAAGAGACGCCGTGAACTGATCTCTCCGTCACGGATGGAGCACATGATGTCGATGCCGCAACAACATGCTCGTGGGACACTCCACGAGAAGCGAAAACTCAGGGTATCAGAGTACAAATGGTCTTATTCACATAAGTTATCGTAACATATATTGGAACATGCGATAATGAGTACAACTTAACATAATACTATCGCATGACATAAAAGCTAAATCCAAAGTTATGATTAGAATATAAATTCAACGGACTGTCAAATGAATCGATAATCAAAGACGTGAGGAGTTTTTAAAAGATATATTAATTTAATGGGTTTATAACAATTTGAATATGAAGCAATAAGGAGTGGGGTAAGGATCCGTACCTTAATAATTTCAAAGTGATGCTACCTTGTGATAATATTTCAGATTTATACGGGCAGGGTTTAGACTACTGATTAGTCTTTTAACCTAATTTAATAACAGGCACACAATTCTGGGTTAGTAATCAATACAGCATTTACGATAACTCACGAGATCAAATTCTCACAACGAACGACAAAGTGCGATACTTAAACATCCATCGAATTAACGACGAACGACAAAGTACAATACTTAAACATCCATCGATTTAACGACGAACGACAAAGTATAACCCTAATGTGGGCGGCACTTAAACATCCATTGGATATATTGATCGGTCGGAAAATGAATCGTAATAGCGATCGAGTTATTACCCTGATTGCAGCACCCCGCTATACTAATTAGTGTTTTTGTGTGTGTTTTGAGAGTATTCAGACGAAATCTCAGCGTGTATTTTGAGTTTCTTCGTCGTTTTTGTGCCAAAATTCAAGTGCCAGAGCCTTCTATTTATATCCGATTTTTGTCGACCCTTGCGCATCGTAACACTATAACCCCTACGATGCGCAAGGGACACCTAAGGGTCATAGGGTTGCCACGTTTGGGACTAGGCCTGTTGACTTGACAATTTGAATAAATTCGAATTATATAATGAGTTATATGGATAATCGTTAACTAGGGTTTACCCCCCCTGAGTTTTAGGGGCCCTGATCCTGATTCTGAAAATTCTGAAAATTTTAGGGTTTGTGCAAAATCACTTGGGTGTCTTAATTAGGGTTTCCTATTGGATAATTTAATAATAATAATAATAGTTTTGGTTGATATACAAAAAGATGGATCATAAGATAAATATATATTATTATTCTTTTATTTCTAGAATAATGATTTTTTTAAATTTTGGGTTATTACAGAAACTATGTTGGGAAAACTTGTAAACTTTTGTTAAAATCATTATATCTATGGCATCGTTGTGGTTTATGTGTTTACTCGTTTGGATGCAATGATTACCTTTCTTACGTCACACACAATACGCTTCCGCTACTAGCACGGTGTGACAACCTCCACCCTACAAAATTAACGCTTGATAAATGGAACGCATGATAAACTTAATGCGTGATAAATGGAAGTATGTGAGGGGGTGTGAGGTTTATTGTTGGGTGTTGTGAGTGATGGGCATTTCCACTAAAAAAGGTTGTGAGTGATGGAATAATGGTTGATGACATGGCGGAAATAGATTGGATGTTGTGAGTGATGAGTGAGTGATGAGTGATCACCAGGGGCGGAGACAGCATAGAACCAGCCGTAGCACGGGCTACGGCTCAAAGTCGTGTTCGCAGTGTTTCGCAGTGTTAATTTTTTGTTTTTTTTTTTTCGATTTTATATAAAGGATACCCCTAAAAAAATACGAGGATACCCCTATAAAGGATTTTATATGAATACACGGTAATTTTTTTTTTTTTTGGATACCCCTGGTGTTAAAGTCTAGCTCCGCCACTGGTGATCACCACCCCCTCCGCCATAGTATTGCATGGCTTAATTAATTAGTTACCTTTTTGTCGGACGTACTAATATAAACAAAAATGTCGAAATTATGAGAGCAAACCATATTCAAGGTTATCAAGTTCTGTTCTGTCATATAGTATAGCCATGAGTCAAATTTAACAACTACTTGATAAGATTTCAGAAGATATCGAGCATTTAGATATATGATAGATGCGTGACAATGATAGATAGGCCTTTGTTGTTCACTAGTTCAAAATGTTTTGTAAAAAAATACGTGGAGAAAGAAAAAATTAAAAAGATATTGAGTATTTAGATATATGTTTTCTTGCTGGATTAGAAAAATGACCAGACAAACAGCCGACATCAACAATACACAAAACATCAAATCAAAGCCCGAAAGGCTATATAGAGTTTTCTGGTCTAAAGTGTGAAGTATATCAAACACACAAAAGATAAGTTGTTTTTAAGGTTATTTATTGTTCATTAACCTTGAAAAAGGCATATGCAGGGTACAACGAAGTTTATTTTTGGGATAGTTTAGACCATAGGGTATGGTGAGGTTAGTCTTCAAAGAGACCACCCGCCACGTAGGCGTCACCTCACCAAAGCTGGAGGAGCATCCCCTTGGGGACTACCCAATGGTGTGGAAGACTACCCAACCCCACAATAAAAATCAATATAATATAATATATAAATAAAGGGGGAGAGAGAGAAGTCAGAGGGGCCCACTTGCACAGCCAATAAACAAGCCCGTCTCCTCCGTCTGGATTCCGACGTTGGCGACGCGACGGGCCACAAGGGGCCGGTGTGGGACGATCCACCGGGACGGCGCCGATCCGGGGACGAGGCCCATACCCATCGGTCTTAGAGTAGAGGGGTTCACCGGAAATATATAGACATAACTAAGGATTTGTATCTCAGAATTGAAACTTAGCGTTCGTGCATCAGTAGGGGATGCCGATTTCTTCCCCATAGGGTTCGCTTTGAGCCCCTTTCTTTTTGCGGTTGTCCTACATGAGTTGTCAAAGTCGATTCAAGAAGCGATTATGTGGTGCTTGTTTTTTGCAGATGATATTGTATTAGTTGCGGAGAGTAAGCAAAATCTGAATGTGAGATTAGAAAAGTGATTGGCAGCTTTAGAGCAGGGGCAGACCAACCCCCGGAAAAAAAATAATGCTATTTTCCGTCGAAAATCCCGTCCGCACCCCTTGGAATTTTTCGTCCGTACTCCTTGGATTTTTTCGTCCGCACACCTTAGGTAAAAAATGTTATGGATTTACATTTTAATTTTTTTTTAGTAAACTCTGATTTTTTTTAAAATAAACTACCTAAATTATATAAACTTATACTACCCAACTTAACCCAAACACCCAATACCTTGACCCACTATTTCATTAAACATAACTAGCCCACTAATTCCTAACCCATTATTTGAGAGTCTCACCGCAACGCGCGAGTCCTAAAAACCCGTTTTCTTAAAGTTGCTTTGCCGTTTATTTATTATTATTTTGTATAAAGTGACGTTGTTTATTTTCTTGATTCTCTTTGATTAGTAAATTATAATATAATATTACATAAAATTTTAATTGCATTATTGCAACGTAATTATTCTTTATCAGTGATTTTATAAAATTTAATTCGAACAGGTCAAAAGTTGCTTGTTTGTTCTTTACCTTAACAAGTCGAATCGGTACAATCAAAATATCGGTAACGGTACAATATTCATTGATTTTATTGAGTTATTTCTTTCGGTTGTTATGCCTAGGGGTGCAAACGAGCCGAGCCGAGCCCGAGCTCGACCAGGCTCGAGCTCGTTTAACATATGAAAGTTCGAGCTTAGCTTGATTCAAGCTTTATTTCTAAAGCTCGAGCTCGGCTCGGGCTCGACTCGTTTAGTATTTATTAATTAATCTCTATTAATTATAATTAATATAATTTAGTTATTTTTTTTATATTTATATAAATGGTAATTATTATTATATATATACGTTTAATATATTAACAAATAGAGTAAACTGCAATTTTACCCCCTGGGGTTTAGGGCAATTGGCATGTTTACCCCCCCCCCCCCCCCTTAAGGAAATAAATGCAATTTTACACCCCCCAACGTTTGGGGTTATGTCGCAACTTTACCCCCCGGACCATGTTTCCGTCACAGATCACCGTTTTCTTTTAATGGTCAAAGGGCAAATAGGTAAAATCACCATTCTCTTCAGCTATCACCCTTCGCTTCAGCTGCAACCTCATAAAATTCCCATTTCATCACTTTGAAACCCTCAACATAACCTACCTCTAAATTCAAGAGCTGCTCATTGGCGATCTTCAAGAATTACAGTGGATTAGAACTCTGTTACGAGCATGGATCTTCGATTGTGAAAGCTACGAGCTGAAGACCAGTATTTCAAACCGGATGAAATGTACCGTAAGTGACATGCAAGCTCACAGGGTCTGAATTAGGTAAAATTTGAACCTTCTTCTGTGTTAATTTGTTATTGTTGTTTGTTTACAGGTCAAACTCAATCTCAATTTGCCATAAAATTTCACCATAGAGGTAATTTTGTAGAAAACCCAAATAGGAATTACTTTGGTGGGAAGATGAACTACATTGATCATGTAGATTTTCGAGTGTTGAATACTGATGTTTTAGAGGAGATGGTTAAGAAATTAGGATACAATGATGGTCTGTTTTTCTGCATTCATTATAAGGAACCGTACTGTTCGTTGGATTTTGGTCTTAGGACATTAAAATGTGATGTTGGCTTAGAGCCTATCTTTGATCATGTGTGTCAAGGAGTCCACATTAAAGACATGTATGTTGAACACCGGAGGTCAACAATCTTGATTGAGTCAAGTGAAGTTCCTGTTGATAGAACATGTAAAGCAATTGTTCCAGCATCATTTACAATAAATAATCAGAATCATAGTATGAATGAAGATGAGGAAGAAATTGAAGATCATGATGAAGAGAGTGAAGGAAGTGATCCTGATTATGAGTATATTAAGGAAGATAATTTGGTTTATGAAATAGAGGTGGATATGCAGAGGTTCAGGGCTAATGTTGAATTTACTAGGGAAGAACTGGATGGTTCAACTGATGGGGATCATGATGATGAGAGAAGCGAAGAAGGTCATCTGCCTGTAGACCTGGAGGACTTTGAAAGTGGGTCTGATGACAATTCAAGCCTTAGAGATAAGGTTGCCAGGAAGATAAGGAGGAGAAACAAGGGTGTTTTAAAAGGTCCAAATGATCTGCCATTCTTTGTTGGTTAGCTTATTGATGACAAGAAAAAGATGAATCAAACGGTGAAAGATTATGCTCTTAAGGCAAGGAGGGATGTGTTTATTCTAAAAAACGAATTGTTAAGGTATAGGGTAGTATGTTTTGGAAGTAATCCACCACTACTTGGTCCTGTAAAAAAGAAGGGGGATGGGGGCAAAATAGTAAATGCACCAAAGTAGGGCAAAAATACAAACACCTTAAAAGGCATACCAAGCCCACCTGTCCTTGGGCATTTCACATCTCAAGAAATACAGACAAGGATAAGTGGTGTGTGAAGACCATTCATAATCAACATAATTGTTTGACAACAAGGGCCGTTTCTTTGTACACAATGAGTTCGATTGCCAAAGAGATCCAACCTATGATTGAAAGCAATCCAGACGTGCCAATTCATGCAATTCAAAGTCAACTGCTTTGGAAGCATCAACTAGAAATATCACTACATAAGGTCTTCAGAGCCAAAAGGATAGCAACTACGAGGATTTATGGTGATTACCAAGAACAGTATGGTCTGCTAAGGTCATACTGTGATGAACTTCTAAAAGCCAACCCAGGTAGTACAATTAAAATTGATGTGGAGCCATGTGGGAACTCAGGTAGTCCTACAAGGCAGTTTCAAAGGATTTATGTTTGTTTTGGCTCTATGATGAGAGGATTTAAGATGATTGGAAGACCATTGTTGGGTGTGGATGGTTGTTTCATGAAAGGTCCATTTCCTGGACAGATCTTGAGTGCTGTTGGTATAGATGGGAACAATAGCATATATCCAGTTTGTTATGCCCTTGTTGAGGCAGAAACAACCCAAAGCTGGAAATGGTTTTTGCAACTGTTGAGAGATGACCTAGGGTGTACGGCTGAGTCTTGTTTCACCTTCATCGGTGACAGACAAAAGGTAATAACTTCTTAAGTGTTGATTAATAACTTGCAAATAACTTTGGTTGCAAAATATTAGGATTAATTGCATTTTGTATCACAGGGTCTGATTCCAGCTATGCTAGCTGTTTTTCCTATTGGTGAGCACAGATTTTGTTTGAGGCACATCCATGAGAACATGAAATCCAAGTGGCGTGGAGATCTTTACAAGAATTTGCTTTGGTCAGCCGGAAGGAAGACATCTATTCCATATTTTAACAAAGCTATGGAAGAAATTAAGACAACAGAACGAGCTATGTATGACTGGCTGAATGAGATCCCATACACAGCTTGGTCAAGAGCATATTTTTCTGGAAGAGCTAAATGTGATATGTTTCTGAACAACATATGTGAGGTTTTTAACAGACAAATCATAGGAGCAAGGGACAAGCCGATTATCACATGCCTAGAATTCATTAGGGAGTACATGACCAAGAGGATAGTGAATGTCAAGAAATTGCAAGCAAAGTGTATGGGGCCACTGACACCTCATGCCACTGAGGTCTTCGATGAGATCAAGAAACAGGCTGCTGAAATGTCTGTTTTAATGGTTGATTCAGACAAGTATCAAGTAACAGGTCCAAGATCACAGTGTGTTGTGAATGTTAAACATAAAACTTGTGCATGCAAGAAGTGGGATTTGACAGGGATGCCTTGCAAATATGCAGTTGCAGCCATATGGGATATGTCAAGGAATAGCATTGATGTTGGCATACCAGAAGAGTGGGTTTCTGATGTGTATTGGCTGTCAACATGGAAGAAAGTTTATGACAATGTGATAGAGCCAATCAACGGGCCTAAGATGTGGACTCCTTCACAGTGTCCAACAACACTCATCCCACCAAAGCATCATACACAAGTTGGAAGGCCAAAGAAGAAACGAAGGAAGGCATTTGGTGAAAAAGAGCTTGAGCAGGAGTTCGACAAAGGAGGTAAAATGACCAGAAAGGGAACCAGCATCAAGTGTGGTAAATGTGGGAACATGGGTCACAATGTCAGGAGCTGCAAAGGACAAGGGGGTGAACAATCCACTGCTTCACAGGAATCACACACTGCCACTCAAGGTGCACCAGTTTACAATCTTTATGAGTGACGGATGGCTTGTAACTTTAGACTATGTTTGTTTGTTTGTCAAGTCTGTTCAAGACAATGTTTGGTTTGTAACTTTAGACTATGTTTGTTTGTTTGTTCAAGACAATGTTTTGTTTGTCAAGTTTGTTCAAGACAATGTTTGGTTTACAATCTTTATGAGTGACGGATGGTTATGTTGTCATGAACATGTTTGGTTGTTTGAATATAGTTTGTATATGGATGCTTTAGTACAAATAATGTGTTCAAACAAAATTTTGGAGGAAAGTGATTCGATTACATTGCAACATTTAGTACAAATAAGATGTCCAAAATACAAACATACAACCAAACAAATCTAGCCTATTTCCAGTGACAATCATCCAAACAAGACCAATCCGAATCAGAACCATGCTCCCCTTCATATGGGTCAAAGTACCAATCATCCTCTTCATCCCAATATGTGTAATCCCATGCATGTGCCAGCACTTCAGGGTCATAATCCTTTGTCGGATCTCCGAATATCTTTTCATAATCAGTTTCTTGCTCCACTTAAGGTCTGAGTATCCCAGAGTCTTGATCCTCAAAGTATACATAACTGTCTGGTTCTTCGGCTGCAACGACGTCTTCATCCTTAGCAATATCTTTCTCATTCTCAACTATATCATTCTCTTTGTCAGCAATACCTACAGAATTACAAGCAGGCTACCAAAACAAACATATAAGAACTTGAAAAGGACCATTGCATAAACTTGAAAACTCATAACTCAAATATAGTTAGAGTCAAAATACACAAACTAATCCAATTTCTCCACATTTAACTACTTAAGCAAAAAAAGTAGAACAATCAAGACCCAAGTAATCCCTAAGTACATCTTCAGTTTGAACACATCACCATTCTTGTACCGAGCCAACTGGTCTTTGCACTTAGCCAACTCATCCTTATCTTTAATGCTTTGAATTAAAGCAGGCATTACCTCTCGACAAATCGGACATCCCTGTTCTTCACCAACATCAGCCCATCTGAGAATCCATATCCTCCAACCTATTATCGGACATCATAAGCAACACGACTAACAAACTTGAGTTTCAATAAGCATAAAACAGAAGAAACTTACACATCGAAGATACCATCGACCAGGATTAGCTTTGGATTCTGATTGTTTGACCACTGTTTTCCCACCACAAGGACAGATGATGTCTGAAGCTTGAGTTTTGCCCATTGTCTCCTTGAATCAAAGCACAGAGGAAGAAGATGAAGACATGTTCAGCAAGAGCGATGAATTTGGGGGTCGATTGAAGAATTGGGTGAGAAAAGCGTTTAGGGCAGTGAATTGAGGGCTTCAAGCTTCTTAATGGGGAAGACAAAGGGTACTTTGGACATTTCAATACACACTAACGGTAATATTAATGTTGACATGGTCCGGGGGGTAAAGTTGCGACATAACCCCAAACGTTGGGGGGTAAAATTGCATTTATTTCCATAGGGGGGGTAGACATGCCAATTGCCCTAAACCCCAGGGGGTAAAATTGCAGTTTACTCTAACAAAATATATAAACAAAAAGCTCGTTTAGGCTCGCGAGCCGGCTCGATAAGCGAAGCTCGGGCTCGTTTACTAAACAAGCTTGTTTCTAGGCTCGGGCTCGAGCTTGTTTCTAGGCTCGGGCTCGAGCTCGTTTAAGCTCGGCTCGTTCGATCTTTTTTTCGAGCCGAGCTATTCGAGCCGAGCTCGAGTAGCTCGGCTCGTTTGCACCCCTTGCCAAGTGTTAAAATCATAGCAATACTATAACAAAACAAACTGGTATCAACCAAGAGCAACGCTGTGGAGCACGGGGAACTTCACTAGTTAAAAATCTTTCTATACTAATAAATGAAAATCTTTTTTGGACACGTGTCATTTCTTGGTGCTTTCTCACCTTATTTTCCTATTTATCTCTCATATTAAATAATAATAATAATAACAATAATTTTAAATAGAATATTAGATAAGAATAAATATTTAGATAAGGATAAATGTTTGTTTTTATTAATGATCATATTAAATAATAATAATAATAATAATAATAAAAAATTAGTAATAATAATTTTAAGGGATATTGGATTTAAATAATCCTATCTTTCATCAATTGGTCAATAACGCTCCAACTTTCGATTTATACACCAGCATTCCAAACTTTCAATTTATTAGCCGATAACACTCCCTAACTAACAGAACCCTAACACATTTAGCTGATGTCAGCTGCCACGTCATCAAAAATGTCACGTTAGCTACCGCATCAGCTGCCATGTCATAAAAAAGTCATATTAGCTGCCACGTCAGCAAAAACCACTGGGTTAAGGTTCAGTTAGTTAGGGAGTGTTATCGGCCAACAAGTTGAAAGTTGAGAGTGCTTGTGTCCAAATCAAAAGTTGGGAGTGTTATCGGCTAATTGATGAAAGTTGGGTTTATTTAAATCCAATATTCCTAATTTTAAACAAAAATTAGTTAAGAATAAATATCTGTTTTTCTATAAATAATTGTAAACAAAAATTTAGATACGCGTGCATAAAACTAACTAAAATAATTGTATCTTTTGAATGTATCATCAAAACGGGATTCAACCCCATGTAATACATGTGTTTTTAACATAATATAAATAAAAAACAAAGTAAAATGTTATAATAAGTAAATAGTACATCAAAGTTCATTTTTAGAAAATAAATATTGATGATTGTAAGTGTTAACATATAACATTTTATATTTTATTCAACACATGCAATATACGAGTTTTTATAAAGATATATTTTTTTATTATTTATTATATAAAATTACATTTATGTAAAATAAATAAAAAACAAAGTAAAATATTATAATAAATAAATAGTATATCAATGTTTATTTTTAAAAGATTAATGTTGATGACTATTTGTGTTAACATATGACATTATATTTTATTCGACACGTGCAATATACGAGTTTTTTAAAAGATGTATCTTTTTCTATTATTTATTATATAAAATTATATTTATGCAACCCGTGTAATACACGGGGTTGTAACCTAGTAAAATAAAATAAAAAAAACTATATGTAATGTAACAATGTAAACCCAAACTAAACACAAAGTAAGCCTAAACTAAGCCTTGGCCAATTTATTTAACACTTTAACTGGCCCAAATTTACTTTAGATTTTTTAGTACCAATCTGTTTAAGGGCCTTTAAACAGTTAAACCCAACTCCCATGCCCAAATGTTCAAACATTTAAACCCAATTAAAATAAACACAAAACGTCGATTAAGGAGGGAGGGCCCGGTTTTTTTATCTCGCCGATGACCCATTTTTTCAACATTTCGGAGACGGCCCTGCTTTGATCAATTACGCTTCTTCGTCCCCACTAGATCTGAATCTGATGTGGTATGAATGTGATGGTGGTCTTTGCCTCTTATGAGGTTTACCAGGTGAAAAAGTTCATTCTTTGTTCAGCGAAACTCCATCAAAAAGGTCATTCATTGCCAGCTTGTATGTACCAGTTGTTTAGATAGTTGTAATGTAAGTGTTCCAATGAAAGAAATCCATTATACTTTACACGTATACTTGCATTGGCATGTTAAATTCTGAATGAACATTGTTTTCAAAGAAATGCTATTTCAATACCAAGAACCCACAAACGTAAGCTAAGTTGCCTAGCGTGTGTATTTCAGAGAGGTTTTTAGCTTCCAATAGGATATGTTTTTGTAGATCAAACCTACGTCACGCTGTGGGAATTTGAGGTGTGACAAATTCACAATAAAGTTAACAGCAAAATGTAACGGTGCTAATAGCTGAGACTGAAATGACCAGAAATGGAAACCATATAGTGATAAGCAAAAAAAAAAATCGCTTGGGAAATAAACCGAAACTTTTTGACAAATCATAGGGACAAAAAAAGTAATTTACTCTTCATTAGGTGTACAGACAAAGCATCAAGCCATCAATAACCAACACATCTGGAGCAAAAAAAAAATAGACTTTTATACAGACAAACCATTGGTAACCAAACGACGATCAAGAAAATGTGCTGGTATCAAGGATTCTGCTGTCAAATGGTGGTGTTTTGGATGTTTGTATCTCTAGAGCAACATACTTCATCGAACCAGTTGACTTGAACATGGAGTGAAATCGCACAATCAGGTTTAGAATCAAGTACAGAGTTATAGAAGGAGATTTTGCTATTGCAAGATCTGGCTCATGCTCGGTGGACGAATGGAAAGTGTCCGGTTATAAGTTCAGGTGGTTTTAGAAATAGTGGTTTATCAATAATAAGTATTGAAATTTGAAAAGTAGAGGTTTTGATGAAAAAATAGGCACAGAAGCATAGAGGTTTCCTTTAATGGATTGAAAGAAAATATTACAAATTCAGACAAACAGTCTCTCACATGTATACTGAACGCTTACGGATCTATAAGTCTGACTTCCTGTTTTGAGGTTTCGTAGAAGTGGAAATTTTAACCTATTTGCTTAAGTTTAATGTCAAACGGGTCAAAATAAAAAGTTAGATAAAAGGAAAACGCGTTAAAAGTCACCTGAAGTTGTTTTCTAGTAGGGTGTCAATACCCAACTCAAGAATAAGCATGTAAGAGACTTAAAGAGTTGGGTCTAAACAATTTGGTTCACAGATGGGCCTGTTCAATGAATTAGTCGAGACTTCGGGTTGGATTGTGGCTAAATAGGTAGATCCACCAATTCATTTAAAGTTGAAATTAAGAAATAAAATATATAAAATTAAAAAAAAAAAAAAAAGTTACAAGTTAACCTACCAACACATCTATAACCTAGTAACCCACCAGCTTGTCTAGATAAACGGGTTACACATGTTGTGTCCGGGTTTTCAAACATGATTAATTAAACAGGCAGAGCTTTTGGTGGTACTGACCCACCCTACATGAATTGCCACCTCAACATTTAGTGCATAAATACAACTTATGTGATTATACTAAGACATACTAATTATTTGCCAACCAGATGTCCCCGTTTGACCTGTCACTCAACTGGACCACCATTCGCGTCTATAATATTTTTAATCATGAATCTTGGTCATATCTGTCTACTGTTTTAACATCTGTTGTGAAGATTAAGAATGAGTCAAGTGATCTTGCGAGGCGTGAGGCACGCAAAAGAAGCTCAAAAATCCAAAAAGAAGCAATTACCGCAAAGTCTCAGCTACAGACAAATGGCGAAGGAATTTAAAGCAACTGCTTAATGAGTCTGAGTCAGCCATTTTTAAAGCTCACTGTCATACTCTAGAATCATCCGCCACAGAAGCAGATGGTTCTTCCCTTTAAGTGAAACTTGAGGATCAAGTCATTGTGAGGTAATAAATTAGACACTGTAGTTGAGCCACCTGGCACTACCCTAGTCCAATACGGGTTCGAGTGAATGTAGGCAGTATGAGAGCTGTTCAAAGCAACAACAAATTCACAATCACAAATCAAAAAGTAGGCGTTTAGTTAAATAATAATACACGAATTAGCAAGTTTTTGTAGGGACCGAGGATTAGAAGCCTAAAGAATTTATTACAAGTTAAGAACAGTCATAAAGTTTTGTACAAACCCACGCTGCAGACACGGTTGATTGACCACCTCATGTCTCAAAATCAGCAAACACAAGTTTTTGAACAGGAAGCACTAAAATTAACCTCATGTCCCAAAATGTCTCGTAATGCAAACTTATAAAACATCAAGAGATAAATTTAGTGAGACTATCACCTATAAAAAAGTCCATCCTATGCAGCAACTGCAGCCTTTCCTACCTTCTTTGCAAGGGTTGGCATTTCCGGCTTTTCAATTCCTTGTATATCGGTTATCCTTAGCTTTGTCAATTCCTGAAAACATAATATACTATTTTTGAATTTCTAGCATCAATATATTTACCAGAATGGGCAAGTTGGGTAATGGGTCAAAAACAAATTCAGGTCAATACAGGCTGGATCGTGTAGGGTTAGCCAGAGATACTTCTTTGTTTCCTTTATAAATGGTATGCAATTAACATTTCAAACATGACTACACACTATAATGTTATTTGTAATAATTAAGTTGTGGAGAAAGTGATTAGCAAAAACAATCTGTAGACAGTTTTCAATTCATATTTTTAGCATTATTTTAACAATTTGACCCATAAAAATAGAACATAACCCAGATCAACCCATTTATATGTAAACGGGTTGAAATTGCAAACTGATTCGACGCGATTGAGTGTGTAAATAGAAAAACACGTTGGACAACTTTCAACCTGTTTGAACACCAATATGACATTTTGACCCATTAAAAATAAAATTAACCCAGATCAACCAATTTATAAGTAAATGGGTTGAAATAGCAAACATCTATCTTTACCTGTCTATGACCTTTTGTTCGTCGATAATTCTTTCTTCTCTTTTTCTTAAAGATAATTACTTTTGCATCTAAGGCCTGCAAAGAAGAAGAAAAGAAAGTGAAACTCATTTTCATAAGAAAATACAAACTATTTGTAAGAGCCTAAAAACTTCTACGGAACTACACAAATTATGATTCCACCCAATAAAGATAAACTTCATTCAATTTGGGGTCATAGCATCATTGCAATTCATCAAATTAAAAACTAAATCCAATTTAATGATCTGAAAGTATGCATCAATCCAATCCCCTTTCTTTTCCAGTGATTCTTATTGCTTATATATGTTGGATTTCTGAGTTTTGGGTTTCGAAGAATGAAGATGAATGTTCATAAAATGAATTGATAGATCGGAATTGTTAACATACAGTAATATATATATACATGAATTGAAATTCGGTAGTAACCGCTATATTCTAACTTAGGTTAACACTAACAATAACAATAACAATAACAATAACAATATCTAGCTTATAACTATATATCTAACCATAGTCACAGGAAACGTAGATCCCCCCTCGAATCTCGAATCGGTTCGGCCGTACCAGAATCGGGTACAGAATCGTACCATTCGGCCTGGGTTCGCGAACCAGATCGGAAAAAAGACCGTACCCGATTAACACAATACTCGTTCCGAATCACTGAAAAACGTGTTTCCGATTGAAAAAATCGCCGTTTCGGAACGATTCGATTCGCGTACCAGGCTATAGATGCACGAATTGCAAACCTGTGTAGACATTTTTCCCGCCTTTTTAATGCAGTCTATACGCTGACCTATAATAATGTAACTGATTGCATTATTTTAGGAGATATATTTGTATTTGATATTATTATTTAGAAGATATATCTTACAGATTTTAGAATAGGTATTAGGGATTATAATTATACGCTATATATTATTAATATATATTTGGCTATTGGCCCCAATTTTACATCTGCACGTATGAACTGCTTTTGTTTAATGAATTTTCTGTTATGTTATCAACTTATGAATTATGATTATGGTTATGAAATGCTTTTGAATTTTGGATATGATTATCAAATTTGTTTTTGAGATTGGATTTTTTTATAAACTATATTGTAATAATCGTTTTATATACGATACGACGTACCAAACTATATGGTACGCCGTACCGCGTACCGAATTGGCGTTCCGAATGAACCTACCCCCCCTCGTACCGAATTTTAAAATTTCACGAACTACGTACCCGTTTTCGTTCCCCGTACCGGACCGAACCGCGTTCCATGTGACTATGTATCTAACACCCTCCCGTAAGCTAGATCATCTCAAGTTCATGTGCAGTAGATCCTTTAACCGTGTGAAGTCCTTTGGCTGCAATGCTTTCGTCATGATGTCAGCCATTTGATCTTTTGTTGCGCAGAAAACAACCGCTACTTCTCTTTTCTTGATCAAGTCCCTAATAAAATGATACTTGACTCTTATATGTTTACTTTTACCATGATACACCGGATCTCTAGCCAGGCAGATAGTTGATTTATTATCACAATATATTGGAATTGAGTAGTCCTGTTTTCCTTGCAGATCATCTAGAATTCCTTTAATCCATAATGCTTGGCATCCAGTTAAAGATAAAGCCATATACTCTGCTTCTGTTGAAGACAATGCTACCACTTTCTGTTTCTTTGATTGCCAAGATATTGGACCAGATCCTAAATGAAAAATATATCCAGAGATACTCTTACTGTCATCTATATTTCCGGCATAGTCGCTATCACTGAATCCCACTAGGTGTTTCTTTCCTCCTTTAGAGTATGTAATTCCTTGTTCCTGGGTCCCTTTGATGTATTTCAGTATGCGTTTTGCTGCTTCCCAATGACTTTTCTTTGGACTCTCCATGAATCTACGTATTTTGCTTACTGCGAACATAATGTCTGGTCTTGTATTGGTTAAATACATTAAACTTCCGACCAAGCTACGATATACCCCCTCATCAACATCTGGATCATCTTTAGACAATTTTAGCCCATATTCCATTGGAGTAGATACTGTATTACACAATGTCATCCTGTACTTTTCTAACAGATTTCTCATGTACTTCTTTTGTGAGAGAATAATGTTACCATTCTCATAAGAGACTTCTATGCCAAGGAAGTAGTGTAATCGACCCATATCCGTCATTTCGAATTCCTTTTTCATTGAATCCTTGAATTCCGAAATTAATCTCATCGAGCTGCTCGCTATAATTAAATCGTCTACATATAGACATATAACTATCTTTCCTTCATTCGTATCTTTGATGTAAAGAGTGTGTTCATAAATGCATTTTTTAAACTTGTTTTGAACGAAATATGCATCTATTCGACTGTACCATGCTCTAGGAGCTTGTTTTAGACCATATAGAGCCCGTTTGAGATAACATACCTTTTTCTCCTCTCCTTTTTTAACATAGCCTTGAGGTTGCTCAATGTAGACTTGTTCTTCCAACTTACCGTTTAAGAAAGCTGTCTTTACGTCCATTTGATGAAGATGCCATTCATAATGAGCGGCAAGTGCCAACACTAATCTGACCGTTTCGAATCTGATTACAGGAGCAAATACCTCTTGATAATCTATGTCGTATTTCTGTTTGTATCCTTTTACTACCAATCTGGCCTTATACTTATCTACATTCCCTTTTCATCATACTTCGTTTTATAGATTCACTTAACACCAATTGGTTTTTGATGATTTGGAGGATCTACAAGTTCCCATGTCTGATTTTTATGAATTGACTCTATTTCTTTGTCCATGGCTTCCATCCATTTCGAGTCTTTGTTGGCTTCTTCATACGAAGTTGGATCAGCACTTGTATAAAGAACAAAGTTTACAACTTGACTTTCATTATACTTCTGCAACACCTCTGCGTCTGTTAGAGCTCTTGAGTTTTGATATATGTTGTTGAGACTTTTTGTGCGGATAACTTCATTTTCCGAATCTGATGATGATGAATCATTTTCCTGCCGCTGCACATGTTCGGCTGCTGAAGTGTTCTCATTATGCAGATTTTGATTCATTCCCTGACTTTGTTCCTCGTCTTCTCGTGTTGCTGAACCAGTGTGCTCTGATTGTTCATTAGATACCGATTCACTTTGGATATTACCGGATCCACTGTCATCTTGAGTTTGACTCTCATCGGCATCAGTTACAACAAATGGAACATCAGACGTTCCAGAATCTATAACCCACCTTTTGTTTTCATCAAATACTACATCACGACTTATAATGGTTTTATTTGTTTGTGGGTTGTACAGTTTGTAACCTTTGCTATTTTCACTATACCCAATAAAAACAGTCTTTTCTGTTTTCTTGTTCAACTTATCTCGATGTTGTTTAGGTACATGAGCATAAGCCAAACAGCCGAACACTTTGAGATGCTCTACATTGGGTTTGTTGCCATTCCATGCTTCGTAAGGATCGTGATATTCGGTCTAGTCTTGGTGACTGTTCGGTTTAAAATGTATGTAGCACATCTATGGCTTCTGCCCAATAACAATTTGGTAATTGTTTGATGTTCATCATGCTTCTGCTCAGCTCCATTAAAGTTCTATTTTTCCTTTCCGCTACCCCATTCTGTTGGGGAGAATAGCTATTTGTGAGTTGATGACGTATTCCGTTTAATTTCAGGTAATCTTGGAATGCCTTACTACAATACTCTCCTCCTCGATCAGATCTTAGTGTTTTAACTAAGTGATCGGATTGTCTTTCATTCAAGGCTTTAAATGTTTTAAAATAATTCAATGCCTCCGACTTGTATTTTAGAAAGAATACCCAGGTTTTCCTTGAATAATCATCGATAAAGGTAATGAAATACCTGCATCCTCCTATTGATTATGTTCTCATTGGCCCGCATATATCTGAGTGCACCAGTTGTAAGGGTTTACTAGCTTGCCATGTAGTTTTCTTTGGAAACGCTTTCCTTGTCTGTTTTCCTGAAATACATCCTTCACATACGTTCTCATCTTTCATGATTTTCGGTAATCCGAGTACCAGTTCTTTGTTTCCCATACTAATTAGTGTATCCATATTCACATGACCATACCGTTTATGCCATAGAACTGACATATCTTTTGTTGACATGGTCATTGCAAAGTTTAGATCACTACCGGGATGAAGAGGAAACATTTTGTTACTTGTCATTTTAATATCTCCTATAGCTTCATTTCCTGCATCCTTGATGATACATCGATCCTTTTGAAACAAAACAGTATACCCCTTTTGTATGAGTTGCCCCACACTCAAAAGATTATGCTTCAAACCTTTCACATAAAATACATTTGGTATTTTCCGAACTCGTCCTCTGATAGAAACAGACACTTCTCCGCTGCCGATAACTTCCAGCCTTTTATCATCGCCTGTCCTCACTTCTTTCTTTAAAGATTCATCCAGTTTGACAAATAGATCCCTGTTTCCTGTCATATGATTACTACAGCCGCTATCTAGGTACCAACAGTCATCCTTGACTGCCTCTTCCATATTGAAAATCATGAACATCGTGTCTTCATGTTCATCGATTTCATCGTCTTTGTGTATTAACATGTTGTCAGGTTTCTCGCTCTCATCTTTCAGCTGACAAACCTTGGCTGTATGGCCTAACCTTTGACAATTGTAACATCTAATAGAATTCATGTTTCAACCCCTTGTTTTACCGCGTCCTCTTCCTCCTGTATCATTCCGTGTTTGCTTGAACCTATCTTGATTGGAGTTCTGCATTTGGAATTCATGTTCTATCGGAACGTCATCATATCGTTTTAATCTCAGTTCATGAGATTGAAGAATTCCCATTAATTCGTCAGTCGAAACATCCTCTAAATTCTTTGTTTCTTCCACAGTAATTACCACCGACATGAAATTTCGAGTCAAACTTCGCAGGATCTTTTCTACTATTCGTTGTTCACTAATTTTTTCTTCATTCATTCGTAATTGATTAACAATAAGGATTGTTCTATTGAAATATTCTTTAATAGATTCTCCTTCTTTCATTTTCAGTGCATCAAATTCACAACGAAGAGTTTGAAGTTTAATTGTTTTTACCCGGTTTTCTCCTCTGTAAGATTTGTGCAAGATGTTCCATGCTTCTTTTGATGATTTTGCAAGTGCAATCCGTTCGAATATCGTATCATTTACTGATTGAAAATGATGTGTAATGCCCTTTTATCTTTCTTGACTGAATCTTTGTATGTTGTCGTCGCCTCCTCAGTGGGATTTGTTCCCAGTTCTTGAATTCCTTCATCGACAATATTCCACAATTCTTGCATTCAAATAAAACTTTGATCTGAATGTGCCAGTGATAATAATTATGTCCGGTAAGTTTGGGAATTTGTGTTTGAATTCCTTGTGCCTGATTCATGTTTTGAGTGATTGAGATTTGCGACTTCGTGGATTTTGATCGATGTGGCTCTGATACCACTTTGTTGGATATCTGAGTTTAGGGTTTCGAAGAATGAAGATGAATGTTCATAAAATGAATTGATAGATCGGAATTGTTAACATACAGTAATATATATACATGAATTGAAATTCGATAGTAACCGCTATATTCTAACTTAGGTTAAGAAATAATAATAATAATAATAATAGTAACAGTAACAGTAACAATAATAACAATAATAATAATATCTAGCTTATAACTATATATCTAACAATATACTCATACAAATATGAAGTGATTTATTATAAGCGATGAAAGTGTATGTTCCAATTATTCTTACATGCTCTTCTACAACTGCATGAACAGCTGCCTCAGGCAATATAGGTCGACCACTCATCGTCTGGGTCTTAGAACCAAGCATGAGAACCTTATTTAAAATTATCTGAAATAAAAAAATACATCAATCAACTGATATTAAATTACATATGAAATCTTTATGACAACACATGAATAAAAATAAATCAAACTGAATACTAGCATCACTCAATAAGTTGCAGAAAATGAATCAGCACCTATAGAAGGTGGTAGTTAAAGGCGCAAAGACCTCACTTGCCGCCTAGGTGCAAGGCGCTATAATGAAAATAAAAATACATATAAACTTTTCTGAAGCAGGCAAGTCATTTCACACAAGAACACAACCAAAACTCCATGATGCCAAAATCGTAGCTCTTCATATGAATATAATTCCTTGGATAACACCACCATCGAGAAAAATACCTAACGTGTTTATAATCTAACCGCCTCTTGTTGCTAATGAAAGAGTAAACATAACCATATTCTAGAGTAAATTCAAGCTAAGCTAACCTTGTCATTCACTTCACAGAACTTTAACTTTTCTGTGTATATGCAATCCCCATTGCTAACCTTGAACTGATGAGCTCCAATCTACATCAACACCACATACATATCTTCATTTGTAACATATACATTCAATATTCAACAACTGCCTAAACACACATTTTAACATCGGGTCCTACTATACCTAACTTTTTTCTTTTTACACCAAGTGATATGACATTAACAAATTTAAATTTCTGTTTTTCTTTTATAACTTCCGACATTTTCTAAAAAACGAATATGCTTTTGGGATGCGCTTATTTTTATTTATATCAAAACATAGATAAAAATAAATTCATCACAAAACCATATTCGTTTTTTAATAAAACATTATATATGAGAAGTTATAAACAAAAACATAAATTTAAATTTATTAATCTCACTCAATTGGTAATTGGTGTATATAACAAAAAAAAAGTTAGATGTAAAGAGAATCAGCCCAAACAACCATTGCCTCTATGCAAGATAAACTGAGTTTCAAACATAGTTAAACTAATAAAATATTAAAAATTAATAACCACATGTAACCTGAATAACAGCAAAAACCGGTTCATAAGCCTTAAAAACCCGGTCCGACCGCTGAAGCTGCCCAATCACCTTGTAACCAATAGCAGCAGCCTCACTTTCTCTTTCTTCTCTATGCAAGATAAACTGAGTTTCAAACATAGTTAAACTAATAAAATATTAAAAATTAATAACCACATGTAACCTGAATAACAGCAAAAACCGGTTCATAAGCCTTAAAAACCCGGTCCGACCGCTGAAGCTGCCCAATCACCTTGTAACCAATAGCAGCAGCCTCACTTTCTTTTTCTTCCAGTGAATACTCTCTCTCTACAACAGAACTCACCGGATTCGTCATCGTCTCATCATCATCGACGTCATCATCGTCATCTTCTTCGCTTTCATCGCTGTTATGGTGTCGATCAGACGAAAAATGGCGATACAAATTTGTTAGCGAAGAATCGAAATTAGGGGTTGAAAAGATGTGGTGAGAATGTAAGGGTTTTGGGGGGAAATTGGGGACCTGAGATAGGGTTCTGAGATGATGAAGGAATGGTGGTGGTTTAGAATGAAGGTTTGATTTGTAAAGTTGTTGAGTTAGGGTTTGAATGCACCGTCGATTCGCCATTGTTGATTGAAGTTTTTGATTCTGGTTTTCAGTTGGGGTTGGTTTATGGGTAGGAGGTTGAGTGTGACCGGTGTTCATATATACATACATCAAATAGAGAAAAATATCCGGATAGCCCTTGTGGTTTGCCCATTTTTCACATTTAGTCCCTAACTTTCTAAAATTACAGTTGTAGTCTACAACTTTTGCAATTTCGTTCCCGGATAGTCTATGGCGTGGATGGTGTTAATTTTTTGTGTTAAGTGGATGTGAAATTACTAAAATGCCCTGTTATTAAAAATAAACCAAAAAGAGATGACCCACCTCTCATCTTCTTCCTTCCCCCCCCCCCCCCCCCCCCAATCTCTTTCTATCTAACCCACCACCACCACCTTCTCCTCTACATTTCAGTCTTTTTCTCTTATCTTATTGTTTCTAGTTTATAAGATAAAGAGCCCAAGCCTTGATCCTTCTAGTTTCTCATTCTTTTCGCTAAATATGATATCTTCGAAAGCTGTATTTGAACGGTATCTCTGTTAGGTAGTGAGATGGTGTTTGTTAAATACGAATAATAAAACAAGAAAAATAGTCGAGAACTTATGATACCGACATGAGTTTAGCTATCATAGTTGAATGAATCAATAGTATTATGGTGGACAAGTATAATCCAGTTTCATGATGAGTGGATCATCAATAATTATACTTTATTATTTATATCAGGTTGTGAGAGATAAGCGGACGGGGAAGACCAAGGGATATGGATGCGTTAGTTTTGCTAACCCAACCGATCTAGCTTCTGCTCTCAAAGAAATCAATGGTAACTTCATTCCCATCTTGTCAAACTTAGCATGTGGTTAGTTTGTCTCACCGGTTTCCTTTTGTAGGAAAATATGTTGGAAACCGTCTAATAAAACTGCGTAAGAGCAACTTGAAACAAATAACAGATTTCGAGGCTTTGCAAAAGCAGAAGGTATTTTTCATTTCCTTGGTTTCATGTTCGCGCTTGTCGTATTATTTTTAACACTTTTCTTTCATCACAACAACACGATCAGAAGACGGCGAGCCTGCCAAAGAAGAGTGTCCTTCATAAGTGAGCAACATTGTATCATGTTTAATAAGGAGGAATTAAAGTCAACCGAACATTTCAATTCATTAATATATGTTTATTGTTGACACGGGTTTATCAGCAAAGCAACTGGGTTGTATAGAGAAATGGAGGAGGAGGAGGAGGTGGTGGTGGTGGTGATGGTGATGGTGAAGGTGGTGATGGGTTAGAGAGAGATATGGGGGAGAAGAAGATGAATGATGGGCCCATCTCTTTTTGTTTTTTTAATAACAAGGGCATTTTAGTAATTTCACATCCACTTAACACCAAAAACTAACCCCATCCGCATCAGGGACTATTCATGAACGAAATTGCTAAAGTTGGGGACTATGACTGTAATTTTAAAAACTTAGGGACTAAAGGTGAAAAATAGGCAAACCACAGAGACTATCTGGGCATTTTTCTCTAGTAAATAAAAACAAACTTTAGTCACTTGACGTTTACTACTAAGTGTCATGTGGCAACCTCTTAATCTATAGTTATTAGGCTATAGTGTGTAGTCATGATCTTCATGACCACCATGATCCTTCATGGCAGCGTCATATCACTCACCTTTAATCACCATCCAAAACCACTACCCTAAGGGTGTGGTCATTACCCAAACCATTATCCCCTTATTTATTTTATTTTATTTTTGTCTAAACAAAAAGGAAATGAAATCTTAGAAAATGGAAAAGATGACCATAGTTGCCATGATTTAATTCATATGAACCATGATGGATCAGACAAGGGGGTGGTGTAGCCTTTCATTCGTATTCCTATGTAGTGAATCATGTCCCAACCATGACCTCCACACCCTTCAGCCTTATGTTTAGGAAGGAAATCCACAAAAATTTAATCAGTTTAAAGTTTGCTCATTAAATCTATAATATATATTTAATTGTTTCCTTAATTATAAACTAAAATTTGATATCAAAACATAGTAGTCTCATTAACATTAAAAGCAAATATAATGTAGGTCCACTAGAGGAGGATCTAGAACACCTATCCTTGTTGTCGATTACACCCGCAAGTGCGGAATCCAAGTGGGTGTACAAACCAAGCAAGAGAACACGAACACAACACAAGATTCAACGTTTAAAGCACACTTGTATATATATATCAGAAGAGTTTTACAAACAAGATAAACAACATCAAAGCTCTCTCTCTAAACTCTCCTGTTCTCACACTATGTTCTCTGTGTTCTCTATAAAATGACAAACAAGTGCCTGTATTTATATGCCCAACACCCAGTAACCCTACGAAGAGTGGTTACTGGGCTCACGAACATTCATCAAGCCCACGAAGAATCGAATCTTTGTGGACCATTCCAACGAACTCTTCATCACCACGAAGAGTCAATGTTCGTGGTGAACAATCATTGTACAAAGAAACTATTGTTCGTGAATATATAATCCCACGAAGACTTATGATTCTTCGTGGGAAACAATCATTGTTCGTAACAAGAGAATTGCACGAAGACTAACAATTGTTCGTGATAATGCATGCATGGACAAACAAAGTCCCATGCATTTACAACAAACTTCATATTATATTCAAAGTGACATCATCATATGATGTCATGGTGATGTCAACTTGCGGCTCTTCGTGCTTCGTGTGTCGAACTCTAGGGCGCACGACGGAGGAATGTCGCGACGTCGGTCTTGAGCCGAACCGAACCTAGCCACATCCACACAAAACTGTATCAACATATAATAACTAATTTTTTACTTAATTATCAATTGGACTGAATTTAAAAATATTGAAGTAGTAAATGCTTTCGAATCTAATTCAAATTCCATAACTAATAATTTCCTTATTACAAAATTTGATTTAAAATACGTAAGCGTGTTATTAAGATTAAAAACTAATGTAATATTTATATCTTTCCTAAGTAAGATTAAAAACAAATATGATATTTATATCTTTCCTAACTTATCAAATAATTATATTTTTTTTTATCAAATTGTATATAGTAGGAAATCATTTTTGAGTTTAATTTAAAATTAAATTCAGTAATTAATAATAAGTTTAAACCAAATTTGATTTAACTAAAAAAGTTTAAACAAATTTTGATTTAATAAGCCTAATCACCTCATTAACATTAAAATCAAAATTAGTAACGTAACACTTCTTTCATTTAAAAACTTTATGTAAACATTTCTTTCAACACTGTTAAATAATATAATTTATTATGAGAACATCCGTGTAATACACGGGACTTAAACTAGTATACTCTATAAACATCAACAACAAACAACAACCATACCCAGAAAATCAGCTATCTGTAGGGTCCGGGGAAGGTGGGATGCAGGCAAACCTTACCTCTATCTATGGGGATAGAGAGGTTGTTCAAGAGAGACCCCCGACTTAAAAACCATCATGTGACACACAAAATGAAAATTATAAAAGCAGAGAGCTACCAGCACAATAGAATTGATGAGAGAGTAGCATAGTAAACAAGAAACATATATAACATCATACAAGAGTATATATGCATAAATACACGAAGGAAATCATTTGCAAAGTCCACTAAAGTGTAAAAAATCCAAGTCCCTAAGACCCAACTAAGGTACTACTATACCCACCCCTAGAAATCTCTAACCTTAATCATATGTCTCCACGAACTCCTATTTTGGGCCATGTCCTTGAAATAGTGCAACTCTAGTAAATCATGTCTAATCCGCTCATCCCAAGTCAATTTGGGTATGCCCCTAACTCTCTTCCCCTCAACAGTGAGTGTTTCCACTGCCCTAACTAGTGTTGTCATGTGTCTCCTATTTGCATGCCCAAACCATCTCAATCTCCCTTCCTTCATCTTATCTGCTATACTAGCCACTCCTAACATTCCCCTAAAAACCTCATTTCTTATCCACTCTAACCCGGTGTGTCCACACATCCATCTCAGCATCCCCATTTCTACTACCTCCATTTTGCGCGCTTGTGTCTTCTTGGTGGCCCAACACTCTGTCTCATAAAAGCATAGCAGGTCTAATCGTAACCCTTAAAAAACTTCCCCTTTAATTTAGTTGGAAACCTCTTATTGCACAATACACTAGTGGCTGATCTCCACCTACACCAGCCCACTTGGATGCGGTGGTCTATGTCGCTATCTATTCCTCCATCATTTTGTACAAAAGATCCTAAATACTTGAACTTATTTGTTTGTGGAATCACTTGACCCTCAAGGGTGATCTAAGTGTCATCATTGTAACATCTGTCAAAATTGGATTTTAGAACCCGACCCATTTGTAACTGGACGTGCATCATAATAAACGAAAAAAGTGAATGTTTATTATTATCTTATGTTATTAGTTATTAAATTAATCAAGCTACGTATTATCTTATGTTATTAGTTATTAAATTAATCAAATAAAGTATACCATGTATTGCTTAACACCTCAACCCAAACGATATACCTCATTCTAAACTACATCCTAGTTTGAAACGACATCCTAAGCATATCCTTACCACTCCAAGCGACACTCACAATCCAAGTGATACCCCATGCTAACTTCAAATGATAACCTTTGTCGTTTGGTATCAAAGCCAAACGACACCGCATCTAAGCTAAACAACGCTTCTTTTTCACTTGCAAGCGACATGGCGTTGTGTGTCTTCTTCCCCAAGTTTTGTGATACCCGCTTTCTTATTTTGATAACCCAACTGTATTTCGCAAAGGTTGGCATTCCAGTTTACCTTAATTATGTTTAAACACTAATACTCACCCTAAACACGTCCCAATGCACTCTAACATTTCCTAATTATAATTATAATCAAATCACCATTATGTCTTAAAGATATCAAAAATTTAATATCCTTCATCCTTTACACTATTATCAAATGAAATCTCTACCCTCTAAAAGTATTTCCTCACTCTCAAATTGTTCAAACACCCCCTTCCAATTCACAAATTCAAGGCAAATCAAATTTAGGGCTATGGTTACAGTTACAATCATTTATTTGTAAAAACCATTACACAATACGTTCTTTAACACTAACCTAGTTAAAAATTTTAGTTAAGTCTATTTACTTAAGGGTATTTTGGTCATTTACCACTTTTATTTAAATGTTTCTTAATAAACAAAACCAAAAAAAAATTACATATATACATCATCTTCCCTAATTCCTGAACCCCAAAACACCATCATCCTACCACAATCAAATTAGGTTAAATATCCCCAATTCATCACAAACAAATGCACAATCCACTTCCTCCTCTACCATCTCCACCACCTTTCACCATGGACTCAATCGACAACTCAACCCATGAAGTTAACCAAATTCAGGTGGTTTAAAGACGATAAAATCAGGATTTTGTTACAGAAAGATTTTGTTGACAATGACTTCGAAGTGGGGTTTTGTTTGTGTAGGTACTTGATGGCAAATACTCTGTAAACCGACCCAAACCCGTCGTCACTAATATTTTTAGTCGGGTCGAAGGTTTCTTGTTGGAGCTCCTCGAATGTGAAAACCGGTGGCAACAGGCTAGCATACCGGTGACGGTGGAGGTACACAACTGCAAGATCTTCTAGTGATATGAGCTTCTTTGTTCTTGAAATGTATGTAAATAAAATAATTAGTAACATACATAGTACCAGTGCAGCTAAAGACATCATAGTTATACGTAAGTTATGTTTTTTTTAGTGGGCGGTGGGGAGCATTGGATTTGGAAAGATGGGTGGCAGGAGCCAGGTGTGGTTGAGAAAGAGGTGGATATTGAGAGTAAGAAAAAGTGTTCTAGCGTTGGGGAATTGAGGAAGATAATGTTGTATATATGTATTTTTTGGTTTAATTTATTAATAAACATTTTAAATAAAAGCATGAAATGACCAAAATACCCTTAAGTGAATAGACTTAATTGAAAATTTTAACCAAATTAGTGTTAAAAGAAGTAGAGTGTAATGGTTTTTACAAATAAATGATTATGAATGTAATTGTTGAAGTTAAAGGACATCTGTTGCAATTCGATACAAGCATAAAAGATGAAAAATGTAATTCACCCTTCTAATTTTATAAAGACTAAAGTACAATTTACGTCCCTGGGGTTTACACTTGCTTACACGTTCAGTCCCCAATTTAAAAAATTCAACAATCCAGTCGTTGTGGTTGTTAATTGCTTGCAATCAAGTCCCTGGTGCAAACAGCCGTTAGTTGACCGTTTAATTATTTAACGGTGTGAAGGGCAATTTGGTCATTTCACCCAAAGTTGACACCTTTCACACCTTTTTAATTCCCCGTCTTCCTTTAGAAGCTACATTTTAATCCTTTTATCTCCCAAACCTTCCACGATATCAACAACAGCTCCGGTTATCTTCCTTCTCCTGCCATCCAACTGCAATCGTCCTGAAAATGTGCCAACTCACTATAATTTTGTTTACTTTCCAAGTTGTTGGTATGACACTGTGTTAATTTTACTCAAAATCGTTGATTTTCGTGATGTGTGTCATGTATATAATTTGAAATCTGGTATTTGTTTAATGGAATTGTAGTTGGAATTAGGGTGCAGGTCACTCAACGCTTTGTCCGAATCCAATATCGGGTCCTACTGAGGATGGGAAGGGGGTTCAGGATTGAACCCCGTTTTAGCCGTTGAGCATAAAGACAATGGACTTGCATGGGTGCACATAGGATGCCTAACTATTAGCTTATGTATAACAATGTAAAAGGGTTATTTTGGCCACTGATCATTTTTTGGGTTTTTGAAGTTAATGATCAGGATTATCCTTGTATTGTTATCCAACTGTTATGTTGTACGGTCATTAGGATGATATTAAAATATTGTGTATGAATGGTGCTCGTTAATGTTGATATTTAAGTGTTAATAAGCCTTATTAAACTGTGTTTTATTTGAAGTTATTAAACTAATTTTAGTATCAAATGACTTTGTCTTTGACTGTTATTGCACTATGTTTAGAATCAATATTACTTTGACTTTGACTGCTACTTGACTGTTGATGTGTGCAAAATGCAACATATAAATTACATCAAATGTGGCATAAAACTAACCTTTTTTTAGTACTAATGTAAGGACTCTCAAAAGTGTCCTAAATTGACCTGTAAGTAAGAAACTGGACCCCTGAAACTCTACTGTACATAAAAAACTAAGAAAACCAAGTTTTTGAGTTTCAGGCGGGCCGCGTAAAGGTTAGCATAGCCTTACGCGGGCCGCGTCAACAGCAACTTTGACCGGATAAGCATCCGGGCCACGTATAACCCATCTGGCAACCCTAACTCATGACCCAGCAAACCTACGCGTAGACTAGGTGGCTAGGCGGGCCGCGTAAGGGTGAGCCTATGTCTCACGCGGGCCGCGACAGCCCCATATTTCACCTATAAATAGCTTAGCTCAGGAGCTTTCATTCTGTGTCGAAATCAACTTTCAAAAACGAAAGTATACTGCTCCAAAGTCGAAATTTCAATTAATATAGCGAGGCGCTGCTACGATACAGGGTATTAACTCGATCGCTGCTACGATTCAATGTCCGATCGATTAAAACTATCCAATGGATGTTTAAGTGCTGCCCACATTAGTGTTATGCTTTGTCATTCGTCGTGAATTCGATGGATGTTTAAGTATCGCACTTTGTCATTCGTTGTGAGGGTTTAATCTCGTGAGTTATCGTAAATGCTGTATTAGTTACTGACCTAGTTCGTGTGCATGTTATTTAAATTATGTTACAAGGCTAATCAGTAGGCTAAACTCTGCCCGTATAAATCTGCAATGTGAGTCATTCTCTTTTTATCAAAAATATTTTACAATACTCCATTTTCAAATGTTATAATTACAGGGAGTAAGTCGTGGTTACCTTAATCACTGGCTAGTGGGGTATTGTGCACATTACTAATTTCTCACGGGTTAGGCTAATAAATCCTAACAGTGATAAACGTCACTACTTGGGGAAAGACCCAATAGTGGTATGACCATCGTCACCAGGTGACACGGCGCCAGATAAAAATAAGATAGAAGCCATTGTAATCGCTCTTATGCTGTAATTGATAACTAAAGTGTCGTTTTACATACTTGAATGACTCGCCAGTATTTCCCCGCTGATAAAATATTTTTAAAACATGTTTCAGGCGACCTGCTGTAAATCAAGGAAAACGTGCTACGGAGCACTAACAAGCTTGAAGAGGTGGCTCAGTTAAAATGAATAAACATGTTTTAATAAATCAGGGAATTTACTTGTTAGTGCTCTTATCCCGAATTATGAAATAAAATAATCGGGCGTTTTCGAGTTTTAAAAAGATCCTGTAAAATCTTCTGCTGTCGCATCATAGATACCACGGGTTCCTGTCCCGCGGCTCCTGACCGGGTCAAACCGGGGCTGGGGCCGTGACAGAAAAAGGTGGTATCAGAGCTACTGAAAGAGCCACTGATTTAAGCCTATTAAGTATTTCAAATACTTACTTTTCCTGATTATCATCTTGTAATTATGTGCTCTTATCTTGACTATCTGTTAGTTACAGTATGGGTAAGCAAAGAGTGTCAGATATCTATCTTAAATTAGATAGTTTACCGAAAGATAAGGGAACGTCATCCCAATCAAATTCCTCAAGATACTCAGCAGATACTGAGGAGGGAATATTTGTTCGTAAGGCACAATATGAGCAACCACTTACCCCTAATAAAAGAAGTTTGATTATTAAGAAAAGTCAAGAGAAAATGAGGAAGTTACAACCAAAAGAAGTTATGATCAATAAAGAAACCCAGAAAATAGACACTAAACCACCATGGGAAGATGAGTTAGATGAACAATGGGCAAATCTCTATATGTTAGCTACTATAGCAATAAATGCTAACTTATAGTTAAATCGCCAAACCAGGATTAGCCCCTATGTCACCTACAAACCAGAAACTTTAATATTTTAGTTGTACTAAAAATAAATATTTTGTTTCAATAAAATGGTTTGTTAGATAATTGTAATTAAATTTTCTGCTTTCTGTTATATGATTCTGTGAAAATTTATTTACAAAATTTTAAACTAAAAGTTTTTGTGTTTCTTCATAAATGCTAAACAGCATGAATGAATTATCTGAAGCTCTTGAGAATCTCAATCTCTATCCTGTGAAAATAGAAGTTTCCAGAGACTTTACTGGTTACTTAGCCGATGTTGAAGAACCTATGGAATTCCAAGCTCCACCTCTGGAGAAATCAAAGCCAAAGAAAAGAAGAAGATTTGTGGGTTGGAGGCGTGTGCGCAGAAGGAAACCAGCAACTAGGAAAATTCCCAAGATAGAGAATCACATGGATAAAGGAAAAGGGATCAAGATTGGGGAAAGTATTAGGCAAGTAGAAATAGAAATTGGGGAAAATTCTAAGCAAGCCGAGGAATTACCACTGCAGGAGGAACTAGATCACATACTGGCAAGCTGTGATATTATTAGGCCTATCAATACAAATCTTTTCCCTTATCCCGCTGAAAACCAACTTCCAATAAATTTGGAACCAGCCATCCCAGAACCTCTGATTCACACCCAACCTCAAGGAATGGACGAATGGTGGACCAATGATTGGTAGTTTCAAAACCTCTTAAATAATCCCTATACCTTTTTCCCTCAGTTCGACTCAGAACCTGCACCAAACCCACCAATGAGTAATGAGAACTTAACTGAACTTCGCCATTTTGGTGAAGAACTAGTGGATGCAGGGAATAAGATTCGGGAGATAGGGGAACAAATCTCCTGGAAATACGATGAAAGGGAACATCGTTTCTGAAAGGCCAGCGGACTAGGGATAGTGTGGTTGTGAAGCTATGTTTGTATAATACTAATAGTAATAAAAATATAAGTATATAGAATAACCTAAAAAATAAAACTTTTATAACGGTGTGTACGGATGCATAATATAATATATAAAAATGAAAGTCGGGAAATCGACAATTTTGGCTATACGTGTTAATGTGATTATGTGCGATTGTTTTGTTTTATTTAATTATTTTATGCTAATCACTAATATAAATTTATTACCAGATGGCTAACGCTGGTAATGAACAAGTTAACGAGGGTAATCAATCTGAGCATAACAATGAAGATCAATTTCTGAATAGGCAAGATATCGAGAATATCGTTGCTCAGGGAATAGCCAATGCTATTCCAGCAATTCTGGCTGCTGCCCAGAAACCTGTTGAACCTCAACAAATTATTCCTAGCAAACGTACAAACGACGATAATTTCAGTAATAGTGTAAACAGAGGCGGCAACCATATTAATAACAATAACGAGGGGATACAAGCTCCACTCCTTAAGAAAATGAAAGCTGCAACACCTGGTTGCACTTATAAGGAGTTTCTTGCCTGTAAACCGGCTGAGTTTGCAGGTAACGAAGGGGCAACTGCTGCACTGTGTTGGTTAGAGAAAACCGAGGCAGTAATTATGATAAGTAAACGTGGCGAGGAAGACAAGGTTATGTACGCGTCGCATCTTTTTAAAGAAGGGGCGCTAGAATGGTGGAATACGGTACTTCAAGCCAAAAGAAGGAGTGTGGCCTATGCCATGAATTGGGAAGAATTTAAAAGTCTTGTAGAAAGAAAATTCTGTCCCGAGTACGAAAAGGAACAAATGACTAATAAGTTCCTAAGTCATCAGATGGTAGGCGTTGATTGTCGAGGGTATACTTCGACATTCTTCGAATACGCTAGAGTAGTACCAACACTGGCTTCGCCAGAACCGGTACTTATATCTCACTATATTTGGGGCTTAATTGGCGAGATCCGTAATATTGTCAAGGCTGCAAGACCCCGCACGATCGATGATGCGGTAGAGTTAGCTAACACTCTGACTGATGAACTGGTACGCACAAGAGAAGAAACCCAGAAAAAGGAAGTGGCCCAAAAGATTACCCAAGGATTCCGTGTGGTTAATCGTAGTAGTTTCAAGAGAAAGGGAACTGGGCAATCTTCCACTGTTCCATTTTGCAATACATGCAAAAGGAAGCATTCTGGAATATGCAAAGGATATTGCAATTTCTGCAAAATCCCGGGGCACCAAGAAGAAGATTGCAGGAAGAAGAAAGCAACAGTTTGCTACAACTGTGGAGAAGCTGGACATATTAGACCAGATTGCCCAAAATTGGTCAAACCAGCTGATAACAAAACCAAACCTGCAGAAGGAACTAACAAGAAAAACGTAAGAGCCTTCCAGTTAACTACTCAGGAAGCAGAGCTAATTCCAGATGTGAGAGCTGGTACGTTCTTAGTTCACGACGTTTATGCAAAAGTATTATTTGACTCTGGTGCAAACCAAAGTTTTATAAATACTTTATTCTGCCAAGCTCTTAATTTACCCTTAACCAAACTTAGGCAGATTTTTACAGTCGAAACGGCAGATGGGAATTCTGTTAAAATAGATAAGGTTGTGCGAGAAGAAAAGATAGAACTTTTAGGTCATAAATTTTCTGCAAACCCGTTACCTATGAATTTAGCCGAATTCGATGTGGTGTTAGGAATGGATTGGTTGGTAGCCAACCATGCTCGAATTCTTTGTGATAAGAATTCCATAGAAATATATACACCCACGGGAGAATTAGTGGTGATTACAGGAGATAAGCCACGAAAGCCTCTAAAGTTCATTTCAATAATGAAAATTGCTAGTTACGAACGAAAGCAATGAATAGTGTATATGATTTCAGTAATCATTAACACTAAGGGTAAGGAACTCAAGGAAATTTCAGTAGTATCGGAATATCCAGAGGTATTCCCAGAAGAACTACCTGGATTACCACCTGATAGGGAAGTCGAATTTAGAATTCATCTAATTCCTGGAACTACACCGATAGCCAAAGCACCTTATCGGTTAGCACCCACTGAAATGCTAGAATTGAAAAAGCAATTAGATGAATTGTTAAGCAAAGGATTCATACAACCTAGTTCATCCCCGTGGGGAGCACCAGTGTTGTTTGTAAAGAAGAAAGATGGTTCGATGCGAATGTGTATCGATTATAGGGACTTGAATAAAGTTACAATTAAGAATCGATACCCATTACCTAGGATTGATGATCTTTTTGACCAATTACAAGGAGCTAGATATTTTTCTAAGATAGATTTACGCTCCGGATATCATCAATTGAAGGTACAAGAAGAAGACATACCTAAAACTGCTTTCAGAACTAGGTATGGTCATTACGAGTTTACAGTCATGCCATTTGGGTTAACAAATGCTCCTGCAGCATTTATGGACATGATGAATAGAATCTGTAAACCATACTTGGATAAATTTGTAATTGTCTTTATAGACGATATACTTATTTATTCCAAAAGCCAGGAAGAGCATTGTGAGCACCTGCATGCACTCTTAACTTTGTTAAGAAAGGAACAACTTTACGCCAGATTCTCGAAGTGTGAATTCTGGCTGCAAGAAGTGCAATTTTTAGGTCACATGGTGAATCATGAAGGCATTCACGTAGATCCTGCTAAGATAGAAGCAATTACCAAATGGAAGGTTCCACAGTCAGCAATGGAAATTAGAAGTTTTATAGGGTTAGCCGGATATTATAGACGGTTTATTAAGGATTTTTCCAAAATAGCTGTACCATTAACTAAGCTAACCTGTAAAGCAGTTAAGTTTGAATGGGGACCTAAACAAGAAGAAGCCTTTAAGATTTTAAAACAAAAATTAACCAATGCTCCAATTCTAGCCTTACCAGAAGGAACAGAAAATTTTGAAGTATATTGTGATGCTTCAAAGCTAGGATTAGGATGTGTGCTTATGCAACGCAAAAGAGTAATTGCGTATGCATCAAGGCAATTGAAAAAGCACGAAGAAAAACTATACAACTCATGACTTAGAATTAGGAGCCATAATTTTTGCCCTTAAAATTTGGAGACATTATCTGTATGGAAGTAAGTTTACTGTCTATACAGATCATAAAAGTTTAAGATATATATTTGGGCAAAAAGAATTAAACATGAGGCAAAGAAGATGGATGGAAATCCTAAGTGACTACGAATGTGATATTCAATATCACGAAAGAAAGGCAAACGTAGTTGCTGATGCTTTAAGTCGTAAGTATCATGAGAAACAACGACGAGTTCGTGCTCTTAGATTAAATCTACAGTTAGATTTAATGGAACAATTAAAGGATGTACAGGAAACAGCAATCCAGGAAGTTGCTGAAGGAATGAAAGGACGAATAAAAGAATTAGAGCAAGGAAATGATGGAATTTGGAGATTCCATAAGAAAAGAATTTGGGTACCAAAGCAGGGAGAGTTAAGAAATAAAATTTTAGAGCAAGCTCATAAATGTAAGTATACCATGCATCCTGGTAACAATAAAATATACCAAGATTTAAGAAATAATTTCTGGTGGATAGGAATGAAAAAGGACATAGCTAGATATGTTTCTAAGTGTCTTACTTGTTCACAAGTTAAGGCAGAACACCAGAAACCTTCAGGTCTACTACAACAATTAGAAATGCCTGTATGGAAATGGGAGCTCATAACAATGGACTTTGTTACTAAGTTACCCAAGACCAGAAAAGGTAATGACGCAATTTGGGTAATTGTGGATCGATTAACCAAATCAGCTCATTTCCTACCCATGAAAGAAACCTTTAGCATGGAAAGGTTGGCCAAGTTGTATGTAGATGAAGTAGTATCTTTACATGGAGTTCCACTCTCCATTGTATCGGATGGGGATAGTCGTTTCACTTCCCACTTTTGGAAAAGTTTCCAAGAAGAAATGGGAACCCGACTAAATTTAAGTACTGCATACCATCCTCAAACAGATGGACAAAGTGAAAGGACGAACCAAACTCTGGAAGACATGCTTAGGGCATGTGTGATCGATTTTGGTGGAAACAGGGACAACCATTTACCCTTAATTGAATTCTCCTATAACAATAGTTATCTTTCAAGTATTGAGGTTGCCCCGTTCGAAGCACTGTACGGACGTAAGTGTAGAACTCCAGTCTGTTGGGCAGAGATAGGAGAAAGTCAATTATCAGGACCTAAAATTGTGCAAGAAACTACCGACAAGATCACTCAAATCAAGGAAATATTAAAGACGGCTCGAGATCGCCAGAAGAGTTATGCAGATAATCGACGTAAGCCGTTAGAATTCCAAATCGGAGACAAGGTTCTCTTAAAAGTTTCTCCTTGGAAAGGAGTAGTTCGATTCGGAAAGAAATGAAAGTTAAGTCCAAGATACGTAGGACCATTTCCAGTAATCCAACGTATAGGACCAGTTGCTTATCGCTTACAACTACCAGAGGAGCTCGCTGGAATACATGACGTATTTCATGTATCTAATCTTAAGAAATGTCTATCTGACGAATCCTTGATAGTACCTCTTCAAGATATAGAGGTAAATGAGAAGTTAAAATTTGTTGAGAAACCATTGCAAATAGAAGACAGAAAGATAAAATTTCTCAAGCACAAGCGACTAGTACTAGTCAAAGTCAAATGGGATTCAAGAAGAGGACCCGAATACACCTGGGAGTTGGAATCGGAGATGAAAAGAAAGTATCCTCACTTATTTCAATAAATCTCGAGGACGAGATTTTTAATAAGGTGGGAAGGATGTAAGGACTCTCAAAAGTGTCCTAAACTGACCCGTAAGTAAGAAACTGGACCCCTGAAACTCTACTGTACATAAAAAACTAAGAAAACCAAGTTTCTGAGTTTCAGGCGGGCCGCGTAAAGGTTAGCATAGCCTTACGCGGGCCGCGTCAACAGCAACTTTGACCGGATAAGCATCCGGGCCACGTATAACCCATCTGGCAACCCTAACTCATGACCCAGCAAACCTACGCGTAGACTAGGTGGCTAGGCGGGCCTCGTAAGGGTGAGCCTATGTCTCACGCAGGCCGCGACAGCCCCATATTTCACCTATAAATAGCTTAGCTCAGGAGCTTTCATTCTGTGTCGAAATCAACTTTCAAAAACGAAAGTATACTGCTCCAAAGTCGAAATTTCAATTAATATAGCGAGGCGCTGCTACGATACAGGGTATTAACTCGATCGCTGCTACGATTCAATGTCCGATCGATTAAAACTATCCAATGGATGTTTAAGTGCTGCCCACATTAGGGTTATGCTTTGTCATTCGTCGTGAATTCGATGGATGTTTAAGTATCGCAATTTGTCATTCGTTGTGAGGGTTTAATCTCGTGAGTTATCGTAAATGTTGTATTAGTTACTGACCTAGTTCGTGTGCATGTTATTTAAATTAGGTTACAAGGCTAATCAGTAGGCTAAACTCTACCCGTATAAATCTGCAATGTGAGTCATTCTCTTTTTATCAAAAATATTTTACAATACTCCATTTTCAAATGTTATAATTACAGGGAGTAAGTCGTGGTTATCTTAATCACTGGCTAGTGGGGTATTGTGCACATTACTAATTTCTCACGGGTTAGGCTAATAAATCCTAACAGTGATAAACGTCACTACTTGGGGAAAGACCCAATAGTGGTATGACCATCGTCACCAGGTGACACGCGCCAGATAAAAATAAGATAGAAGCCATTGTAATCGCTCTTATGGCGGGGGTCCGAACTCCTTGATCCCCTCATATGTAAGCTACTATTAAAACTTTAACCCGGCTACTTAGGACTGTATCCCTGCTGACTCAGACTACTTAGCCGAGGGTACCGTCACCTTCAAAAGAGGGGCCTACCACATTATGCATTAATAACTTAATTAATTATCTTTCAATAATCCAACCCTTTAGGATTGTATCCTTGCTGACTCAAACTACTGGGTTGAGGGTAACGTCACCTTCAAAAGAGGGGCCTACTACAATAACTAAGATAATCTCTTAAAAAGTGCAAAAGTGCGGAAATAATCAAAGGTTACACTAAAGGCGAGTCGGATACAAGTGATTCATCTTGTCTATCTGTTTTATTTTTATTTTTATTTTTAAGCATTTTTAGTTTTTATTTTCTAGTTTAAAACATTTTTCTAAACTTTTGATTTGATTAGACGTTGAGAATAAACCGGTATTAAAAGCTCTTGTGTCCTTGGACGACCTCGGTATCTTACCAACACTATACTACGCTCACGATGGGTGCACTTGCCCATATGTGTGTTTGGTGTTAGTAAAATATCGTGTTTTATAAATTTAAAACTTGACTAACGCGTAAAAGGGCTAAAAATATAACTATAAATTATATACACACCGACACGCATCAACTGTGTTTAGTATCAATATTACTTTGATGTGTTAAGGATCAATTGTATCATTTGATTAACTGTGTTTGGGTGTCAATATCATGTTAAACAGTTGGCTTAGGTTTAAATGACTTCGATAATGACTTTGATATGCTTAAGATCAAATGACTTTCCCTGCTTAGGATCAATTGAAGTATTTGAATTTGACTTTGATGTGCTTAGGATCAATTGAAGCATTTGGCTTTGATGTGCTTAGGATCAACTGAAGCATTTGAATTTGACTTTGATGTGCTTAGGGTTAAATGACACTGAGTATAATTTAAGTTGATGGTATTGTTTGTTTGATATGTTTAGGATCAATGACATCAGTGTACATGGATTTCACCATGAGATGTTTGTCGAAACCCACGAAGCTTTGAAAAACCGGAAGTACAACAATCTATCTATTCAATTAGGGGCATTTAAAAGGAGCATCGATCTCGAGCGTTCAATGAAATATCCATTCGGCAATAATGACCCCCTAATTGAAGATGAGGATGAACCACCCGATACAAGTGAAAAGATTGACCACTTTGTTAAAGAAGAGGTCGCCCCCGCCATAGAACAAACTTTTAAGGTTCTTGATAAAAATGAGCAATCAAATAAGGAGTCTCCTAAAGACCCACCTCTTGAGCTCAAAGAACTTCCAAAAGGTTTGGAATATGCTTTTCTAGACAAAGATGGTAAATCACCTGTAATTATTTCGTCAAAATTAAATAGTGTAGTAAAAGAAAAATTAATTACACTTTTGAAAAAACACAAAAATGCGATCACTTGGAGGCTTGTAGATATTAAAGGAATAAGTCTTTCCATGTGCACGCACAAAATTTTAATGAATGATGACTATAAATCGGTAATACAACCACAACGAAGAGTAAATCAAAATGTCCAAGAAGTGGTTAAAAACGAAGTCATCAAATTACTTGACGCCAGACTTATTTACCCTATCTCCGATAGTCCTTGGGTAAGTCCCGTACAAGTAGTTCCAAAGAAAGGAGGTATGATGGTAATAACTAACGAGAAAAATGAATTAATACCAACGAGAACCGTCACAGGATGGAGGGTATGTATAGATTATAGGCGATTAAATGAAGCAACAAGAAAAGATCACTTTCCTTTACCCTTCATTGATCAAATGTTAGAAAGATTATCCGGGCATAAAGTTTATTGTTTCTTGGATGGTTTTTCAGGTTACTTTCAAATCCCGATAGCACCCGAAGACCAAGAAAAGACAACAATCACATGTCCTTATGGAACTTTTGCTTATCGACGCATGCCATTTGGTCTATGCAATGCCCCCGCAACCTTCCAACGTTGCATGGTGGCCATCTTCCATGACATGATAGAAAAGACAATGGAAGTCTTCATGGACGACTTTTCTATCTTTGGAGATTCATACAACCAATGCCTCGATAACCTTGAACGAATGCTATCCCGATGTGAGGAAACTAACCTCGCCCTTAATTGGAAAAAATGACATTTAATGGTAACAGAGGGAATAGTACTCGGTCACAAAATCTCAAGCGAAGGAATGGAGGTTGATCGAGCCAAAATAGACACTATTTCTCGATTACCACCCCCATCCTCTGTTAGAGCAATCAGAAGTTTCCTAGGGCATGCCCGATTCTATAGGAGATTTATCAAAGACTTTTTTAAAATCTCAAGGCCTCTAACAAAATTACTTGAAAAAGATGCCCCTTTCATCTTTGACAAGGATTGCAACCAAGCATTTCTAACACTAAAGGAAATGCTAGTCAATGCACCTATCATGATAGCACCTGATTGGAAATTACCTTTCGAATGTGTGATGCAAGTGATTTTGCAGTTGGAGCCGTCTTGGGACAAAGAAAAGAAAAGCATTTTCACTCAATTTATTACGCTAGTAAAACACTTAACGATGCACACGAAAATTATACAACAACAGAAAAAGAGTTACTAGCTGGGTATTTGCTTTTGATAAATTTCGTTCTTATCTTGTTCTTTCTAAAACAATAGTCTATACAGATCATACAGCCATTCGATATCTCTTCAAGAAACAGGATGCTAAACCGCGTTTGATTCGGTGGATTCTACTCCTCCAAGAATTTGATATTGAAATCAAAGACAAAAGAGGAGCAGAAAACACTGCAGCAGATCATCTTTCGCGCTTAGAAGACCCAGTTTTGGAGGCAACCAGGGACGAGTATATCAACGAAAAATTTCCAACGGAGTCCCTGGAAATGGTGGAATACCGAGAAGAGCCATGGTACGCTGACTATGCTAACTACCTAGCTAGCGGTATAATCGCAAAAGGATGGCCACATCATCAAAGAAAAAAAACTCTTTGCCGATGTGAAGCATTATTTTTGGGAAGATCCTTATCTTTTCAAAATGTGTGCCGATCAACTCATCCGCCGATGCGTACATGGTAGTGAAGCAAGAAGAATTCTCCGCCATTGTCATGAAGGTCCATACGGAGGACATCATGGTGCCGCTAGTACCGCACGAAAGGTATTTGATTCAGGATTTTATTGGCCAACCATTTACAAAGACGCCCAAAGTCTTGTCAAAACATGTGATGCTTGCCAAAGAACAGGTAATATTTCTTCCAGAAACGAAATGCCACAAAATGACATTCTTGTTTGTGAATTTTTTTATGGGTGGGGACTCGACTTTATCGGACCTTTCCCACCGTCAAAAGGAAACAAATATATACTTGTAGCAGTAGATTACTTGTCTAAATGGGCCGAGGCCGAGGCACTTCCAACAAATGATGGAAGAGTCGTGGTAAGATTTCTGAAAAAATTATTCTCTCATTTTGGAACACCTAAAGCATTAATAAATGATAGAGGAACCCATTTTTGTAACCATCAACTTGAATTTTTTTTAACAAGATATGGGGTCTATCATCGGGTCTCAACGGCATATCACCCTCAAACAAACGGACAAGCCGAAGTGACTAATAGAGGTTTAAAATGAATACTCGAAAAAAACCGCAGTGTTAAATAAAAAGGAATGGGCCGACAAATTAGATGACTTATTAGAGCTTTATGGGCTTTTCGAACTGCTTATAAAACCACAATAGGTACAACCCCATATAAGCTCGTCTATGGAAAAAGCTGTCATTTGCCAGTAGAAATTGCTCACAAGGCCTACTGGGCAATTAAAAATGTAAATTTATATTTAGAATTTTCCGGTAAAAATCGATTTTGTCAATTAAATGAATTAGACGAACTAAGAAATTATGCATACTCTAACTCCGAAATTTATAAGGAAAGAATGAAAAAATTGCATGATAAACACATTAAACCTAATGAATTTCGAGTAGGAGATCAAGTTCTATTGTTTAATTCACGACTTCGATTATTTCCTGATAAATTAAAGTCTAGGTGGTCAGGACCTTTTTCCATCACCCATATTTTCCCTTACGGTGCAGTAGAAATTAAATCTCAGAATGGAATTCCATTCAGAGTCAATGGCCAACGGCTGAAGCTCTATCAAGGATTCATTGAGGATGAGGAGGAAGAAATCTCACTTCAAACTATCGAAGAATAAAAGCATCAACATCATACCTGGTAAGTTGCGAACAAGTAGGGTGACATCTAAATCGGTAAGTCTTCTAACCAAGTTTTTAGGAAACAGGGCACTCACACGAGCACTTATAAAAAAAATTCAAAATTTCCCGCCCACGGGGCCGTGTCCACTGGACACGGGGCCGTGTCCGCGCAACTGTCGGGATAAAACCCCTTTTCATAACAGTTTCTTCATTCCACACGCCCCGTTTCCCCGAAAACTCTCTGGTTCAGGCGATTTTTCTGCAAGATTTCAACGTCTCCTCTACTTCTAACAACATCAAGGTATGATCCTATCATCATTAGTAGTTAGATTAAGCACTTGCATGTAGTTTAACATCAAAAATTTGGGGAAAAATCTAGGGTTCTTGAACTTCATCAGGATCGAACCTCAAATTTTTGCTTAGATCTGTTAGCATTAGTATAGATACATGTTATAGGAAGTAAACCAACTTGTATTGTTTGTAGATTTGTCTGATTTCTCACAAAAACCCCAAACCCTTGTTTTTGAACCGAAAAAGATAAAATTGAAGGGGTAAACGGTTTGTTTTGGGAAAAACGGTACTTGGGGTTTCATTTTCGGGGAAAACCGCCCCTACTAGACCAAAAATTTTCAAGTTTTCAGGATCGGGTCTAAAAATGGGATTTTTGGGAAACCGACGTCTAGACACGGGGTTGTGCTCGCTGAGCACGGGCGCGTGTCCAGCCAATTTCAGACCAACTCGGGGCGTGTCCGCTGAACACGGGGCCGTGTTCAGTCGACTGTTTTCAGTTTTCTCTGAAAATTTCACTGTTTCGTGCTAATTGTTTGGTGTTTCCTTTCAGATGGCCAAGAAATTCACGCGGTTCAATACAAATGAGTTGGATGCTAAAGCAAGATACGACGTGCTTCGAACCAGGCCGGAGGAATACCCACGACAAGTATGCATAGATCTTCTAGGAGCAGTGAACCAGGTTGACCGATTTAACAACCTAGTCACCGGCCCACTAAGAGCCGCCCTGTGCACTCGACTTCGCTCAGTCCATGAATATAACCTAAAATTCTACTGCACATTCGCGTTTAAAACATGAGCCGACCCATTTGATAATGATGGGGTAAAATTCCGGTGTGGGGGGACTGTGTACTCAATCTCGATAGCACAGTTTGGGTCTATAGTTGGGTTGTATGCGGAGGAAGATGCGGGGGATGAAGAAAACACCGGAGGTTTACGTGAAATACCAGAAAACCAACGCCAGGCTGCTTGGGCGCAAATAGGAGAAGGCAACTACAATCTAAGCAACACTAAGAGCACTAAGTTGAGGGACCCTCTTTACCTTTATATCCATAGGGTCCTCACTTACTCTTTTAGCCAAAGGCACGACAGCAGTGGCGTTGTAGGGTTAAGAGATCTGGTGGTCCTTCATTGCATTCATACCCGCACCAACCTTGACGTTCCATACCTGCTGCTCCGAAACATGCATTGGAACCAGCTTGCTACTCCCCCGACTCCTATTTTCTTTGGGGGATGGATATACCATCTCTTCAAGCATTTCGTGAACATGCCCAGGTCTTTCCAAAAGAGCCCATGGTCGGGAAGAGTGGACATGGTCATCTGCCACTCCATGAACCCGATTTATGAAGTAGAAAACGGGACGGTCAGCTTCCAAAGAGTCCAGGGGCATGCATGGAACCCGCAAGAAGCACTCGTCCTCCACGCTCCACACTTCCAACCTCCTCCTCAATACCATTACCAGCACCAGGGTGATCCGGGTCAATCCTCCTCTCAAGGAGGCGGTTTTCCTAACTTTCAAAGCTTACATGACTTATTGCAGGAAAACCTCATGTGCACCAGGAACACCTACAACATGGCCAGCAACACGTACACCAGAGTCGGAGCAATTGAGAGAAACATCTCCGATATACAGGATGACATTGGGAACATCCGGGAGTACATGGTGGGGCACAGAGGAGGAGGAGATGATGATGAAGACGAGGACATGGACTAAGCGGAAGGAGTGGAGGTAGGATCAGCTGGTTGAAGGTCTATCAGGTTAACCCCTTATCTCATGAACAATTTCCGGCCTGCGTGCCGTGTGTTGAACAATTTACTTTCCTCTAACACTTTTTACTTTTCTGCATTTTCTTTATTTTAACTTTGTGACATGGATGGTTGAACAATGGTAATTTAGGATGTTTGCTATGGTTTGGTGTGGTATTTATTAGTTAAAAAGGTACATACGAAGCTTAGAGTACTAAACATTAGTGCTACTAAAGCCGGGACAGCCAGAAACCTGTTTTATACCTTTGCAGATTGTCTACACGGGGTCGTGTCCGGCCGACACGCCCCCGTGCCCATTGCCCCAGACCTGCTGTTTGTCAAAATTCTGCAGATTTTAGCCAGACACGGGGTCGTGCCCAGCCAACACGTCCCCGTGTCCACCTTCTGTAAGTTCTCGTTACTGGCACTCTGACCACGGGGCCGTGTTCACCCAACACGGGGTCGTGTCCAGATGCCCAGTAACACAAAAATTTGTTTTTTTACACACCTTTTACACATCTAATCAACCTAAAAACTTATTTTTGGGACACATTGAGGACAATGTGTAATTTAAGTGTGGGGGGATGCTAAAACCTTGAATTTTGCAAGTCCTAATTACAAGCCTTACACAAAACTCTATTGGAACCGCTAATCACCCCAAATTTTTTCAAAAAATTTTTTTTATTTTTTTTACTTGTCTAGGTTTAATTTGGGAATTTCAAGTTCTAAAAAGGTTATATTTTTACAAATTTACAACCGATAGCGTCGTGATAAAAAGAACCAACATAAGAAAATTATGAAACGGCATGACAAAACTAGTTAAAATTTGATTATATATACTTGTTCACATAAAAACCCATTCCCACAAAAAGTGAGTTTTGAGCCTTTATTGAGCATACAAATACACATCTTTAAACTAAATGCTCATTTTTCGTTTCTTGTGTGAATAGCCGCTTGGTTTCTTACGACTCTAGAACTTGCCATGACGATGCATTCCCGGTCCTTACCAACCTAAACCCGAGTAAGTAAATGATGGAGACATTAGGACTAACCCTTTTTATTTCTACACCATTATTTTTCTTTTTTTTACCACCTACCCAAAATCCCCCTAGTTAACCCCTTTGAGCCTAAACCTTTTCATTTCTTAACCCAAAACAAACACCCTTTTACCCACCAAAACCCTTTTTCATTTTTAAACCCTTTATTTTAGTAAAAAGCACGGTTTTTCATATGACATTCCTTATCAAAAAAAAAAAAAGATGATAATGAAGCCAAAAGAAATAAACAAACAAGTTTATCAAAAAGAACTTTGTTTGAAGAATCGCTTCATCAAAGTAAAAAGTTACAAAAATAAAAAGTCTTACGAAAACCGACGCTTTTTACGCCTTTCGCCCTTTTCTACTAACCACTAACCCAACCAACTACCTTTAACCCAAGCCTAACCCTTCCCCAAAGTCCTCTTGATATTTACAAAGGTGTATAGTTAAAAAGGAGGAGGATTGATTGCTTGGCAAGCATATGGTAGAAGTAAGTTCCATGCCGCTCTCGAGTGTTTCACAAAAATACATCTTCGGCCGAGTGTTGAGTGATCTCCCGTGAGGTATGTGAACTTGAATATAAATGGAAATTTTAAAGAGGCATGTTATGCCCAAATAAATAATTTCTCTTATGTAACGTTTTAGATAAATCATGACGAATAGGATTGTAAATAACATAAAAATAAAACCTAATAAAAATCTTGGAATCCCGACACTCTATGACAAGCCCAAAAACCTTCTCTTCTACCCATTCCATTTGGGAGTGTAAGCCACATTATAAAGAGTTTTGCTTGAGGACAAACAAAGGTTCAAGTGTGGGGGTATTTGATGTGTGCAAAATGCAACATATAAATTACATCAAATGTGGCATAAAATTAACCATTTTTTAGTAGTAATGTTGGAAAAAGTGTGTTTTTGTCTTCCTTTTGTATTTTCAGGATTAAATGAGCTCAAATGAACAAAAGAAGCAAAAAGACAGCTAAATCTAACATAAATACAAGAAAAGGAATAAACGTGGCATGCCCGACCCCCCGACAGCATCTTCCCAAGCAAAAACAAGAGAACAGAAGGCTGAACACGCCCCGTGCTCAATGAGCACGGGGGCGTGCCCAAGTGTCTGCAGAAAAGACAAAGTTGTAGAAGCTTCTATCACCCACCACGGGGGCGTGCCCAGCGGACACGAGGCCGTGGTCAACTCTAAGATTCGCAGAATCTAGGAAAATCTTGATAGTACAGATACGCTTCTGCACACGGGGTCGTGCCCAGCGGACACGGGGGCATGGTCAACTAATGCAGACAAACTGCATTTAATGAAGAAAGAGAAGACGGGTGGACACGAGGCCGTGCCCAATGGACACGGGGCCGTGTCCGGGCTTCTGTGCAGGCTACAAATAGGGGTGCTTGGCTCATTTGCCAACCATCCCTTGGCAAACCACCTCTCTCACACTTCACCCACCCACCACCACCATCACAACCCACATCCACCACCATCATCCATCATCCATCATAAAGTGTGTGAGTAGTCTCGGGATCCAAGATTGATCGTAAGAGTTCTTGACAATCAAATGCCATGTTTTCCTAAGTCTCTTACATCACTTGGTGAAGACAAGCATTTAGTGTAATACTTTTTATTTTTAATCTTTTCGCACTTTTTATTTGGTTATGTATTAACGACTTTAATAACTAGTATTTTATGTTGAAGGTGAATCTTCCTTATCATTTGTCCGTGGTGTCTTGCCGTTATTTTACTGTCTATATAAAATAAAAGATTTTCACCATTCATATCTCCACGGTCTATATGGAGATATGTTGGCTACCTGGTCGGGGGTTAAGGGAATGGTTTGGTAAGAGTCTTGCCTTGTTCAGTGAATAGATCCTGCAAGGACCTGGGTCAACTTTAGTAGGACCTCCTTCAATACCCACTGGTATTGGATGGCGGGGGTCCGAACTCCTTGATCCCCTCATATGTAAGCTACTATTAAAACTTTAACCCGGCTACTTAGGACTGTATCCCTGCTGACTCAGACTACTTAGTTGAGGGTAACGTCACCTTCAAAAGAGGGGCCTACCACATTATGCATTAATAACTTAATTAATTATCTTTCAATAATCCAACCCTTTAGGATTGTATCCTTGCTGACTCAAACTACTAGGTTGAGGGTAACGTCACCTTCAAAAGAGGGGCCTACTACAATAACTAAGATAATCTCTTAAAAAGTGCAAAAGTGCGGAAATAATCAAAGGTTACACTAAAGGCGAGTCGGATCCAAGTGATTCATCTTGTCTATCTGTTTTATTTTTATTTTTATTTTTCAGCATTTGTAGTTTTTATTTTCTAGTTTAAAACATTTTTCTAAACTTTTGATTTGATTAGACGTTGAGGATAAACCTGTATTAAAAGCTCTTGTGTCCTTGGACGACCTCGGTATCTTACCAACACTATACTACGCTCACGATGGGTGCACTTGCCCATATGTGTGTTTGGTGTTAGTAAAATATCGTGTTTTATAAATTTAAAACTTGACTAACGTGTAAAAAGGGCTAAAAATATAACTACAAATTATATACACACCGACACGCATCAACTGTGTTTAGTATCAATATTACTTTGATGTGTTAAGGATCAATTGTATCATTTGATTAACTGTGTTTGGGTGTCAATATCATGTTAAACAGTTGGCTTAGGTTTAAATGACTTTGATGTGCTTAAGATCAAATGACTTTCCCTGCTTAGGATCAATTGAAGTATTTGACTTTGACTTTGACTTTGACTTTGATGTGCTTAGGATCAATTGAAGCATTTGGCTTTGATGTGCTTAGGATCAACTGAAGCATTTGAATTTGGCTTTGTTGTGCTTAGGGTTAAATGACACTGAGTATAATTTAAGTTGATGGTATTGTTTGTTTGAGATGTTTGTTTGATATGCTTAGGATCAATGACATCAGTGTACATGGATTTCACCATGAGATGTTTGCTGCACATAAGCCTTTTGCTGGTTTATAGGATAATTTAAGTTGATGGTATTTTATGTTTGATAATGGTGCATGGAGCATAGAATTAGTCTATTGTATGCAGCATTGTTTGTTTGATAAGGGTGTGAAGGGAGCATAGGATTAGTCTACTTCAAGTTCGATAAGTCAAACCCAATGCAACTTCTAAAGGTTAAACCTAGTTCAATTTCTAAAAGTTAAACCCAACCTAAATTCAAATTTAGATTCAGTTGTTATTTGTAACTTCATTAGGAATTATATTAAGGGGATTAATTGCCATCTGTCTTTAATTACTATATTCAGGAATTACTTTTGAAATTGGAGGGAATATATTAGGTATAACTACATGGACAAAATTGTAAGTAAAGTTGTAGGGAATTTTAGTCTTTTCACATACATTCAAACGGCCTTTTAACATCAAGGACTTGATTGCGAGCAATAAACAACCAGAGAAACTGGACCTTTGAATTTTTAGAAATAAGGATTCAACATGTCAATGAGTGTAAACTCTAATGACATAAATTGTACTTTACTCTTTTATAAATAAGTAAATCAAAACCTACATAATTCAAAGTTCGTTAAACATTAATCAAGCATCAACAGTTCTAAGCCAATCTCACCTGCCAACAAAAGTACAAAACTAGCACACACCATTACACCAAACACCCTACCATCACCATCTTCACACACACACACACCACACAGTCCTCCATCTTTCACCATGTCTTCCAACACTTTCTCTCACTCCCTCTTTTCCCAAATCACTTCACCAATCTCCAACCATCGCCCCAAACCCACATCTCTCTGCTCATTCAACCCATACCCACTTCGACCCATCTCCAGATCCCCTGTTTTATCAACCCAATCGAAGACCAGTTTCATCACCAACTGCTCTTCACCTGCAAGTGATAACAGCTCAAAAGATGAAACCCCAATTGAACTCCGTACGTAATTTCTCATTTCTTGATTTAAAGTTTCCAACTTTACATCTTGTTCTTTTGATTTGATAACTTAAATGCTGCTGTTGGTTGTTTCAGGGTTTCCTGCTTTTCCAACCGTGATTGATATTAATCAGATTCGTGAGATTTTGCCACATAGGTTTGTGAGTGATTGTGATTTGGGGTTTTTGGGTGTGGAGATATGAGATTTAAGTAGGGTTTTGTTTGTTTGCAGGTTTCCGTTTTTGTTGGTGGATAGGGTGATTGAGTATAATCCAGGAGTTTCAGCAGTTGCAATCAAGAATGTGACTATTAATGATAATTTTTTTCCTGGTCATTTTCCTGAGAGACCAATTATGCCTGGTGTGCTCATGGTTGAGGTAACAACTTACTTCATGTTTGATCTTTATGTTTATATTTATAACTTATTTGCTGCTCTTTTGCCAATTTGTGTTTCTAGTTTGGGATCTTGAATTTTTTTTTTTTTTTTGATTTGTATATGTCTGCAGCTAACCTCTTGAGTCCAAATTATAGTATCTGTGTGATATCTCTTATTTTAAAAACAAAAGCTGCATTTGTCTCATATGTTTTGCATATTAGTCTTTTTTATCAAGTAAACCATTCATAATCTCTTCATCGATTTGTTGTTTTTACATATCACCCTCCTACAGACCCCAAGTTCCCATGTTTGACCAGTTTTGACCCAAATGCGCATGAGGCGCTTTTCTGATCGCCTCGCGCCTTTTGAAACCAAGGATTTACCACTGACAACAACTTAATCTAGACAATGTAATCAACCAAATCAAAAAACATCCTTAGCCATAAATCCAGTGTTTTCAAGGCCAGACCGGTTTGACCGGCGACCGGAGTTCTAGGCAGTCCGGTTTAAGGTGCTAAAGCCGTTCAGCAAGTGGCCGGCTAGACCGGTGGCCGGCACCAGACTGGAAATCCGGTGAAAGCTGAGGTCGGGCCGGAAAATAATGGTAATTAATTTCATCAACAGCAAACAGGGCTCAGATTGCACCATTCTTCTTCATCTTTAATCGTCAACAGTTGCAAATCTGAGAGATGAGGAAGAAATATTGCTGTAAATGTGCTGCGGTCCATGTAACTGATGAGCTAACCCTTATTTTTAATTAAAAGGGGTTTATTGGACCAAGGCCCACAATTGGAAGGGGGTCGTTGGGATTGAAGACCACATTTTGTGGTGATAAATTTAGTATTAAAATTTCAAATTTGATTTGTTTTGTTGTCATCCAAAATTGTTTTATAATTATACAAGATAGGTAGAATAATTGTCATTAGTATAAATAGATGAACCTTCACCTTTTATTTTTATAGTTGCAATTTTCTATAATTTTTATTTTATATTTGATATTTAATTGTTATAATATATATGACGCCATCCAGTTCTAAATCCGGTTCGACCAGTCCGACCGGTTCGACCGGTGGGCCGGTAAGGACACCGGTTCGACGTCCGGTCTGGTATGAAAACATTGCATAAATCTAGCTGCACGAGTGTTGTCAGAATGCGCATCTTCTTCCCCTTTTCCCTCCACCTTAAGATGGCTATAATCAAGGCCAGATCAGAAACAAAGATTGCAATTTTTAGTTTAGTTTTCAGAGTTTTTGTATCAAGACTTAAAATGGCTACTGGTTCAAAGTTGAAAGTTAGATGTTTTATTCGGGCGTTCTTAATTAAATTGGTTTATTGTACTAGTTGTGTGGAAATCTGAAGTTTTTTTTCTCTCGCTCTCTTGCTTATTTATAGTTGTTATCATTGACAATAATATAGTATTGTGAAAGAAGGTAGCACGGTTCTGCTTTAGCCGAGCTGTAGAGTGCAGTCACAAACTAGTTAATTTTTCCATGCATGCAGCATATAATAATCAGTTTTTTAATGTTTGGATAATGATTTCTACTTGTCATTAGGCCGTGGGGTATGGTGGGGCTTGGGTTGGGGCATTTGTTGACACGTGGAATGGGAGCCCCCCCACCGCCTAGTGACGTGTCCGCGGGGTATGGCGGGGCGTGGGTTGGGCTTGGTTTTCCCCCAAACCGTTTGAATTTAAAATTCAAAATTTGAAAAGGCCGCTATGACATGGCGGGTTGAGCGAATGGGAGGCAGCCAGCTAGCATGTCCATACCGCCCCACGCCCGGCTTGAAACCCAAGCCCCAAGGGCCACGCCCCAACCCAAGCCCACCCGGGGTGGTGGCTTGGGCGTTTTCCCCCAACCCAAGCCCCATACCCCATAGCCTTAGGGATTTAGGGGCAAATAGTGAGTTTATGCCAGCTGAAAGCCTGCAATAAATTTTATCGTCAAAAGATAAAAGTTGTTACCTATATTCCGGGATTCTTTATCAACAACAATCTCTTCGTTTTCTACAAGATTGTTTCTTTTGGTCTATTTATGTATTAATTTCATAAATAATTAGTACCTTTTTCAAATCTTCAATCCAAACAAGTGATTTCTGATTATTACCATAGTTATTAAAGGCGTTAGGCGCGCTCAAGGCGCATAGGCCTCGCTTGGGGCCTAGGCGCAAAAAAAGCACGGGCCTGAGAAAAAAAAACGTACAACAAAAAAAACTTAAAATGTTTTTATATAATAAAAATTAATACTATTGTTCAAATAAAATAAACTAAAGCTATTATATAACATTTAATATCGTCTATTTAGTACCAAAAGTTAGAAAATGCTAGTTTATTAGTGTAGAAAGTAGTTTCGTTAGATAAAAGTAGAAATCCAGCTAGAATCTTGCCAGAATTTAGAGGATTTGACCGAAAACTCTCAAGAATCTAGGAATCTCGCCGGAATCTGCGCATGAACCATCACCTAAATAATTAAAGCGCAATTGCCTTGACTTAAGGCGCAATTGCCTTGCCTAGCTAGGAAATTGGGCCTAGGCGGAAGAGGCGTTGGCTTTTAACAACTATGATTATTACAACTTCAACAGCAAAAGCACATCATAAAACTTGATTATCCTATTCTGAATATTCAATATCACATATCACTTTCAAAATGCGCCATTAAATGCCAAACACCCCTATAATAAAATGATAAATGACCAAAATATAGAGCTTAATTTGTAATAGCTACAGTTGTTAACTAGACACTAGTGGTTGTTTCGTAAATAAAGGAACTTTTCTTACATCTGTTTTGATTTTTTTTTTCTAAGAATGCAACACAGAACAAACAATGAAGCATCCAAAAGTCTAACTTTCATCTTTTTGTGCTTATAAATCTTAATCAATTAGAAAGATTTACAGTTTAATTTGATTCTGTTTTCATATCATTGATACTTCAGGCAATGGCACAAGTTGGTGGTCTGGTAATGCTGCAGCCGGAAGTGGGTGGGTCACGTGACAATTTCTTCTTCGCTGGAATTGATAAGGTGAGGTTTAGAAAGCCGGTGATCGCCGGAGACACTTTGGTGATGAGAATGACATTAATTAAACTTCAAAAACGCTTCGGAATTGCAAAAATGGAGGGAAAAGCGTATGTTGGAGGTGAGGTTGTGTGTGAAGGTGAATTCTTGATGGCTATGGGTAATAGTGAGTGAGTTTGCGGCCAGCATTCATGGTTCACTAGCTTAAATCTTGCATCTTTTTCTGGTTTCTTTCCTTTTATGAGTTTTAGATTAAGTGTAATCCTCCAAACAGGACCATTTTGACTTCCTTTTAATGAGATTGTTTCTTTTTGTGTGTTGGTTTTCAGAGTCATTCTTTTGGCTTTCTTGTGGAATAGCGTGGAAATAGCGGGATTCTAGGTTTTGTTTTGTTTTAATATAAAAAGCGATAATATATGCCTATAAAATAGCAGATTTTTTTTTAAATATACATACGAAAACAACGTATTATGATAAAATTCTGATAAAATACACACATATAAAATATTTCTAAAATTATCATCTAGTGTATCGCTAAACATAAAACAACAACCGCTATTTCATCGTTATCGTTACGTAGTGTATAGGTAGTTTGCCGTTATTGTCCGTTATTCGTTATTAACAACTATGGGCGCATAGCCCTTGGTGATTTCTTGTATATGGGCATATAGCCCTAAAAGTCGATAAAGTTAATAGGGGTTCTTTTAGCTCGCCCCTTTGTTAATAATGAAAGCGCAATTATGAACCAAAACCATAATAATAATAATGATAATAATAATAATAAAAATCTAAATATCTTAAAACAACTATTTAAATCTGTTTTTGAAACACAACCCAAATCCACCCCTTAAATGGATAATTCTAAGCAAATTTACATTAGGTGATTACATGGAAGCTTAATAACACAACCCTTTTGTCTCCTTACAAACCAAGAGCTCCTAGTGGTGTTTTCCCTTGCCCTGCTTCAAAGTAGAAAATTAGCATAGCAACCATAGCAAGTCTTGCATGCTTAATCTCAGCCAACTTCAATCTCTCAAGCTTCTCGGTATCCGGAATGTAAACTCCGTTCTGGATTGTACCCGCGAAGCTTAACGGGTCAAAGAATTTGCCACCCGGGTACCCTTGTTCACCGGTGTAGTTAGCGAAGTTCTCAGCAGTTTTAGACCATGGGGTGGCCCATTCGACGGATTGTGATTCAGGGTTAAAGAAGTCAACCCATCTCTTACTCTCAACCCAGCCCATCAACAGGAGTTGGGTGCCCAACAGACTCCCGAAAGAGAATGGGGCAATGGCACCAGGGTCGGCTCCGGCTTCAAACCATGGGATTCCGCTCCATGCCTGGCCCACGAAGATTCCAAGGACTGCAGCCATGGCCCACCGTCCATGGATGAGCTCAGCTTCTCTGTACCACTTTAGAAACGCCGGGTCTTTGCCTAGGCCCAACGGGTCGAACCCGAAGTCACCTGGGAGCCTGCGTTTAATCGGTAAGAAGTTAAAACTCAACTAGAAAAAAAAGCAGTTAACTAGTTATGTGGTATTTAGGTGTAAAAAATTACCGTTCATAACATTAAAAAAAAAACTAGTTATCGTAAAAAAAACGACTTACGAGCCATCGAGCCACTCTGGGTCAAGCAAATTGCCACCGCCTTTAACTGCGGGGATCCAAGATTTCTTGGGAGCAGCAGCAGCAACAACAAGAAGCCGCCTAACACCACCACCAACGGTGGGGTTAACGGGTGCAGACAACGTATGGGTCCTCTTGGCACCGGTCAAGAAGGGCGATCCGAGCCCGTTTAGAACAGCAGTAGAAGTAGCAGCTGCCATTTGTGGTCTACAATCAATATTTTGATGGTGTTGGTGTGTTGTTGATTTTGAATATGGAAATAGAGGGTGTGTTATAGGTGGGGGTGCAATCAAAAGAAGTGTGTAGATGGAGCCATGTAGGATAAGTGAAATCTACATTGGAAGTGTTGGATAGGATTCTGGCCAATGAGATGGTGGAAACTGGAAACTATGATCATGGTTCCATCCATGGGTCCTGTGTGGACCACTTGTGGTTCGGGTGGTGCCCACTTTTAAGTCCTTGTGGTGTTGAATTGTTTGCAACACAATATTTTCATTTTGGGTTCTTTTCTTTGAAAAAGAAAGTGGTTGTAGATTTTTTTTTATAATTGGTAAGATATGTAAGAAATTATGTTGTAAATGAATTTGAAAGTTTTAAATTTTTTTACCGACCAACAAAAGTCCGATCACTCGGGTAAACCCTATGGGCAATGGCAAAAAGGGACTCCCATGCCCGCAAAAGCGGTGCTGGTGACCCGACAATCACCATTCCAAAAGGGACACCCATCGTCTGAAAGCCCATTGTGGTAAAACTCATAGCTCAACTCAGAGCAGGCGAGACTTAAACCCATGACCTCCACTTTGAAAGATCATAGGGCTGCCAATGTAGTTGTAAATCTCCTAAATTATTTTTCAAATACTATCAATCTCCTAGTTAATTTTAGATGATAAGTTATTGTGTTGATAATATAGTTTTGAGTTGTGCATGTTTGCCAGTTTCATCCAAAATTATTTTTTTGTACCATATAACCCTTCACTTTTGAGAATTTTTTGCCATTTTCATCCAAATGTCTAATTTGCTTTATTTTTTTGTCAGACACTTGGATGAAAAGGACAAAAAATCCCAAATCTCAGGGACGATTTTAGCAAAAAAGTTAGACGTTTGAATGAAAATGGCAAAAAATCTCAAAAGTTATTGTTTTGGATGAAACTGACAAACACATCCAAAACTCAGGGACTTTGTCAATTTACTCTATAGTTTTTCTTACCTTTTTTAATAATATAATTGTTACGAAACAGAACTTTTTCTTGAAAAAGATCTTGAAGAGTCAACCACTACTCACGATAAAGTTATAATATGAATAAGTGTTACACTTATTTCTTTGAAAATTATGATTTAAATGTAATAAGAGTAAATTGTCAAAATCGTCCCTAAGGTTTGGATATGTTTGTCAGTTTCATCCAAAACAACTTTTTTTACTAAATAGTCCTTCACTTTTGAGATTTTTTGTTATTTTCATCCAAAAGTTTTATTTGCTTTATTTTTTCTGTCAAGTATTTGGATGAAAATGGCAAAAAATCACAAATCTCGGGGACGATTTTGGCAAAAAAAAAAAGTTAGACGTATGGATGAAAATGACAAAAAAATCCCAAAAGTAAAGGGCAATATGGTACAAAAAAATTGTTTTGAATGAAATTGGCAAACAAGCTCAAACCTCAAGGACGATTTTGGCAATTTGCTCATGTAATATAGTGATTGTTTGATAATATTGTATGGATGTGTTAGATAATGTTGAATCTTGTTAGATAGTGTCGAATAGACGTTGGATGATGTTGTATGTTGTTAGTTTAGCTAATGCTTATGTTTATATGTTGGATTGATGTATTTGATTATGTTTATATGTTTAACTATAAAGGTTATGTTTTATTTGAAGTTGTTTGATTTCTTGTAGCTAGGCAGCTGCTAGCTACTAAGAATAACATGTAGCTGGAAAAAAAAACAAGTTTGCATTGAGATATGTTCTGTTGATTTACCAACATGATAGAAGTTTTTCATTTAAACTAAAAAAAAAAAAAAATCAATTCATGTTATCGTATATGCTTAATTTGTTATATTTTACACAAAGTATGCTATTTTTTAACTTTTTTTTTTATGTTTTTATTACACATCGCAGGTACTAGCAAATTAAAAATAGAATAAAAGGAATATTATATGAGTAAACTAGGTTAGAACCCGTGTATTACACGGGTTGAATAAATGTAATTTATATACTAAATAAAAAACAATATATTTTTAAAAACCTCTTTTATTACACGTGTTGAGTAATATAATTTTATATATTAAATAGTAAAAAAAGTTATATATTTAGGAACCTCGTGTATTGTGCAGTTTGAATAAACGTAATTTATATGTCGAATAATAAAAAGTTATATATTTAAAAAAACGTGTGTATTCACGGGTGGAAAAAATGTAATTTTATATACTAAATAATAAAAAATTTATATTTAAAAAAACTCCGTGTATTGTATGGGTTGAACAAATCTAATTTTATATAGCAAATAATAAAAAAAAAGTTATATCTTTAAAAACCCTCTGTATTTTTAAATTAGGTTAATACTATTTAAAATTTTTAGTTTGATTAATAAGTTGTTTAATATAATTTCTCATAGTTAACATTAATAACATTAACAATAAATAATATGCATGTTTATCTACTATTAAGTGAAACAATGTTTTTTAGTTTAAACCAACGAAGGGCCAAATTGACACAAAAAAAAAACTTTAGTGGCCAAAGTCAAGAGCCACAAAGCTGACTATTATTCTGTATGTTTGAAATTAATAATAGAGTAAATTACAAAAATCGTCCTTTATGTATGTCACTTATTGCAAACTATGTCATTTGTCTTCAATAATTACAGAAAACGTACTTGATATTTGCAAACCCTTGCAAGTTATGTCCTTTAGTCCTAATTCAGTTAATTTTTGTGGTTAAATCTGACTAATGGATCCCACATGAGGGTATTTTTGTGGTTAAATCTGACCAAATGGACCTCACATGAGAGTAAAATGACCAAAATACCCTTATATGGGGTCTATTTGGTCAGATTTAACCACAAAAAAAATTAACTGAGTTAGGGTTAAAGGACATAACTTGCAAGGGTTCGCAAACATCAAGTACGTTTTCTATAATTATTGAAGACAAATGACACAGTTTGCAATAAGTGACATACATAAAGGACGATTTTTGTAATTTACTCTTAATAATATAGAGTAATAAGCCTTTACGATTTGAATTTAAGTTTATGCCAATAATTTAAAGTTGATAAGATTTATATTAATATTTAATAATTTAAACTAAATAATTATTATCTATAATTAAGATGGTCTAGAATAATGACAAGTGTCCATCCATTGGTTTCTTTTATTATATAACTATGAATTTTATATACTAAATAATAAAACAATATATCTTTAAAAACCTCTTTTATTGCACGGGTTGAATAAATATAATTTTATATATTAAATAATAAAAAGTTATATCTATAAAAACCATATTGTACGGGTTGAATAAATATAATTTTATATACCAAATAAAAAAAATGTTGGTAACAATTCCGACAAATTGATTTATAAATTATGTAATAAAATTGATATAATAATTTTTTTAGTAATGAAAATAAAAATATTTCATATATTAACATAAAGTTTGGTTTTCGTGATAAATAATTTGTTTTATTTAAAAATATCTTAAATTAACAATTTAAATTTTAGAATCATATTTTATTAGAAAAATAGAAGAATCGTATTCAAAATTTAAAATATGATGAAATTTAATATTAGCTCATTATTCATTTATTTATTTAATTAATATAAGATAAGTTTGGAAATGAGGCGAGAAAATCATAAAATAAATGCTTATAATAAATGATAGGTGTTACACATTAATGTTTTATTATATTTTTTTTTGAATGGCCAATGTTTTATTATATAGTATAGTATAAATATAAATATATACTTATATTGATATAAATAGATTATTATATTGTAGTAAAATTTGTTAACGAAGTCTCAATAAATTTAACCATTTATTTAAAACTTGTAAATGTAGAAATGATAAATAATATTAGTTAATTTTATTTTAAGTTTCGTAAAATCTATTTGATACCAAACTAAACAAAACGTTCAAATATATAGTTAATATCAAGAGTAAATTACGATTTTGACCCCTATGGTGATATCACTTTTACTCTTTTAGCAAAAAAAAATGAATTTCTTAACATCTGAGCCCACAACGTCTTTTTTTCTAACCCTTTTGGTAGGAAAAGGGTTAGAAAAAAAGACGTTGGGGTCCAAAAGGGTTATAAAAAAAGACGTTGAGGGCTCAGATGTTAAAAAAATCCTTTTAGCTAACTTGCAATGGTTCGCAAACATCAAGTACGTTTTCTATAATTATTGAAGACAAATGACACAGTTTGCAATAAGTGACATACATAAAGGACGATTTTTGTAATTTACTCTTAATAATATAGAGTAATAAGCCTTTACGATTTGAATTTAAGTTTATGCCAATAATTTAAAGTTGATAAGATTTATATTAATTTAATTAATATTTAATAATTTAAACTAAATAATTATTATCTATAATTAAGAAGGTCTAGAATAATGACAAGTGTCCATCCATTGGTTTCTTTTATTATATGTATAGACTAGGTTATAACCCCGTGTATTACACGGGTTGAATAAATGTAATCTTATATACTAAATTAAAAAAAATATTCTTTAAAAATCCTGTTTATTACACGGGTTGAACAAATGTAATTTTATATATTAAAATTATATCTCTAAGAATCCCATGTATTGTACTGAATAAATATAATTTTATATACCAAATAATAAAAAATCGTGATTTGTACGGGTTGAATAAATCTAATTATATATACTAAATAATAAAAAAAATTATATCTTTAAAAACACTGTGTATTACACAGGTTAAATAAATGTAATTTTATAACCTTGTATATTACTGGGGTTGGATAGATGTAATTTTATAAACTAAATTATAAAAAAGTTATATCCTTATAAACCTCGTGTATTATACGGGTTGAATAAATCTAATTATATGTACTAAATCATCATCATCATCATCATCATCATCATACTCAGTAAATCCCACCAATAGCAAAGCTAAGGTAGGGTCTAAGGAGGGTAAGATGTAGAGGCTGCTTTCAGTGAGACCATCGGCTCGATAGTAGTTTTGCATCAAGCCTTGGACATAAAGCACATAACACTCAGCAATCGGGACAAAGACCGATTAGTGCATGTTCCCTTTTGTCTTTATGTTATCAACGCCACCACATGATGATGATGCATTATTAACCGTCCGCCGCTTTTAACGTTATTTTCACGAACTTAGTAAAATAACGTTAAAATTAGTGCAATTTCACTTTTGCCCTCCGAGCGTCCACACATATATATTATATACGCATACCGCAAGCGGGGCGAATATATGATGTTCAATGTTTATAAAAAAATATATAATATGTGCAACATCTTAAATGTTTGTTGTTAGAATCAATTCAATATTATGAATAAATAAGGAAGATAAAATACGAAGGGAAAGAAAGCATTATTTAAAAAATATCTTTAATTTATAACTTAAATTTGAAGATAATATATTATTAGAAAAAAAATAGAATATTTATAGCTTAAATTTGAAGATAAAATATTATTAGAAAAAATAGAATGATTCTATCCGACATTCAAAGTAAGATAAGATTTAATATTAATTGATTATTTATTATTTAATTAATTGATATAAGATAAGTATGAAAAGGCAGGAAATTACAAATGTAGACGCCTTCTATGAATGACACGTGTCACTTATTGGTTTCTTTTATTATATAGTATAGATAAGATGCCATGTTTTTAAATACATTTAAAAAAATAATTATATAGAGTGCCATCTAGAAAAAAGAAGCGGGGTTGTATTAGTTAAATTTTCTAAAAAATATATTATTTATATTGTTTGGTGAGTTAAATTTTATGAAAAACATAGATTATGTAAATTACGATTTTAGCTCATGTGGTTATATCACTTTTACCCTTTTAGCGTAAAAATAAATCTTTTAACATCTGAGCTCCCAACGTCTTTTTTTTCTAACTCTTTTGGCCCTCAACGTCTTTTTTTCTAACCCTTTTGGCCCCTAAATGTAAATGGATGAGATTAGTGTTAGGGACCAAAAGGGTTAAAAAACGTTGGGGGCTCACATGTTAAAAGAATCTTTTTGGACTAAAAGGGTAAAAGTGATATAACCACAGGGCCAAAATCGGCAATTTAGTCTATATTATTTATATTGTTTGGTGTAAAGGAAAGATTAGCGATATGACACAATTTCGAAGTTAAAAAAATGATCATAATAACAAGTTTTATAAAATTCATAGAGTTTTATTAAATTATAAATGTGGTCTAGTGGTTGGAAAGACTTGGTTTCTCATTGCAGACTCAAGTTCAATCCTCACTAGTGTCATATTTGATGGATAAAAGCAATGAAGTCTAGTTCTCTCAGACCTTAGGTTAAGAGTTCGAGCCAGAGCCACCCTGGGTTTTAGTCCACCGTGCGTTACGCCAGAGATATTTTCTCTTGTGGCGGCACAAGCTCCTGCCACTGGCAGCGGGTGGTATGGTATCCCGAGGAACGCCGTTAGCCAAACTCTGACGCCAGCGTGAGCCCGGTTAAGACAACATAGTCTGGCCAGAGTGGGGTTAGGACCCTTTGTTTGGGAGGGTGTGAGATCTCCTCTCAACTGTTAAAGATTCTAACCGTTAAAAAAAAAAAACAAATCAAATACATTGAGATTCTATTTAAAATTTGCTGGATTCTGCAAGGCAAAGATGATATTTTTCATAACATGGAACTCCAACAAAAAAATTGTGGGGAGAATCTTCTACAACAAAAGAGATCCCTGGTGTGTTCTAGAGCCTTGAGATTTAACAACTAACGACAAAATTTAAAAATAACATTTTGGTGTATGAAATTTTGGTTACAATAAAAATATGATATGCAGATGGAATGAGATTAAAAATAGACTATGAGCTCTAGAGTAAAATGCCTACGTAGTGTATGTTGTTTAGTGAAATTTCATCTTTAGTCTCCAACTTTTGGAAATTACACTCGTGTTTCTTGCGGTTTGTCAACTTGTTACTCGGATTATCTCTAGAGTGGATGACAGTTAGTTTTCGCTGTTAAGTCCATGTAAAATTACTAAAATGCCCTTACTCAAGAAAAACAATAATCTTTTTATTTATTTGTGGGACTCTCCCTCCACCTACTTATCTTCAACCTCCACCCTCAACCACCCGCTTCATCTTCAACCTCCACCCACCTCCATCAACACCATTAAAATATCCGTTCTTTGGGAGTTTGGTTAAAAATCGATAATATGCATAATTGTAACACAATTATAGAGATACCCTCCCATAAAGTTGCTAATGCCTATTATTGTGTTACAATTATGCATATTATCGATTTTTAACCAACCCCCAAAAATCGCAAGAAGAACGGATATTTTAATCGTGTTGATGGAGGTGGGTGGAGGTCGAAGATGAGTATGTGGTTGAGGGTGGAGGTTGAAGATAAGTAGGTGATGGGTGAGTCCTACAAATAAATAAATAAAAAGATTATTGTTTTTCTTGATTAGTAATTTTACATGGACTTAACGGCGAAATATAACTGCCATCCACTCTAGAGACTATCCGAGTAACAACTTTGTGACAACTCGTACTTTCGAAAGTCTTTTCTATGTACTGATCCCTTTCGTGCTTTGTTTATGATGTAATCTACGTGTACGTTATATGGAATGGTTAATGAGTTAATTGATTGAATGAAATAATTGTGAGGTTGTTGTATATTTGTGAAACTATCCAAACGTAGTCGTACACTAACTTCGGGTCGCACACTTCTCATGGACCCGCACACTCTCGTGATCTTGATTCTCGGCCCAAACTCTCATCACTTGTGTTTCGAATTCACAGCCCAACCGAAGCCCAATAGCTGAGCCTAGCTCGTTTTATTGGTGCGCATACACACATGACTTGTGTGTAACCTCCTTAGTTATCAAAGAACACAAACATATCAAACCCTAAACTCTCCTTCCCCCCTCTCTCACTCGACGGCAACCCTTCATCTCCCTCGAAGCCTTATCGTTCCCAAGCAATCCTCATTCATCATTCAATCCGGTTAGTATGTTACCACTGTTTAACCATACATGTCAATAACTTGATGATTGATGCATGATCATTGTGTTTGAATGTGTTCTTGAACGATGTGTGTGTATGATTATACTGTTGCATGATGGCATATGAAGCATAGGGTTGCATGTTATGGATGTATATACTGATCGATGAGCTTGAGTTGTATGTTGTGAAGATATTGATGATGTTCGGGTATTGATGTTTTACGGATTTGGTTGAATGATTACATGATAAATTAAGGATTCGTATGCTATATGGTGGATGAATTGCTTGGCATGTTAAAAAACAGTTTGTTGTGTGATTTTGATTAGGGTTTAGTTGATGGTTAGGGTTGCAAGATGATGAGGGACTTTTAAAATAATTATGTTAAATGATCCGATTGGGATGTTGATTTGGTTGTTAAATGTTGTTAATGATAAATTAGGGTTCATGTAAATCAACACAAATTAAAATGGATAACTAATTGATTTGATCGAATAGTAGTGAGTGATGCAGTTGTTTCCGTGATTTATGGCAATTTGTAACTGATCGCACATTAGTTAGTCGCACACTCTCATGAGTACACATAATACTGCACATTGTACAACCAGGCTATGCATGACCGCACACCATAGCGTGGCCGCACACTCCTGTGCTGGTCGCACACTATGGTGGGCCACACAATTTTGTGAACTGTTTGGAGGATTGGGCTGCACATTTGAACCATTGGGCCGCACACTGAAACCGGACCGCACACTTTATGGGTCGCACACTTGAGAGGTGGTCGCACACTCTCAAGTGTGGGCCAACAAATAATGGGCCGAACACTAGTGGGCTCGCACACATGTATGAGGATCGCATACTTACAACGGACCTCTTCAGTGGGCCGTACACTTCAACTATGCATGTTTGGACTTTTGATATGAACTTATGTTTTGACTGTTATGCTATACGTGCTACGCTATGATCCTTACTTGTATGCAGCATGTTAGAATACGTGTAAAACTATATGTGTGTTACTCTAATATGAACCTGACTTGTATGGTAACCATAATAGGACGTGGTTGACCACATTAACTCAAGTGACCTTTATCTGCCGAGCTAATCTAAGGTGAGTTCACACTTTTCATAAAAGCATGCAATTCCCGGTAGTTTGGGAATGGAACAAACAACAACTATCCCCCTTGGGTGGGATGCAACCTACGTATTCTCCTTGGGTAGAATACGTGCAACCTCGTCCCCCTGGTGAGGGACGGAAACCGTTATCTTACTATTTAAATTACATGTCTTAAGCGGACTAGACGAAACTCTATCTGAAAGTCCCCACATATTTTTATACCGATTAATCGTCGGGCCAATGGCGAACGGGGTATTAGTTAAATAGCGTTATTAGGTTTGACAAGCCTCACACCATGCCGCGAGGACAGGCGTGGACTAATATACTTGGGCACTTAGTCAATGATGATAGACATTGACTCCGGGCACTAAACATAACTATAGTCAGTAGTCGGTATGGTACGGGTCTAGTAGTTTAAAACAATGGGGTAGCTCCCCATGACATGTTTTATAAGAACATAGTAATTTAACAAACTTATGGTTTGTGAAAACAACACTAAACAATTGTGAACTCGCCAAGTTTATGTTAACACACTACTGCATGCTTTGCAGGTCGTTAGGTACATGGCTGGAGCTTGCACGAGGAGTGGACGTTGTGGCAGGGAAGTAATTATTGGGTTCCCACAACTAAACATTATGAACTTAGACTGTTTAATGGGTTTTTAATTTTATGCTTCCGCTAACACTTAAACTTGGTTTTGGGATATTGATTTCGTGAACACTAAACGTTTTGATTGTGGTGGTTTTACTCTATTTCACTTATCGTTCAGTATGATTGGTGGTATGATCCTGGTCAGTCACATGCCTCGCGTTATACTCCGCATGTGGATTTTGAGGGTGTGACAAATTGGTATCAGAGCTATTGGTTATAGTGAACTTGGTTTTAAAAAGGGAAAAATCTTTTTGACAGAAACCAGACTATAACCTGCTCAGTGCTCAACGATCCACAACGACATTTCGCTCCACGTGCAAGGCTCAACACTTTAGGTGGTATGATTTATGTTTATATTACCTACTTGATAGTTACTTGGTGTTGCTTATGGTATGCTTAGTTAGGGTAGTAGCATGGTGCCTATTAGCCCTAATGTGCTCTCTTTAACACACAACTGTTTACATGGAACCTTATATGCACACCCTCTTTTGTCATTCTTTTCACACTCCTACGTCATCGTTCTTACTTATGTTTTCTGGATATGAAAATCATGAAAGGACGCAACGGAGGACGTGGTGGTGGTATCAACTTGACTCAGGCTCAACTGAAGGCCTTAATCAATGAGCGGGTTGCTGAAGCTTTAGCAGCCCAACTAGGAGGTAAAACCTGCCATTACGAACTATTCTAGGATGTTTAGATCCTACTCTCGTGACGTTCTGTCATTCTTAACCTTCCCCTTCTTTTTCCACGCGACAGGTCAACTTGCTCAGCCTCAAGCATGCTCGTTTAAGACTTTCATGGATTGTCGACCTAGTTCTTTCAGCGGTACCGAGGAAGCCGTAGGTCTTCTCCACTGGTTTGAGAAGATAGAGTCTGTGTTTGAGATGTGTGAATGCCATGTCAACAACTGAGTGAAGTTTGCGACTGGAACACTCGAAGGAAGTGCGCTCTCCGGGTGGAACGCACAAGTGCAAATGCTAGGGTTGGCAGCTGTGAACACCACCCCATGGAACGACTTCAAGGAATTGATTAAATAAGAGTATTGCCACAGGGACGATATTCACAAGCTTGAGGTGGAGTTCTATAACCTGAAGATGGTAGGGTCTGAGATAGAAGCCTACACAAAAAGATCGAACGATTTGGCGGCGCTTTGTCCCAACATGGCGAATCCTGCTTACAAGCGCATTGAGCTCTACATCAAGGGTTTAGTACCAGAGATCCAGAGCATGGTAATTGTAGCGAACCTCCCGACGATCCAGCAGATCATACGACTAGCACATCGCCTCACTGATCAGGCAGTCGAGCAGAACAAGCTGCCTAAACGGGTTAGTGCTGCTACTGATGCACCCAGCGACACCAAACGTAAGTGGGATGGAAACTCGAGCAAGGTTTCAAGCTCTACACAGCCTCACTCTCAGCAGAGAAAGACCGATGACTACAAGAGTCCCAACCAACAGTCTACTACCAATCAAAGTCAGGGTGGGTACAAGGGAAAACACCTAAGTGCAACCGTTGTAACTTACACCACAGCGGGCCGTGCAACAAGAACTACTGTCAAAGGTGCAACAAGCCAGGCCATGCGGCAAAGGATTGCAGGAGTCCGTATCCTGCAAGTCAGAACCGACAACAGTAGCAAGCCCCACAGACCCAGCAGCAGCAGCAACAGCAGGGTAACAATAGGGGGTGTTACCAGTGGGGAGCAGAAGGCCACTTTAAAAGGAACTGCCCTTAGTTGAATCAGAACCGTAACAATAACAACAACCAGGGCAATGGGAACAACAATTGCAACAACGATGAAAATGGTGCCAAAGGGCGTGTTTTTGTGATTGGTCAAGGAGAAGCAAGGAACGATCCCAATGTCGTGACGGGTAAGTTTCTACTGGATGACTACTTTATTTCTGTTTTATTTGATTTGGGAGCCGATACTAGTTATGTGTCCTTAAGGGTTAGTCAGATGCTTAAGTGTACCCCGATCCCTCTGAACCCCAAGCATGTTGTAGAACTAGCGAACGGTATAAACCTTGAAGCCACACACATTGTCATGGGTTGTAAACTCGCTCTAGCTGGCCAGACTTTCTCTATCGATCTAATCCCCATCGTTCTTGGTAGTTTCGATGTCGTCATCGGGATGGACTGGTTATCCCAACACCGAGCGGAAATACTCTGTAAGGAGAAGATTGTCCGCATCCTACGTCCTAACGATGAACCTCTCACTATTCATGGTGACAAGAGTGGTGCTGTTGTGGGCATCATCTCATTCCTTAAGGCCCAGAAGTGTTTACGAAAGGGCCACACCGCTATTCTAGCTCTTGTTACTGACACCCAAGCTAAGGAGAAGAAGATTGAAGACATCCCGATCGTACGTGACTTTCCTGAGGTGTTTCCTGAGGAATTACCTGGTTTACCGCCTCATCGCCAATTCGATTTTCAAATTGAGCTAACTCCTTGAGCGTCACCTATAGCTCGTGCACCTTATCGTTTAGCCCCAGCTGAATTGGAATAGTTGTCCACGTAATTGCAAGAGGTTCTGGATAAAGGTTTCATTCATCCTAGCTCATCGCCCTGGGGAGCCCCCGTATTGTTCGTCAAGAAGAAAGACGGTACCTTCCGTATGTGCATAGACTACCGTGAACTTAACAAGGTGAACGTGAAGAATTGTTACCCACTCCCGCATATCGATGATTTATTCGACTAGTTGCAAGGGTCGAGCTTCTACTCTAAGATTGATCTGAGATCGGGCTATCATCAGCTGAGAGTCCGAGACGAAGACATCTCCAAAACAACATTCAAGACTCGTTTCGGACACTACGAGTTCCTTGTTATGCCTTTCGGGTTGACGAATGCACCTGCGGTTTTCATGGACCTCATGAACCGAGTTTGCAAACCTTACTTGGATAAGTTCGTTATAGTTTTCATTGACGACATCTTGATTTATTCTAAGAGTCAGGAGGAACACGAACAACATCTGCGCCTTATTCTCGAACTCCTGCGAAATGAGCAACTCTATGCCAACTTCTCAAAATGTGACTTTTGGCTTCATGAAGTCCATTTTCTCAGCCACGTAGTTAATGAAGATGGGATACATGTCGATCTAGCAAAGGTTGACTCCATTAAGAACTGGCCTGCACCTCAAACTCCAACCGAAATCCGTCAATTCTAGGATTTGGCGGGTTACTACCGAACATTCATCAAAGATTTTTCGAAGATCGCGCAACCTCTTACCACTCTAACTCAGATGGGTGTCACCTACCGGTGGAGTGATTATAACACTCTACTTGTTTTCATAATATTTTATTATAAACATAGTCTTAGTATACCAAAACCTTAATTTTTATATCAAACATAAAGAAGTTTTAACCAAGTTAACATCTAGGTCGGGTACTACTAATTTAAGAATCCCAAAACAAAAGAACAAGTATATGAGAGTTAACTACATAGACATTGATTTGAACATATTTAAGTAATCGCGGAAGCTTCAAAATATCGTGTTCAGTTCTTGGAATTTGCTTGATCGCCATCTGGATTAGGTCCATCGTCACCTATGGTCAAAAACCACATAAACGATTAGTTTTGACACTTTAAAATAAAGTATAAACAAGTTCCATGGATTAACATTGAAGAATAAACAAAAATTGGACGAAGTGGGGCAATCGCGCCCCGCGACCGAGTGATCAACATCCGTCACGGCCCACCACGGCCGTCGCGTCGCGCGACGGTGAGCCTGTTTGGCCGTGGCACGGCGCGAGCATAGGTTTTCAACAGATTGTTGTTGCTGATTGCTGTATATCAGTTCAGTATCACAAATTTTCACTTATAAACTTTAAATTATCATAACTTTGGACTCGTAAGTCCGTTTTAGGTGATTCTTTTTCCTGAACGTCTGTAAATTCGTTATCGACGTGCCTATTATAATTACCGTACCGAAAATTTGACTTACGGGCCGAACGACTGAAAATCACTATGCATATATTCGACCCACTCTAACTTCACTCATTTTACTACCATTTCACTAGTAAGCCTATGGCGCCTTATACCCATCATCCGGGGCTTATCATCACCCGCATTTTCTTACCAATCTCATGGTTTAATGCTCTTGTGATTGTTATCGCCATCGCTAACTGTTAAAACACTAGTACTACAATTTACTCCATTGTTCGACCCGTTGGCTCATCTTATGGAATCCTCCAATATAATGACTACCAAACGGTTTCTTGCCAATTCTTAACCTATTGATTCAAGTGACAAACATGGTCACTAAAATCAACGCCACATCTATTCTACTATATAACCATACATAATTTAATAACAATTCACTTAATGTAACAAATCAAGTTACATACCTTTAAAGCACACCCTTCAATCGTGCGTCTACACCGGCTTGTCCGCTCGATGCTCCGGCTTCCTTTCCTATAGAGTTCAATCATATTTGCATTTAGAACTCTTTGTTTCACATATAACGCATAGTTTATTATTTAGTAAAAATTTATGCATTTTTGTTTATATCCCAACACTTGGCCTTCTATTCGGCATTTTCACAAACACTTTAAGGGCAGGATTTTATATCTTTTATATTCAAGTTCATGGCTTATTACTTAACCGAAATTAACATCGATTGAGCTATCACATGTAAGATTAAACATCAATATTTCAGAAATCACTTTTTATGTACCATATTACACTAGAATAACACTCAAAACCCTAGTGTTTATTAGTTTCCCACAAAACTCATGAATCACCTTCAATGTGTTCATGAAATTCTCAAAAATTAGACATGATTTCACATATCGTTGTCTAGGGTTTACTCCTAGACACTATATCATTCCTATTATGTCCATAAAACAATCATGCATCATCAGATTTCGAATTTCTAAATTCATGAGAATTTCAAGTAGGGATTTTTCTATCAAATTTTACATACCTTATGACCCCCTTGCAATGGAGATCACTAATCTTAGCTCGGATTTTGTTTTAGAATAGATTTGAACCTTCAATCTTTGAGATTTGTGGAAGTTAGGGTTTTGAAGAGCCCAGGTCGCCCCCCTCTTGTCTGGTTCGATCTCATCACACACACACCAGTGTGTTTTGAGTTTTAATTTTGTTTTATAAATTTTAGTTTCAATTTGAACACCTTTGGCCCCTCAACTATCATTTGGTTTTTATTTTTAGCGTTTTAACCCATTTAAGTCACTACAAGACTTTTACCTAACTAGGTTATTTTAATCCTAGTTAGTTCACTTGTTTATTTACCAACATTATATTTAAAATAAATGATTTACGTTTTCGGGGTGTTACAAGTCCACCCCCCTTAAAAAGGGTTTCGTCCCCGAAACCAAGGTACATACCAAATAGGGTAGGGTAGAGACGCTGCATTTCCTCTTCGGACTCCCATGTGGTGTCCGAACCTTTCCTATGCTCCCACTTGATTTTGACTTGATCAATTTGTTTATTTCGCAAGTGCTTAACCTTTCGATCTAAAATCTCTAATGGCCTTACTGCGTAATTCAGGCTATCATCCACCTCGATATCATCGTAATGGATATAAGCTGTTTCTTCCGCTAGACATTTTCATAGTTGTGATACATGAAATGTGCCATGTATCCCACTCAACTCTTCCGGTAGCTCGAGGCGATAAGCTACTTTGCCAACCCGTTCGATGATTTTAAATGGCCCGATAAACCTCGGGCTTAGTTTCCCTCTTTTTCTGAATCTGATAACACCCTTCCATGGGGAAACCTTTAACATAACCATGTCGCCTATCTGAAATTCAATCGGTCTTCGTCTTTTATCGGCATAAGACTTTTGCCTATCTTGGGCTGCTTTCAAATGGGCTCGTACCACTTCAATTTTCTCATTAGTGGCTTGGACAACATCTTTATGGGCCAGTTCACGTGGTCCCACTTCACCCCAACACACCGGGGTTCTGCACTTCCTACCATATAGCATCTCGTAAGGTGCCATACCGATGCTCGAATGATAACTATTGTTATACGAAAATTCGGTCAAAGGTAGATAGACATCCCAACTTCCGCCGAAGTCGATGATACATGCCCGTAACATATCTTCTAGCGTCTGTATTGTTCTTTCACTCTGCCCATCCGTCTGAGGATAGTAGGCGGTGCTAATGAAAAGTTTTGTTCCCATTTGTTCTTGAAAATCTCTCCAAAAGTTTGAGGTAAACCGGGTATCTCTATCCGACACAATGGATACCGGTACTCCGTGACGTGCCACTATTTTGTTTGTGTATACCTCGGACATCTTTTCCGAAGTATATGTCTCGCGTATAGGAACAAAATGAGCACTATTCGTCAATCTATCCACAATCACCCATATAGCATCGAATCCCCGAATCGTTTTAGGTAGTTTGGTCAATAGGTCCATAGTGATATGTTCCCACTTCCAAACCGGGATCTCCAAAGGTTGCAGCTTTCCATATGGTTTCTGGTGTTCCGCCTTGACTTGTAAACAAGTCAAGCACTTCTCCACGTATTTTACTACATCCCTCTTCATTCCGGGCCACCAATAATTTTGTTTCAGATCATTGTACATCTTGGTCGCACCCGGATGAATAAAATATCAGGATTTATGAGCTTCATCGAGTAGAAGCGTCTTAACCCCACAAGAATTTGGAACCCATATTCTTCCGGATCGAATCTTCAACTCGTTCTCTCCATCCGACAAATCTTTTAACTGACCGATTATTCTTTCCTTCTTCCAGTTCTCCTCTTTCACTACTTCTACTTGCGCTTCTCGGATACGTTCAAGTATACCCGAGGTCACAACAAGCTGCATCGACCTTACTCGTAATGGAACATAATCCGCTCTTCTGCTCAGGGCATCCGCCACCACATTTGCCCTTCCGGGGTGGTAATGTATTTCACAGTCAAAATCTTTCACCGTTTCTAACCATCGCCTTTGTCGCATATTTAACTCCTTCTGATCGAAGAAGTATTTTAAGCTCTTGTGATCGGTGAATATGGTGCACTTTACCCCATATAAATAGTGCCTCCATATTTTTAGTGCAAACACCACCGCAGCCAATTCGAGATCGTGCGTGGGATATTTCTTTTCGTGTATTTTCAATTGCCTCGAGGCATAAGCTATAACTTTGCCCCGTTGCATCAGAATGCATCCGAGCCTCGATAGTGAGGCATCCGAATAAACCACCAAGTCTTCGACTCCGTCCGGCAATGTTAATACTGGAGCTTGAGTTAACTTCTCTTTTAACATTTGAAACGCTCTTTCTTGTTCAACACCCCAAATGAACTTTTCCTCTTTCCGGGTTAACTTAGTTAGCGGTGACGCAATCTTGGAGAAATCTTGAATGAATCTCCTGTAGTATCCCGCAAGCCCTAAGAAGCTTCTAATTTCCAAAGGATTCTTCGGAGGGCTCCACTTTGACACGGCCTCTATCTTTGAAGGATCTACCAATATTCCATCGGCGCTTATGATATGGCCGAGGAATTGCACTTCTCGCAACCAGAAGGCGCATTTTGAGAATTTCGCATACAACTTTTCTTGCCTGAGTGTCTCTAACACCTCTTGTAAGTGGCGTGCATGTTCTGCTTCACTTTTCGAGTATACCAGAATATCGTCAATAAACACGATTACCGATTTATCTAACATCGGCTTGCAAACCCGGTTCATAAGGTCCATGAAAGCCGCGGGTGCATTTGTCAGCCCGAATGACATCACGAGGAACTCGTAATGTCCGTATCTTGTACGGAAAGCCGTCTTCGGTACATCCTCCTCCTTGACTCTTAGTTGGGGATACCCCGATCTAAGGTCAATTTTTGAAAACCAGTTCGCACCTTGTAATTGGTAGAATAGATCGTCTATTCTCTGAAGCGGGTATCGATTCTTTACCGTGAGTTTATTTAACTCTCGATAATCGATACACATGCGCATGCTCCCGTCCTTCTTTTTTCACGAATAGCACGGGCGCGCCCCAAGGAGACACACTCAGCCTTATGAATCCTTTATCGAGCAAGTCTTGAATCTGCGACATTAATTCTTGTAATTCCGATGGTGCAAGTCGGTATGGTGCTTTTGCTACGGGTTTCGCACCCGGAACTAATTCAATTCCGAACTCTACCTCCCGCTCGGGCGGCATTCCCAGTAAATCATCTGGAAATACATCTTCAAAATCACGTACCACTGGTACGTCTCCAACCTTCGGTAATTCTTTCTCGGGCTCATTCGCGTATATCATAAATGCTTTACATCCATGCCTCATAAGCTTGTGAGCTTTCATCATCGAGCATATTATAGGATTGCCTCCCTTTTCGCCATAGATTGTGACGTGTTTTCCGCTCGGAGATGTTAGCTTTATCTCCTTACGGAAACACACGACCTTTGCGTGATGTCGAGATAGCCAATCCATCCCTACAACCACTTGAAACTCTCCCATAGACATCGGAATTAGATCTATCAAGTATTCCTCATCATCGATACTTAATTTGCAGCTTTGATAGACATCACATACTATGAAACTTTTATTATTTCCTATCTCAACCTCTAAAGGCATAGGTAATTTTGTCAATACAAATGAAGGATGTCGAATAAATCCATGTGAAATAAAGGATTTATTCGCACCCGTATCAAATAATACACGTGCAGGGATCGAGTTTATTGCGAATATACCTGAGACCACATCGGGTTCTGTCTTTGCTTCAACTGCTGTAAGTTGGAAGGACCTAGCCTACGCCTTTGGAGCTTTCGTTGGAAATTCTTTAGTGTCTCTCTTTCCAACCAATTCTGGGCATTCAGACTTTTTGTGGCCGGGCTGATAACATTTATAGCAAATGGAAACCTTTCCCGGACATAACGATGCGGTGTGTCCCGTCTTCCCACATACCGGACACGGCTTGTCTTTGAAGCGGCACTCACCCTTGTGCACCTTTCCACACACCTTGCAACTCGGCGACCCGCCTTTCACATCCGCCTTCTTCCCCGGTTCGACAGTTCGAGCTTTCTTTGTAGGGCTTGGATTCACATCCTGTGCCCTTCGCTCACCCCTCTCGATTTGTTTCTTCAACTCGATTTCCCGCTCCCGGGCGGTGTTGATAATTTCTGTGAGGGTTTCATACTTTGAGGGAGTCATGAATTCCCGGTATTCAGCGCTTAACATGTTGTAATAATAATATATCTTCTGCTCTTCAGTGGTGACTAACTCGTCACAGAATCTCAGCTTATCCATAAAGATACCCGTGATTTTATCAATTGTCTCACCCTTCTATCTTAACTGGATGAACTCTTCCTTAATCCTGTTGATGACTGCTTTGGGACTATGATGTTTAAGGAATGGCACCTTAAACTCATCCCATGTTATTAACCTTGCCGCTTCGGCTCCTATCTCCTTCTTTTTGTTATCCCACCAATCCTTGGCTTGACCCCTCAACTGGCACGTTCCGTAAGCAACAAAATCACTTACCTCACAGTGGGTCCTTTCAAACACCCCTTCGACGTCACTCAGCCATCTTTGGAAAATTATCGGGTCAACCTCCCCGTTGTAGATTGGCGGTTTACACGCCATAAATTCTTTGTACGGACATCGTTTATGTTCTCCCGATTTCTCTTTCATAAGGTTGACACTATCTTCCAACCTTTTGACTCGTTCTTCAACTAATGATAACACCGTGGTTTGAATTTTGTCTATGAACCCGGATAGACTACCCTCAATTGCCTTTCCCACTTCTTCGGCAATTGTTTCTTTCATTTGTTCGGTGCTTGTCGGCACCGGATCATCGTCATTCCCTTCCGACATCTCGAAACTGAAATGTTTACATTAATTATTAAACATCTCATTTATATCATAACTTTATTTGCTTTGGTTTAGCCAAGTTCGTAACTTGCTTTAACCGTTCACATTTAGTGCACTTTCCGGGTTTGAGTGTGTTAACACGCTCTTCCCATGCACATTAGCTCACATCTCATTTCTTACATAAGATAAAATCTACTAACATAAATAATTAATTCTTACCAGACGATCAATCAAGCTTGAACCGAACACTTTGTTGACAACCTTAAGCTCTGATTACCAACTTGTAACACTCTACTTGTTTTCATAATATTTTATTATAAACATAGTCTTAGTATACCAAAACCTTGATTTTTATATCAAACATAAAGAAGTTTTAACCAAGTTAACATCTAGGTCGGGTACTACTAATTTATGAATCCCAAAACAAAAGAACAAGTATATGAGAGTTAACTACATAGACATTGATTTGAACATATTTAAGTAATCGCAGAAGCTTCAAAATATCGTGTTCGGTTCTTGGAATTTGCTTGATCGCCATCCGGATTAGGTCCATCGTCACCTATGGTCAAAAACCACATAAACGATTAGTTTTGACACTTTAAAATCAAGTATAAACAAGTTCCTTGGATTAACATTGAAGAATAAACAAAAATTGGACGAAGTGGGGCGGTCGCGCCCCGCGACCGAGTGATCAACATCCGCCGCGGCCCGCCACGGCCGTCGCGTCGGATGACGGTGAGCCTGTTTGGCCGCGGCGCGGCGCGGCGCGAGCATATTTTTTCAACAGATTGTTGTTGCTGATTGCTGTATATCAGTTCAGCATCACAAATTTTCACTTATAAACTTTAAATTATCATAACTTTGGACTCGTAAGTCCGTTTTAGGTGATTCTTTTTCCTGAACGTCTGTAAATTCATTACCGACGTGCCTATTATAATTACCGTACCGAAAATTTGACTAACGGGCCGAACGACTGAAAATCACTATGCATATATTCGACCCACTCTAACTTCACTCATTTTACTACCATTTCACTAGTAAGCCTATGGCGCCTTATACCCAACATCCGGAGCTTATCATCACCCGCATTTTCTTACCAATCTCATGGTTTAATGCTCTTGTGATTGTTATCGTCATCGCTAACTGTTAAAACACTAGTACTACAATTTACTCCATTGTTCGACCCGTTGGCTCATCTTATGGAATCCTCCAATATAATGACTACCAAACGGTTTCTTGCCAATTCTTAACCTATTGATTCAAGTGACAAACATGGTCACTAAAATCAACGCCACATCTATTATACTATATAACCATACATAATTTAATAACAATTCACTTAATGTAACAAATCAAGTTACATACCTTCAAAGCACACCCTTCAATCGTGCGTTTACACCGGCTTGTCCGCTCGATGCTCCGGCTTCCTTTCCTATAGAGTTCAATCATATTTGCATTTAGAACTCTTTGTTTCATATATAACGCATAGTTTACCATTTAGTAAAAATTTATGCGTTTTTGTTTATATCCCAACACTTGGCCTTCTATTCGGCATTTTCACAAACACTTTAAGGGCAGGATTTTATATCTTTTATATTCAAGTTCATGGCTTATTACTTAACCGAAATTAACATCGATTGAGCTATCACATGTAAGATTAAACATCAATATTTCAGAAATCACTTTTTATGTACCGTATTACACTAGAATAACACTCAAAACCCTAGTGTTTATTAGTTTCCCACAAAACTCATGAATCACCTTCAATGTGTTCATGAAATTCTCAGAAATTAGACATGATTTCACATATCGTTGTCTAGGGTTTACTCCTAGACACTATATCATTCCTATTCTATCCATAAAACAATCATGCATCATCAGATTTCGAATTTCTAAATTCATGAGAATTTCAAGTAGGGATTTTCTATCAAATTTTACATACCTTATGACCCCTTTGCAATGGAGATCACTAATCTGAGCTCAGATTTTGTTTTAGAATAGATTTGAACCTTCAATCTTTGAGATTTGTGGAAGTTAGGGTTTTGAAGAGCCCAGGTCGCCCCCCTCTTGTCTGGTTCGATCTCATCACACACACACCAGTGTGTTTTGAGTTTTAATTTTGTTTTATAAATTTTAGTTTCAATTTGAACACCTTTGGCCCCTCAACTATCATTTGGTTTTTATTTTTAACGTTTTAACCCATTTAAGTCACTACAAGACTTTTACCTAACTAGGTTATTTTAATCCTAGTTAGTTCACTTGTTTATTTACCAACATTATATTTAAAATAAATGATTTACGTTTTCGGGGTGTTACAGTGATGCTTAGGAATCCGCATTTCAACAGTTGAAGGTGAAACTTTGTAGTGCACCTATTCTCTCTTTACCAGAAGGCACAGACGATTTTGTTGTTTATTGCGACGCGTCTATACAAGGACTTGGTTGTGTGTTGATGCAACGTGAGAAAGTCATTGCTTACGCATCGCGCCACCTCAAGGTTCACGAAAAGAACTACACTACCCACAATTTGGAGTTGGGAGCAGTAGTGTTTGCACTCAAGATATGGAGACATTACTTGTACGGTACCAAGTACACCATTTACACCGATCACAAGAGTCTCCAGCATATCTTTGATCAAAAGGAGTTGAACATGCGACAGCGTTGATGGGTCAAACTTCTGAATGACTACGAGTGCGCGATCAGGTACCATCCAGGCAAGGCTAACGTTGTAGCAGATGCCCTCAGCCGAAAGGAAACTAGACCTAAGCCTGTACGTGTGTTATAGCTTACTATTCACTCTAATCTTCCTACTCAAATCCGAAACGCTCAGATTGATGCACGAAAGGAAGAGAACCTTCGAGCTGAGTCCCCACGAGGCTTGGAAAAATGACTCGAATAATTTATTGAATTTAAAACGTCGTCTTTATTTAGGTAACTTTTATAGCCACATTTTTCCAAGCCTTCAGTGCTTTCAAGCTGGCTAAGATGGTGCTTACTATCTCGCGGGGCGTATCTGGGTTCCAATCTATGGGGGTCTACGAGAGCTCGTGATGGACGAGGCACACAAGTCTCGTTACTCGGTACATCCTGGTTCGGATAAGATGTACCATGACCTCAAAACCATATACTGGTGGCCTAGTATGAAGGCTAGCATTGCCAAGTATGTTAGCAAGTGGTTGACCTGTGCTAGGGTCAAAATCGAATACCAAAAGCCATCAGGGTTACTACAGCAACCTGAGATACCAACCTGGAAATGGGAGCAAATTTCCATGGACTTTGTCACTAGTTTACCTAGATCTCCGCGAGGGAACGACACTATCTGGGTGATCGTAGATTGACTTGCCAAGTCTGAACACTTTCTAGTAATAAAGGAAACTGACAAGTTTTCTACACTCGCCGATATCTACTTGAAGGAAGTAGTCGCTAGGCACAGAGTGCCAACTTCCATCATTTCTGATCGTGACCCGTGTTTTGCAATTGATCTGTGGCAGGCTATGCACAAATCCTTTTGCTCACGTTTAGACATGAGCACTGCTTATCACCCGCAAACGGATGGTCAAACTGAGCGCACCATCCAAACCTTGGAAGACATGCTACGGGCATGTGTCGTTGACTTTGGTAATGGCTGGGAAAGACACCTACCTCTGGTGGAGTTTTCATACAACAATAGTTACCATACCAGCATTAAGGCTGCTCCGTTCGAAGCTTTGTACGGACGAAAATGCCGATCACCTCTATACTGGGCTGAAGTTGGCGACAGCCAAATCACTGGCACAGAACTTATTCTTGACACAACGGAGAAGATTGCTCAAATCAGACAATGAATGGCGGCAGCTCGTGACCGCCAGAAAAGCTACGCTGACAAGCGTAGGAAACCTCTCGAATTCCAGGTTGGGGATCGGATACTACTCAAAGTCTCACCTTGGAAAGGTGTGGTTCACTTTGGCAAACGGGGCAAGCTTAATCCGCGTTATATCGAACCCTTCGAAATCAATGAGAAAATCGGCAAGGTGGCGTACAGACTGAATCTGCCAGAAGAACTCAGTGGTGTTCACAACGTTTTTCACGTGTCGAATCTGAAGAAGTGTCTGTCAGATGAGACCCTCATTGTTCTTTTCAAGGAACTCACTATCGATGACCAGCTGCGTTTTGTTGAGGAACTGGTAGAAATTATGGACTGGGAAATCAAAACACTGAAGCAAAGCAAGATACCTATAGTTAGGGTTCGTTGGAACTCGCGTCGTGGCCCAGAGTTCACCTGGGAACAAGAAGATCAAATGAAACACAAGTATCCTCAGTTGTTTAAGAAAGAAGAGTCCAGAAAATGAAGCTACTACTGAATTTTGGGATGAAATTCCAAACCAACAGGGGGATGATGTGATACCCCACGAAAACACTCAACACAACTAGTTTCCTCAGTGACTGTGTGCTAAATTTCGGGACGAAATTACTTCAACTTGGGGATGATGTGAAAACGCGTACATTCGGAAGTCTTTTCTATGTACTAATCCCTTTCGTGCTTTGTTTATGATGTAATCTACGTGTACATTATATGGAATGGTTAATACGTTAATTGATTGAATGAAATAATTATGAGGTTGTTGTATATTTGTGAAACTATCCAAACGTAGTCGTACACTAACTTCGGGGTCGCACACTTCTCATGGACCCGCACACTCTCGTGATCTTGATTCTCGGCTCAAACTCTCATCACTTGTGTTTCGAATTCACCGCCCAACCGAAGCCCAATAGCTAAGCCCAGCTCGTTTTATTGGTGCGCATACACACATGACTTGTGTGTAACCTCCTTAGTTATCAAAGAACACAAACATATCAAACCCTAAACTCTCCTTCCCTTCTCTCTCACTCGACGGTAGCCCTTCATCTCCCTCGAAGCCTTATCGTTCCCAAGCAATCCTCGTTCATCATTCAATCCGGTTAGTATGTTACCACTGTTTAACCATACATGTCAATAAGTTGATGATTGATGCATGATCATTGTATTTGAATGTGTTCTTGAACGATGTGTGTGTATAATTATATTATTGCATGATGGCATATGAAGCATAGGGTTGCATGCTATGGATGTATATACTGATCGATGAGCTTGAGTTGTATGTTGTGAAGATATTGATGATGTTCGGGTATTGATGTTTTACGAATTTGGTTGAATGATTACACGATAAATTAAGGATTCGTATGCTATATGGTGGATGAATTGCTTGGCATGTTAAAAACAGTTTGTTGTGTGATTTTGATTAGGGTTTAGTTGATGGTTAGGGTTGCAAGATGATGAGGGATTTTTGAAATAATGATGTTAAATGATCCGATTGGGATGTTGATTTGGTTGTTAAATGTTGTTAATGATAAATTAGGGTTCATGTAAATCAACACAAATAAAATGGATAACTAATTGATTTGATCGAATAGTAGTGAATGAAGTAACTGTTTCCGTGATTTATGGCAATTTGTAACTGATCGCACACTAGTTAGTCGCACACTCTCATGAGTACACATAATACTGTACATTGTACAACCAGGGTATGCCTGACCGTACACCATAGTGTGGTCGCACACTCCTGTGCTGGTCGCACACTATGATAGGCCGCACAATTTTGTGAACTGTTTGGAGGATTGGGCTGCACATTTGAACCATTGGGCCACACACTGAAACCGGACCGCACACTTTATGGGTCGCACACTTGAGAGGTGGTCGCACACTCTCAAGTGTGGGCCAGCAAACAATGGGCCGCACACTAGTGGGCTCGCACACCTGTATGAGGATCACACACTTACAACGAACCTCTTCAGTGGGCCGTACACTTCAACTATGCATGTTTGGACTTTTGATATGAACTTAAGTTTTGACTGTTATGCTATACATGCTACGCTATGATCCTTACTTGTATGCAACATGTTAGAATACGTGTAAAACTATATGTGTGTTACTCGAATATGAACCTGACTTGTATGGTAACCATAATAGGATGTGGTTGACCACATTAGCTCAAGTGACCTTTATCTGTCGAGCTAATCTAAGGTGAGTTCACACTTTTCATAAAAGCATGCAATTCCCGGTGGTTTGGGAATGGAACAAACAACAACTACCCCCCTTGGGTGGGACGCAACCTACGTTTGGGGTAGCTCCCCATGACATGTTTTATAACAATGGGGTAACTCCCCATGACATGTTTTATAAGAAAAAAATAATTTAACAAACTTATGGTTTTTAAAAACAACACTAAACAACTGTGAACTCGCCAACTTTATGTTGACACACTACTGCATGCTTTGCAGGTCGTTAGGTACATGGCTGGAGCTTGCACGAGGAGTGGACGTTGTGGCAGGGAACCAATTGTTGGGTTCCCATAATTAAACATTATGAAGTTAGACTGTTTAATGGGTTTTTAATTTTATGCTTCCGCTAACACTTAAACTTGGTTTTGGGATATTGATTTCGTGAATACTAAACGTTTTGATTATGGTGGTTTTACTTTATTTTACTTATCATTCAGTATGATTGGTGGTATGATCCTCGTCAGTCATACGCCTCACGGTAATACTCCGCATGGGGATTTTGAGGGTCTGACAAACTTGACAAACCACATGGAACACGGGTGTAATTTCCAAAAGTTGGGGACTAAAGTTAAAATTTCACCAAACCACAGCGACTATGCGGCATGTTACTCATAGTTCAACTTGGGAAATGACATGGAAACGCTCATAAAGGGTGAAATGGTAATTTTAGGGTGAACTTTATTATTGGAATGAGGTTGGAATCAACATCCTTATTTGCAAACCTTCATCACCAACCTTAGAGAGAGAGTGAGAATTAAGTTGTGTTTGCACTGTTTTCTCGAGGGGGGGGGGGGTTGGGAATTTTCACGACAACATTTTCACATCTTATCTAGCATCAAGGAGAGTGTTGGAGGTTTTTTGTAACGTGTTAGTTGAGCATTAATGTCACACCCCGAAAACGTCACAACGGAATATAAAACGCAGTGGTGACGGAAGTTGGTGCCCATTAATATCTTATTCAACGATGCATCGAATTGTTGGACATTTTAACTTAATTAAAACTTAGATTTTAAACATAAAGTTTTAAAAGACGGCACAACCACAACATAGTTTATTTGTCTTGATCCCTATGGATCTTATTACATTTGTCCCAAATAGTTTTAAAAGATTGTCCAACACATTATGAAACCAAACATGCATCAACAACCACAAGATACACCATAATTCCCGAAGCCGAACTCAAGTACCTGAAGAACACGTTAAAATCAAGTGTCAACACAAAGGAAGGTGAGTTCACATATTCAAATTTAAAACAAATAGACCCAAGGAAAAACTTTCTAATTATGTGTTTATTAAAAAAACATCCATATAATTTCCAAGAAAGTTATTTCATTTCCTGGTAAAATAACTCAAGGGTCAGCCGTCGCAAGCATTTCTGTAGAACCTTCCGACCATAGAAATCTTCCCGAGTTTACATATTAAATTGATAGAATCAAACGTCCGGACTCGTAAGTTAGCAAGACATTACGAACTATATATTTACAATGGAGGTATAATTAATGCTAGACTATGAACATAATATTAATTCATCGTTTGACTTGACACGGGGCGACCGGTCATGACGGGGTTGTCAACCCGATAGATCTACCAACAATTCCTCGCGTGCAATACTTAAATGATTAAACGACATCACTTGCGCATGGCCCATATCGAGGCCATCTATGATGCCTGCCTCAAGTACAACATATATATCATACTAATATGGCAAATTTAATATATGATGTTGTACGAATTTACTGAAATCCCTGGGATCAAGCAAATTCGTCCCAACTACACGGTCGTTTTCTCTGAAACACCGTACAAATCCCCGTTTCTCTCCGAAACATATATATTCAACAAAAACCGTTTCTTCCCGAAACATATATTTACCAAAACCATTTCATCCCGAAACATGTATATTTAACAAATCCATATATTTTCAATGAAAATATATAATTTATATATATCAAAAGGTTTGTTTTATTTAAAAACATTATTAAACCCTTTTTGGCGTGTTCTTCCCCCAAAACATATGCAAAACAGTAAAAAGAGGAGGTTTAGTGACACTCACCTTTGGATGCGTATTTTATATAGCGCAATCACACAAATTGATTTCTACATGTCCTATTATGCGTAGGAACGATTTATCAATCAATATATCACAAAAATTCCTAAGTTTCTCCGTATCTTAGAATTTTCACATAACTTTGAGATTTTCTCAAAAAGTTATCGTTTTAGATTATGTTGGCATGTTAATATATATATATATATATATATATATATAAGATTTTGCGACTTGAATGGTTTTATTGGTGACCATTATCATGTAAATCCGTTAACACACCCGTTTATACGTAATATATCTACGATTTGCGCATCGTAATATATATACATAAACGTACACATAAATTAAGCATCATAACACGCGAAATCTTGTTAACTTATTTATTTTGTCATTTTTAAGGTATGCATACATAAAATAACTTATATGTATCAATTTTCATGCTCGACAAACGAGTTGCACATTTAACGCGATTTTTACCGTTTTTACCGCTTTAAGCGCACAAGTGTACATGCATAGTCTAAATTTCCCGCTATCATGTCAACACTTAACATATTATCATATACATATGTCTAAATCACATAACAGAAATTAACACATAAGGTTCACCCTTAAATAACCCATGCTAGCGTACATTGTAAAACACATATTTTAGTGATTCGGTAACGTTTTCGGGCGTCGGAAGTCATGTATGACTAACCAAACACCAAGTAAACTTAATATTAGTTAAAATAACTATATTTAAACTAAAAATATCAGTTTACTTACTGATCTAAAACAATTTTATAAAAAAACCCTTCGAAAAGCCGATTTTTAACCGTTTTACCGCATAGTTTTGCGTTAAACGTTACTATAACCATCCCAACTCGAAATGACTTGATATTTTAACACAATACATGTAATTTACTGATTAAAATGATGATTATAATCAGATTAGTGCAGTTTTTGTGTAAGTCACATAAATCATGCGATTTCACATATTTTACAACACATAAAGCACCAAGTACAACATGCAAAGCTAGTAAACTTTATGACAAAGTTTTATATCATTTTAACACTTCAAATATTCATATTTTATTGTTTAGAATCTGATCAAAACTTATTTTTATCAAATCATACTCGAATCATCCTTTCATGATTACATATCAACATGCATGTCCATGTATGTGCATCTATTGCACCCATATCACATCATTATCATTATACATGATCTTAAATGCACCCAAGAACATATTTACTTCTTGTTCTTATAAATCACAATGTTCCATCCATTATCATCTAATCATACATACATAAATGCAAACATTCTTACATTTATGAACATGTCACAAAACTTACATGCATGCATACACATACATACATATACATGACATATATACATACATATATGAACTTCCAAAAGTTCACTTTTTAACATATCCATTTCAAATCACAAGACCCTTTTTAGAACATTCTCTTATGACACCTTTTGATTCATACATGTAATCAGTACTATAACCCTGCTGTTACCTTACACGATCGATTTAGGATTCCCTAACGCATGTCAAGGCTTTGCCTGACTCAGTCGTTGGAGTTCTGTCTCGTGTTACCCCCCATTGATTTAGGATTCCGTAATGCATGTCGGCTCTGGCCGACTCAGTCATTGGAATTCTGTCTCGAGTTGTACGGTTAAAATAATTGGGTTATTTTACTAACACGTGTGCATTGTTTAATTGTAATAGATCATAACCAAGAGATTCACCAGGAAGATATAGTAGTTTTACTTAAGTAATCAATGTGAGTTCATTCTCTTTTTCTCACTGTTTGTGAGTACATTATTTTGTGAGTCAAAACTATTTTACCAAAATCCCAAATGTTGTAAAAATGCTTATCAGTGATTGAGTCTATGTATTCTACAATTACTGCCGGTATGTTGGGGTTTTGTATACAAAATGTGGAAAACTTTACTATTGGACAACGAGTTAGCCAATGAGTAATATGACCCACAAGTTTGGTGTAGATAGAACTGAATGAGTAATTGTGTAGATATAAACATTGTGATCGCTCTCAATACTGTAAAAGTGATAAAACTATTTTGATTAAATTGGGATGCACTCACCAGTATTTCCTGCTGACAAAACCTTTTTAAAACGCGTTTCAGGTAACAAAATGTGAAAGCCAATAGAAGCCAGCTGGAGAGCACTGAAGGCTTGGAAAAGTGGCTATAAAAGTTACCTAAATAAAAAGGAGTTTTTTTGTTTTCAATAATTAGGGTTTACCCCTACAAATGTACTGTCAAATGAACTTGGGTTTTATCCCAATGATTTATTATAAAAAGTTTGGTGTTTTACTCTTATAAAAATGTTTCCTAACTACGGTCTTGATGAAAGTTTTCCGCTGCCAAAATTAATAAACACCGATACCATCCGCTCTGTAAGTACTCTGATAACTTGGGTTTTATCCCAATGATTTATCATCAATGCATGTAACATTCTTCACATCTATGAACATTCAATCAAATCCCCATATATATATACACACAGGGTAAGATTTAGAGAAAACGGTGGAAAGTGTGAGAACGGTGAGAACGCTTATGAATCGTCCGATCAAAACAATCTATGGACTAGATTGGCTCGGTGGCGTTTTCGTAAATAACATCAATTTTATTACGTGGACGCGCTTCATTAAGGGTAAAAAAGTCTTTTGACTTCTCCACACAAAACGTCATCTCATGAAATAAAACGCCAAACAAATAGCACACGCCATTCTAACTAAAAACACCATTAGATATAAAACGCCAAACTTAATTATAATAAAATCCCGCCTAAAAAAAGCGGCAAAAAAATCTTATATATACAACATCTCAGACCTTCGATTAAAAACACACACAAAAACCCCAAACGCCATATTTAGTATATACCATTCGTCTTAGAAACGCCAAAAAACCCAAACATCAAATATCTTCTAAACCAAAACGTTTATTTGAAATTCAGTTTGGTTGTCTGTAAGGTTTAACTCAATGTAATGGACAAAAATCTTTAAGTGTGGATATTGTCCATTTCATTGAGTAAAATCTTATTGACTTTATCCTCAACTTCCATCCAATTTATAACGCCAAAACATACAAAAACATTATTGAGGTTTGTTGGCAATAAAGTTTAGCTGTATGGGGTGAACAACATTGTCAGTTATCTTTCTTAATCGAGGATTAACAATGTTGTCCATCTCATACAGCAAAACATTATTGATTTTAGCATGATCAAATTTTGAGGTTTACAGTGCCTTTATTTAGTGGCGTTCTTTTTATCGGTAAAACGCCAAAATTAAAAAATGAAACATCGCTCATTGGAAAATTCAAGATTGTTGGTTGAAGGTGTAAACTCAATAACATTTTGCTGCATGAGATGGACAAATCTTCAAGAAAAAGATGCTGATGTCAGACTTTGTGCTTCCAAACGGCGACAAAAAAACTACTTGAAAAACAAAAAAACAAAATGAATCATACGAAAGTCGAAACAGCCAGTTAAGATGATTCAAAAAAGAAGAAAGAGACTGGTGACAGTGAAGATTTGGAAAGATCAATTGTTTATATATTCTTTTTTTTATTTTCTTTTTCAGTTGATTGTTATATAATAAAAACGACATATATAATAAAAACGCCAAACAGCCAAATGCTTGTTAAAAACGCTATCATACCGTAAAACGCCCCAAAAACTCCCAAACTATAATAAAATTACTTTGGAAAAGTATTATAAAAAACCCAAAAAATAAAAAAAATAAAAACCAAACTTGAAAATGTAACTAGAAGCAGTAACTACAAACTGTAAAAATGAAGAGACGGAAAATTTATTATATTAGAATCTAAAATGCCAAACTTGAAAGACGGGACATGTTACAGACTTCAGAGATAAAAGCTTATCAAAAACAATAATTACAAACAGTAACTGAAACGACGAATAGTTTATTATAATAATGCACCGCCTAACCTACGCCGCCAAAAGAAATCCGATAAAATAATACATCTCAGCAACTTCCATTTAATCAAACAAAAAAAAAAACAGACGCCAATAATACTAAATACCACTCACTGTAAAACGCCAAAAAATTAAAAAAATTAAAGATAGCTAATATGCTTTCTTGGATATTCAGTATTGTTCTTCATGAAGTTTCACTGAATAGATTGTTAGGTGAGGGGAGTAACTCAGTAAGATTTTGCTACATGAGATGGACAAATCTTCAAGAAAAAGATACTGATGACAATCGAATGTCATTTTGTGTTCTTTGTTCTTGAATAAGGCTTGGATGAGGAGAAGAGATCAATGACACTGAAGAGTGGGATGATTATAAAGATGAAGATCAAGATGCAGAAAAAGCGAAAAACCAACCCACACGTCATAGATCTATATCCCCAAAAATCCACAAAAAGCCACTTTAACAAACGAGCAGGCAAAATAATCAAACCGATGGGTTTGTTAAGTTTTACATAAAACGCCATAAATTTGGAGACAGTTCTTGTACTATTAAAGAAGAGAGAGACTGATGACAATGAAGATTGTGAAGAGAGATCCGATTAGGATTTTTAATTTATTTTCTTCGCTTCTATTTTTTTTCCCTGTGGTTGTAATATAATTTTACAATTATAAAACGCCAAGATACCACAACTGCCAAAATGAATATAAAAAATAATAGAACAATGGACCATATTGTCTAAAACGCCTTGAAAAATGCCATTCAGAGATATTTTCTGACCCCCTGGGGTCCAATGGCATACGATTTGAAAAACGCCATAAACGCCAAAAATGCCAAAATGTTAATACAATGAAACCATTAAAACGCCATTAATTATTGAATTTGGTTAACGCCAAAAATCTTAAACCCCAAAAATAAAACAATATTGTGAAAAGCGGAACTGGAAAAGCAGAAGATAACGTGACAAAAAAGCCCATACGCCCTAATTATATCGCGCACCACGTGTTGGGCCAGGATGCGTTCTCACCGTTCTCACACTTTTGAGTGTTTTCTCCTGATCCCGTTCCTATATATACATACACGGCACACATATACATACTTCCAAACATCAACTTTTCACATAATCATCTCAAATCACAAGAACTTTTATAAAGAACCTTTTTGATTAAACATTCAATAACCTTCCAAGAATCACATCAATCCAAAAATCAACTATCAACCAAAACAAAATCCCTAACACATACACACATATACTCACAGTTATATATATATATATACACACACACACACACACATACTTCCATTTTTATTTTGATTAAAACCATTTTCTTGTTTAAATTTCCAAGTTTGAGAAGAACTCCAAGTTTATGTGAAACCTTCCATCATCATCATCATAATTAAGAATTCACGAACAATATTTTTAAAAGTAAATTTATACCTTTCAAAATTTTGATGGGTTTTGATAAAAATTGATGAGATTGAGCTTGTTCTTCTTTGGATTCACCTTGAAAACCTTTTTGGATCTTCAAACAAACTTGAAACTAGCTTTGATTAACTTGGTTCTTCAAAACTTGAACAAGAAATGGCAATGGAGGTGATGGTGATGGTGTTCGGCCGAGTGAGAGAGAGAGAGGAAGATTGTGTGTGGTTGTTGGTTTTGAAAAGTGGTATTATGGAGTGTTGTAAGTATTCAAATGATTACTTATGTTGTTAGCTTCAACACTTGGCAAAAAGTAGAGAGGTGGGCACCCCCATGTGCCGCCACCCAAACGTCTACACACATTCCCCATGCATACACACACATATATGTATATTATGTAGTTAAAAAAGGTATTTAACTGACTGCCGGGTATTTTATCTTGCGTTGTAATCGCGTTTTAAGGCGTTTAAAATTATTTTTATCATTCTATAAAATTTAACTCACCATAATATTGTTGAACAATATTTTATTTGCCTAGACTAGCTGCGTCGTCTGTATTTTGCAGTATACGTGTGGTATTGCGCAATATACGCTTAAATTCGTAAAATAGTGATTTTAAGCGTTTTAATTAATTTTTCTTCATGAGTATGATTAAAAATGGAATTTTAACATACCGGAATATTTTTGGATTTTTAACATTAGCCAGGCAGTCACCGACGTTCGTATCGCATTTTGTTTGTTATGCGATAAACGTTTATCTTATTATTGCCAACATAATATTTAACAAAATTTGGATTTTTCCAACACGATAAATACCACATAATAACACCACATTTAATAAAATATTGTCGTTATTTATTCATTTCACGTGTCACACTAGTACAATACATGCTAAAATTGCCGGGTGTCACAGTCTCCCCCTGTTTAGGAAATTTCGTCCCCGAAATTTTTACACTACAGGCCTTGATTTCGCACTGGATGGAAAAAGATGAGGATATTTTCATTGCATCTGGTCCTGTCCTTCCCATGTGAACTCAGGTCCACGTTTGGAATTCCAGCGGACCTTCACCAACTTAATCCGACTCCTCCTTAGCTTCTGGATCTTCTCATCCAACACTTCAACCGGTTCTTCGATAAATCTCAGTTTATCATCTATTTGGACCTCATTAGGGGGTAAGATTAGTGTCTCATCCGACAAACATTTCTTTAAGTTGGATACATAAAACACATCATGTACTCCATCCAACTCCTGTGGCAGCTTGAGCCTATACGCGACCGGTCCAACTCGAGATAGGATTTCAAAAGGGCCTATATAATGCGGGCTCAGCTTTCCCCCTTTTCCAAACCTAACAACACCTTTCCAAGGTGACACCGTCAACAGGACGGCTTCCTTCGGTTGTCCGCATAGCTCTTCTGTCGATCGGCGCTGACTTTCAATCTTCCCTTGATCTGGGCAACCTTGTCCGTGGTTTTCTGGATAAGCTCGGGTCCAGTCAATTACCTTTCACCTACTTCAGGCCAACAAAGGGGTGATCGACACTTCCTACCATATAGTGCTTCAAACGGAGCGGCCTTGATACTAGCGTGGTAACTGTTGTTGTAGGAAAACTCAGCTAATGGCATATGAGTATCCCAACTTCCACCGAAGTCTATCGCATACGCTCACAACATGTCCTCTAAAGTCTGAATGGTTCTATCACCCTGACCATCCATTTGAGGATGACATGCAGTACTTATATCCAACCGAGAACCCAACGACTCTTGGAGAGATCGCCAAAATCTGGAGTCAAATCGTCCATCTCTATCGGAGATGATTGATACAGGCACTCCATGTTAGGCTACAATCTCGTTGAGATACAACTGCGATATCTTCTCTATTTTATATGTTTCCTTAATGGGTAAGAAACTAGCAGATTTTGTCAATCGATCAACAATTACCCAACTGGTGTGATGTCCGCATGACGTACGAGGTAATTTAGTAACAAAATCCATCGTAAGATGTTCCCATTTCCACTTAGAAATCTTTGGTTACAGCAGGAGCCCAGATGGCTTCTGATGTTCAACTTTAACCTTTGAGCACATCAGACACTTACTAACATAGACCGCAATATCCTTCTACATGTTCGGCAACCAATATAACTCCTTGATGTCCTGGTACATTTTGGTAGAATTTGAGTGAATGGAATATCTGGATTTATGTGCCTCGCTCATAACCAGTTCGCGTAGGTTACCCTTAAATGGAACCCAAATCCGATTCATAAAGTACACCACTTCATCTGCCTTCAGTACCAGTTCACACTCCAATCCTCTTAAACCTTCTCTTCTCAAATTCTCTTCTCTTAAAGCTTCTTACTGTGCATTGCGAATCTGAGTGGTCAGACTTGTTTGTATGGCTAATCCCAGAGCATGAACACGTAGAGGCTTTTCCCGCTTTTTCCTACTAAGGACATCAGCGACAACGTTGGCTTTACTGGGGTGATAACGAATATCGTACTCGTAGTCATTGAGCAACTCCTCCCAACGCCGTTGTCTCATTTTGAGTTCTTTCTGATCGAAGATATGCTGGAGGCTCTTATGGTCAGTGTAGATGGTACACTTTGTGCCATACAAATTGTGTCTCCAAATCTTCAAGGCAAACACAACTGCTCTCAACTCCAAATCATGAGTTGTGTAGTTCTTCTCGTGCACCTTTAGTTGTCTGGATCCATAGGCTATCACTTTGTCCTTCTATATAAGCACGGATGCAAGGCCCAAACTGTCACAGCCCCTGACCCCTCCCCAGGAGCGGGAGCCGCGACCCAGTCAGATGGTATCGGTGTTTATTAATTGGCAGCGGAAATTTTCATCAGGATCATAGTTAGGAAATGCTTTATCAGAGTTACACACCAAAATGTTTAAAATAATTAAATAGGATAAAACCCAAATTTTTGCTACTAATACCTTTATAATAAACAAGTGGGACAAAACCCAATTTTCATTTATAATACATTTATAGGGAATAACCCTAATTATTGAAAACAATTCTCCTTTTTAATTAGGTAACTTTTATAGCCAATTTTCTAAGCCTTCAGTGCTCTCCAGCTGGCTTTTATTGGCTTCACACTAAGTTACCTGAAACACGTGTTTAAAACATTTTATCAGTAAGAAATACTGGTGAGTGAATCCCAGTTTAATCAAAACAGGTTTTATTATTTTACAGCACTGAGGGCGATCTCGCAATTACATTTGCTTATATTTCTACTTTAATTACCACCCACGGTACTGTCAATCCATGACTGGTGGTAATGTTACTACTCACAGTGTAGTAACAAATTTTGTATACAAAACCCCAACATACCGACGATAATTGTAGAATTACAAATACTCAATCACTATTAATCATAATGTAAAACAATTAAGGTTTTGTAGTTTGCAAAAAGGTTTACAAAAAGAAGGATCACCCACATTGCTAGGTATTTCCTTGTGACTTCCTGATTATAATCTATTAATTAAAACAATGCACACGTGTTAGTATAATAACCCAAATTTACATTAGTTATACCATCCCCGAGACAGAACTCCAACGACTAAGTCAGGCAGAGCCTCGACTTGCGTTACGGAGCACTAGATCAATCGGGCAGCGTAACTAATACGTAACCGGGGGTTATAATACTTACATCGAGGCAAAGCATTGCCTTATAGTGGGTATAATACCCGAGTAATATTTCTATTATTCAGAATTTTAGAGAGGAAATCGAGAAATGAACGAATTCCAACTGAAGCTCGTCGATCCAATTTATAGGGCTGGAAACAGGGGTTCTCGCGCCCCGTGAGAGAAACAGAGGAGGGCTTCACACCACGCCAGAGACTAAAAGGCGGTGGCAGAATTTGCTGAGTCACCGGTGGTTTCGACGTGTGTCATGCCAAGTGGCATCACCTGGTTTCGCCATTTGTTGCTCGGTCGCGCCCTCCGATAAATGAAGAAGAATCTGTCGCGCCCCGCGACAGACTATTATTTTTGTTTTTTATTTGTTATTTAATGAAATAAAGGTATTTCGGGGCCGGTTTTCATATACAGGGTGTATTTTAGGACATTTAGGGGTGTCTAAAATATTTTAAGGAGGGTTGTTATATCCTCCCCACCTTGTTTTAAATCTCATCCTCGAGATTCGAGCTACTATATTCCCTTGGAGTTATATCAAGTCTTGTAGTTAGTAAAAACAGTGTCAAAGCGTCTTTGGAAGCATTTAATGGATGAAAGTTCCGAACCCCTGTCTGCTGGGCAGAAATTTAGGGAAAAGCAAGTTATCTGAACTCGAGATAGTACAATAATAATAGACAAGATAATTCAAGTTAAAGCAATACGAGATTATCAAAAGAGTTATGTAGATAACAGATGAAAACCTTTCAAGTAGTTTCGTTAAAAGTTTCTCTATGGAAAGGGGTAGTCAGATTCGTTAAAAGAGGGAATTCAAGTTCCAGGTATGTGGGACCATTTATTAGACGAATAGGACCCGTAGCTTATCAGTTACAACTGCTAGAGGAAATTTATGTATGAAATCTTAAAAAGTGCTTAGCAAACGAATCCTTAGCGATATTTTTCTAAGGAAAAGGAGAAACATAAATGTTTCGATTAGTTCCAGGAATTGATGTTAACTGAATGTGACACAGTTAAGTTTCACAAATCAATAGAGAGAGATTTGATAGGCATATATGTGACAACCCGAGTTTCCAAGGTCCTTCCTCGACACGTCACTTGTTTGCGATTCGGTTTTTGTAATTTGTTTGCGTTATAACATGTTTATGATTGTCGCATGATTGAGGTTGTGTTATATGTGATTGTTAACATAGTGGTATTATATGTGATTGTGAATATAGTTGTGTTTTGTGAAATTGTTAATATAACTTACGATTAGTTCTTAGTGCATGATCTCCTTCGACGAAACCCCCGATGAAACTTAGGCCTTTCGTCGAACATACTTATCGCCGGCCCAGAATTCCTCAAAGCCCAGGAAAGGCCCAACACTCTTACTCAAGTATATTCACGTAGAAGGGTTTCATTATAGCACGTAACTGATCAAAATATCAAACCCTAGACTCCCTCTAGTCTTGGACGACAGCCTATTCACAATCGAAGCCCCTTCTTCATCGAAACTTATCATTCACACCTAGTATCAGATATCTCTAGGTTAGTTATCATTCTTTTAATTTCGTTTCTTGTTGTGGTAATTGAGCATGTATGTGAATTAAGTTATGATATATGTGCTTGTTGATATCGATGTGTGCATGTGGTAAATATGGGATCCTCTTGGTGTTGGTCCTATCATAGTAGTCCACCGAATTCACCAAAAATTAAATAACCAATGTGATATATTAGTGGTCTTAGTGGTCCAATAATGTGAAGGATGGGTGGTCTGACAAAATTGACAATTGAACGAAAGTGGCGGCCATGTGTGCCTTGATCTAATCGAACTTGACATGTATTTTAATAAAGTTGTCAATTGATTGTCTAGGGATAAAAGATATATTAATGAGGGGTATTGTTATATAAATAATGATGATAAAGATGAGATGAAATAATGGATATATAATGGTGTTATAGTGGCCGCGCATGTATAAGGATCCCAATCGGCAATTGCATGACAGACTTTATGGATTGATTTGAAGTTGATTAATCATTGCATATGAAGATAACTATTAAAGGCCTGATCATGCATGTGGGCGGTGCACATGTTAAGTTGAAGGGGTCCTCGCATGCTTTCTTTCACATGGGCCGCAGACATGTAGGTCAAATATAGATATGAACTAGTTGAAAATATAAGAATTAGAACTCTATTTTCAATTGTTATAATGAGATGCAACTCGGATTGGGTAATCTATCGGGCCAAGCAAGCTGGTAGCAGGCTAGCAGCACATTTGGTTAGTGGGCCGAAGTTTTAGGAGATATGAACCTAATTAACAGTGTGGAATTTACGTGTATATGTAGTGGGCCGGGACGGATTTAGTGCATTGGCTGGGTCTTGTGTGGGATTAAACATGGGCTACGGGTTGAACAGGGGCCGCATAGTTATTGTGTAGCTGGGCCGAACCATGTTATAAATAAATACACCTTTGTATTTGGGCCACACTCATAAGTAAACTAAACACCCACTTGATAAACTGTAACTTGTGTTATACATATGGATTGGGCTTTGCTCGTAACCCTGAAATCGAATTTACCTATTAACCGAACACATGTTAAGTGATTACTTGCTAATATTGGGTTGATGGATTAACTGGTATGATTTAAACTATATGGGTGTATTACGTGCATCTTGGCTGTGTGATATGCGCAATGAACACATAAATAATTACTACGTGATGTGAGATACAGTTTACGACATGTAACCTACTAGAATGCGTGATATAATCATATGCAAACTGATTGTTACAAAGGAAGTTATGGTCTGTGAGTAGCACGATTCCTTGCTACGATTTGCTTGACGCTATGTGCACTACTTGTACGCTACTTGTGTAAATGTGGAATATGTGACTTATGTGCATACAAACTGACTATCTTTGGTGACCACGGTAGGGTTTGGTTGACCAACTTGGAACGGGTAAAGTAACTTAACAAACCGAGCAATCTAAGGTGAGTTCACTACTTTTGAGCATGCGTCCCGGTGGTTGGGACAATCAGTGGGTATCCCTGGGAGGAATAAGTCTTTTGGGTAAAACTGGTATATTGGATAATATTCTCATTCTATCACTCTTAAGTCCCATCTTTTGTTACCGGGGAGGTAACGGGGTATTAGATGGTAGCGCTACTTAGGTTTGGCACCCTCACACCGTACCGGGGAGGACGGTTGTGAACTAATGACCCAGTCGGGCCTAGTGTTTTGATAGGAGCACTAGGGAACGGGCAAAACATACATCAGGAGCCGTCTTGTTCAGTATCGAGATATTATCAATATTACTTTTTCATTTGCTAATGAACTGGAATAAACACTTGGTAACAAACGTTTTCATAAACTGTGAACTCACCAGCGTTGTCTGATACACTTGTTGCATGCTCGCAGGTCGTTAGATGTCTTGGATTGGAACTTGCTGTCTGGTGTAGCTGGAGTGGTCATGGGTCGATCTGGATGGATACATGTGATGGAATTATTGATACTATATATTGGTTTGAAACAGTTTAACTATGGTTTTCTAATTTGCTTCTGCTGAGCATGTTGGTTTTCATTTAAACTTATTGATAGTACTTTTCATTATTAATTGGAAATTTCATTTTTAAACTTGTGATTGGTTCAACATGATTAGTGGCTCGTTATTGGTTTGTCACACGCCTCGCAGGGTTCTCCATGGGTGGTATTTTGGGGGTGTGACAGTTTGGTATCAGAGCCACTGGTTATAGTGAACTTGGTTTTAAAACATTTTTATAAAACCAGACTATAACCGAACTGATCCGAAATCGACCATGACACTCAGCTCCAGATTGCAAGGTTCGTCCTTCTCACTTGATGCATACATTACATGTCTAGTGTACACCTGTTTATGATGTAGCATACGGACACACACTCGCCACTATAGCATAATTACATGAACTGCTTGTTTACATTATGATGTGTTGTTAGTGTGTCGTAGCCCTGGGATTCTTGTAACCTTGATGTTTTGACAGCCCCTGTTTGATATCTGAGTTTGAAGGACCATTTGACATGAGTTAGGAGGAGCTGAGATGAGCATGCAAATCACAATATTATTGTGGGTGCACACATAATAATAATGTGGGGTGGATGCGAGTCCCAGTGAGGCTTAACGAGTGAAAAAGGGGTTCCATTCTGTTATTAAATCGATGTGAAACACAACAGTCTATAAGAGTCATAACAGTAATTGTCTCTTACTGGAACGTGATCTTTTCACTTCACACTGAATCCTTACAAATCTCGATGCCATCGAGTACTACCTGAACACCCATCTGAACGCCTAGTGAACTGTGTAGAATGTTAGGTGCTTGTACGAACGTCCCTGAGATGAATGTCTCCGCGTTAAATGATTGGTCTATACCTTCCTCACCTACCTTTGTTTGTTAGAACCTAGCGCGATAACGTCTTAGATCCCGAAGTGCAATCACATCTGCAACACTCTGGAAACATACCGTGCATTACCCAGTTAACTTGCAAGAACGATGGACAAGAGGATGAGCGTAGAGCCTCACCAACCTTAGTAATAGAATGACCTTGACTACCGGCAACGGACACCAGCAGGCTGACTTCGACCGAATCCTTAACCCTAGTACTCGGGACATAAACGATGACAACTGACCATGGTGTGGAATGTGTAACTGCCAACACGAGGAGTAGCGCCTTTGGACGTGGCACGGAAATGTGACAAGATGGACTCTGTCTCCGTTTCAAGCAACAGCATGAGAGGCAACAGTCACGGTGACATCAAGGTACTCAAAATTGTAGCCTACCGTATGGAAACAAGGGTGACTTCGACAAGGATCGACTGTCGTTAAGTCAAAATGTCAACAACCAAGGGAACGATAACAGTATTGGGAAATCCACGTGATCGTAACGACACTGGTACTGGTGCTTGTGGAAGGGCATTTAGGATGGCGTAGGCGACGCCAGGCATTATAACAACATGGTAGCTTGCATGGGTAGCTAACCACTTCGTCTCGATTCCGTTTAACCCTGATGCTTCCCGAAACCAAACCTGTTATGGAACCGGCTGATGGCAAGCCAATTGAAGCCTTGTATGTTCATTGGGAGGCAAACTCGACCTTGTGGGACAGGTGTTCGACATCGACCTTCCTTTTTGCTATCCTTGATGGTCTCGATGCAGTAATAGTGTAGATTGGTTATCTGGATACCGCGTAAATATACCTGGAGGAAGGAAAATTTTTGCGTCATTTATACTTTGAAGTGTCAGAGTGGTGTAAGGGTTAGCATCATATCAGCAATGAAGGCCCAGAAGTCTCTACGGAGGGATTACCCCGCAACGTTAGCAACCGTTACTGATGTTAAGGCTAAGGAAAAGAGGATCGAGGATCCACCAATTGTTCGTGATTCCCCCGGCGTGTTACACGGGGAGCTTTCGGACTTGCTTCCACAACTGTTAGGCAGAATCTCAGTTTAATCACACGCCAGAAGCAGCCTTGATCACTCGTACTTCATACCGTCTTGCACCAGGAGGGTTGCAAGAGCTATCTAGTCAACTTCAGGAACTACCGGGTGGAAGTTTTAGCGATCTAGCTCCTAGTTCTGGGGAGCCCGAGCTCTATTGTGGAAATGAAGGACAAGTCCTTTCGTACACGTACAGACTACCCCAAGGTGGTAATCATAGACCGTCACCCTTTATCTCGCATCGACAACCTGCTTGACCCGCTACAATGATCAAGCTTCTATTCGGAAACCGACTTAAGATCAGACTGTTACTTGATGGAAGACCTAGGGGAGGATGACTTCTAACACGGCGTTACAGGCACAGTACGGCCACTACGATTTTCTGTTCTCGTTGTTTAAAGTTACCCAACACACTAGCAGCCTTAGGGATCACATGAGTAGTATGTGCCAACCCCAACTTGCCAGATTCGCCAACCGTGGTTATCTAGGACGTTTTGAATCACTTCCAGGAGAAAGGAGCACCATGAACGGCACTTGTATTCCATCGTAGAGCTCTTAGGGGGAGGAGCATCTACGTGTGAAGTCTACCTAAGTGTGACTTCAGGATTCGGGAAGTACACATTTTTAGTCATATAAACAACGAAGTGGGAATACACGTGGATCTCGCTAAGATCCATTTTGTTAGAAACTGATCAACATCAAAGATCCCTTCGAGGATACAGGAGTTCTTGGTCTCACTAGATACTATCGCAGCTTAATCACAGGATTTTCGAAGGTCGCGCAGCTTAAATCTCTTTAGCACAGCAGGGTGCTGTGTTCGTGAAAGACAAAACAGGAGGACGTCTTTTCAGCTTTCGAATCCCAACTTTGCAATACACTGAGCATCGTCTTTACCCGAGGGTGCGGGTGATTTAGTAGTGTGCCATGATGGTCCGAATCAGAGTCCCAGTTACACACCGACGCAACACGAGAGAGTGATGACTCACGTAATGGAGTTACAAAGAGGAACTGCACGACACACAACCGGCGGTGGAAACTGTGGTCTTTGGATTTACTTGGAGGCATTACTTGGACGGTACCGAATGCGCTACTTAGACCGATCACAAGGGCCTCCCGTGTACCCTGGCTTCGAAAGAGCTAAATCAGTAAATGGCATCGTTGGATGGAACTTTTGGGAGGATTATGACTGTGGAACTTGAACGTGAATGAACTTTGCAGCTCACTGTCGACTCTAACTTACCTGATCAGACTTGTTCTGTTCAAACTGAAGAACTAACGGGGGAGAATTTTCAAGTTGAGTCCATGCAAGGAATGGAGGAGCAACTTTGGCAAGACGGACGCTATCCACTACCTCATGGAACGAATGTGAATCTCATTTCACGGCAACGGTAGGAAAATTGTGTTGAGCAAAGCACAATGGCTTCGAAATTCTAGTCACCTGGGTTTTGAAGAAAGATGTTTGGATCTTTAAATCTTGTGTTAATGATTGGGGCATGAAAACCCGCCTAGCTATAAATGTGTATGACGTTTGACTTGTGGGAAAGTCAAGGCGAAGTATCAGAAACCGGCAACACCCATATGGAAGATGGGAGCAGACTGCTATGAATTTCGTCACTAGTCTACTTACAACTCGAAACGGAAATAGTAACATATGGATGATCGTTGATCGCCACATGTAACCAGCACACCTTCTTGCAGTCAAGGGAACTGACGAGTCTTCTCAGCTTGTGAATATTCCTCTGGAAGAGACGACTTATAGGCACGAGGTGCCAACTCCTATTACCTCCGATTTTGAGCTATACCTGATTTATTACAAGCAATACACAACACCCTTGGCTCACGTCTAGACATGAGCATTACTTATCATCATAGGACGAACAGTTTGAGTAAACGAACCCCCCTGACACACGAAGACATGCTACGAGCATGTGCGTGATTGGCTTTAGTAATCATTTGAGAAGGACACTTATCATTGGGTGAGCTCTACTACATCCGTTACCGTATTAGTATGCATACAGCTCTGTCTGAGTCATTGCATGGGTAATAATGCCAATCTCCTCATGGACTGAGGTGGATGACAACCTAATCATGGGTCCAGGACTCGCATTCGAAACTCTTGGGAAGATTATTGAGATTAGAAATCGTGTGGCGACAACGCGTGATCGCCAGGAAACTTGATAACTTAGGAAACACCGGGAGTTCACTACAGGCGAACGTATATATTGGAAGTCTCACCCTAGGAGGGTGCAGTACACCTCGGGAAGCGTGGCGAGCTTAACTTACATCATGTTGGGCCATACAACATTCTGAGAGGAATCGGTAAAGTGACCTACAAACTCGACTTACCTGATGATTTGGGTAGCGTACGTGATGGCATTTATGTTTCGAATCTACGGTAGTGTTTGTCCGATGGAACGCTTGTGATACCCTAAGATTAACGACAAATTGCAGTTGGTTCAAGAACCCATTGAAAACATGGACCAGGAAGTTAAGGTTCATTAACACAGCCGAATTTCAGTCGTGAGAGCTTGTTGGAACACAAGGCGTGGACCGGAGTTCACGCAGGAAGGCAATGATCGAAGTAAGCTCTAATATCCTCAGTTGTTCAAACGGTTGTATCAACTTATGATATCACTGGCGAATTTCGGGATGAAATTTCTTTCAAGTTGGGGATGATGTGGTACCCGCGAAAAAAATCCACAGTCATCCTGAGTTAACATCTTACTGTTTTGGTGTACTTGTCAAATTTCGGGACGAAATTTCTTTCAAGTTGGGGATGATGTGACAACCCGAGTCTCCAAGGTCCTTCCTCGACACGTCACTTGTTTGCGATTCAGTTTTTGTAATTTGTTTGCGTTATAACATGTTTATGATTGTCGCATGATTGAGGTTGTGTTATATGTGATTGTTAACATAGTGGTATTATATGTGATTGTGAATATAGTTGTGTTTTGTGAAATTGTTAATATAACTTACGGTTAGTTCTTAGTGCATGATCTCCTTCGACGAAACCCCCGATGAAACTTAGGCCTTTCGTTGAACATACTTATCGCCAGCCCAGAATTCCTCAAAGCCCAGGAAAGGCCCAACACTCTTACTCAAGTATATTCACGTATAAGGGTTTCATTATAGCGCGTAACTGATCAAAATATCAAACCCTAGACTCCCTCTAGTCTTGGACGGCAGCCTATTCACAATCGAAACCCCTTCTTAGTATTAGATATCTCTAGGTTAGTTATCATTCTTTTAATTTCGTTTCTTGTTGTGGTAATTGAGCATGTATGTGAATTAAGTTATGATATATGTGCTTGTTGATATCGATGTGTGCATGTGGTAAATATGGGATCCTCTTGGTGTTGGTCCTATCTAGTAGTCCACCGAATTCACCAAAAAATAAATAACCAATGTGATATATTAGTGGTCTTATTGGTCCAATAATGTGAAGGACGGGTGGTCTGACAAACTTGACAATTGAATGAAAGTGGCGACCATGTGTGCCTTGATCTAATCGAACTTGACATGTATTTTAATAAAGTTGTCATTTGATGGTCTAGGGATAAATGATATATTAATGAGGGGTATTGTTATATAAATAATGATGATAAAGATGAGATGAAATAATGGATATATAATGGTGTTATAGTGGCTGCGCATGTATAAGGATCCCAATCGGCAATTGCAGGACAGACTTTATGGATTGATTTGAAGTTGATTAATCATTGCATATGAAGATAACTATTAAAGGCCTGATCATTCATGTGGGCGGTGCACATGTTAAGTTGAAGGGGTCCTCACATGCTTTCTTTCACATGGGCCGCAGACATGTAGGTCAAATATAGATATGAACTAGTTGAAAATATAAGAATTAGAACTCTATTTTCAATTGTTATAATGAGATGCAACTCGGATTGGGTAATCTATCGGGCCGAGCAAGCTGGTAGCAGCACATTTGGTTAGTGGGCCGAAGTGTTAGGAGATATGAACCTAATTAACAGTGTGGAATTTACGTGTATATGTAGTGGGCCGGGACGGATTTAGTGCATTGGCTGTGTCTTGTGTGGGATTAAACATGGGCTACGGGTTGAACAGGGGCCGCATAGTTATTGTGTAGTTGGGCCGAGCCATGTTGTAAATAAATACACCTTTGTATTTGGGCCACACTCATAAGTAAACTAAACACCCACTTGATAAACTGTAACTTGTGTTATACATATGGATTGGGCTTTGCTCGTAACCCTGAAATCGAATTTACCTATTAAGCGAACACATGTTAAGTGATTACTTGCTAATATTGGGTTGATGGATTAACTGGTATGATTTAAACTATATGGGTGTATTACGTGCATCTTGGCTGTGTGATATGCGTAATGAACACATAAATAATTACTACGTGATGTGAGATACAGTTTACGACATGTAACCTACTAGAATGCGTGATATAATCATATGCAAACTGATCGTTACAAAGGAAGTTATGGTCGTGAGTAGCACGATTCCTTGTTACGATTTGCTTGACGCTATGTGCACTACTTGTACGCTACTTGTGTAAATGTGGAATATGTGACTTATGTGCATACAAACTGACTATCTTTGGTGACCACGGTAGGGTTTGGTTGACCAACTTGGAATGGGTAAAGTAACTTAACAAACCGAGCAATCTAAGGTGAGTTCACTACTTTTGAGCATGCGTCCCGGTGGTTGGGACAGTCAGTGGGTATCCCTGGGAGGGATAAGTCTTTTGGGTAAAACTGGTATATTGGATAATATTCTCATTCTATCACTCTTAAGTCCCATCTTTTGTTACCGGGGAGGTAACGGGGTATTAGTTGGTAGCGCTACTTAGGTTTGGCACCCTCACACCGTACCAGGGAGGACGGTTGTGAACTAATGACCCAGTCGGGCCCAATGTTTTGATAGGAGCACTGGGGAATGGGCAAAACATACATCAGGAGCCGTCTTGTTCAGTATCGAGATATTATCAATATTACTTTTTCATTTGCTAATGAACTGGAATAAACACTTGGTAACAAACGTTTTCATAAACTGTGAACTCACCAGCGTTGTCTGATACACTTGTTGCATGCTCGCAGGTCGTTAGATGTCTTGGATTGGAACTTGCTGTCTGGTGTAGCTGGAGTGGTCATGGGTCGATCTGGATGGATACATGTGATGGAATTATTGATACTATATATTGGTTTGAAACAGTTTAACTATGGTTTTCTAATTTGCTTCCGCTGAACATGTTGGTTTTCATTTAAACTTATTGATAGTACTTTTCATTATTAATTGGCAATTTCATTTTTTAACTTGTGATTGGTTCAACATGATTAGTGGCTCGTTATTGGTTTGTCACACGCCTAGCAGGGTTCTCCATGGGTGGTATTTTGGGGGTGTGACAATATAGTTTGAAATGCAAAGACTTTTTAGAAACAATAGGATTCAAATGTCAAAAGAGAATTTACTTTGATTATCAATTGAGGTAGACCAACAATATCAAATGAGAATGGAAGTATGAAAAATGATTTGTCACTAATCAAACCAGAAATCAGTGACATTTACTTAAATGGCAAAGATACACCGGACCATACAATCGAATTTAGTGTATCATTGTCTTAATCTATAATTGTATCAAGACTACTTGAATGATGAGTCAAACAAAATACGTATGAATTGATATGATTAGGGATATTAATTAGCTCAAGCTACAAATTTGCACAGACACCGCAAGATGTTGTAATGATTGAAAGAATTCAATGATTATGGTGACCGAACGAATTCATCATTCTCGAAATTGATTGAAAGTTTCAATGAAGTGAATCTAGATATTCAAAAGATAGGATGTTCAAATGAAAGAATAAATAAATATTGTAGGTTTAATTCAAAGATGAAAGAAATGTTACAGGTACGTTGGAATAAGAATTTAGGTACCTTTATCTTAACACAAAATTGTATTAAGACTGGTTTAGGATAATGAATCAATAAATAGATAAATTCGTACCTCAGGTGTGAAAATGAAATGAGTCCAAGTTTCAAAGAAATCTCCACCGCAAGGTGTCGTGTTTTAACAAATGATACATCGAAATTGAAGACTTTAAACAAGTTACTATGATTCAAACAATGAGATTACCTCGAATATGACGATCTTAATTCGTCATATGGGATTTTGAATTGGATGTATATTGTGAACAAGTTCAAACAATTGAGCTTGGTTTGGACATATTCCAACAATGGATATATGTATTGACAAGAAATGGTTTCAATGAAAATCTGGTAAGCATCTTTGAAAAGGAAAGGAGTTTTTTTTTCAAGAAATCTGTTGACTTGATATCAAAAGTCAGCATTGTGTAATCATATAGATTATCAGAATGAGTATAACGAAATATTTTATTCGTACTTGCGAATAATTGACCTTTTGGAAGTAACATCACATGCATAACAGCAATGCACGAGCAGCATATGAATTTGTCAAGAGATGAGACAAATGAGTGTTTGCTCTATAAAAGAAAAATAAAGACCTTTTATTGATGAAGTTTTGATCGGAATCAAAAGTCAACTAACTTAAGTGTAGTCAAAACATAAGGGTGCTTATTTTGCTGTTGTCTCCGGTGTTGTAAATATTTATGCGTTTTCCTTAGCTTTATCTGGGTTTCTATCCTCGTTGTCGGGTGCCTTAGATAGTTTCGGGCAGTAGAGATGGAAGTGGCCTGGTTCTCCACATTTGTAACATACATTAGTTTTCCTTCTTTTTCTAGATTCATCCTCTGTATGCCCAGTTTTCTTGCAGAAGTTACAACGAAGTGTCTTCTCAGAATGGCGTTTTCTTGTGTGCTTCTTGTTATTGTCGCAGGTAGGTCGCGTGATTGCTGGTTTCGTTTCTTTGTCCTTACATGATTTGTCGGAGCGGAATTCCTTATAAGAGTAGCTATAGTTTGTGATTTTCTTTCGTTTGGAAGATGGAGTTTTGATACGAATATCATGACTTCCATTGATACTAGGGTTAGGTTTGAAGTGATGGGTATGCTTACAGTGTATAATAGGATTCTCGTTTATAGGCACATAAATTTTAATAGCTTCAATGATCGGAGGTATAACATTCGATATTCCTTGAGCTATTATATTTTCTATAGTATTTTTATCCAAATATTTTTCATTACTAGCCTGAATTTCTTGATCACATGCTATTCCCTTTGATATCTGAATTACAAACATGTTCAGATATAATTATCATAGAACTAAGCAATTATGCAGGCACATTTTGTTGCTCATATTATGTTTAACACAATTATAGTCATAGCTATCAGTATCATGCGTTGATATATATATATATATATACACACATTATATTTTAACATTTTCTTTTACTATATATCTTATCAAAACATAAAGAAAGTGTATATATATTATGTGCGGTTTCTTCCTTTGGTGTAATAGCTTTTCTCTATATTGCCTTGATTTAACTATATTTCCAGAACTCATGACTGGATAGGTATTCAAAAATAAGGTAAGAGCTTTATATGAAATTCTGAGATTCTTTGTCATTGACCCATTATTATTCTTTAAGAGGTGGTGCTAGTACAAATATTTTTAAGGTATCTTTTAAATTAAAGTTGGGTATCAAAATAGATTTTGAGTAAACATGTAGGTTTGTTTCTTCTGTTATATAAAAGCTTGTCCTTTTACAGAAGATATTTGATTATTATGCATACTATCAAGAAAATAGTGTCTTGCATATATATACATATAAATATAAAGTTTTAAAATTTCCTGTAATATAATTATATATAATACCAATTCATAAGAATCCAATTACATAACTAATTGTATTAGTTATCCTGTTTATTCCCATAACTTTGTTTATTCCTTTATATTAACAAAATAAATTTCTCTTAGATTTATTGAACATAATATTTTGGAATAAAAAGAAAATTCAGCAAAAGGAATAATTAAATAAAGATATAAATCTTCTAAATTCTTTTAGAACAATTTAAATCTTTAAATGACAGGTTGACTCATTTTGGTTATAACATACTTTGAACTTAATTCAGATTCTTAATTTATTATATCTATTTATTAAAGATTCGTAATAGATAATACAAAGTCTAGCGTTTCTAAATTTGATCCTTAATATTTTAAGTAATGAAGTATCATTCTCATATCAGAATGTATATACATATGACTTAAATATAGTTTAAGAAATGAATTAAACTTATCAAATGATAAAAATTGTTCCTTCTTGATATATATATATATATATATATATATATTAAACCATATAGCTATACCGTACTAAATGTTTTTGTACATATTTTTATTTTATGGATGAAATATCATTTATAATATTAATACAAATCATATACAAAATATACATCTGACGTAAGTATGATTTAAGAAATAAATTTAAGCTATTTCCTGTTGATATATAGGTATTATGTATTAAAATCATTTAATTACACAATACTAGGTTGTTGTACATATTTCTGTTTCATAGATACAGTTTTGTAAAATATTTTATATCTTCCATTGTATATGTATATATGCTTAAATTTTAGAATCGTCAAATTCTGAATTATGAACTGTAATAATTCTTGTTCATTATTTGTATAAATTAATTTTTTATAAAACTCTTTTAACATAACTTTATTCAAGAGCCAAATATTCTATTCTTCCAAAATATTATTATTATTAGTTTTAATTTAAAACGGAATTTAATAATATTTAATTTAGTGTATTATATTAATAATAATGATGATAAATAATAACAGTATATATTAAAGACTTTTCTTAGAGAGCGTTTGTGTATTAAAAATTTCTCTAGCATGTTAATTATCATCAATATTGACTATACATATAATTTCTGAATATTACATAACTTATCAAATTTTGATGAAAAAATTACATATTTAATATTAATAATACGATAAGAAGTAATAAAGAATTATAAAGTGTTTTACAAAGTATTTTAATTATTGTATCTAAATAATGCTGAAACATTATATTTTAATAAAATTAGTATAATTATATGTTTTATCAAAACCTTGACAAATACATATCTTTAATTCGAGTAAAACTTTTGAATTATATCATAAATCATAAAATATCCTACTTTCATTGAATAATATTTTATATTATGATATTTCAGTGCTATCATACTTAAGGGGGTTATTTTATATCTTTGATTAAGATATTAGTATCAATATCATAATATTATTATAATTTATTTTGAATTGTATTCACATAAATATGTGGATATAGAATTGAATATTATATTATGAATATATCCCCTTTTTATAGCCTAACATATTGTAAGATACAATAGGAGTTACATATCATGAGAATTTAAATGATATAAAATCATTTAGGTATAAGACATATTATTTTAATATTTATATTATGATATTTTTCGAAGTATCATACCTGAGTTGTATTACTTTACATTAATATTAAGATATAAATATTAATATCGTAATATTATTATAATGTTGTAAAATTCATATTGCATTATGTTCCTACACATATAGATGGATATGATATATATATATATATATATATAGGGTTGGGTTATATAGAAAACCCCATCTTTTTTAGAAAACCTTGGAAACCCAACCTCATCCATTGATTTTGTTTCATCCAAGTAGATCAATGGTTGAGCTTTTTTTTTTTGGTGTCTTTTACATTTAAATAAAACCATAAATTATACACAAGTAAAGGAGAAGGGCATTTAAGGTATTGAAAATCTGATTTTTCTCTCACACACATCAACTTTATTTCTCTTACACACACATGTTATCTCTCTCTCCTCTCTCCTCTGTCTTCAATCAAGATCATGATGAACACCAAACACAAGTTTAGATCTTCAAGTTCAGATCTACATCGTGTGAAAGAGAAAATGTTTGAAGATTGTTGTTTTAGAGAGAGAACGACGGCAGGATGAAGGTTTTTAGAGAGAGGAATTTGTTGTTTTAGAGAGAGAAACAACAAATGTTCATCTATAACACCAAGAACACACATACAAGTGTGTGAGAGATAAAAAGTTTAAAGTTGTTGTTTTAGAGAGAGAACGATGGCACGATGAATGTTTTTAGAGAGAGAAAGTTGATGTTTTAGATAGAGAAACAACAATCTTTATCACAAAGACACACGCACAAGTGTGTGTGAGAGAAGAAGGTTTGAAGATCTTCTTCGTGTTCATCGGACGGTTCTAGATCCGGTAAGTGTTCTTGAAATATCATTTCACACTTGATTTTTTGTTGAAATGGTTGTTAATATGTTTTTATGGGCTGAAAGTGTTCTAGTAATGGTTAATGTTCATGTATTTTAAATAAATCGAAAACTTTAGGATGAGATTTTGAACGGGTTTTTTGTTGGTTTGGTTGCTTGTTTGGGGATTTTGATCTTAACAATAATTGTTTTTTTTGTTGGTTTGGTTGCTGGTTTGGGCTTTTGATCTGAACAGTAAGTGCTTTTTTGTTGTTGGGTTGTTTGATTTACAGAAACAGACCCATAACATGTGTTAAGCACCAGTTAGAATGATATATAACGTGTGTTGATTTACAGAAACAGATCCATAAAGATATTCAATTGACAAGCTGGATGGATGTAGGCGACGTTAATGCGGGGACATTGAATAAGTCAAATCTTTTGGGAAAGAACTCTTCGTTCGTTTATAACATGTGTTAGTGGTTCATGCTGTAACAGAACACCATGATGTAACCTGTCATGTGTTCATGTATAACATGTGTTAAGCCCCTGATAGAATGATATATAACGTGTGTTAACCTTTGTTAATTTAAAAAAAACAAGTAATATCTATTTTATTTTTATTGATGTTTAAAATATCCGATAATGTGGATACCGAGCGTAATACTTGTACAAGTATTACAAGTACAAGTTAGTATGTAACGTGTAATATTAAACGAGCCATTTATGGTAACACATGTACCGGTAATTTTGGAATATATAATATGAAACGGGCCATTTGTTGTGCACATTTTGGAATATATAACATGTGTTAAGCCTCTGTTATAATCTTTTTGTAAGTTTAACTTTAGGGCCTTAACACTGATGTACATGTAGTTACATTTGTGTTAATAAGTTTAACTTTAGGGCCTTAACACTAATGTACTTGTTTTGTTCATAGGTGAATGGATGTCTATGTTCAAAATAAAGATGGTTATCAAGACGCAAAGCGTAGCTAGATTTTTTAACCTTTATGATAGTTTTTGGATCATCTTTATATATTTAAGTTTGTATAAACATTTTTGTTACCTTTATGATAGTTTTTGGATCATCCTTTGGTACACATGTGTTACATACGTTAACATGGCAACGTTACATATGTAACAATGGTCGTTACATATGTAACAATGGTTGTTATATATGTAATATATTTAATGAAAAATAATAAACTACTATTAAACGTATGAGCTATTGAATATCACCCTGTATGCAAGATATATTACCCCGAAGTGTAACACATGTTACAACATATAAGATAAAGTATATCATGCCCTACATTCAACAATGTAACACGTCTTACCCCGAAGTGTAACACATGTTACAACAGTATATGCACATCATAGTGTTAGGATCAGTATATGCACATCATAGTGTTTTGCAAACCACTTTCATATACCTTAATACAAGTCAGGTTACAACAAAGATTACGATGGATGCTTAACACATGTTATCATATGTATACAAGTCGGGTTACAACAAGATTACGATATTAACTAAGCTCACCATTAAACCCATCGCCTCCATCGACTGTTTTCACCCTTATCACATGTTAAGCAACTACATGTTCCAAACAGACAAATTGTAACACATGTTAGATCAGTATATACACATCATGGTGTTTTGTAAGTGAGCTTATACAAGAATACATGTCAGGTTACAAAAAGATTATAACAGAGGCTTAACACATGTTATATATTCCAAAATGTGCACAACAAATGACCCGTTTCATATTATATATTCCAAAATTACCGGTACATGTGTTACCATAAATGGCTCGTTTAATATTACACGTTACATACTAACTTGTACAAGTGTTATGCTCGGTTTCCACATTATCGGATATTTTAAACATCAACAAAAATAAAATGGATATTACTTGTTTTTTCTTTTTTTTAAATTAACAAAGGTTAACACATGTTATATATCATTCTAACAGGGGCTTAACACATGTTATACATGAACACATGTCAGGTTACATCATGGTGTTCTGTTACAGCATTACCACTAACACATGTTATAAATGAACGAAGAGTTCCTTCCCAAAAAATGTGACTTATTGAATATCTTTTTTTTAACACATGTCCCCGCATTAACGTCGCCTACATCCATCCAGCTTGTCAATTGAATATCTTTATGGGTCTGTTTCTGTAAATCAACACACGTTATATATCATTCTAACAGGGGCTTAACACATGTTATGGGTCTGTTTCTGTAAATCAAGCAAACCAACAAAAAACAATTACTGTTCAGAGATCAAAAACCCTAAACAAGCAACCAAACCAAACACAAACTTTTTAACACAAAAATAAAAACCTACAAATTACATAAACATTTGCCACTTTTTAGAACCATTTTAACAAAAAATCATGTTCCTCTCTAAAACAGCCATTACACAAAAAACTATTAACAACTGTTTTAACAAAAAACATCAAGTGTGAAAATGATTTTTCAAAATAAAATACTCAAGAGATTGTTGTTTCTCTCTCTAAAACACTTACCGGATCTAGAACCGTGCGATGAACACGATGAAGATCTTCAAACTTGCTTCTATCTGTGTATTCTTGGTGTTCTTGATGAACATGATGAAGATTGTTGTTTCTCACTCTAGAAATCAGCTTTCAACAAGCATGAGCACACCCGAGATGAAGATGACGACGTGAGATGAAGATGAACACACCCGGAATCAGCTTTCAACAAACAGAGATGAAGTTCATGGAGTTTTGAAAATGGGGGAAGCTAAAAGGTAAAGAAATGGAGTTTTGAAAGTACATCTAGATGTGAGGTGGGTAAAGATCGAAGTAAAGACCTTGTTTAGGAAGTTGAATGCTCTATAGTACATTAATGGTGGATCTAGCATTAAAGGACTTGTTTAGGAAGATGAAGATATTTTGAAAAAAAAAACTTTTTAATTTGAAATATACTAAACGAAATGGAGGATGAAGGATGAGAATGATGTGATGGGTACATTAATGATGGTATCAAATCATGTTGGTCAATAGATCTTTGGGGTGGGGTAGGCATATGTAAATTTACCATAGTGCCCTCAAAAGCAAAAAAGGAGATGAAGTTGGGTGGGACATGTGCCCAAATGTAGGCCATGTGATGGGTTTCCAAGGTTTTCTCAAAATAAAGGGTTTTCTATGTAGCATTATCCTATATATATATATAGTATATATTACAAATGTTTCTAAGACATAATATTATTGATATATTACTTATATATATTTAAACATAACATAATTGTAAGATACAGATATGGGCAATGCATATTGGGAATTAAAAATTCGTTAAATGGCGTAAAAATCATGATAGACATATTCAAATTTTATGTTTATAGAATAATACATAAAATATTAATTTCCTAACACAAATATTTAAGGTTTAGGTATTGGAAGAACACCTAAAGGGCTTAAATCAATAGCATAGCTCTGATACCACCTTCTGTCATAGCCCCCGACCCCTCCCCGGGAGCGGGAGCCGTGACCCAGTCAGATGGTATCGGTGTTTATTAATTGGCAGCGGAAATTTTCATCAGGATCGTAGTTAGGAAATGTTTTATCAGAGTTACACACCAAAATGTTTAAAATAATTAAATAGGATAAAACCCAAATTTTTGCTACTAATACCTTTATAATAAACAAGTGGGACAAAACGCGATTTTCATTTATAATACATTTATAGGGAATAACCCTAATTATTGAAAACAATTCTCCTTTTTAATTAGGTAACTTTTATAGCCACTTTTCTAAGCCTTCAGTGCTCTCCAGCTGGCTTTTATTGGCTTCACACTAAGTTACGTGAAACACGTGTTTAAAACATTTTATCAGCAAGAAATACTAGTGAGTGAATCCCAGTTTAATCAAAACAAGTTTTATCATTTTACAGCATTGAGGGCGATCTCGCAATTACATTTGCTTATATTTCTACTTTAATTACCACCCATGGTACTGTCAATCCATGACTGGTGGTAATGTTACTACTCACAGTGTAGTAACAAATTTTGTATACAAAACCCCAACATACCGACGATAATTGTAGAATTACAAATACTCAATCACTGTTAATCATAATGTAAAATAATTGAGGTTTTGTAGTTTGCAAAAAGGTTTACAAAAAGAAGAATTACTCACATTGCTAGTTTAAGTATTTCCTTGTAACTTCCTGGTTATAATCTATTAATTAAAACAATGCACACGTGTTAGTATAATAACCCAAATTTACATTAGTTATTCCCTCCCCGAGACAGAACTCCAACGACTAAGTCAGGCAGAGCCTCGACATGCGTTACGGAGCACTAGATCAATCGGGCAGCGTAACTAATACGTAACCGGGGGTTATAATACTTACATCGAGGCAAAGCTTTACCTTATAGTGGGTATAATACCGGAGTAATATTTCTATTATTCAGAATTTTAGAGAGGAAATCGAGAAATGAACGAATTCTAACTGAAGCTCGTTGATCCAATTTATAGGGCTGGAAACAGGGGTTCTATCGCCCCGCGAGAGAAACAAAGGAGGGCTTCATGCCCCGCCAGAGCCTAAAAGGCGGCGGCAGAATTTGCTGAGTCACCGGTGGTTTCGACGCGTGTCATGCCACATGGCATTACCCGGTTTCGCCATTTGTTGCTCGGTCGCGCCCCGCGATAAATGAAGAAGAGTCTGTCGCGCCCTGCGACAGACTGTTATTTTTGTTTTTTATTTGTTATTTAATGAAATAAAGGTATTTCGGGCCGGTTTTCGTATACAGAGTGTATTTTAGGACATTTAGGGGTTTCTAAAATATTTTAAGGAGGTTTGTTATACAAACGTGACGCATCGCAGTATACAACAAATCCATCATTTCCCTTGAGCAGGGATAGAATTATTGCACTACACAACTTTTCCTTCAACATCCGAAAAACTTCCTCTTATTTATTTGTCCAATCAAACTTCTTATCCTTTTGGGTCAATAGTGTCAATGGCTGTGCTAGTCTGGAGAAATTCTCTATGAATCTCCGATAATACCCAGCAAGTCCTAAGAATTGTCGCACCTCTGAGGGAGTCCTTGGTGCTTACCAATTCTTAATCGCTTCAATCTTCGAAGGATCCACATGTATACCTTTCTCATTTATGACGTGTCCAACTTCTTGAATCCAAAAATCACATTTTGAGAACTTGGCATACAACTTCTCGTTCTTCAGTAGCTCCAAAATCAGTCTCAGATGTTGCTCATGATCTTCTTTGGTTCGTGAATAAATAAGTATATCGTCAATGAATACTATCACGAATTTATCCAAGTAGGGTTTGCATACCCTGTTCATGAGGTCTATGAACACTTCAGGCGCATTAGTTAGTCCAAATGGCATAACCAAAAACTCGTAATGGCCATAGCGTGTTCTAAAAGCAGTCTTCGGAACATTTTCATCGGCGATCTCCAATTGGTGATATCCGGAGCACAAATCGATTTTTTAATAATAACGGGGTCCTTGAAGTTGATCAAACAGATCATCGATTCTCGGTAGTGGGTACCTATTCTTGATAGTCAACTTGTTTAGCTCTCGACAATCAATGCACATCTTGAAGGAATTGTCCTTCTTCTTCGCAAACAAAATGAGTGCTCTCCAAGGCAAAAAACTTGGTTGAATGAAGCCTTTATCTAATAATTCTTGAAGCTGATTCGATAGTTCTTGTATTTCCGAGGGTGCTAATTTATAAGGAGATTTTGCAATAGGTGCTGCGCCAGGAACAAAATTGATCCTGAACTCCATCTATCTTGCAGGGGGTATTCCAGGTAAGTCTTTAGCGAAAACTTCTGGGTATTCATGAACTATTGGGATGTCTTCAATATTTCTCCCCTCGATCTTCGTATCAACTACATTGATCAGAAATGCAGGATATCCTTTATGCAAGATTTTGTGCATCTTCATTACGCTAATGATTCCCGACTTCTGACTTGCTCGATCTCCGTGAATCATTATTGCTTTGCCATCGGGGCGAGGTATTCTCACATGTTTCTCTGAACAAATGATCTCAGCTTTATTTTTGGATAGCCAATCCATTCCAACAACCACATCGAAACTACCAAGCTCCATTGGTAACAAGTCGACATTAAAACTATAGTCACTTAATCAGATATTACAATCACGAATGACTTCGTTGGTTTCTATCAATTTACCATTTGCTAATTCTATTGAATACTTTTTATCTAGCTTACTTGCTTGAGAACACAGAAACGGTTCAAAGTTTTTCGAAACAAAACTCAAGTCAGCTCAAGTATCAAATAGTACGAACGCAAAGTGGTTATTGATTAAAAACATATCAGTAACAACTGCAGGATCTTCACGAGCCTTCCCAACATTTAGCTAAAACGCTCTACCTCTAGCACTCTGACCTTTCAACTTAGGACAGTCCCGCTTGAAATGTCCTTGCCCTCCACATTCAAAGCATCCTTCAAGTTTGACTCCTTCTGTCGTGCTTTTGGCGTAGCACTCATGGGTCGTATGTCTAATCCGACCACATCTATTACATTTCCTCTGTTCTTCTCCTTGAGTTTTCTTCACTGAGCCACCCTTGTCACTCCTGCTCGCATCTCTACCTGAACCGTTGGTGTTGGCCACAAACGCTTTACCAGTGTTGCGTTTCTTCTCACGCTTCTTATCAGAGTCCTTCCTTGAACTCTCAAACTTTTGTTTCTTAAAATCCCCAAACCTATGTTCAGAGCGCTCCTAACGATCAATCTTCTTATTTGAGATAGCCTTTACCGCCGACTTCCTAGTCTCACCCTTCTTGTTAAGGCTACTTTTACGAACAGCATCATCGATCAGTGACTTTGCTAATGAAGTAGCTTCCAAATAGGTAGTAGGTTTTGCGGACGTAACCAGACTGCGAATCTGTGACGCTAATCCCCAAATATACCTTTCGACCTTAACATAATCAGGAGTTACCATTCGGGGAGCCAACCTGGCCAGATCATTCAACTGAGTCGCATAAAACCCTGTCATTCAAGCCTTCCATAGTTAAATCCCAGAAATCAGTCTCAATCTTCTGCAACTCACTACGCTGGCAGTATTCCTTAAGAAGCATCTCTTTCAGTTCGTTCCAGGTAAGACCATAGGCAACGTCTTCTCCCAAAATCTGAACTTGAGCGTTCCACCATGATAAAGTTTCATCAAGAAATGAACATGATGCATACCTAACTCTCTGATCAGCTGCAAAACCGCTAATTGCTATCACATACTCCATCTTCTCAATCCATCTAATGATATCAAGGGGTCCTTCAGCACCAGTAAATGATCTTGGGTTACAACCCTGGAATGTTTTGTACATACATACGTGCACTGTTTCACAAGGTTAATGAAAAATCAAGATTACTCTTGGATTCTATCATAACACATTAAACTACTAAAACTTTTCCAATCATTATTCTACATTGAGGGTTTCCAATCGGCGCTCCACCGAAACCGTACACATTCACACCGCGACCACGTCCTTGCCCTTTATTTTGGGTAGCTTCACGCTGATCCATAGCAGTGCTAACGTGTTGGGCGATTAATTGCGTTAACTCCTCAGGTGTGGTAGGTAGTCCAGCACCACCGGTAGAGGAACCCTGTCTAGCTTTTGGTGGCATATTGACGCTTCTATTATTGGAACAATAATAACAACGTAAGGCGATATTTAAATAATTCAATCATTAAATGCTAGAGGATTAAACAATACAATTGTAATCACAACCACATAAAAATTTGAAAAATTTAACAAAAAACCATAAATTTGATATTCTATTGTGGAAATTACATCTCTTGTTTATAATTCATCGGACTAGCAAAATTTGGTGCGAATAAAATCAACACCTTTAACAAGTTGGTTTGATCGTTTTAACGATTTTGCCCCAATCCTTTAAAAATAACCATTTTACTCCCTGATCTATGAAGCTTATCACGATTTCACTCCCCGCCCCAAACGACATCCATTTTTAAACCTTAAAACCTGTCATGTGGATAACACATTTAGGGTTTTAAAAGGTAACTGTAAAAGATCTGGGTTGGGAAAAGACTTAATTGCCCATCATGTTTTATGCACGTGACAAGTTTTAGCATTTAAAAATGGATGTCGTTTGGGGCGGGGAGTGAAATCGTGATGGACTTTATAGATCAGGGAGTAAAATGGCTAACTTTAAATTATTGGGGCAAAACCGTTAAAACGAACAAACCACAGGGAGCAAAATGGAAATTTACTCAAAATAGTATGTAGAACTCTAAAATTAATAAAAGGGATCAAAGAATTACATCATAATATCATCTTTTCGGCGATGGAACATAGTAGGGTTTGAACCACCTTAAATCCTTTCTTATCAGCGGTGCCTCATGAATCCATAAACTTTTGAATCCAGTCAGAGCAGCAAGATGTGTTGGATGGTTGTGGTAGCAGCTACGTATAGTGGCTTTGCGTTAATATAGTTAATAGAATCCGTGTGGTTTAGGTGCGGGCGTTTCACTATTGAACTACGGGTTTTAGAGTGAACATTTTCGTGCTGATAACGTATTGTGAAACTAGCCTATTAACATAGGAATATGAGAATAATTAATATTTCATTGATAGGTATGATTTGCAATGAGATACAATAGTGGTATATATAAGAGTACAAAACTTGAAGAGAAAACTAATATATTTTTGGTGTTAATAACCACACTAATAAGACTAGTCACTATGGTGACCAAATTGCACAAACGGTTACCACATGTCAAATAGTAGGAAATTATTTTAATTAAATAATTGAAATTTATGGACAACCGGGTTGGTATGGCAACCAATGGTTGCAACCAACAGCCAACATAATATTAATTATTTATTCTTTTTTCTATTATTTAACTTCTATTTCCTTATAATATTTACTTCTTTTTCCTTTTTTAATTATTTAACTTCTATTTCTTTATAATAAAATATTAGTTTATGTTGGGTTGGGTTATGAATGTGGGTTGGGTTGTGTAGGTGGAAGGGGGAGAAATTAGTTTTTTAATAAAAGATTAGGTTGAGTTGGGTTGTGATAGTGGATAGTCTAATAATAATAATAATAATAATAATAATAATAATAATAATATATGTTTATAAGAGTCGAATTTTTTTTCAAACAAAAAATAAAAATTAAATACGGATCATACAATACACATGATTGGCTGTTATTAAAGCGGGCCCCAACTTAATCTAACCGCGAAAATATCCACAACCCCAAACAAACTTCATCCTCCCCACTCCCCTGTAACCACTTCAAATCACCCACCAATTCTTCCTTCAAAACCCTAAATTCACATGAACAGATGAAGCCAAATTCTTCAATTAACTGTTAACAATGTCAAATCGATGCTCTAATCTATGTAATTCCAGATCATTCTCTCTCTATACACCGTTTCTCGCACCTCTAAAACCCTATGCCACCACTCGCCGCCCATTTTTTCCCTTTCCACACAGTTTTATATTGATTGGTAGAAGATGGAGACGCGGATCAGCATCTGTTCGGCTGAAAGTAGCTGCTCAATCGTCATCGGATGTTGTTCTCATTGCAACAAAAGGTATATACTGCATACATTATTAACTGTTTTTGAAATTCTGATGCGATTGGTTATCGATAATAAAGTAGTAGATTAGGAGTATTATGAGGTTTTGGAGGCCTAGTATTGAATGTATGTTTTGGATGATGACATGATGTACCTTAGGTTAAGTTTAATCGATGTCTAGCAGATCGGATATAGTTCTCATGGCGACAAAAGGTGTATTATTAACTGTTTTCGAAATTTACTGCGATTTTTTGATAATTTGGTAGCAGATTAGGAGTATTATGAGGTTTGGAGCCCTAGTATTGAATGTGTGTTTTGAATGATGTATCAATGTCTAATAGATCGGATATAGTTTTCTTTGCAACAAAACGTATATTATTAACTGTTTTTGAAATTTAATGCGATCAGTTTCTGATAGTGAAGTAGTAGAATAGGAGTATTACGTGGTTTTGTAGCTCTAGTATAGAATGTATATTTTGGATGATGTACTTTAGGTTATGTTTAATCAATGTCTCGTAGATCGGATATAGTTCTCATTGCAAGAAAAGGTGTATTATTAGCTGTTTTCGAAATTTACTGCAATTAGTTAGTATATTAGGTGTATTTTGAGATTTTGTAGGCATGATATACAATGTATGTTTTGGATGATGTGTTTTAGGTTAAGTTTAATTAATGTCTAATACCTTGAACTTGCTGATTTGAGAACTGATATTTCGAAATCACCTTTTGGATATTATGTTACTTAACATGGATATAACAACTGATTTTGGGTGTTGTTTAGACTGTAATTATGTTTGATTTGTATTAATTGTTTGAAAATGTGATTTCCTGTTTTTTATTTGGCAGTTCATAGTGATGGTAGTTTAGTGTTCCGGTTTGGGGATGCTTCTGAGGTGGTGGAAAATGATGATGTGGAGGAAGAGATAGAGAAAACTGAACAAAAAAGTAGTGTTGTGAAGGTATTGTTTCCCAGGATCAATGATGATACTAAATGAAAGTTGGATGAAACAAAACTTTGGTTTCCGCACATGATTGTGCAGAGAACCAAGAACCAAATGAAGAATAAGAATACTTTTCATACACTATATTCTTATATAAACGTCGGTACAAATAATGGGTATACGTAGGTGTGGATTGACGGTTACAGACCAACTGACACATCCCTTAAATTTGGCGTCAATAACTACCTAAATGACATCGTTTAATACATGAATTACCGGACACAGTTTCTTTTCTTAACAAACATAATAATGATAATATTGACACTGTTGTAGATAATCTTGATTATATATCTAACAGGTATTAGATGGAGATCAGGATAGACAAGTTATCATAGAGACAGATGATAGTGGATATGATAGTGTGGAGGGGAGACGTATCATAGAGACAGGTGATAGTGGATATGATAGTGTGGAGGGGAGACTTGTTGAGGTAGCTGATGAAATAAGGAATGCAGTTATAGAAAGTGACATTGACGAAAGTGTGACCTATGATATCACGGATTTGGAAGATAATAATGCAGAATCAAGTGAGAGATTGTCAGAAATATCTGAAAAAGAAGTTCATGTATCTCAATCTGATGCTAATTTGGATGATTCTATTAAAGTTGTAGAGAGCACACTTGATGAAGCCAGATTATGTGTTCAGCTCGATGAGGAAGAGAGTTCAGACACAATTCTGGACCTTCTTAATGACACTCCAGACATAGAAAAGCGTGCAGATCCCGAAGGAACATTTTTAAATGGTACTGATGACAACACTGTGGATCCGTCAGTTTCTGTTGAGCTTGAAAGTACGCATGTTTCAGAAAATGAAGTCATGGATGATTTGGACAATGTGGAAGCTGAAGATACTAGCAAAAGTGATACAGAAGATGTTTCCGTTGAGCTTGAAAGTACACAAGTTTTGCAAACTGAACTCATGGATGATTTGGACAAGGTGGAAGCTGAAGATACTAGCAAAAGTGTTACAGAAGATGTTTCTCTTGAGCTTGAAAGTACGCAAGTTTTGCAAACTGAACTCATGGATGATTTGGACAAGGTGGAAACTGAAGATTCTAGAAAAAGTGGTACAGAAGAAATAAAACCTTCTGCAAATGAGGGTACGGATGAAGAGTTGAAAGATATAATCATTGATGAGGGCACTCTTATAGATGAGGTGCCCACATCCAAGTCATTAGATGTTCAATTGACAGGTGCTGTAAACGAGGATGTGGAAGAAGAATTACAAGATATGAACTTAAATGAAGCTACTATCATAGATGAGACACCATCATCTGATCAATTAGCAGTTGAACTAACTTTAGATGAGGTAAACCAGATTCAATCTGTCAAGGAGCAGACTACGGAAGATGAGTTGCAAGAAGTGAGCACTGAAAACAGGGAGGAAAATGATGTTGCTTATGTCGTGCCTGTTTCCGCTGTAGAAGAGGCAGAAATAATTGTAGAAGAGGAAGTAAGCCAGCCTCAATCTACCCCTCTTGAGCTCAAGCCTGCTATTCAAGTTCTAGATCCTGACCTTCAGGATACTATGGGACAGGATCTAGATAATGGAATTTTACAAGATGACAATGGTATTAAGGTACCATCAAATTCTGTCAAGCTCGAAGCTACTCAAGTTTCAGATAATGAAGTGACGGATGTTACACAACCATACGGTGAGGATGAGTCACAAGTGGCGGACAATGATACAAATGACTTACTGCGTCCTGCAACCATGCATGTTTCAGATGTTGATATTGATGAAAAGTTGCAAGATATGAACATTAGTGACGGTACTTTCATAGATGAGATGCCAACACCAGCTCCATTAGGATCTGAACCGACTTTAGAAGTTCTAACTAATAAAGGCGTGAATGTTGATATGGATGAAAGGTTACAAGATATGACCATTAGTGAGGGTACTTTCACAGATGAGATACCAACATCTGATCCATTAGGAACCGAACCAACTCTAGAAATTGCAGCTACTAAAGACATGGATCTTAAGGATATTGATACGGATGAAAGGTTGCAAGATACGAACGTTAGAGAGGATACTCTCATAGATGAGATGCCAACATTTGATCCATTAGGAGCTGAACCAACTTTAGAAGCTTCAACTACTAAAGACAAGAATGTTAATGATGTTGATACGGATCAAACGTTGCAAGATATGAACATTAGTGAGGGTACTTTCATTGATGAGTGGCCAACATCTGATCCATTAGGTTCTGAACCAACTTTAGCAGTTTCAACTACTAAAGGCATGGATGTTTCAGATGTTGATATGGATGAAAAGTTGCAAGATATGAACATTAGTGAAGGTACTTTCATAGATGAGATGCCAACACCTGATCCACTAGAATCTGAACCGAGTGTAGAAGTTTCAACTAATAAAGGCATGAATATTGATTTGGATGAAAGGTTGCAAGATATGAACATCAGTGAGGGTCCTTTCATACATGAGATCCCAGCATCTGATCCACTAGGAGCTGAACCAACTTTAGAAGTTTCATCTAATGAAGGCATGGATATTAAGGATCTGACTGTGGAAGATGAGTTGCAACTAGTGAGAGACGATGTTGATATGGATGAGAGGTTGCAAGATATGAACATCAGCGAGGGTACTTTCACAGATGAGATCCCAGCATCTGATCCATTACAAGCTGAACCAACTTTAGAAGTTTCATCTAATGAAGGCATGGATATTAAGGATCTGACTGTGGAAGATGAGTTGCAACTAGTGAGCAACGATGTTGATATGGATGAGAGGTTGCAAGATATGAACATCAGCGAGGGTACTTTCACAGATGAGATCCCAGCATCTGATCCATTACAAGCTGAACCAACTTTAGAAGTTTCATCTAATGAAGGCATGGATATTAAGGATCTGGCTGTTGAAGATGAGGTGCAACTAGTGAGCAATGATAATATGGGTGAGAATGAAATTGCAGATGTGCTGCCTGCAGAACCAATTCTAGAAGAAGAGGTATTCCAGCCCCATTTAAAACCTATTGAACTCGAGGCTACCATGCCAGTTTCAGATATCGAAGTTCAGGATGCTATAGGTCAGAATCAAGATGATGAGATTTTACAGGTCATCAATGAGGATGCAGAGCAGCTGTCACATCAATTAGAATCCGAACCTGTTCAAGATGAGGGAGTAAAAAGCTTGCAAGATATGAACATCAGTGAGGATAAGTTCATAGGTGAGATACCAACATCTGATCCATTAGGAACTGAATCAACGTTAGAAGGCTCAACTACTGAAGGCAAAGATGTTAAGGATCTGGCTGTTGAAGATGAGTTGCAACTGGTGAGCAATGATAAGACGGAGGAGAATGAAATTGCAGATGTGATGCCTGCAGAACCAATTCTAGAAGAAGAGGTAAGCCAGCCCCAATTAACACCTGTTGAACTCAAGGATACCATGCAAGTTTCAGATATCAAAGTTCAGGATGCTACAGGTCAGAATCTAGATGATGAGATATCACAGGTTATGAATGAGGATGCCGGTGACGGTGACGGTTACATTGAGGATGTAGAGCCATCACCCCATGAATTAGAATCCCATCTTGTTCAAGACGAGGGAGTAATAGACAACATGTTAGAACAGCGTGACGAATCGGATGCAGTGGAAAGCTCAATCTTGGTTAGATTTTACCTTTCTCTTTAACAAAAATATCCTGATGTTTTCATTTGGATGTTTGGAGAAATTATGTGTGTCATATCATACTAAGAAACACACATAAGATAAGCAACTTATTCTAACTAGTTGTGTTCTTATCTATTGCGTGGGTACGTTTTCCTATATCATTAATACCTATTTTAAATTTATAAAATTGTGTCCAAGCACCTGACCGACTGGGTCCGCTTTAAATATATTTGTTCTAAGTAAACTAGCATTGATATTTCAGTATTATTCTAAATATACTTGTTCTACCGAAATATGTTAGCTCTAAATACACATATATTATATCTAACATATATTTATATAATGAAAAGAAAAATGTACTTAAAGAAATCACTATCATGTAGATATCTTAAGGTTCTGATTAACTGTTTAAAATCAAAGGACGAGATTGATTTTATTTTTAAATCAAAGCAGAAGATTGATTTCAGCTTGAATTTTGGATCATTACTAATTCATTATAGCAGTGACAAATTCAGGCCATCCGATTTCTCTATTATCTAATACAATCCACCTCATCTGTAGTAAAAATAAATGTTTAGTTCTGTTTTACTTTCTGTTGGCTGTAATATCTTTTTGGCGTTTATCTTCATTAGACGTTTTATGCTATGCCTCTAAAGACCTCTATGAACCGGAATTATTTGCTTGTAATTTTTGGAACTAACTGGTTTTTTATTTGATTATGATTTTTAGCTGATAAAAGATGCCCATGACCTACTACCGGAAGCAGAAAGAACCGAGGACGTGGTAGATAGCAGTGAACTTGCTGAAGCATCAGAAGTTACTGCATTCCTGTTAGCAGCTGAAGCTGAAGTTGAAAGGTACCAATCACATCAATTCACATCTATATACTTGTTTCGTGGAAGTTCATTTTTTACAGAACATACAAGGGAACATATTCCTACAAGTTCATGTGAAATTAATGGCAGATTGTTTTTTTTGATAGGCAAAGTTGATGTCAGATCACTCTTTGTGTAGATTTGTGTTTGTAGTTTATATATGTTTCTGGGTTTTTTAGAGCTAAGGAGATTTTGCTAATCAGTAATAAACAAATATAATAGAAGAACATGAAGCCGATGGCGATGGGTTACTTCTGAACATTACAAATGTCCCAATGAACCTTAAAATGACTATGCTTCAATTTGATGTTGTTTACTGTGCAGCACCAACTTCATAATTCTATTGGGTGGAATTTTGGGCTCAACTAATTCTTTTTAGTTTGCAGGGAGGAGATTTATCTCACAGACGATTTCCTGTTATCTGGTGCAGCTTTGTTGGAACATCCATCTAAGGTAGTATTTTTAGATGCATATTTTCATTACCTTGTTTCAGACAATCATTGCACTGATAAGTCTGCTTGTTTAAATAGTTTGTTTATCATTTCCCTAAAAGGAAATGAAGTAACGTTAACAAATTTCACTATATTGTTATTTTAATGGTGATTGATTTTATCTGTCTTTGACCAATCAATTATGTCTGTTGTAAGGTATAATATCTCGATATTGACTTTTATCTAAATATTATTTCTCGTTACTTTATATCAATATTCGATTTAACTGAAATGCTAGATACGTTTGTTACTTTTGGGCTATTGATACAAGAGTTAATCGTGTGGATTAGTAATAGAAATAATAATTCCAGGCATTGACAGGTGGAGATGATGCCTATTTTGTGGCTGGCAGCAAATGGCTAGGGGTGGCTAGTGGAGTTAGCCAGTGGTCATTTGAAGGTAAATGTTGGGTTACAATTTTTTTCTAATCGAGTGATTGATTCACCACCAAGTGAAAAGGATAACACTAATATGAAAATTAAGTATTGGTTTAATATGAAAACCAAACTCGGTACAGGTACTGGTCCAGGAGTTTACGCCCAAGAGCTCATGAAGACTTGTGAAGAGATTGTGTTGGATACCTGCAGCGTTCCAGTGACTAACCCTGTTGAACTTCTTTGTAGAGGTGTCAAAGAAACAAATATGTCAGGTTCCTCCAATGTTTTACTTGCCAACTTCAATGGTCAGGTTTGTGTTTATATAATTCCTTGCATCATTGATTTTTTTTCTATATTTGGCTATTTGCTTATAAAAGTTGGTGCTATGAAATGAAATCAAACTCTCTTCTAAGGGCTGTTACATGGACCTGGGCACCCACATATGTTTAAAACTTCGAGACTATTTCTTTCAATCTTGTACCATAGAGTAGATAATTTGACTAAGATTGTCATGTTTGACTCTAGGTGCAAAATTGTAGAAGTGGCTGACTATTAGCCAATAGCCACACATCCAGCAAAACCCTTGCAATTAGTTATACGTTTAAATTAAGGATAGTGCACTGCACACCAAAATGCATAATAGCTATTTTTGTGATAATGCTAAGAGGACATATACAAATCTTACTTGAACATTTTCCATAAAATCAAGAGTTGCAATTCCATAAAAGGGACAGATAACTCATCATATAGACACACAAGCAAGCCTTAACATGCAGAGGCCACCAAAATAAACTGAAAAGAAAGCTCCTAAGATAAGAATCTAATACCAAACCGTATCATCCTCCTAAAAGTCCTTAACCTTAATCCTATGCTCCACGAACTTCTATCCTTGTGGATATTAATGTGTAGTGTTAGAACATAAAATATTGGGTTGGGGGTTGGGTCCAATGGAAAAGCCTTTGGACTTTGGAGATAAAGTGGAGGTCCCCTTGATGTTCAAGTGTTCGAGCCTTGGGAGAAACATCGCCTTTCGAAAAAAAAGAACCTAAAATATTCATACTTTGACTCTACAAATAATAGTGTTTTGGCGTGTTTTCCACTTCTCTCTTTCAATCCTTAGTATACTTCTTTGGTCAAATTTCCAAATATTTGCTAAGTTGTGGTTTATTTGCTTCTAGAATATTTATTCAAATGGAATTTAATTAACATGTACGTAATATCCACTAAATCCTTTAAACTACAACAGGTTCTTCATGTAGCTAATATAGGAGACACGGGATTTTTGGTAATAAGACATGGTGCTATTTATAAGAAGTCTTCTCCATCGCTTCACGAGTTCCATTTTGCATTGCAAGTTGAAGACTCTGACGACCCCTTGCAACTTGTGGAGGTATGGTAACTAAAAATATCGCTTATATGCACAAAGATTCTTTATGTTCTGACAAAATCTCGAACTTTTTAACAATTGATCTCAGGAATCCTTAATTGAACTAGAGGTCGGTGACATAGTTATATCTGCTACAGATGGACTTTTTGACAATATTTATGAAAGAGAGATAACCATGATTGTCTCCAAGTCATTGCAAGCTGGGATGAAACCGAAGGTAAACACTTATGTCCTTTCTTAAAGTAATCACAAATTAGGTACATGTTTATAATCATTAGTATGTTATAATCATTATTTAAAACATCATTAGTTATGTGGAAAAAAGTTTTTTTCTTAATAAAGACCCGAAGCTAGTTGATTTGTTCATAGTTGGCTGTCCCATCTTTACAAGATATGATCTTGCTGGGTAGATGTATAGTTTGCTAACAAATATAAGTGTTCCGTTTCATCTAACCTGATTCATTAAGAAACAGTATCATATATGTGACGAGGAACTAATATTTGGTTAGCGCGTAATAAGTGACATTAAGCTTAAATAGTGATTTATGTTCCTTTTATTGTTAGGAAATTGCTAACATATTGGCAACAAGAGCACAAGAGGTAGGGAAGTCTTCATTTGTAAGAAGTCCGTTCTCAGACGCTGCACAGGCTGCTGGATACACTGGATATGCTGGTGGCAAGCCGGATAATGTGGCGGTGATTGTGTCTTTGGTGGAAAAAGGATCCAACCTTCTTGCAGTTTAATATCAACTGCTTTCTTGCATCAGATTCTCTGATTTCTACTTTAGAAATACAGTTAAGGTACACCCTCCGCTCTTTTTAACCAAGTAATTCTTTCTGATCAACTGTGTAAAAAATGAGACTTTTCTGGTCAATATGTTGCAATATGGGTACGGGTCAAAATGGGTTTTGGTACCGGTCAAGTTGGCGGGTTGACAAAAACACTTTTTTCCAACTCTTTCTAAAAGTAACTAACACAAAAATTTATCAGCCACACCTGTATTTATCTTTAATTTTCATTTTAGAAAGTAGTCATTTCCTATAAGAAATGTAAAAGCAATTATAAATTATATAATAGAAAAGATTTACCTGATACTTTTTTAGTGAACCCAAAATTAGATGCTAATGATGTTTGTATCAATTTTAATTTACATGTCACTTTATTGCCTTAAATTTCACATTCCTACCCATATGTACTTTTAGTTTAGGAGATTTGAGTGTTTGAATAGCTTTTGCATTTTTATCATATTGTCTCATATACATGTTAGAAGAGATATAACTTAGTTATATTATTTATAATTATAATTCTTTTTATATATAACATAATGTATATTTTATAAGTTTTCTTGATCATAAGTTTATATATAAATTTTGTAAATATATATTTAATATATTCATTAAAAGCTATATAAATCATGGGCTCGTGAGCCAATTCGAGTTCAATAAGTGAAGGTTAGGCTCAAGCTCTTTTTAAATGAGCTCAAGTAGAGGACCGAGCTCGAGGTCATTTTAACTCAACCGGTCTCGAATACCACAACTCATTTAACCCCCCCCCCCCCCCCCCCCTCGTCGTATGTTACATTGGGACCATTAAAAATATAAAAAGTACTATGAAAATTGTGTATTGTATCATTTACAGTGAATCATATATTAATGTAAAAGTTCAAGAACAAAACATTCCTATGGATAAATAACATGATGAGATATGCATGACACTTTCCCTTAGGGTCTAATTTGAGTGAGCTCCAGATCCTATTAACTCGGCTCGCTTCGAGTTTTTAGCGAGCCGGTCTAAAAGAACAACCATTTCCATAAATAAATAACATGAGATAAGCATGACACTTTTCCTTGGGGTCTAATTTACTTCTTTTTATTTCTGGCTTTGTGTGTTTGCATAGTCTCTAAATAACATGATGAATATGGAGGTTAATACCACAACCATGGGAAGTTCATTATATGGCCAAAGGGAGACGCATGTGACATAATATCATATCATAGGCCTTCATGTCCATCTAAGGTAAGATCTTTTCAAACTTAGAAATGGCTAATTAATGAAATGTACATGCTATTGTTGCATTATTCTATGTAATTATGTCTTCTATTATTTACTTGTATTTATAAAAATATTGTGACAAGAGTTTACGTAATTGAAGGTTCTTATTCATGGATATATTGAAGTTACCTCGCTGCTTTGATAAGTAAATTATTTAAAGTTAAGTCACCAACCCTCTATTTATTTCAAAATTTTTGTTAAAACAATTTGCTGAAAGTCTATTGATTCCTCAATTTTCCCTTGATTATCGTTATTTTATTCATGTATGTTAAAATTATATTATACATTATACATATTAATGAAAAGTGGGCATGAACAGTGCCGATAAGATAATGCATTCTTTAGGAAGAAATCATATTGAGCCGCCAAAGACTAAAGTCAAGCATCAACGTGAATTATTTCGTAGGCCTTGAATTTTATTTTCATGCATTATCATATTATGGATTCTATTATACATATTAAACCAAACTGGCCAGTACTCAATTTTTTATAATGTTATTTATACTTTTGATTATTTAATTGATTTCTATGATTATTATTATATATACTTAAATAATTATTATTATTAACTCTAACAGTAGTTCACCTGCTTTGGGTCAAATCAAATTACGATTTTGTCCCCGCTTTAAAATTGTGATTTTTTCATCAGTTTAAAATTACGGTTTTACCTCCGGTTCAAAATCAAAATATGCTTTTGCCCCAGTTAAAAATTATAATTTTTCCCTCGGTTCAAAATTACGATTTTGCCACGTTTAAATTTACAGTTTCGCCATTATTTTTGTTTTGTTCCTCCCAGCTAAATTACGATTTTGCCCTCAATTTAAATTTACATTTTGTCTTCGTTTTGGTTTGTTTTCCCAGTAAAATTCCCCGCTTTAAATTTACGATTTTTCATCAGTTTAAAATTACGATTTTACCTCCAGTTCAAAATAAAATTATGCTTTTGCCCGAGTTTAAAAATACAATTTTGCCTACATATTAGAGCATTCACATTCTATCCATCAAAATATGTGTGGGGGAGTTTTTATATTATAAAGGGTATAAAAAGTGGTTGTGAGTGGAGGAGAGAGAAAATGTTACTGTTCATCTGTATATTTGGGGGGACACTGTTCACCCAGTATAATTTTTTTAATATATATTGAAAGTGGTTGTGAGTGAAGGAGAGAGAAAAATGTGATGATAATATTATTTAATTGAAAAGGGGAGAGAAAAAGTATTTGTTTTTAGTGGAAATATATTGATATAAGAGTTGTTTTTTAGTGGAATGTATGTATAATTTGATGGTTTGGATGTGAATGCTCTTAATGAAAAGTGGGCATGAACAGTGCCGATAAGATAATGCATTCTTTTGGAAGAAATCTTATTGAGCCGCCAAAGACTAAAGTCAAGCATCAACGTGAATTATTTCGTAGGCCTTGAATTTTATTTTCATGCATTATCATATTATGGATTCTATTATACATATTGCCAGTGCTCAATTTTTTATAATGTTATTTATACTTTTGATTATTTAATTGATTTCTATGATTATTATTATATATACTTAAATAATTATTATTATTAACTCTAACAGTAGTTCACCTGCTTTGGGTCAAATCAAATTACGGTTTTGTCCCCGCTTTAAAATTGTGATTTTTTCATCAGTTTAAAATTACGGTTTTACCTCCGGTTCAAAATCAAAATATGCTTTTGCCCCAGTTAAAAATTATAATTTTTCCCTCGGTTCAAAATTACGATTTTGCCACGTTTAAATTTACAGTTTCGCCATTATTTTTGTTTTGTTCCTCCCAGCTAAATTACGATTTTGCCCTCAATTTAAATTTACATTTTTTCTTCGTTTTGGTTTGTTTTCCCAGTAAAATTCCCCGCTTTAAATTTACGATTTTTCATCAGTTTAAAATTACGATTTTACCTCCAGTTCAAAATAAAATTATGCTTTTGCCCGAGTTTAAAAATACAATTTTGCCTACATATTAATGAAAAGTGGGCATGAACAGTGCCGATAAGATAATGCATTCTTTTGGAAGAAATCTTATTGAGCCGCCAAAGACTAAAGTCAAGCATCAACGTGAATTATTTCGTAGGCCTTGAATTTTATTTTCATGCATTATCATATTATGGATTCTATTATACATATTAAACCAAACTGGCCGGTACTCAATTTTTTATAATGTTATTTATACTTTTGATTATTTAATTGATTTCTATGATTATTATTATATATACTTAAATAATTATTATTATTAACTCTAACAGTAGTTCACCTGCTTTGGGTCAAATCAAATTACGGTTTTGTCCCCGCTTTAAAATTGTGATTTTTTCATCAGTTTAAAATTACGGTTTTACCTCCGGTTCAAAATCAAAATATGCTTTTGCCCCAGTTAAAAATTATAATTTTTCCCTCGGTTCAAAATTACGATTTTGCCACGTTTAAATTTACAGTTTCGCCATTATTTTTGTTTTGTTCCTCCCAGCTAAATTACGATTTTGCCCTCAATTTAAATTTACATTTTGTCTTCGTTTTGGTTTGTTTTCCCAGTAAAATTCCCCGCTTTAAATTTACGATTTTTCATCAGTTTAAAATTACGATTTTACCTCCAGTTCAAAATAAAATTATGCTTTTGCCCGAGTTTAAAAATACAATTTTGCCTACATATTAATGAAAAGTGGGCATGAACAGTGCCGATAAGATAATGCATTCTTTTGGAAGAAATCTTATTGAGCCGCCAAAGACTAAAGTCAAGCATCAACGTGAATTATTTCGTAGGCCTTGAATTTTATTTTCATGCATTATCATATTATGGATTCTATTATACATATTAAACCAAACTGGCCGGTACTCAATTTTTTATAATGTTATTTATACTTTTGATTATTTAATTGATTTCTATGATTATTATTATATATACTTAAATAATTATTATTATTAACTCTAACAGTAGTTCACCTGCTTTGGGTCAAATCAAATTACGGTTTTGTCCCCGCTTTAAAATTGTGATTTTTTCATCAGTTTAAAATTACGGTTTTACCTCCGGTTCAAAATCAAAATATGTTTTTGCCCCAGTTAAAAATTATAATTTTTCCCTCGGTTCAAAATTACGATTTTGCCACGTTTAAATTTACAGTTTCGCCATTATTTTTGTTTTGTTCCTCCCAGCTAAATTACGATTTTGCCCTCAATTTAAATTTACATTTTGTCTTCGTTTTGGTTTGTTTTCCCAGTAAAATTCCCCGCTTTAAATTTACGATTTTTCATCAGTTTAAAATTACGATTTTACCTCCAGTTCAAAATAAAATTATGCTTTTGCCCGAGTTTAATAATACAATTTTGCCCTTGGTTCAAATTACGATTTTGCCCCGTTTAAATTTACAGTTTTGCCATTATTTTTGTTTTGTTCCTCCCAGCTAAATTACGATTTTGCCCTCAATTTAAATTTACATTTTTGTCTTCGTTTTTGCTATCCCAGTAAAATTATGATTTTGCCCCCAGTGTATAACTATAGACACAAGATGGGGGGAATAGTGCTAGGAAGCTGTCTGGAAATCACCCATTGGCCCAACCAATTTACGATTTTATCTCCGCTTTAAAATTATGATTTTGCCATCAGTTCAAAATTACGTTTTTACTCGAAGTTCAAAATAAAATTATGCTTTTGCCCCTAATTAAAAATTACGATTTTGACCCGTTTAAATTTAGAGTTTTGTCATTAGTTTTGTTTTTTCCCCACCCAGCCAAATTACAATTTTGCCCTCAATCTAAATTTACATTTTTGCCATCGTTTTTCTTTGCTTTCCCGGTCAAATTATGATTTTGCCCCCAGTGTAAAATTACAGTCATGCCATCGTTTTAGTTTTTTTTTTACAAATCTATAGTAGTGTTTTGTTTTAATTGTTTGACTCGGTGTAGTTTTTATTTGTGTCAGGCGGCTGCCTGGCACACGCTCATTTATCTTGAAAATTTACAAATTTGCCCCCAGTTTAAAATTATTGTTTTTCTATCGTTTTTGTTTTTCTTAAACAAAAGTATGATAGTGTTTTAATTTAATTGTTTGACTCAATGTAATTATTTTGAGATCGTGTTATGAGTAGTATGTACAAGTAACCGAAACACAGACGTACATGTTATGAGAGATAAATCTTCGGCTTAGTGCCCCGCAACGCAGGCGCGGAAACATCTAGTTATATTATACATATTAAAGGAAACTCCCGATGAACAGTAAATCAAACAGGGAAATAAAAGGGCACACCCTGTTTATCTTCTTCATTTGGCAAAAGACCAACAGAGGAACGCCGGAGGACTCCACCGCCTTAGAGCGAGAGAAAGATGCAAATGTATAGAGAGAGAAGAGAGTGAGAGAGAGAAGCGTGAGGGAGTGGTGGCTGACCACCGCCTTCGGTGGCGGAGCCACGCCGGCGCCACCTGATTCCGGCGCCTCTACAACCCCAACCGACGAACAACGAATGAGGGTTTAAGAGAGAGACGCTGTGTAGACGATGGTGATGGTAATCCAAAATACCCACCGCTTCTTCTCCTTTCTTCAAACCTAACCCTAACCCACATGAAAGATTTTGAGCCTGCCGTAACGGTGGAACCTGCGGTGGTGTATCACAGTAAACAGTCAGATGTGGATTTGGAGGCTGCGACAGAATTAAAAGAGAAACAACCGGTCAACCGGTGATTTCAAGATTTGCGAGTAGTCGGAAAGCGGTAAAAGTCAATCTCGAAGGCCAGTTTTCTGATTAATTAATTTTTACCCACCGGTTTTCAATACGGACCCGCAGAGAACCCTAACCTTCGTGTTGTTGTTTACGGTATGCTCTTCCCAGTTCTAATAATGTATCTCGCGATGTAATTTTGTTCAAATAATCATGGATTGTCTGTTGTTGTTCATTTGTTATTGTCATATTGATCGTGTATCTAACTATCTAAGCAAGTAAGCGTGCAATTTTGTTAAGAAAATCTTCAAATTGGCCTTGGTTTGAGAGTGAACATATATTTGATTTGAAAGTGTAGGGTTTTAATATGTAAAAGAGATGGGATGGTTAAAAATGCTTTCTTCATGTTCATCAATCACCGGTGGATGCCGAAGAGGAGTTCATGACCACTAATACCACCTCAACACCGAGGGTTTTTGTCAAAGAAATGGTCATGAAGAACTTCTGATCATACGCTGTTGAACAATGCGTTGGCCAATTTCAGAAGGTTAGGGTATTGTTTTTTTTATAGAGATTTTGCATGTTTTTTCCCTTTTATAACTATTAGGATACGATAATTTATATCATTTTGAGTATCTTATTATGACTTGCCTATATTTATCTCTATCTCGATACAATTTTTTTTTTCAAAATCGAGTTGTGAGTGGTAAAACATAACTAATCGAAGTACAAACGTACATTTTATCAAGGCTAACCCACATTTAGTTTTTTATATATAAATTGACGTTACCATTTTCATTATTCTAATAATATATTGTAATGCTTTATAAAGTTCTGAATACATGCGACATGTTTTTTTTTTTTTTGCTTCGTTTCGCTAAAAGTTTTGTTCAAAATCAAACGGATCAATATAATTGATTTTTTTTGTTCTTTACCATGATTAACTGAACCGATATCATGCGAAATTTCAGTAGCATATATGGTATCTTTTTTATATAGTAAACTACAATGAGTATGAATACCATATACTGTGACGAACCCAACTTATATCGTTTGTTCTTTACCATGACGAATTGAACTAACACCGTGTGAACAACTTCGATAGTGATATAAAGTATTTTTTTATATCGTAAACTATAGCGAGTATAGGTAACACATCAAGTCCAATCGAACAACATTGATACCTGCGTCGGTACCATTGGAATCAATATTGATATTTGTTTCGGAAACCATTACTGAAATTCGTTTTTATGTTTTCGATTGATGTAAAATATGTGTCCATGTCCTTTTTGGCATACAATGACTTTATTTTTGGGTTTTGTCTTTCAGTTGTTATATCGAGTGCCAATGTCCTACCGGTACCGTAATAAATTAAACCGAGACTATCTGATTTCTCGCCGCAACGCGCGGGAGAATTCAACTAGTTATACATATTAAATAAAAGTTGTGATGAATAGTATTGATGTTTTTTTAGTATTTGTTTTTTTATTCTTTTAGTCTTTTATTTGTTATTTATTTTGATTATTAGTAATGGATATTATTTTTTGATAACTCTCAAGTATTTGTTCTTTTAATTTTTTATAAGAAGTATTTTAGTTATCGTCTAACTTGATTTTTTTAGTAATAAGTTGTGTTCGTTGACTTTTAAAAAAAAATCTAAATTCACATATATGTTTATTTATTTTTAAAAAATTTCAGTTTGTTTCACTAGAGTAACGACACGATATCTATTATCAAACAAGGGAATGCATATCGATACTGATGTTGTTAGGTTAGGTGTGGTATGGTAGCGACACGATGTCAAATTATTGAAAGCAAAATAAAAATTAATAGTGGTACCGATACATATGTCGTACCGTGGTTTCGGTTCGTTTTGATACGATAGTTATAGCGACGCAATCGAACAATAGTACCGGTATCAATATTCCTATTTATTGTTTTAGATCGATGTGAGGTCTCTTTCAATAACTATAGCGAGTGCCGATATCGTAATGAACCAAACAAATACTAACCAAATTCTCGCCGCGAAGCGCGGAAAAATTTCACTAGTTGAATATTAAATATAAAAGTGTTTACCAAGAACATTCGAGTGCACTATAGTACTATCACCAAGAGAACTAAGAGCATCTCCAACGGAGAAGATGTGTATAGGTTTGGAATCCAAATTTGAATTCCAAACCCATATCATCGTTGGAGGAGATTGCCTTTGCTCGTTCGGTTTGATTTAGTGGGGACCACACACATGATTTTTTTTTTATGTAAAAGTGGGGGTGTGATGTGTATGTTTAGAATGATTTATTATTGGAGAAAAAAGTACATTTAGAATGGTTGACGTTTGGAATGATGTGACGAGTTTGGATTGTGAACGTTGACCACCGTTGAAGATACTCCAAAACCGTCACCACAATCCCAACCATACAAAACAAACACCATCTACAACCATATAATCCAAGCCCGTCAGTGGAATGTAAAAACCCCGTAAAAACATATACAGAAAAAAAATTGATGTTAGATGTAAAGGCAAAAGATCAAATACAAATAAACTTAACATACTAAACATACAAATTGAAGGAAAAGTCAAAAAGACAAGGTGACATTTTTGTAATTACCACCAACTATCAAAGTTACTATACAAATGTGAACTCAACCAAAAATACCTAAAAAACACAATTTTTTTTTTAATATTTCTTATAAAAAATCGCTACATTTTGTTACAAATAAATAAATAAATAAATAAAAAATAAAAATTTTTGCTACTAAAAGTAGCGATTTTTTTATAAAAAATATTAAAAAAATATATTTTGTGTGTTTTTTTTAGATTTTTTAAGGTTTTTTGGGGGGTGGGGGAGGGGGGTTTAGGTTTTTTTTTTTTTTTTTTTTTTAGGGGGGGGGGGGGTTAGGTTTTTTTAGGTTTTTGAGGGTGTGGGGGTGGGGGGGGGGGGGTTAGGGTTTTTTTAGGTTTTTTAATTAGATACATTTGTAGAGTAACTTTGATAGTTATAGATAATTACAAAAATGCCACCTTGTCTTTTTTACTTTTCCTTCAATTTGTATGCTTAGTATGTTAAGATTATTTGTACAAGAACTTTCCCCTACATGTAAAAACCCTAAAAATGTAAGTAAACATCAGCTTTAGCTAAAACATATAACCATTATAGATATATGTTAAAAGGTTACAAGCGGTTGAAAGTTGAGGTGACTATCAAGTAGACAGTGGATCAAGGAATATTTCCATTGGGTTCACTTTTTAGATGCTTTAATTGTATAGAACCGGACATAAAACTTTTCGGGTGGGCTCGACGTTTTGGGTCCAGTAGGTTCTTCACATAATAAAAATGCGATATAATAATAAAAAATGTAATTAGAAATTAAAAGACACATAATATAAATACGATGGTCTTTACAAATTAAAAAAAAACCTACATATAATTGTTCCCTATGACTTTCCATATTCTAAAAATGATATAGACCAATTCGAGATCGTCAATATAGATACCGTAGAGTAAGTTAGACTCCAAAAATAGAGAGGAGACAACAAACCTTGCAATAATTTTCTTATGATTTATAAAAGAGTAAAATGCCAAACTCGTCTATGATGTTTGGGCACTTTTGTCTGTTACATCCAAAATAAGAATTTTTTTGTAATTGGATCCCTGACATTTCATTTTTTGTCATATCCATCTAAATCACCAACTTAGTTAAAATGTATCCTTAACTCACGGATGATTTTGACAATTTCGTTAACTGAGAGACGATTTTGGCAATTTACCCATTTATTCTTTTTAATTTTTTAAAATTTATTTTGTAACTTTAAATAAAAATAATTATAAAACACACAGACATACATAGATATATATATATAGAAAAAGTATATCGTACATTACGGCTTAACGTACTTCACGTACAACAACATGCGTGATTTGTTCTATAACATGCGTGATTAATGTTTTCAATATGCGTGATTATTGTGTTTCAACATGCGTGATTTTGGATTTTTGAGTTATAACATGCGTGATTTTAAAATGAACGTGCATAATTACTTGTCGTACGTAATGTACGTTAAGCCGTAATGTACGTTAACCTTCCTTTATATATATATATATATATATGCACACATTTATATATATATACACACTTATTATTTTTAATTTTCTATTTTACCTTTAAATACAAAAATAATAATAAATTAATGATGTTTGGTACAATAGGATAGACATATGGTACATATGTTTGGTATCATATGTTCTAAAAACTAAACAAATTACAATTTGCCAATGGTTCTTTTAACTCATACCATCTACAAGCATCATCTTAACAAAACCTTAACTAACGATCCTTATTATTAGGAATTACTTGTAATCTTAGAGAACCTTGAGAACACATAAACTCATCACCAAAACATCAAGATGAGTACATTGTCCCCCTTTTCTCTTTAAAACTTTTGGGGTAAAACATATGTTTACTTACAAAACAATACTTTTATGACTATATGTTACTAAATGCCTTCGTGTAAAAATTGTTTGGGTAACTCCACGCGTTGCATTCATTAACTTTGATCAAGCCGACCGGTAGTATATTATAGCGTTATAGGTGTGACGACCCATTCATGCGCTCAAATGTGTGGTGTGCTGAGAGATCCATAGTGGAATGATAGAATCTGTACAAATACATGTCAATACTAGGATTGAATGCGCCCCTCCTTGTTACCATACATTGTTAAATGCAAATTTGTTTTAATTAGCATTTATTGCCATCACAAAACATTTTCGCCATGTACTTGGCTACAAAACCTATTTTTTTCACCAACTCTTGTAGTTGGCCAACGTATTGCAATACCAAACTTTTGCCATGTACTTGGCTACAAAAACTATTTTACAGACAAACTCTTGTAGTTGGTCAACGTATTGCAATACCCAAACTTTTTGCCATATATTTGGCCACAAAACCTATATGACTCACCAACTTTGTAGTTGACCATTTATTTTTCACATATTTTTCAAGTACTAGTGTTTGATGATTTTATCCGAGCTTGCTACACGTATGGAAATGGACTTTGCCTTAGTCTGCTTTAATAAAAAAACAAATATTATGTGACCTTTTGAGAACAATATAAATACAATATTTAAATTTTAATAGCGTCATGTGTTGTGAACAATCTTGTAACGTGACTCCCCGATATTTCCATCGCGTTCCATGTGACAATTACAGTTTTCAATCATTGGACAATTTCGATCATTTTCGTATTCAATAAAATGTTATATTTTATTTACGAAGTGCGTAATTGAATGATCGAGCGAAACGATATTCGTAATTTCCAGAACAAAATCCAAGCCACACATGCCTTAAAACCTTTATATAACCTAAATGTTAGGTTAAAAGGGGTTAAAAATGGCAAACAAGTGATAATACAAGTCCAAGGACTGAAACAGCCAAAATGCAAAAGATTTGGGGTTCAGAGGGTCTTACGGACCGTAAGACCCCATCCTTACGATCCGTAAGGATGACCCAGCACAGCAGTTTGCAGCTGGCATTCCTAGCTGCATTCCTTGTGTCACGACCCCCGACCCAGTTTCCTCGTTCGAACGCCGCGGGACAGAAAACCAGTGGTATTAGTATTTAATTTGGCAGCGGAAATTTTAACAGGATCATTTAAACTGAAAATACCCAATTATTTTATTTCAAGTTGCGGGACAAACCCTGTAATTTACAATAAAGGAATTTCACTGGGAATTCCCTTGTTTACAAAAACATGTTTATTTATTTACTGAGCCACTTTATCCAAGCTGGTAGTGCTACATGGCACTTTTCCTTGTTCACAGTAAATCACCTGAAACATGTTTAAAAATATTTTATCAGCGGGGAAATACTGGCGAGTCATTCAATTTGCACAAAATGACACATTGTTACAATTTACAGCATTAAGAGTTTTCACATTTGCCCCTATCTTATAATTAGCGAGTCATTCAATTTACAGTACAAAATGACACATTGTATCGTAGTAGTGATTGAGTTATTACCCTGTAATCGTAACAGCATTTCGACACTTAAACACACGTATAGAAGCAGATTTTGACGTTTATTGAAAGGAAATTTCGAACACAGAAGAAAGGCCATGCAACGTCCTATTTATAGCAAAATTTTAGGTTTGTCGCGGCCCGCGAAGGCCCTAAGGCCGGTTTACGCGCCCCGCGAGGGCCACCCTAGCTACGGCTAGGGCTGCCGTGTCGTGGCCTAGGTCTGCCACGTGTCTGACACGTGGCCTTGATCATTATCCGGAGGTTTGCCAAGCTGTCGCGCCCCGCGAAGACTCTCCTTAAGTCTTACGCGGCCTGCGACAGATTAATAAGTTTGGATTTTCTTGATTTTTCATGAAATTTAGGGTTTTAGGGGTCCGGGTTTTCACTTACGGGGCGTTTTAGGACATTTTCGTGCAGGTCCTTACATCCTCCCCACCTTATTTAAAATCTCGTCCTCGAGATTTACTGGAATAAGTAAGGGTACTTCCGCTTCATTTCCGATTCCAGTTCCCATGTGTACTCAGGTCCTCTTTTCGAATCCCACTTTACTTTGACAAGTACTAATCTCTTGTGTTTAAGGTGTTTAACCTTTCTATCTTCTATTTGAAGAGGTCTCTCAACAAATTTCAACCTTTCATTTACCTCTATGTCTTGAAGAGGTACTACCAATGATTCATCAGACAAACACTTCTTGAGATTAGATACATGAAACACATCATGTACCCCGGCTAATTCTTCTGGTAGTTGTAAGCGATAGGCAACTGGTCCTATTCGTTGAGTAATTGTGAATGGTCCTATGTACCTTGGACTTAGCTTTCCCTTCTTACCGAACCGAACTACCCCTTTCCAAGGAGAAACTTTCAAGAGTACCTTGTCTCCCACTTGGAATTCTAATGGCTTCCGTCGATTATCTACATAACTCTTCTGGCGGTCTCGAGCCGTTTTCAGTATTTCTTTTATTTGAGTTATCTTGTCGGTGGTTTCCTGTACAATCTCGGGACCTGATAATTGACTTTCTCCTATTTCTGCCCAGCATACGGGAGTTCTACACTTTCGTCCATATAGTGCTTCGAACGGGGCAGCATTGATGCTTGTATAATAACTATTGTTATAGGAGAATTCTATTAGTGGTAAATGGTCATCCCAGTTTCCACCGAAATCTATTACACATTCCCTAAGCATGTCTTTCAGGGTTTGAATTGTCCTTTCACTTTGTCCATCTGTTTGGGGATGGTATGCAGTACTTAAATTTAATCGCGTCCCCATTGCTTTTTGGAAACTTGTCCAGAAATGCGAAGTGAAACGACTATCCCTATCTGACACAATGGAGAGTGGAACTCCATGTAAGGATACTACCTCGTCTATGTACAACGTTGCTAATCTTTCCATGTTAAAGGTTTCCTTCATTGGCAGGCAATGAGCTGATTTGGTTAATCGATCTACAATTTCCAAGATTGCATCATTACCTTTCCTGGTCCTGGGTAGCTTAGTAACAAAATCCATTGTTATTAGTTCCCATTTCCATACTAGCATTTCTAACTGTTGAAGTAAACCTGAAGGTTTCTAGTGTTCTGCCTTAACTTGTGAACAAGTTAAGCACTTTGAAACGTATTTGGCTATGTCCTTTTTCATTCCTATCCACCAGAAGTTATTTCTTAAATCTTGGTACATCTTGTTATTACCAGGATGCATTGTATACCTAGATTTATGGGCTTCTTCTAGAATCTTATCTCTTAAATTTCCTTGCCTAGGTACCCAAATTCTTTTCTTGTGGAATTTCCAAATTCCATCACTTCCTTGCTCTAATTCTTCTATTCGTCCTTTCATTCCTTCAGCATCATCCTGGATTACTGTATCTTGAACATTTTTTAGTTGTTCCATTAAATCTATCTGCAGAGTTAATCTGAGAGCACGAACTCGTCTTTGTTTCTCATGATACTTACGACTTAGGGTATCTGCTACTACATTTGCCTTCCCTTCGTGATATTGAATATCACAGTCGTAGTCGCTTAGAATTTCCATCCATCTTCTTTGCCTCATGTTTAATTCTTTTTGCCCAAATATGTACCTTAAACTCTTATGATCTGTATAGACTGTAAACTTACTTCCGTACAGATAATGTCTCCAAATTTTAAGGGCAAAAATTATTGCTCCTAATTCTAAATCATGAGTCGTATAATTTTCCTCGTGCTTTTTCAAGTGCCTTGATGCATACGCAATTACCTTTTTGCGTTGCATTAGCACACATCCTAACCCTAGCTTAGAAGCGTCGCAGAAGACTTCAAAATCTTCCGTTCCGTATGGTAAGGCAAGAATTGGGGCATTGGTTAACCTTTGCTTTAAAATTCTAAAGGCCTCTACTTTCTTGGGTCCCCATTCAAACTTAACTGTTTTACAAGTTAACTTAGTTAATGGAACAGCTATTTTAGAAAAGTCTCTTATGAAGCTCCTATAATATCCAGCTAAACCCAGAAAACTTCTAACTTCGGTAGCTGATTGCGGGACCTTCCAATTTGTGATCGCCTCTATCTTGGAGGGATCCACGTGAATGCCTTCGTGATTCACCATGTGTCCTAAAAATTGCACCTCTTGCAGCCAAAATTCACTCTTCGAAAATTTGGCGTAAAGCTTTTCCTTTCTTAACAAAGTTAAAAGTGCATGCAGGTGCTTGCAATGCTCGTCCTGGCTTTTGGAATAAATAAGTATATTGTCGATGAAGACAATTATGAATTTATCCAAATACGGCTTACAGATCCTATTCATCATGTCCATAAAGGCTGCAGGAGCATTCGTTAGTCCAAATGGCATGACTGTAAACTCGTCGTGACCATACCTAGTTCTGAAAGCAGTTTTAGGTATGTCTTCTTCCTGTACCTTCAATTGATGATATCCGGAACGCAAGTCTATCTTAGAGAAATACCTAGCTCCTTGAAGTTGATCGAAAAGATCATCAATTCTAGGTAATGGGTATCGATTCTTAATTGTAACCTTATTCAATTCCTTGTAATCGATACACATTCGCATTGAACCATCCTTCTTTTTCACGAACAACACTGGTGCTCCCCAAGGGGATGAACTAGTGTAACACCCTATTTTCTATTTAACGGTTTTATATGCAAATACCAACAATTAGATGTGTAGCTAAGACTACACATACTATAAAAAAATACGGGTTTATTAAAACTTTTACAAATTATAAGTTATTCTACATAACGTGATCGAATTCGTTGTTTAAAATATACAACGTGGAGAGGTGCGGAAGCATGTAACTATATCGTGTTCGGTTCTTCGTTGAGCTTGATCGTCTCTCGGCATCCAAAATGTACCTACATTTCATAAACATGAAATGCTTTATTCATACTGGGATTAAAACGTGATTAAACGAGTCCGGGAAACAGTTGATTCTAAAAACAAGAATTTGGAAATGACCTCCACCGTAACTTACGGTGGCACCGTAAGTTACGGTGGCCCCTGTAATGTTATTTTCCTACCGTACAACAGTAGGCAACCACCGTAGCATTTTCATCTCCACCGTAACTTACGGTGGCACCGTAAGTTACGGTGGACTCTGTAACAGCCCAGTTTCCTTTTTGCCGTAATTGACACGAAATCTTTCGTATCTTTCAAACCGCTTGTCCGTTTAACCTACCGTTTCTTCCTACGTGATTGTGATTTGATTCTCCATCACATGGAGTTAAAATCCGACATCCGGCTTAATAAATTCTGAGACTTTTATGCCTTCGGCTTATTATCTTTTTACAAGATTTTGACCCGTTTACGCATTTATCACACAAACATATTTGTTTGACCTTTATATCACATACACTACTTCAACTTAAGGTTATTTACCATATTAGGTTCTAACCACAGGTTTATTACACAATTTAAACCCATTATCACTTGTATGCTTATTTTGACCCGTTAAGGGTATTTAAGCACTTTCGAGCCTAATTTCGCTTTTGATTACTTCTAGCAATCCATCACCACATTTCTTATCATATAATCTCCCACCACAACTGAATTTATGGTAGGTTTAATGTGGTGATCTATAAAAACCAATTTTTACCTCTCGGATCATTATTTTACGGCAAAAACTCAAATAGTGCCATTTGACTAATATAATACCTCTTTCAGCTTCTATACTTATTCTAAGTATTTATCTAATCATAAAACTCGTTTCCAAACAACCTTTAAAGGTTGTTTGTTCAAATTAGCTAACAAGGGCGTTTTGGTCCTTTTTAGTCTTTCAATTACGACAAGGTCTTTTGAGAGCATGTTTGACCCATGATTCTTCTTTTGAATTATGATCTTGCTCGAAAAGTCAATATGCTTTTTCAAAACGCCACTACCCTCTTTTAAGACATTCGGTTTACCCATTTAAGTAACCCATTGTCTATCTAAGACTTCATTAAATACTCATTGAACCTTACGTTCTCAATGAATCATTACTCTATTACACATACCTGGCTCGGGTCAATGTATTGACCTGATTTAATGCCTTGCTATAATATTCGCTAAATAGTAGCGATGCAAATATCATTTCTACATTTATTCCTGAAATCATATAACTCGACAAGAATCATTAGTCGCTATTATCAAAAGGTGGTATCTTCACCCTTTGACCCGTTTGGTCTAAATGACCGATTATATTGGCGAGATGACATGTATTTTCATCTCGACTATATGACTCGCTCCGATTTACATCGTGCGGTCGCTTTACTTATAATTCATTTCTTAACACTTTTAGGCCTATTAAGGCTTACTTCATAAGTGTCTTTTAAAGCCAATAGTTATGGTCGATGCATGACCAATTTACCGTTTTACCCTTATTGTTTGTTTTGGTTTACCCTATAAGGTAACCATTCAAAAGTTCATTTTCCATTTGTCATAAAATGATCAAATTACCGATTTAACTCCTTTTAAACCATCAACATGGTTTCTTGTCATACTCGACTATCTTGTTCCGTACGTTTACACGCCGGAACATCCTACCTCAATTATGTATTTATCTTATTCGTAACTAATACGATAAGAGAATATTCTAAAATATAAGACTAGTGTAAGTTATACTTACCTTGCATCCGAATTATGCTTTTTCCTTCATTCTTGATTCGTTTGACCCGCTTTCACTCCAAGCTTCACCTAGCTTGTTTAAGCGCCAACTATTATTCATCATTTCACAAGGTGGTTAGTTTAGTCATAACTTAATACGATTATTCCACCCTACGCATTTTATATTCAAGAATTATCATTCATCGTATGATAGGTCGGTTTGACTGTTTAAAGTCAACGGCTATTAATCATAAGTGATTACATGATGTAGCTTTACTACTCATTTAACTACTTGGTCAAATACACGGTAGCATCATACTTAGGCTACCGTTTATTCACTTCGTTTACCAGGTTTTATAACCATAATTCATCGAATTAACACTACATTAATCTTTCTTAACACATGATGATATCAAGCTTCATTTTTAACATGAATTTATCATCATTTCCATTCTTTTCTCACTAAACCCAATTCATGGTAATTATGATTCATGTACTCAAACACCTAAATGGTTCAAGTAACATACTTTTATTATCTAATATGAGGATTCTAATCACAATTTAGACACTAACATCATCATATCATAAAAACCCATCTCTATCATGTATGAACAAGTACTCAATCATGTAAATTTGTTCAAGTACTTTGTTTCTACTATCAACTATGATGATTTCTAGCACAATTATATCATCATCTTCATTATCTAGCCATAACCCACTTAGCACATACAAGGGAAATCATCAATTCCCTAGTTTTCAACACTAGTTCATCAAGTTGTTAACTAGGGTTGTTCCTACACATAGATTTCTTCACAACTACACTCATGGATTCATCATCCATTCCCAAATTGTGATTTTGAGTGTTCATCATAACTTCAAGACATCACCAAATTACAAAATTTAACATACCTTACGATCCCTTTGACTTGGTGATCATTTATACGCGTTCATGCATTGATTTGGGGCTTGATTCGAGCTCCAATTTGGTGAATTTGTTGATTTTAGGGTTTGAGCTCTCTTGGTCGCTCCTGATGATCGATCCACACACACAAGGTGTGTGTGGTGTGTGTTTTTTTTATTAATAGAACTTGTTCCCTTTTTGACGATTTTGGTCCCTCAAGTTTTGTTAACTAGTAAGTAGGCTACAACCTACTTATTTTCAACAATACGTTGTTTTGTTAACTAGGTTAAACTTTGCTAGTTTAACTTAGTGAGTCCGGGGTAGTCATAACCCGTTTTATTTTAAGTCCCGTTAGCTCGGGCCTTCTATATACTTTGTTTTCCTCAAAGTATTTATCCTCTTTTAATTAACATCAATTTATTTATTTAAATCCTAATATTAACCGGGTTAATTTTTACCACTAACGGTATTTTACCCATCGTCACTAGTAACGTGGTTTAATTACCAAACCCATTTTTGGGGTGTTACAATTAGGTTGTATGAATCCTTTGCCTAACAATTCGTCTAACTGCTTTTTCAGTTCTAACATTTATGTGGGTGCTAACCGATAAGGTGCCTTAGCTATTGGTGTAGTTCCAGGAATTAGATGAATTCTAAACTCTACTTCCCTATTGGGCGGTAATCCTGGTAGCTCTTCTGGGAATACATCCGGGTATTCTGACACTATTGGGATTTCTTTAAGTTCCTTACTTTTAGTGTTAATGATTACTGAAATCATATACACTAGTCCTTGTTTTTGTTCATAACTTGCAACTTTCATTATTGAAATGAACTTCATTGGTTTATGCGGCTTATCTCCTGAAGTTACAATTACTTCTCTTGCTGGTGTATGAATTTCTATGGAATTTTTATCACATAGGATTCGAGCATGGTTGGCTACTAACCAACCCATTCCTAACACGACATCGAATCCAGCTAAATTCATAGGCAGCAGGTTTGCAGAAAATTTATAGCCTGAGAGTTCTATCTTTCCTTTTTGCAAAACCTTATCTATTTTGACAGAATTACCATCTGTCGTTTCTACCGTAAAAACTTGCCTAAGTTTGGTTGAAGGTTGCTTAAGAGCTTGGCAGAATGAAGTATTTATAAAACTTTGGTTTGCACCAGAGTCAAATAATACTTTTGCGTAAACGTCATGTACAAGGAACGTACCAGCTATCACATCAAGAATTAGATCTGCTTCTTGCGTTGTCAACTGGAAGGCTCTTGCATTCTTCTTATTTGCTCATTCGGCAGGTTTGGCCTTGTTATCAGCTGCCTTGACCAATTTTGGGCAATCAGGCTTGAAGTGTCCTGTTTCACCGCAGTTATAGCAGATTATAGATTTCTTCCTTTATTCCTCCTCTCGGTGGCCTGGTCTCTTGCAGAAATTGCAATTTTCCTTACATTTTCCAAAATGTTTCTTTTTACAATTTTCGCAAAATGGCAGTGTGGACGATTGCCCGGCTCCCTTTTTCCTGAAATTATTAGTATTATTACCCCCACGGAATCCTTGGGTAATCTTTTGGGCCAATTCCTTTTTCCTGTTTTCTTCTCTCGTGCGCACCAGTCCGTCAGTCAAGGTGTTGGCTAGTTCAACCGCATCGTCAATCGTGCGGGGTCTTACAGCTTTGACTATATCACGAATCTCGCTAATTAGTCCCCAAATGTAGCGAGAAATAAGCACCGGTTCTGGCGAAGCTAGAGTTGGTACAATTCTAGCATACTCGAAGAATTTCGAAGTATACCCTCGACTGTCAACATCCACCATCCGGTGGTTCAGGAACTTGTTTGTCATTTGTTCCTTTTCATAGGCGGGACAAAATTTTCTTTCCACCAATTCCTTAAATTCCTCCCAACTCATGGCATAAGCCACGTCACTTTCCTTCGCCTGCAGCACCGTGTTCCACCATTCTAATGCATCTTCCTTGAAAAGGTGGGATGCATACATCACCCTGTCTTCCTCTGCGCACTTGCTTATTTTGATTACTGCTTCGGTCTTTTCTAACCAACGCAGTACGGTAGTCTCCCCTTCATTGCCTGCAAATTCAACTGGCTTATAGGCAAGAAATTCTTTATAAGTGCTACCAGGTGTTGCAACTTTCATTTTCTTAAGTATTGGGGCTTGAACCACATTATTATTATTATTGCCGCCTCCGTTTACACTGTTACTGAAATTATCATTGCGAGTGCGTTTACTATGGTTGGCTTGGGAAGGTTCAGCAGGATTCTTAACGGCAGCAACAATTGCCGGGATAGCATTGGCTATTCCCTGAGCAACGATATTTTCTATATCTTGCCTATTAAGAAAATGGTCTTCATTATTGGGTTCAGATTGATTAACTTCATTTGCCGGTTGATTTTCTGCGTTTTCCACCTGAATCATTAACAATATATATTATTGTCACAAAATGGATAGCAACCAAACACAACAGGATAATCATACATAATTAAGTCAACACATATAGCCAAAATCGTCGACCTTGCGATATTTATATTTTTATATAATATTATGCATCAGTACAAGCCATATATTTTACAGATATGTTATTTTAATATTGTTATACATTATATTATTATTATTATATATATATATTATATATATATATATATATATTTCACTTATTATTATTATTATACAAAACTTTTTAACTACAGTTAACTGGCTTCTCAGAAACGACGCTCCTTCTCGTCGTACTTCCACGTGATGTTTTCCCCCACTTCCCGAATCTGATTTCCCGCATCCACCAGTTCCTCGCCGTAGCGGCGTAATTCAGCAATGTTCTCCGAGCTCATAGGTGGGAAAGGTGCAGGTTCATGATCAAACTGGGGAAAGTAAACATTTGGATTGTTCATAAAATTCTGAAAATGCCAGTCGCTCCTCCACCATTCTTCCAACTGTCCTGAAAAAGGTTGAGGATTGACAATAGGGTTCGGAATAGCAGGTTCCAAATTAATTGGAAGTTCTGATTGGGCGGGGAAATTGAAAAGGGTTTCGTCAGCCGGTCCGATGAGGTCACAGTTTGCAAATTTTCTATCCAATTCTTCCCAAGGTGGCAACTCTTGGGCTTGACCAGAGCTCTCCCCTACTTCCTTTCCCTTTCCCTTTAGATCCTCCGTCTGTTTCACCTTTTGGGCAGCGGGCTTCTTCCTTCGTCCTCGTTTCAAGTCCAGAAGTCTTCTTCTCTTTTTGGGTTTTGGTTTCTCCTAGGGCTGGGCCTGAAAGACTATTGGCTCCTCGGTGTCAGCCTGATAACCGGACTGGGTTCTGGAAATCTCCATATCAGAAGTATGGATAGTGAAACTTCGGAGGGCTTCCGATAGTTCATTCATGCTGTTAGCACACATGAAGAAACACACAAAATTCCACATTAAAATTTTATTTATTGTAAATTAATTTTTCACAGAATCACAAAAAGGCAATCTGGAAAATTAAGTATTTCTAAATACTTAATTCGCTTAAATCAGTGGCTCTGATACCACCTTTTTCTGTCACGACCCCCGACCCAGTTTCCTGGTTCGAACGCCGTGGGACAGAAAACCCGTGGTATTAGTATTTAATTTGGCAGCGGAAATTTTAACAGGATCATTTAAAACTGAAAATACCCAATTATTTTATTTCAAGTTGCGGGACAAACCCTGTAATTTACAATAAAGGAATTTCACTGGGAATTCCCTTGTTTACAAAAACATGTTTATTTATTTACTTAGCCACTTTATCCAAGCTGGTAGTGCTACACGACACTTTTCCTTGTTCACAGTAAATCACCTGAAACATGTTTAAAAATATTTTATCAGCGGGGAAATACTGGCGAGTCATTCAATTTGCACAAAATGACACGTTGTTACAATTTACAGCATTAAGAGTTTTCACATTTTCCCCTATCTTAGAATTAGCTGGTTCAGTTGTCACTCGACCGGATCTATGACTGTGGACATATCAGTAATTAGGCTCGCCTACCTAAAGTGATAAATCATTAGTAGTAATGTGCACAAAACCCCCACTTACTGCCAGTAATTAAAGATTAGCAAAGACTTAATCATTGCAAAGTATAACTGGAAAATATTTAGGGTTTTGTAAACAATTTGGTAAAAAGAGAATGACTCACATTGCATGTTTAACTGGACAGAGTTTGCCTACTGATTAAGCCTGGTAACCTAGTTAAATAATGCAAACGAAACTAGGTTAGTAACTTAATACAACATTTACGATAATCTCACGAAATCAAAACCCTCACGACGAATGACAAAGTATAGCCCGAATTTGGGCAGCACTTAAACATCCATCGGATTGGTTTCAATCGATTGGACATTGTATCGTAGCTATGAGCGAGTTATTACCCTGTAATCGTAACAGTGTTTCGACACTTAAACACACGTGTAGAAGCATATTTTGACGTTTTTGAAAGGAAATTTCGAACACAGAAGAAAGGCCATGCAACGTCCTATTTATAGTAAAATTTTAGGCTTGTCGCGGCCCGCAAAGGCCCTAAGGCCGGTTTACGCGCCCCGCGAGGGCCACCCTAGCTACGACTAGGGCTGCCGTGTCGTGGCCTAGGTCTACCACGTGTCTGACACGTGGCCTTGATCATTATCCGGAGCTTTGCCAAGTTTTCGCGCCCCGCGAAGACTCTCCTTAAGCGTTACATGGCCCGCGACAGATTAATAAGTTTGGATTTTCTTGATTTTACATGAAATTTAGGGTTTTAGGCGGAGCGTTTTAGGACATTTTCGTGCAGGTCCTTACACCTTGGCCCCAAGATGCGAATTTGCCACTTCTCTTCTCCATTGGACACCTGTGAGGACACTAAGCATTGCCTTAATACCTGGATGGGCACTTGTCATGATTTAGTGACCTCTTGATCCCTATAAATAGGTGATCAAGTTGTTCATTTCAACTTGCACCTTTCAAATTTCTTTCTCTCTTCTCTTGGAGCTTTTTTCCAGTGATTGGAAGCCTCCTACTGAAGTTCAATCATTCCTAGAACACAAGTAAGTGTTCTCTCCTAGTCTATTTAATTATTTTGGCTATTTATGAGCCAAAAGTCAAACAGTTTGACTTTCTATTTGACTTTCGATTCTGACTATTTTGGTCAAGTCAAAGTTCAAATTGAACTTTTGTCACGACCCCATCCCCGGTTTGACCCGGTCAGGAGCCGCGAGACAGGAACCCGTGGTATCTATGATGCGACAGCGGAAGATTTTACAGGATCTTTTTAAAACTCGAAAATGCCCGATTATTTTATTTCATAATTCGGGATACCCCCGTATTTTACAATAGAGGAATTTCACAAGTAAATTCCCTGATTTATTAAAACATGTTTATTCATTTTAACTGAGCCACCTCTTCAAGCTTGTTAGTGCTCTGTAGCACGTTTTCCTTGATTTACAGCAGGTCGCCTGAAACATGTTTTAAAAATATTTTATCAGCGGGGAAATGCTGGCGAGTCATTCAAGTATGTAAAATGACACACATTAGTTATCAATTACAGCATAAGAGTGATTACAATGGCTTCTATCTTATTTTTATCTGGTGCCGTGTCACCTGGTGACGATGGTCATACCACTATTGGGTCTTTCCCCAAGTAGTGACGTTTATCACTGTTAGGATTTATTAGCCTAACCCGTGAGAAATTAGTAATGTGCACAATACCCCACTAGCCAGTGATTAAGATAACCACGACTTACTCCCTGTAATTATAACATTTGAAAATGGAGTATTGTAAAATATTTTTGATAAAAAGAGAATGACTCACATTGCAGATTTATACGGGCAGAGTTTAGCCTACTGATTAGCCTTGTAACCTAATTTAAATAACAATGCACACTGTAACACCTCGAAAATTTGTGTCCAATGAAATAACGACACGTGTCACGCAAGACAAAAGTGTTATAAACCCGGATCTAGTTAAAGATGTATGGTAGGATTTAAAAGCGTCGACATGTTAATTAAATACCTCTGAACGACCTAGTTATTGTTATGGGTGAAATTCTGAGCTCATATCCTGGATGATATCTTAAATTATATCTTGCTTATCTGAAATATGTTTATACCCGGGATGTTGATTCAGGATATTGGTAACATCCTGGATGGTATCCTGAGGATTACTAACGGATTTTGTGCAGGAGTACGAGTCCAAGTTCCCAACGTTCACGAAGACCCTTTCTCCGGGAGACTCGGTCCAAGTCGTTCAAATGAAGACGTTGAAGCCGCTATACCCGGTCTACAACGTTAATAATGGAATATTCGGGAACATCCGACATTTATAGGAATTTTAGTTTATATTTCGTAACTATAAATAGATGGATAAATCAGATCAATAGGACACAACAACTACACTCGCTACTCACTCACACTCACTCTCTCGCAGCTTTTACTTTTACAAAAAGCATTGTAACACTTAGCGATCTGATCAATATCCTGCACTGTATCCTGACTTTTAAAGCAATAAGAAGAACAAGGCAGCTGCGATTGTCAGCTCCCGAGGTTTTATGCCGGCGATCTAAATTGATCAAGGGCTTTCCTCGTACATCTCGTGTCACCCCTTTTACTTTTTGATCATAGTTTGATCGTAGATACAACTCAATATCCTGAGCCGTATCCTGAACCCTGTTTTCTTAAACAACTTAATCAGCATATTTCCAACGCACTTTTTAGCACACTACCTCACTTAACTAATTTGATCACTTAATTGCTTCGGTAATTTTTGACCAAAACAATTTGGCACCCACCGTGGGGCAAGTGGTGCTATCTTTACTAAAAATCTTTGTGAAACCGTTAATTGGTTTTCTGTTTTCAAAACTTTTTGCCATATTGTTTACAATGGCCTCAAGATCAAACACGAGCTCCTCCACTGTGTCTGCTACAACTTCTGCTACTACTGGTTCGATGCTTCCACCACCTCCTCCAAGGATGCCAGCTTCTTCAGAGTACTATTAATCCTGCTGATGGAAAGCTGGCTCCAAAATGGGAAGGACCCTATGAGGTTGAATCAGAATCAGGAAAAGGAGCATACCGACTCAGGAGTATGGAGGGAGATATGCTACCAAGATCCTGGAATGCTATACATTTAAAGCTATATTTCAAGTAAGAATAGAATTTAATTTCTGTCCTAGAATGGTATGTAGTCTACCTCTTTTAAATATATTTGAGTTTATTTATTCTTTCGAACCCAATACTGACTTAAGCATCGGAGGGGTGTTAGCTCTACCTTAGTTAAGGGTTGTTTTGCAGAATATGCTTCAGGATACATCTCTAGGATATACACTCAGCATATCTTAAAGGATTAGAGGATTGGCCCCCTCTCTCACGTTTAAGGGATTCTAATCCCTTCAAAGGTTTAAAGGTATTCACCTTTCTTACGAATTGGGTTTAAACACCCCGCCTGGAGCGTAAGTTATCTAGGGATAGTTCAGGGTAGCGGGACCAGTTCATGTAAAAGCGGCTGACAATTTCGTTACTACTGGCTATATCCTGGATCCTAAAGGTATACGAGGATTGATCACCCTCTCTCACGAAAGGGTATTTTCATACTCTCTAAGGTTTAAAGGTTTCCACCTTTCTAAGTCTTGGAGTTTGTAAACTCTCGCCTGAAGCGCAAGAAAATCAGGGTTTATCCCCAGGATATTAGGGTTTATCCCCAGGATAATAAGAATTTGTCTCAAGATATTCAAGATTTGTTCAATGAAGTCAAAGTATGACTATGTTTACGTTCCTATGTTAAACACAGTGGACACACATCATACAATTTGGAGGATGGATTCGAACTTATAAGTGTGTACTGGGGACATTTCTATGATTGAAGATTATAATTGACTCTTTAAGAATCTCTGGTATGATCTCTCTTTTCATTTGGGTAACTTGAATTTTACAAATTGTGTGTCAATATCCTGAGTAGGATATCTTTCAGGATATACTTACAATGTGTTCCCAATAATGTTCAAGCAAAATTGTTTTCATAAGTAAAATTCATGTAGTAAAGGTGTAACAACGGAAATAAAGCCAAAAGAAGGTTATATTATTAACATACCAAAAGATGTGCTCTTAGTTTCACCTCAAACCAAGGTCCATCCACTAAGAGCACTAATAGTTCCTTACCGTATTTACTTAACAATTGAAGGTTTTGTCTCAAACCGAGACCCATCCACCTCCAACTGTTATATTGTTCAAAAGAAAAACATACTAACGGTGATGACCAAGGGTTTCGTCCTGAAAATCAGGATCCCTCCGCCTTTGGTCATCATATTGTTCAAGTGCAGAAAAGTAAAATGCAGGAAAAGTAAATTGTTTTGGGGTTACAAGCCAACGATCAAATTTAAAAAAGTGGGCTCCGGCCTTGGCACGTATATCCATCATCGCCCACTTGAATGCCCTCATGCAGCAGCATCTCCACCAGCCTTCTCCACCTTTTCAGCCTCAGCATCCTGAGCAGCATCCTCACCAGCATCCGCCCCGGCATCCTTCTTCTCCTCAGCTTTGTCCACCACCTCTGCTGACTTGGAGGATTCGCCAACCTCAGCAGGATATGGTGTGACAACTGGCACGAAACCGGTAATTTCCGTACACTTTAATCATTATTTAATGATTGCAATTATGTGCTTAATTGTCAGCAATGTCTGAGCACATGCTAAACAAGTGAATTCATGCACGTTGTATACTATAAAATATTGCTTTATGCATTAACAAGAGCGTTGCGTCAGATATACTAGTAAACTCACCGGTAAGACACACTGTGTCAACAGAACTGCAGAAAGCAGTCAGACAATAAAATTGGAGCCTAGGTGTAGGTCCAACAACAAGAATACATTAAAACCCAAGAGTACATACGAGGGTTTAATATATATACTCTCCGGAAGCAAAAATAAGCACTAAAAAGCACCCGAAACGCACTTTAAGTGCAGAATTTTATATAATTCAGCTCTAAACAGCTTTTAACAACATGAATATTGTGCAGAAATTACGTTTTATAATCCAGAATACTTCCCCAAGTGTTGAGAATTGAAAGGGTACAAGAAAGATACTTAAAAGACACTAAAAAGTGTAATGTAGCACTGTTAACGAACCGGTATATAACCGAACAACCGGATATTACCCGAAACACCAAAATAATGCTGGAAGCATTGTTTTTATTTTTATAAGCAAGTTGGGGTCCCCGAACACCTTAACACCCACAAAAAAAATCATCTAGTAACCAACACTTATAACTAGATACTTGGTTTTGAACTAAGTACTAACTAAGTGGTTAAAATTTTACCATTAGACCCCTCCCCCCTAGCTAACAAAATCGGCCCATATGTCATTAGTGGGATTTTGTTTGATTTATTGTTAAGATATGTCTTGTACTTTCAAGACATAAGATCCATGGGTTAAGAATATGTTGGGGGATATAAGAACTATACACTACACAACTATCCATCATAATCTCCAACACAACACACACCTCCAACTCCCTTCTTCTTCTTCTTGGCTACGGCTCACCACCACCACCAACCATCCACCATTTTTGTTCATCATCCATCCATTCCAAGGTGATATTTAGATGTAAGAAGCAAAGTTAGGAAGTGTGGAAGCAACGGAACTTGAAGGACCTTCACCATTTGCTTTTATCCACCTCATTTGCACTCTTGAACTTCCCTAGCCTTGTGCTAGTAGTAAGTGCTTCTAAACATCATCTTGATCTTGTTTAAAGTGGTTAATAGTAGATGTAATGGTTAAAAATCAAACACACACAAGAACATGACATAAAGTCTTGATCATATGATGAATAAGTTGGATAAAGAGAAACTAGTTGTGTAAATCTTGTGAAACTTGTCTAGTTGTGGTTATTTGATGTTGTTTGTTACTAAAAGTGGGATGGATCATCATCTAACCATACTAGATCATGTACAAGAACATGAACTAGTAGTGTGTTAGTGTAAAAATTATAAAAGATGATGAACCCTTCCACTCATGAAACATGAACTTGAGTAAAAGTAAATTTTCTTGTAAAATAAGACTCTAAACATGTAGATCTAAAGATCTACAAGTGGTTTTTCGGAAGAACCAAGCGGAAAATGCTAGTTTTGTTAAAACCCGGACCTTACATAAACTAAAAGCATTTTAGTGAATAAACAAGTGTGTAAACACTTGTGTCACAAGAAAAATTTAACAAGAAATATGTTTGGTAAATCATGACTAGAAGTTGTGAAACTTCAAGATCTTTAAAAATAAAGTTTTTAAGAAACTAAACTTATTTTTGAAGGTAACAAGACTTACTAAATGTGCTAGTAAGTTACTACTTATTTTTACAAACTTTCAAGTTCATAAGTTGTGATATATGCTTGTTTTGACAAGTTTGATAAATAAAGATTGTTGTTGATTGTTGTTGACATTGTTGGTGATTTTAAAAGAAAATAAACACATGTTTTGAAAACATGGGAAACCTCCATTTTTAGGGGAAACTCTGTCAAAATTTTTATAAATTTTGACACTTAGAAAAATATAAGTTTTTGAGAAACTTATTCCCTAAACATGTATTTAAAAGTATTACCAAGGTTTCCCTAATTTTTGGTGATAAGAAATGAGGATTTCTTCAAGAATAAAAATGAATATTAAGTTTGTATATATTTTTTTGAGAAAAATATATATTATTTGATCACCAACTGTTGTGCTAAGTGTATATAGTATGTGTTATACGTGCTAGTGTGTTAGAACTTAAAAATACACTAATTACTCATGAGGAGTTTAAACATAAAAATACACATACAACACACAAGATACATAATTCGGGTGCAAAGTGCAAAACACGAGATACTTATATTAAATTTTGAGAAAATAATATAAGTAAGACACTTAGTTAAAAATATAAAATATTTTTAACACAACAAAACATATACAAAAGAGAGTGACTGTACTTGTGCGACACAAGTCTAGTGACTAACGTTAAGAAAACGCGTATAGGTCACGACGTTAATTAAGCAAATCCGGTGAAGTTTACGACGCAAGGAACGCAAAGTTGTGAGTTCATGCTCCCCCTTTTCTTTTAACTGTTTTCAGTTTTATAACTTCGGGGGTGAAATACATGTACAAATATTACTATGTTTATAAATGGTATGATAACAAGAAACACACTTGGTGAGGACGAGAACCAAGTATGATGTGATGTGAGGAATGATACGAGAAATCGTGTCACGAATAGGGTACCATAAGCACCATTAATCAACTATATACCTAGACCGCAGAACAAAAGGTTAGATCTAACGGGTGCCGGGCAGCCACACTCTCGGTGAGGGCGAGAATCGAGTAGTGCTTTTGTGTCTCAGAATATGCTAACTAGAAAAATGCCTAAGGTTTGGTGACTTCCTATGTCGTGTCACATGTTAATGGCTTTGCAACCCATTAACAATCCTGATACTTACAGGAATACTTTATTTACATAAGATTCATACCATACAAAAACTTGAATTTATACTTGAGTACGTGGGGTACTCAAGAAAAACTTGAATTATACTTGAGTACGTGGGGTACTCAAGAAAAACTTGAATTATACTTGAGTACGTGGGGTACTCAAGAAAAACTTGAATTATACATGAGTACGTGGGGTACACATGAAAACTTGATTTATATATGAAAACTTGATTTATACATGACACAAACTATGTTTTCATACAAAGTATACAAACGTGAAATCAAAAAACTGCATGAATTCACACCAACATTATGTTGACGTTTTTCCAAAACTCACATGTATTTCAGGTAACTAGGATGGATGTGCGCGTGGTCTTACTCATGCTCGTGGATGTCGCTTTGTTTATCATTAAATAAAGTGTAACTTTTAAGACAAAACGCTATCTCGTGTTGTAAACACTTGACTTATGTTTTTAGTAATGTAATGTTTGAAGTTACTTTTGAGCATGTAGTATGTTTACTCTTCGTATGCAATAAGAACCTTTCATGATCACACCTCGTGCTTCCGCCGTAGAAAGGGGTGTGACAGATTGGTATCAGAGCTGCGATTGTAGTGAACCAGGATTCCTTCTCGAGTCTAGTCTACAATCTCTAGGATCCTTTCACGAAAACAATTTTTTTCAAAGAGTTTTCATTGCATAAAACGTCCCGCGACATCCACTACCTGAAACTGTCTACAAGAGTCTAGAAAAGACACTACGAGACTTAGGGTGCACTGGGGTAGCACTTGTCTATGATTGAGAAATTACTTGTAATTATGTGTGATAATTAGCATATACTAGAAGTAGAATGTCACAAGTATACGTGACTTTACCCGAAAGCAATGGCCTATCTGAAGGAAGAAATACGTGGATGAAACAAACTGTGCGGACTGGGCAAGGAGTTACGTAATTATGGATGTATACATAATTATGGAATTCAGTGCACAGAAACCACAACAAGTCTTGTCACGTATAGATTCCCTCTGTGCAAGCCTACTAAGTACTCTGCTAGAGTAATAATTGTTTGATGTCACTTATGTGGTATATACCTGTGAATATATATATATATATATATATATACTACTACTGTCTCGTATGACGATATCAAACAAATGTCTAACCCTATTGGGTTGTGTTCTTCAGAACATGGCACCCAGAAGAGCTGTGAACGCTCATGACCAACCTTCTCTTCCCCCACTGCCAAGAATTGCCGAAGAGCTGGAAGCTCTACTGGAAGAAAGGATCTCCGCTGCTATCGCCCAGTACGAGGCAAACCGAACTCAAGACAGTGGCGGCCCAAGCAACGCTAGACGTAATGGGAACGGAGATTCATCTGGAGGCAATGCAGCTCCAGGCTGCACTTTTAAGCAGTTCCTCGACTGCAAGCCAATGAACTATGACGGCACAGGAGGTGCAGTAGCATTTGTACGCTGGACGGAGAAGACTGAAGCTACTATCCGCATGAGCAAGTGTACCGCGGATCAACAAGTCACCTTTGCTACTGGGTAGTTTGTCGATGAAGCTCTGACTTGGTGGAACCTGCAAGCCCAAACTTTGGGCAATGATGCCGCTTATGGCCTAACCTGGGAGGAACTGAAGGAAAGAATGAGAGAGAAGTATTGCTCTCGTGCTGAACTTCAAAGACTGGAAACGGAGTTCTGGCACATGACCATGGAAGGTGCGGATATTAGTGGTTATACTCGAAGGTTCCACGATCTGTCTAGAGTGTTTCCCTACATGGTGACTCCTGAATTTAAGCGTGTTGAACGCTACATTTGGGGACTGGTCCCAGAGTTCCGCGGCATGGTAACTTCGGCCAAACCTCAAACAATCATTGAGGCAGTAACTCTGGCTGCCAACCTTACGGAAGGTTGTGTTCGTAGGAAGAGGTTATCACTAAACTCAACTAAAAGGACCGAGATGCATGCTAAGTCGTCTGGTGACAAGAAGAGGAAGCATCCGGATCTGAATCAAACAACTCGCAAAAACAACAAGAAGCGCGACCCTAAACCGCCTCAGGAAGCGGAAACTCTTCCAACCATGAATGACGCTCATACCAAAAGGTACCTGGGCACTATGCCTTTCTGCAATCAGTGCAAGCGTCATCACGGAGGATTTTGTCGCATTCCAAAATGCGACAAGTGTGGAAATCTGGGTCACCATACCGAGAACTGTTGGGGAAAAGGGAAGAACGGGAATGGAAACCGCAACGGTGCTGGAACTGGAAACAATGGTAGAAATGGAAGTGGCAACGGTAACCGAAATGGCCATGGAGCTGGGCAAAACCAAGGATGCTTTGGTTATGGAAGCATGGATCATTTCAAGAAAAATTGCCCAAGGGGAAACAACGTTCAGACTCGAGCGTTTGTGATTGGGGCAAGGAAAGCACGCGAGAACCCTAATGTGGTCACCGGTACGTTTCTCATTAACAGTCACTTTGCATCCATATTATTTGACACTGGCGCCGATTATAGCTTCATGTCTGTGGAATTTAAACGCATGCTTGGAATAGAATCTAGTAGATTAGAAATTCCTTAATCCATAGAACTAGCCAATGGTAAACTTGTTGAATCAGGCGAAGTTGTTAGAGGCTGCACGCTAGAACTTGGTGAACGAAGATTTAGCATCGACCTCTTACCTATTCAATTGGGTAGCTTCGATGTAGTAGTCGGAATGGACTGGTTGTCCAAGAACAAAGCTGAGGTTATTTGTCATGAGAAAATCATTCGCATCCCTTTGGCAAATGATGAAACTCTCATCGTACATGGAGAAAGACGAAACGCGCCTCTACGAATCATCAGTTGTATGAAGGCACAGAAGTGCTTAAGGAAAGGGTGTATCGCTTTCCTAGCACACGTTATAGACAAGAAGGCTGTGGAGCCAAAACTCGAAGACATTCCTGTGGTGAAGGAATTCCCTGATGTTTTTCCCGAAGATCTGCCAGGACTACCTCCGCAACGACAAGTCGAATTCCGTATAGACTTGGTTCCAGGAGCCGCTCCTGTAGCCAAGGCTCCCTATTGACTTGCGCCACCCGAAATGCAAGAATTATCTACACAACTCCTGGAGTTGTTGGACAAAGGATTCATAAGGCCAAGCTTCTCGCCCTGGGGAGCTCCTGTATTGTTCGTGAAGAAGAAGGATGGAGCACTGCGGATGTGTATCGATTACAGAGAACTGAACAAGCTCACGATCAAGAATCGGTATCCACTACCGAGGATTAACGACTTATTTGATCAATTGCAAGGATCAAGCTACTATTCCAAGATCGACCTTCGATCTGGATACCATCAGCTAAGAATCCAAGAAGAAAGCATACCAAAGACCGCATTCCGAACGCGTTATGGACACTACGAGTTCCTTGTGATGCCATTTGGGCTGACGAATGCACCAGCGATCTTTATGGATCTGATGAACCGTGTATGCAAACCATATCTCGATAAATTCGTGATTGTATTTATTGATGATATCCTGATTTACTCGCGAATGAAAGAAGAACACGAGCAACACCTCAGAACTATTCTGGAACTACTGAAGAAAGAGAAGCTTTTTGCGAAGTTCTCAAAATGCGAATTATGGATTCGCGAAGTACAATTTCTTGGTCACGTTGTGAATGAGAAGGGAATTCATGTGGACCCATCCAAGATCGAAGCAATAAAGAATTGGGAAGCTCCCAAAACCCCAACTGAAGTTTGACAATTTTTGGGCTTAGCGGGCTATTATCGGCGATTCATCAAGAATTTCTCAAAGATAGCTCAACCGCTAACGACCCTTACTCAGAAAGACAAGAAATACGAATGGGGTTACAAACAAGAAGAAGCCTTCCAACTACTCAAGAACAAGCTATGCGATGCACCAATACTATCATTACCCGAAGGCACAGAAGACTTCGTGGTATACTGCGACGCTTCAAGACAAGGCTTGGGTTGCGTGCTCATGCAACGCCAAAAAGTCATCGCTTACGCTTCAAGACAATTGAAGGTTCATGAAAGAAACTATACCACTCACGACCTGGAGCTGGGCGCAGTGGTATTCACCTTGAAGATCTGGCAACACTATCTATATGGTACTCGATGTACGATCTTCACAGATCACAAAAGCTTACAACACATATTTGATCAGAAGGAATTGAATATGCGACAGTGGCGATGGGTCGAGCTGCTAAATGATTACGACTGTGAGATCAAGTACCATCCTGGAAAGGCAAACGTTGTAGCAGACGCTCTAAGTCGAAAAGAAAGGGCTAAGACCCTAAGGGTTCGGGCATTGAAAATGACCATACGAACGAACCTCACTACACGCATACGTGATGCACAACAAGAAGCTCTTAAAGGAGAAAACCGTAAAGCTGAACACCTTCGGGGTATGTTGAAATATATGTTACCAAATGAAGAGGGAGCCTTATACTTTAATAAGCGTATTTGGGTTCCGCTCTATGGCGGCATTCGAGAAGTCATCCTTAATGAAGCCCACAAATCGAGATACTCGATCCACCCAGGATCAGATAAAATATATCAAGACTTGAAGGAATATTACTGGTGGCCGAGACTTAAAAGCGATGTTGCTGTTTATGTTGGAAAATGCCTAACCTGTGCCAAGGTTAAGGCAGAATATCAGAAACCGTCCGGCCTACTACAACAACCAGAGACACCCATGTGGAAGTGGGAGCAAATCTCGATGGACTTCATAACGAAATTACCCAGGACCCGAGAGGGCACGATATGATATAGGTGATAGTCGATCGGTTAACGAAGTCTGCGCACTTCCTACCGATCCGAGAAAAAGACAGCACTGGAAAGCTTGCTGAGATACACTTAAGAGAAATTGTGGCACGACATGGAGTGCCAATCTCGATTATTTCAGATAGAGATGGACGCTTTGTCTCAAGAATCTGGCAATCATTTCAGGAAGCCTTTGGATCTCAGTTAGATCTAAGCACGGCATTCCATCCACAAACAGACGGCCAGAGCGAACGGACTATACAAACGTTAGAAGATATGCTTCGCGCATGAGTTATGGATCTAGGCGGCAGCTGGGATACTCACCTACCCTTAGTTGAGTTTTCCTACAATAACAGTTATCATACGAGCATAAAAGCCGCACCGTTCGAAGCTCTGTATGGCCGCAAGTGCCGATCGCCCTTATGTTGGGCAGACACTGGAGATAAACGTATGGTTGGTCCTGAACTGGTGCAAGAGACAACCGACAAGATTGCGCAGATCCGAGAGCACATTAAGGCGGCTCAAGATCGACAAAAGAGTTACGCTGATCTGAAGAGAAAACCAGTAGAATTCGAGGTGGGAGACAAAGTGTTGTTAAAGGTCTCACCTTGGAAGGGCGTAGTAAGATTTGGAAAACGTGGAAAGCTGAATCCACGATACATCGGACCATTCAGAATATTGGAAGGAATTGGTACCGTGGCATACAAGTTGGAATTACCGGAAGAACTTAATGGAGTACATGATATGTTTCATGTATCCAATCTCAAGAAGAGTCCAACACAAGAAAACGTGATCATCCCGGTGGATGAAGTGCATATTGATGACGCCCTCCGATACAGAACAACCCGTTGAGGTTACAGACTGGAAAGTCAACAAGACCAGGAGGAGCACTGTTAAACTTGTCAAAGTACGTTGGAACTCTAAGCACAGACCCGAGTACACATGGGAACGTGAAGACCAGTTCAAAGAAAAGTATCCCCACCTATTCAAGAAGACTCCTGCGAGAGTTAGTTCAGCCTGAATTTCGGGACGAAATTCTTTTAACGGGGGGAGACTGTGACAACTGGCACGAAACCGGTAATTTCCGTACACTTTAATCATTATTTAATGACTGCAATTATGTGCTTAATTGTCAGCAATGTCTGAGCACATGCTAAACAAGTGAATTCATGCACGTTGTATACTATAAAATATTGCTTTATGCATTAACAAGAGCGTTGCGTCAGATATACTAGTAAACTCACCGGTAAGACACACTGTGTCAACAGAACTGCAGAAAGCAGTCAGACAATAAAATTGGAGCCTAGGTGTAGGTCCAACAACAAGAATACATTAAAACCCAAGAGTACATACGAGGGTTTAATATATATACTCTCCGGAAGCAAAAATAAGCACTAAAAAGCACCCGAAACGCACTTTAAGTGCAGAATTTTATATAATTCAGCTCTAAACAGCTTTTAACAACATGAATATTGTGCAGAAATTACGTTTTATAATCCAGAATACTTCCCCAAGTGTTGGGAATTGAAAGGGTACAAGAAAGATACTTAAAAGACACTAAAAAGTGTAATGTAGCACTGTTAACGAACCGGTATATAACCGAACAACCGGATATTACCCGGAACACCAAAATAATGCTGGAAGCATTGTTTTTATTTTTCTAAGATAGTTGGGGTCCCCGAACACCTTAACACCCACAAAAAAAATCATCTAGTAACCAACACTTATAACTAGATACTTGGTTTTGAACTAAGTACTAACTAAGTGGTTAAAATTTTACCATTAGACCCCTCCCCCCTAGCTAACAAAATCGGTCCATATGACATTAGTGGGATTTTGTTTGATTTATTGTTAAGATATGTCTTGTACTCTCAAGACATAAGATCCATGGATTAAACATATGTTGGGGGATATAAGAACTATACACTAGACAACTATCCATCATAATCTCCAACACAACACACACCTCCAACTCCCTTCTTCTTCTTCTTGGCTACGGCTCACCACCACCACCAACCATCCACCATTTTTGTTCATCATCCATCCATTCCAAGGTGATATTTAGATGTAAGAAGCAAAGTTAGGAAGTGTGGAAGCAATGGAACTTGAAGGACCTTCTCCATTTGCTTTTATCCACCTCATTTGCACTCTTGAACTTCCCTAGCCTTGTGCTAGTAGTAAGTGCTTCTAAACATCATCTTGATCTTGTTTAAAGTGGTTAATAGTAGATGTAATGGTTAAAAATCAAACACACACAAGAACATGACATAAAGTCTTGATCATATGATGAATAAGTTGGATAAAGAGAAACTAGTTGTGTAAATCTTGTGAAACTTGTCTAGTTGTGATTATTTGATGTTGTTTGTTACTAAAAGTGGGATGGATCATCATCTAACCATACTAGATCATGTACAAGAACATGAACTAGTAGTGTGTTAGTGTAAAAATTATAAAAGATGATGAACCCTTCCACTCATGAAACATGAACTTGAGTAAAAGTAATTTTTCTTGTAAAATAAGACTCTAAACATGTAGATCTAAAGATCTACAAGTGGTTTTTCGGAAGAACCAAATGGAAAATGCTAGTTTTGTTAAAACCCGGACCTTACATAAACTAAAAGCATTTTAGTGAATAAACAAGTGTGTAAACACTTGTGTCACAAGAAAAATTTAACAAGAAATATGTTTGGTAAATCATGACTAGAAGTTGTGAAACTTCAAGATCTTTAAAAATAAAGTTTTTAAGAAACTAAACTTATTTTTAAAGGTAACAAGACTTACTAAATGTGCTAGTAAGTTACTACATATTTTTACAAACTTTCAAGTTCATAAGTTGTGATATATGCTTGTTTTGACAAGTTTGATAAATAAAGATTGTTGTTGATTGTTGTTGACATTGTTGTTGATTTTAAAAGAAAATAAACACATGTTTTGAAAATATGGGAAACCTCCATTTTTAGGGGAAACTCTGTCAAAATTTTTATAAATTTTGACAGTTAGAAAAATATAAGTTTTTGAGAAACTTATTCCCTAAACATGTATTTAAAAGTATTACCAAGGTTTCCCTAATTTTTGGTGATAAGAAATGAGGATTTCTTCAAGAATAAAAATGAATATTAAGTATGTATATATATTTTTTTGAGAAAAATATATATTATTTGATCACCAACTGTTGTGCTGAGTGTATATAGTATGTGTTATACGTGCTAGTGTGTTAGAACTTAAAAATACACTAATTACTCATGAGGAGTATAAACATAAAAATACACATACAACACACAAGATACATAATTCGGGTGCAAAGTGCAAAACACGAGATACTTATATTAAATTTTGAGAAAATAATATAAGTAAGACACTTAGTTAAAAATATAAAATATTTTTAACACAACAAAACATATACAAAAGAGAGTGACTGTACTTGTGCGACACAAGTCTAGTGACTAACGTTAAGAAAACGCGTATAGGTCACGACGTTAATTAAGCAAATCCGGTGAAGTTTACGACGCAAGGAACGCAAAGTTGTGAGTTCATGCCCCCCCTTTTCTTTTAACTGTTTTCAGTTTTATAACTTCGGGGGTGAAATACATGTACAAATATTACTATGTTTATAAATGGTATGATAACAAGAAACACACTTGGTGAGGACGAGAACCAAGTATGATGTGATGTGAGGAATGATACGAGAAATCGTGTCACGAATAGGGTACCATAAGCACCATTAATCAACTATATACCTAGACCGCAGAACAAAAGGTTAGATCTAACGGGTGTTGGGCAGCCACACTCTCGGTGAGGGCGAGAATCGAGTAGTGCTTTTGTGTCTCAGAATATGCCAACTAGAAAAATGCCTAAGGTTTGGTGAGTTCCTATGTCGTGTCACATGTTAATGGCTTTGCAACCCATTAACAATCCGGATACTTACAGGAATACTTTATTTACATAAGATTCATACCATACAAAAACTTGAATTTATACTTGAGTACGTGGGGTACTCAAGAAAAACTTGAATTATACTTGAGTACGTGGGGTACTCAAGAAAAACTTGAATTATACTTGAGTACGTGGGGTACTCAAGAAAAACTTGAATTATACATGAGTACGTGGGGTACACATGAAAGCTTGATTTATATATGAAAACTTGATTTATACATGACACAAACTATGTTTTCATACAAAGTATACAAACGTGAAATCCAAAAACTGCATGAATTCACACCAACATTATGTTGACGTTTTTCCAAAACTCACATGTATTTCAGGTAACTAGGATGGATGTGCGCGTGGTCTTACTCATGCTCGTGGATGTCGCTTTGTTTATCATTAAATAAAGTGTAACGTTTAAGACAAAACGCTATCTCGTGTTGTAAACACTTGACTTATGTTTTTAGTAATGTAATGTTTGAAGTTACTTTTGAGCATGTAGTATGTTTACTCTTCGTATGCAATGAGAACCTTTCATGATCACACCTCGTGCTTCCGCTGTAGAAAGGGGTGTGACATATGGCACAGCCTTGCCTCCAAGTTTCTTCAGCTTTGCCACCCAGGATTCAACTGGCCAGGCTGGGCACTCAAGGCCTGTCTCCTTGGCCTCATAAGCCATCTTGATACGAGCTTGCAGTAGAGAGACGACGGCCGAGTTTTTGATCCCTTCCCGAAAGTAGACCATTGCCTGTTCATGCTCCATTTGGATGGTAGCCAGTTTAATCTCGGCATCCTGGGTTACCTTCTTCAGCTTGTCCTCGTAATGCCGAGTCTTCGCTTCAGCAATGGCACCTTGGTCGGCAACAGTAGTTTCAAGCTGTTTAATCCTGGCTTCATGGAGTGCAGCAGTACCACAGGCATCGCTGTAAAGGTGGAGCAGATGCTGGAGGCCCTGTAAGTTAAAATTCAGGTATAAGTCAATATTCACTAACCTGGATATCCTGTCAGGATATTCTATCAGGATATATGTGCAGGATATTACCTTGTTAAGGAAGGATGTCATCGGTTCCAAGGAATCTGTGAAGCTGAGCTCATCATAAGAGAACCCTTCGGAGCCTGGAGCACTAACTTCGGCGTTCTTCCTCTTTTTTGCGGTGGAAGCACGAGTCCTCGGGTTACCCTTAGGAGCCGGGAGCGGCTTGGAGCTGGTGGCAGCAGGGGTCTCTTTCTTGACCATGACTGGAGTAGGGTAACTGTCAAGCTCGTCGAGATCAAGGAGGATTGGAACTTTGCTGGAGTCTGCATACAGGGAGTGAAACTCTTTCCTAAATATGTCAAATAAAAACATGTATGCAGGATATTGTGTAGGATCCTTACCAGACATGTTTGCACTGGAAAGAGGGCTTGGAGATGGTGGAGATGGATTAAAACTTCTTTCAGCCTCTGGAAGGAGTCTGATAGCGTCAATCCTCTTCTGTGAATCAACAAGGGGAGGTGCAAGCTTCCTAAAATCAGCTCTGTACAAAACAATAAAAAAGTTGATCAGCTCAGGATATGAAACAGGATAAAAGGCAGGATCATCCTTGAACCCTAAATCCTACCCTTTCTCAACCACTTCACCGGATATTCTGTTCCACCAGGGATTGAGTCTCTTTTTACAAAGAAGAACTTAGATTGCCATTTCTCCTCGTTCCTGGTGGCACGAAGTATCAGCGGATCGCCGGAGGTGGAATAAAACAAAAATCTACAGGATCCATGGCATCTAAGCCGATATGCTAAAGGGAGGTCATGAATGGAAAGATCAGGAATGTGATTCTTCTTGATCTGGTCAAGAACGGACAAAACTCGCCAAAGCATCGGCATTGTTTGGCTAAAAGAGATTTTTGTAATATTGAAAAACTCAGTGATAAAATCTGGAAAGGGGAACCGTAGTCCTAATGTGAAAGGAAAGGCACTAAAACACAACCACTCGTCGGAAACCATGTCCGACCGGATTTCCCGGTCAAACGGCCGGAATACCGTCCCTTCCGGGAATATACCGGAGGATTTGAGAGCCGACAAGTGGGCACTATCAAAGGAGCATATCTCCTTCTCCGGTTCTTGGAGAATATTCTGCTGGATAAATGAGGGGGCGGAGTCACCGGAGCTTGATCTTGTCTGCCTTGTCATATTCTCGCCGGAATGCTGAACAGAATGAGAGAAGAAGATGGAATAGAGAGAGAAGTTTTTACCTTTTTCTCTTCGGTAAAGATTAAATGGGATAAGTATGAGAAGATATAGGGAGCAATGAGTAAATATAGGCTGCGTGGTTACAAACGGTCACATCATGGGTCTAATCTCTTAATTGCCTCGTTCTTCGTAAAAAATATAACCGTTAGTGCCAGGATACTAAACGGTAACATTTTTTTGGGGACAATTGTTATGGGTGAAATTCTGAGCTCATATCCTGGATGATATCTTAAATTATATCTTGCTTATCTGATATATGTTTATACCCGGGATGCTGATTCAGGATATTGGTAACATCCTGGATGGTATCCTGAGGATTACTAACGGATTTTGTGCAGGAGTTCGAGTCCAAGTTCCCAACGTTCACGAAGACCCTTTCTCCAGGAGACTGGGTCCAAGTCGTTCAAATGAAGACGTTGAAGCCGCTATACCCGGTCTACAACGTTAATAATGGAATATTCGGGAGCATCCCACATTTATAGGAATTTTAGTTTGTATTTCGTAACTATAAATAGATGGATAAATCAGATCAATAGGACACAACAACTACACTCGCTACTCACTCACACTCACTCTCTCGCAACTTTTACTTTTACAAAAAGCATTGTAACACTTAGCGATCTGATCAATATCCTGCACTGTATCCTGACGTTTAAAGCAATAAGAAGAACAAGGCAGCTGCGATTGCCAGCTCCCGAGGTTTTATGCCGGCGATCTAAATTGATCAAGGGCTTTCCTCGTACATCTCGTGTCACCCCTTTTACTTTTTGCTCATAGTTTGATTGTAGATACAGCTCAATATCCTGAGCCGTATCCTGAACACTGTTTTCTTAAACAACTTAATCAGCATATTTCCAACGCACTTTTTAGCACACTACCTCACTTAACTAATTTGATCACTTAATTGCTTCAGTAATTTTTGACCAAAACAGTTATGAATCCCAAAACCCTAATCTATATTATAAACATCTGATGTATATTCAAATCCGGTAAATACTAGTAATATTTGATTCAAATTGCAAGAAATGGGATCCTATGAGGATGTGCACGACAAATATTCATTCATGGCCCATTTCAAAGGAATCCAAGACATTTTGAAGCATGGCAAGTTGACATAACTGTTCAAGCATGTTCAAGAGGTCCCATACTGATAATAAAGGTCCAAATTCGAAGTGGTAAAGTTGAACGATCAAAGCTTTAAAGTTTGCAATTTTTTTTGTTTCCTGATGAAGGCTTACGGACCGCAAAGACTTGGTCTTACGGTCCGTAAAGAGGCTCTTACGGACCGCAAGACCCTCCTCTTACGGTCCGTAAGACAGTCCCAGCAGCAGAACACCCACAGGTGTCTATCCAGCCCGTTTAACCGACTTAAATTGCCATTTTTCATTACCATGTGCAGCACAAACTAGTTCTTAGGCACTAGGGACACTTGTAATTGATCAGGGATCAATCCTAGAGTTGTTTGGCATGATCTTGATCAATCAAGATCACTATATAAAGACCCACATTATTTCAATTTTTGATCATTCATTCACACTCAACTTCTGATCATTTCTGGAGCTCAAGGCCACTCCCTAAGCATCACTAGTCGTGCATTGGACCTTGGTAACCTTCCTTAATCGTGTTTTACTTAGTTAATTAGCTTAAAGTCAAACCGTCGTAATTAAGGTTTGACTTATCGATTAATCACTAATGACCTGGTGATTAGCCAAATTGAAAGTAGTTATAAGTTGGTATTTATGTGGGCATTAAACCCTTAAAAGGGCACCCTCTGAATTCCACTCTAACTAGGTCAAATGTCGGGTCAAACTTAATCCGAAAAAGTCAACAGAAACTTAATTTTCAAATTAATGCATAATTAACAATGTAGAAGGCGTGTAACCTGTTTTACCACTCATATAACTTAGTAATAAATGTAAGAACATGTCTAAGCATGTTCGGCCCGACAATTTTCAGTTAGGCCCGGTTCGGAACCGAAAGTCGCATAGTTTGACTCCTGCTTTGACTTTCAGTTCTGACCCGTAGTAGCATGATTTAGAATTGCCTTAGAGCTTCTTTAGGACCAGGTTATATGATAGTATAACCCTCTGTGATTGTTTCATTGATTGTCCGATTCGTTTGCACGTTTCCGTTAATCGCTTAATGTTGACCATAATGCCCATTTGACCTTAAAACGAGAATTTTGGAAACGTGAGAAGACAATAATTGTTACTGATTTATAAACATGTCCCTAAAATTTTCACATCAGTTGGAGGTCTAGATTAGGAGTTATGCTTAATAGCGTAATTAGAACGTTTTTTATGAATTAAACGGCGTAATTAGCATAAAGCCTATCTAAACCCAATTTTTGTCACCAAACCTTTTACCCACTGATGTAATATAATATTTTGGGATTTTTGAAGATTTTTAATTATTTTTAAACTGATCATAACTTAGGGTTATCGCCTTGATTCGGTTATTGCCAATTATACCCTTTTCACGTATAAAATGAGTTTTACATAACAATTTGATCCCAAACCTTTGGCCACTGATTTTATATGATAAATGAAGTATTTTGAACTTTATAAATAGATCAGAAAACTCAGATTTCCGTTATAACCCGGAAATCGCTTAAAACGACTTTTTACGCGTTTTAAACGCGTAGTATGAGTTAAATATCATTTTGTCATGTAAGACTTATCACCAACTGATATAACCTATTAAATTAAGTTGTTTTACTGATTAATTCAGACCCGAACTTCAGAATCTTATTTAATCCCTTTTATATTCTTTAAAATGACCAAAATACCCCTACGGGGCTTAATTTGAGATTAAACTCGTTTTGGGCGTAATGGAAGGTATCCTACTGATATCACAACATATTTAAAGCATATAAACTTAGGAAACCTGTTCATGACTCATTTGGTTACCCGTTATGCGTTATTCACGTTTGGTTCGGTTTATGTAACTTGTTTGCATAAATTGACCGAAACAGGTTAAACCTTATCATGTTCACCTCAAAATCCAGAATGTGTTTAGTTTACCCATATTATACAAGTCTTCAAAATTGTAGGGACTAAATCACATTCTAATCCGGTCTTCGCTTAATCTTGCGTTTTGAACCGTATATCTTTCTTTAAAACTAACCGGTCTAAGTATAAACTTAAGAAAGACCCGTTAGGAATCTAATAGGTTAGATAAAACCTTCATTCCAGATTAGGAGCCCAGTAAAAGCTATGCGCACTTGCTGTTTGTGATTTATACTTTGCTCAGGTAAATACTTTTAACTTATTTTCCCTATACGGGCTTGGGGTACGGTATTAAAATACCGCTTGGTCGGGTATGAAGTCGTACAATCAGATATGATTAAAAAGATGCATAACTCGTTTTATTCTGTCTTGTTTGATGCAATGCCTTTGGGAGGTTAATGACCGTGTCCTGGATATCCTCGACTCATTCATTAGAAATGGCCACGACTTAAGCACGGGGTGTAGGCATACACCTGACAGTTGCGTATGTAAAAAGGGTAGTCCACAAGGAGGGTATCTTCTTGTGGGTATTATACCCAGTGGTGTGTCTATTAATCTTGTTAAACCGGCTCTTCTAACCGGGTCCTAAATGGACGGCAAACATGTAAAACTGTATACAAGTTTATTTTTAAATAAATATCCCAAGTTATAAAAGATATTTTGTGCCATGTGCATTCAAACTAATTTTCTTAAACTCTTTTCAAAATGAGTCAGTTAATTGTATTTACCAGTGTAAACTGACGTATTTTCCCAAAAGGTTAAGTGCAGGTACTATACGAAATAGGCTGGCTACTCCAGACATCAATAATCGAGTCTTGCAAGCTCTAGATGTTAAAGTCTGTTGAACAATGATCTTATTTATATTTTGATCCGCCTGTGGATCCTTTACAGACCGTTGTGATACTTTGATATTACTATTCATTCGGTTTGTAATGTGATTATTATCTTTTTGCTTCCGCTGTGCATTTATATATTGTGTTGTTTGACAATGATGATATCAACTACGTCACAATACTCCCCACCGGGCCCACCGGTAATACGTGGAAATATCGGGGTGTGACAGGTTGGTATCAGAGCCAACACTGAGTGAATTAAACACTAGCCTTTTGTGTTTAATCTCAGTTACACAATTGCACATTCCTCAAATTTTCGAGTCTAGACAAAGAATTTAGGACTAATCCAATTTGCTTTTAATTCTAACCTTGTCCTTTATATTTTTGTTATATTTTTCAATTGTTTGACAGGAAATATGCCACCGAGGTTCCGAAGAGGAGGACGAGGCAAGGGGCCAATCCACGCCCCCAACGATCACGAAGCCGGGCCTTCACACCGGCGGACTCCTTCTACTACTATGAGTGCCGATCCTCAGGGGAACTGGAGGACCCACCTGGAGCCCGCTAGGCGATCTGCCTCGATTAGCTCAACACCTCCTTATCGTCACTCCTTTGGGCCGCAATCAGAAGACGTGCCCGATGACTCACGCCACTCCTTCTTGCCGTTACAGCGATCCCTTTCGCACCATTCCTTTGGCGACCCCACTCCTGTCTTTCAGGGCCGGTTCAACCCGGCAAACTATATTGAAGAACCAGTGGGTTTTAACCCACTAGGACCTGAAGACCATTTCTCGAGAGACCATGTAATGGACATGGACGAGGACACGAATCCTGTCGAGCCTGCAACCGGGACCCCCAACCATCCCATCGAGATCTCTGATGGATCATCCTTCCACGGATCACCCTACGGTGGTCCAGACAGTTACCAAGCGAGGTTCAACCAGTATGAGTGGTATTTTACACCCTCTCATAACCCACAGCAGCAGCAGCAACAGGATTCCTCCGAGGATTCGCGTTTCGTGGCAGTCACGCCACCGCCTCCACCGCCGCCAGTTCGTCAAGCACCTCTAGAACCACCAAGGCGTAGGAGAACAAGTGCACAAATATCCGCGCGAGGAAGGGGTTTTCACTTTAGCACCCCCCATCACTCAAGTGGCAGTCACTATCCGCCACTGCATGAAGACCCACAAATGAGTGGGCCTTCAAACCCAGTTTCAGAGGTGAATTCTGCACCAGTTGCACCACCACCGCCATCATTGGGATTTGGTAATCCAATACCCACATACGCTGGTTCCACGGCGTATAATCCATTTGAGCAGCCGACTCACACTAACTATAAATATGCTGAAGCCGACCCATACCTTGTAGTAGCCAACTACAACGCCCTTCATCCTGAAGGACCATATGGAACTCCTTGGGGAGTGGGATACCCAACTCGTGGGTATCAAACAACTGCTCAACCTTCGTTTCAGCACCAGTCACAGCCGCCACGGTTTTCCCCACCGGAACAGGAGGAAATCCTCCACAGACTAAACGGAGTGGAACGAGAATTTCAAGAAGAACGTAGGAACAACAGAGGATTTCTCAAGGGCCTAGCAAGCTTAATAAAAGGAAAGAAGAAGAGGGATCACTGAATCCCTATATGTATTGTTGTATTTCCTTATTTCAACCAAGTCAATGCGTGGACATTTATCTATGTACTTAGTCCCTGCGTGGACTTGTCTTTCTCTAGTCCCTGCGTGGACATCTAGCTTAGTAATCAGTCCCTGCGAGGACTTGTATTTTCAGTAATAGCCCCTGCGTGGGCAAGTTATTTCTGTTAAAAGTCCCGTTTAGGGCAATGTGTACTCCTTTTTAATGTTTAATGGAATGTTAAATTTAAAAATTTCATTTTTATTATATGCATGAATATATTATACATGAAATAAATAAATTAAAAACCATTCCTCTTAAAAATAATGTGACAACTCGAGTTTCCAAGATTCCATCTTCGCATTAATTGCACGTTAATTGTTTAAGTTGTTTATTTACACGACTTGTTTGTTTCACAATTGTACACGTTTGTAATATGTTAAATCGTATTGCGACTGATATGTTATGTATGGTGTGTATTAAGTGTGTTATTAAGTGTGTTTTATATAATTGGTGCGCATTATAATTGAGTGTAAGTTAATAATATATTTGGTATTAATATCGACTGTTTAACATGGAACCTTGCCAAACACCCCCCTACGAAAACACCCCATGACCGAAAACACCTCATGTGTTTTCGTCCACTATGAGGCCGGCGAAAACCAGAATGGGCATTGGCCCAGTGACGGTCCGTTTTAGTATTTTAACTCCCAACCTTTACGTGAACTGTTATTTGGCAAACCATAATCACATCACCTCTCTCTCTCTCTCGCTTTTCTTTGAAACCCGACGGCTGTCCTCCCCTTATTCGAAGTCAGATCCTCCGGGTTAGGTCGTTCTTTGTTCGGTTAGTGTTTTCACATTTAAATTAACTTCAGTTTCAAATGAATGTTCATAGTGTTCTGATTTCGCTATGCATGATAAGATCAGTTATATTATTGTATGTGAGACTTGATGATGATTTAGAGTTCTAGGGTTGATATGATTGATATTGGATGATATGAATGTGATCAGGAATACGTGAGCATGTTAACTTGCTAATAGTGTTTGATGGGGCGTTATGTAATCGATTTGTTATATGCATAAATGGAGTCTGTGTTAAAGACATGATGAATACTTGATGATTCCAATAACTCACTAATGACTGTTTGACGATCGAATGATGATATGATGAAGAGATGTAACTGTTAGAGTGTAACTAGGGTTCTATGATTATGTAACTGTGTTAATGATGAAAACAGTGCCTAAACGAAAACACAGGACCAACGAAAACACAAGTGTTTTTGCCATGCCTCTCGCCGACGAAAACCCTCCCCCGATGAAAACGGAAAACCTACGAAAACCCTTGGTGATTTCGTTGCTGGGTGATTTCGTCACTAATGGTGTTTTCGCCGCCTGAAGTGTTTTCGCCTTGTTGATTTCGTCGAGTGTTTTGGGCACTAATCCTGTTAGCTTAGTAAACCTGTTAAGTTTATTAACGCTGTTGAACATGTCAATTATGTTAATATGTTAACTGGATTATGTTAACTAGGTTATGTATGTTAAGCTCATTATGTATGATAACTCTATTGATTTTGATTAACTCTGTTATGCATGTGAACTATGCCAAGTGTATTAATCTAGTTAAGTGCGGTAACCTAGTTAAACCCATTAACACCGTTAGGTATGTTAGTGGATGATATTGTTAGATTAAACTGAGAAAGCCCTTATGTGAGGCATGAATGGTATGAATGTGATTAACTGTTTACGTGGTACATGATGTTAACTGCCAAAAAACACTTTGTGACATAGATTGCATGTGAATCTTTACGAACATGAACTGATTGAGTATACGTGCACACTATAGGACTTGACTGATTTCTTGTGAGCACATAGTTTAGCATACCGAGCAAACCAATGTGAGTTCACACTCTTTCCAAGGCATGAGATTCCCAAGGATTGGGAATGGGTTAATGATTTAAACGGTAACTACAACCATCCTCCGTGGGTAGGATGCCAAGATTTCACACTGGACCAAACCTCTATCATGAAGTCCCTCATTTATATTGACTTAATCGCTGAGGCCTATGGCAAGCGGGTCATTAGTTAATAGCGCTATTAGGTTTAACAAACCTCACACCGTGTCATTTGAACGGGCGTGTACTAATGGACTATGGGCAAAGGGTCAATGCTGATAGACATTGACTTAGGGCACCACTTACATTTTCGTAGTAGTCGATACGCACGGTCTAGTAACACATGGGAAGCCCCCACTAATCTTCGCAAACATGTCTGGGAGACCGCGATACGAATTAATACGATACATGGTTTACAAAACGAACATATGATTTACGAAACGAATGCTATAACTAAACAACCAACTGTGAACTCGCTCAACTTTGTTGTTGACTCGTTGTTACATGCCTTGCAGGTCGTTAGGTACTCATGGAGCTTGCACAAGGAGGCGCGGTCGTTGTGGGACATGGCAGTGTGTGCCATGCTAAAAACATTACTTTATTTCGTACTTAATACTTACAATGGGTTTTACAATTATGCTTCCGCTAAACACTTAACTACGTTTTTTATTTGAAACACCTTTCATATTGTGTGGTTGAATTTTACTTATTACTTGTTATGTTCAATATGATTGGTGGCTTATTCCTGGTCAGTCACGCCTCCAAGCGGTGATACTCCGCGTGTGGATTTTGGGGGTGTGACAGATTGGTATCAGAGCCATTGGTTATAGTGAACTTGGTTTTAATAAGGGAAAAGTTTTTGTTAAAACCAGACTATAACCTGTACAGTGCTCAACAATCCACAACGACGCTTTACTCCACGTGCAAGACTCGACACTATAGGTGATGTGATACATGTTTATATTACCTACTTGTTAGTTACATAGAACATTGCTCATGGTATGCTTAGATAACGTAGTAACTACTGCTTGAAAACTTTGTGTGTTCACTCTCTTCTGTCATTCCGCACTTGCGTATTGATACGACGCACTTCTCACTTGTGTTCTCTGTATTATGAAGATCATGAGTGGACGCGTTAACCTAACTCAAGCCCAGTTGGCGGCTTTGATCACTGAACAAGTTACTGCAGCACTCGCAGCTGCCCAGGCAGGAGGTATAACCTGCCATCACAACTTACTCTAGGATCTCTAGATCCTACTCTCGTAAACCAACTCTTATGTTTAACTTCGTCCTATTCTTATATACGTAACAGGTCAGCATGCTCAACCACCTGTGTGCACGTTCAAGACGTTCATGGACTGTCGTCCTAGTACTTTCAGTGGCACTGAAGGAGCCGTTGGACTCCTCCATTGGTTTGAAAAGCTTGAGTCTGTCTTCGAGATGTGTGAATGCCCTGAGGCTCGTAGGGTGAAGTACGCCACTGGTACTCTCGAAGGCACTGCGCTAACTTGGTGGAATGCGCAAGTTCAGATGCTGGGGCTGGCGGCTGCTAATGCCACCCCATGGAATGATTTTAAGGAACTGATCAAACGTGAATACTATAGTCGTGATGACATCCACAAGCTGGAAGTGGAGTTCTTTAACCTGAAGATGACGGGGTCAGAGATAGAAGCGTACACGAAACGATCCAACGAACTGGCAGTGTTGTGTCCAACTATGGTGGATCCTCCCATCAAGCGCATTGAGCTGTACCTCAAAGGCTTAGTACCAGAGATTCAAAGTCATGTGACTTCTGCCAACCTTGCTACCATCCAGGATGTTACTCGTCTTGCTCATCATCTCACGGACCAGGCAGTGGAACAGAACAAGCTGCCTAAGCGTATTGGTGCTACTGCTACTACTACTTCTGCGATTCCCAGTGATAATAAACGAAAGTGGGATGGAACCTCCAGCAAGGGTTCGACTTCAGTTCAGTCTCAGGCACAACAGCTAAAGATTGATGACTATCAGAGCCCTGGTCAGCAATCTTCTGGTAGTCAAGGGCAGGGTGGATATCGAGGAGACCTCCCAAAGTGCAACAAATGCAACAGACACCACAATGGTCAGTGCAACAGGGGTCGTTGTCAGAGATGTCTCAAGATGGGTCATGAAGCTAAGGATTGCAGGAGCTCACGACCTGCGAATCAGAACCAACAACAACAACCATCAGCTCCACAGAACCAGCAGCGACAGCGAGGTAACAGGGGATGCTTTCAGTGTGGTGCTGAAGGCCACTTCAAGCGGGACTGCCCCCAGTTAAATCAAAATCCGAACAACAACAACAACAACAACAATAATCAGGGCAATGGGAACAACAACGGGGGAAACAATGATGGAAACAATGGTGCCAGGGGTCGAGCATTCGTGATTGGTCAGGGTGACGCAAGGAATGATCCTAACGTGGTGATGTGTAAGTTTCTTCTCGACGACTTTTATGTTACTGTTTTATTTGATTCGGGTGCCGACACCAGTTATGTGTCTCTAAAAGTTAGTCAAATGCTTAAACGCACACCAACACTTTTGAACACCAAGCATGCTGTAGAGTTAGCAAACGGTAAAAGCCTAGAAGCCACACACATAGTTAAGGGTTGTAATCTCGTCTTAGCTGGTCAGACTTTCTCTATCGATCTCATTCCTATAGTTTTGGGTAGTTTCGACATCGTCATTGGGATGGATTGGTTATCCCAACAGCAAGCAGAGATCCTATGCAAAGAGAAAATTGTTCGTATTCCCCGTTCTGGCAAAGAACCTCTCGAAATTCAAGGCGACAAGAGTGGTGTTGTAGTGGGCATCATCTCCTTTCTTAAGGCCCAGAAGTGTTTGCGAAAGGGCCACATCGCTATCTTAGCACTTGTTACTGACGCATCAACGAGAGAGAAGAGAATAGAGGATATTCCAGTAGTACGCGACTTTCCTCAAGTGTTTCCTGAAGATTTACCTGGGCTACCGCCTCATCGCCAGGTCGAATTTCAGATCGAGCTAGCTCCTGGAGCAGCACCCATAGCTCGAGCACCTTATCGCTTAGCTCCAACCGAATTGGAAGAACTGTCCAAGCAATTGCAAGAACTCCTGGATAAGGGTTTCATTCGTCCTAGCTCTTCGCCCTGGGGAGCTCCCGTGTTGTTTGTGAAGAAGAAAGACGGTACCTTCCGTATGTGCATAGATTACCGCGAACTAAACAAGGTGACCGTAAAGAATTGCTATCCTCTTCCACACATTGACGACTTGTTCGACCAGCTGCAAGGGTCGAGCTACTATTCAAAGATTGATTTGAGGTCAGTCTACCATCAACTGAGAGTCCGGGACGAGGACGTCTCCAAAACAGCATTCAGAACACGCTACGGCCATTACGAGTTTCTGGTCATGCCATTCGGGCTAACAAACGCGCCTGCAGTCTTCATGGATCTTATGAACAGAGTGTGCAAGCCTTACTTGGATAAGTTTGTGATTGTATTCATCGACGACATTCTGATCTACTCTAGGAGTCGGGAGGAACACGAGCAGCATTTACGACTCATTTTGGAACTCCTTCGAGCAGAACAGCTGTACGCCAAGTTTTCAAAATGCGACTTTTGGCTTCGTGAAGTCCACTTTCTAGGCCACGTGGTAAACAAGGATGAGATTCATGTTGATCCATCTAAGGTAGACTCGATTAAGAACTGGCCTGCACCTCACACACCAACGGAGATTCGCCAATTCTTGGGTTTGGCAGGTTACTACAGGAGGTTCATCAAAGACTTCTCCAAGATTGCACAACCCCTCACCTCATTAACTCAGAAAGGCGTTATTTATCGTTGGGGAAATGCACAGGAATCAGCATTTCAGCACTTAAAGGATAGACTTTGTAGCGCGCCTATTCTCTCATTGCCCGAGGGCACAGACAATTTCGTGGTTTATTGTGACGCATCAATTCAGGGTCTTGGTTGTGTATTGATGCAATGGGATAAAGTCATTGCTTACGCCTCGCGCCAACTTAAAGTTCATGAAAGGAACTACACTACACACGATCTGGAGCTGGGAGCTGTTGTCTTCGCACTCAAGATATGGAGACATTACCTGTACGGTACCAAGTGCACTATCTACACCGATCATAGGAGTCTCGAGCATATCTTCAAGCAAAAGGAGTTGAACATGCGACAACGTCGATGGGTCGAGCTACTGAATGATTACGAATGTGCCATCAAGTACCATCCGGGCAAAGCCAATGTTGTGGCCGACGCCCTCAGTCGAAAGGATACTGCACCTAAACGCGTGCGAGCATTACAACTTACCATCCAGTCTAGTCTTCCTACACGGATACGAGATGCTCAGGTTGAAGCATTGAAACCAGAAAACGTCAGGGCTGAAGCCCTACGCGGCTCAAGGCAACGGTTAGAACAAAAGGCAGACGGCGCCTACTATGTAATAGGACGCATCTGGGTCCCACTCTATGGCAATTTACGAGAACTTGTAATGGATGAAGCACACAAGTCTCGCTACTCAGTACATCATGGTTCAGATAAGATGTACCACGATCTCAGAACTACGTATTGGTGGCCTAGCATGAAAGCTCACATAGCAACTTACGTTAGCAAATGTTTGACTTGTGCGAGAGTCAAGACCGAATACCAGAAACCATCAGGCCTACTCCAACAACCAGAGATTCCACAATGGAAATGGGAGCAAATTTCCATGGATTTTGTTACTGGCCTGCCTAGATCTCAACGTGGGAATGATACTATTTGGGTGATCGTGGATCGACTCACAAAATCTGCACACTTTTTGGCTATTAAGGAAACGGATAAGTTCTCCACTCTAGCAGACGTCTGCCTTAAGGAAGTTGTCTCGAGGCACGGGGTGCCAACCTCTATTATTTCTGATCGTGATGCACGTTTTACTTCTAAACTGTGGCAAGCAATGCACAAGTCCTTTGGCTCACGATTAGACATGAGCACAGCTTACCACCCGCAAACGGATGGGCAGTCTGAACGCACCATCCAAACCCTAGAAAACATGCTTCGTGCATGTGTAATCGATTTCAGCAACGGCTGGGAAAAACACCTCCCTTTGGTGGAGTTTTCGTATAACAACAGTTACTACACCAGCATCCAAGCCGCTCCATTTGAGGCACTGTACGGGCGTAAGTGCCGATCACCTCTCTGTTGGGCAGAGGTGGGTGACAGTCAGATCACGGGTCCAGAACTGGTAGTAGACACAACAGAAAGGAATGCACAGATACGACCGCCAGAAAAGCTACACTGATAAGCGCAGGAAACCACTCGAATTCCAGGTTGGGGATCGAGTGCTACTCAAAGTCTCACCTTGGAAAGGTGTAGTTCATTTTGGCAAACGAGGCAAGCTCAATCCGCGATATGTCGAACCGTTCGAAATCATTGAGAAAATAGGCAAGGTGGCCTACAAACTAAACCTACCAGCAGAACTCGGTGGAGTTCACAATGTATTTCACGTGTCAAATCTGAAGAAATGTCTGTCAGATGAGACCCTCATAGTTCCTTTGAAGGAGCTCACTATCGACGATCAGTTGCGATTCGTCGAGGAACCAGTTGAAATCACGGACCGAGACGTTAAGGTCCTCAAGAACACTAGAATACCTCTTGTTCAAGTTCGTTGGAACTCCCGTCGTGGCCCAGAGTTTACCTCGGAACGAGAAGATCAAATGAAACTCAAGTATCCCCAGTTGTTCGGAAACAGTGCAACCACTACTGAGGCTGAAGCTACTACAGAATTTCGGGACGAAATTCCAAATCAACGGGGGGATGATGTGATACCCCAGGAAAACAAGTAAACTACATAACACAACTAGCTTCCTCAGTAACCACGTGCTAAATTTCGGGACGAAATTTCTTTCAAGTTGGGGATAATGTGACAACTCGAGTTTCCAAGATTCCATCCTCGCATTAAATGCACGTTAATTGTTTAAGTTGTTTGTTTACATGACTTGTTTGTTTCACAACTGTACACGTTTGTAATATGTTAAATCGTATTGCGACTGATATGTTATGTATGGTGTGTATTAAGTGTGTTATTAAGTGTGTTTTATATAATTGGTGCGCATTATAATTGAGTGTAAGTTAATAATATATTTGGTATTAATATTGACTGTTTAACATGGAACCTTGCCAAACACCCCCCTACGAAAACACCCCATGACCGAAAACACCTCATGTGTTTTCATCCACTATGAGGCCGGCGAAAACCAGAATGGGCTTTGGCCCAGTGATGGTCCGTTTTAGTATTTTAACTCCCAACCTTTACGTGAACTGTTATTTGGCAAACCCTAATCACATCGCCTCTCTCTCTCTCTCGCTTTTCTTTGAAACCCGACGGCTGCCCTCCCCTTATTCGAAGTCAGATCCTTCGGGTTGGGTCGTTCTTTGTTCGGTTAGTGTTTTCACATTTAAATTAACTTCAGGTTCAAAAGAATGTTCATAGTGTTCTGATTTCGCTATGCATGATAAGATCAGTTATATTATTGTATGTGAGACTTGATGATGATTTAGAGTTCTAGGGTTGATATGATTGATATTGGATGATATGAATGTGATCAGGAATACGTGAGCATGTTAACTTGCTAATAGTGTTTGATGGGGCGTTATGTAATTGATTTATTATATACATAAATGGAGTCTGTGTTAAAGACATGATGAATACTTGATGATTCCAATAACTCACTAATGACGTTTGACGATCGAATGATGATATGATGAAGAGATGTAACTGTTAGAGTGTAACTAGGGTTCTATGATTATGTAACTGTGTTAATGATGAAAACACTGCCTAAACGAAAACACATGACCAGCGAAAACACAAGTGTTTTCGCCATGCCTCTCGCCGACGAAAACGGAAAACCAACGAAAACCCTTGGTGATTTCGTTGCTGGGTGATTTCGTCACTAATGGTGTTTTCGCCGCCTGAAGTGTTTTCGCCTTGTTGATTTCGTCGAGTGTTTTGGGCACTAATCCTGTTGACTTAGTAAACCTGTTAAGTTTATTAACGCTGTTGAACATGTCAATTATGTTAATATGTTAACTGGATTATGTTAACTTGGTTATGTATGTTAAGCTCATTATATATGATAACTCTATTGATTTTGATTAACTCTGTTATGCATGTGAACTAAGCCAAGTGTATTAATCTAGTTAAGTGCGGTAACCTCGTTAAACCCATTAACACCGTTAGGTATGTTAGTGGATGATATTGTTAGATTAAACTGAGAAAGCCCTTATGTGAGGCATGAATGGTATGAATGTGATTAACTGTTTACGTGGTACATGATGTTAACTGCCAAAAACACTTTGTGACATAGATTGCATGTGAATCTTTACGAACATGAACTGATTGAGTATACGTGCACACTATAGGACTTTACTGATTTCTTGTGAGCACATAGTTTAGCATACCGAGCAAACCAAGGTGAGTTCACACTCTTTCCAAGGCATGGGATTCCCAAGGATTGGGAATGGGTTAATGATTTAAACGGTAACTACAACCATCCTCCGTGGGTAGGATGCCAAGATTTCACACTGGACCAAACCTCTATCATGAAGTCCCTCATTTATATCGACTTAATCGCTGAGGCCTATGGCGAGCGGGTCATTAGTTAATAGCGCTATTAGGTTTAACAAACCTCACACCGTGTCATTCGAACGGGCGTGTACTAATGGACTATGGGCAAAGGGTCAATGCTGATAGACATTGACTTAGGGCACCACTTAGATTTTCGTAGTAGTCGATACGCACGGTCTAGTAACACATGGGAAGCCCCCACTAATCTTCGCAAACATGTCTGGGAGACCGCGATACGAATTAATACGATACATGGTTTACAAAACGAACATATGATTTACAAAACGAATGCTATAACTAAACAACCAACTATGAACTCGCTCAACTTTGTTGTTGACTCGTTGTTACTTGCCTTGCAGGTCGTTAGGTACTCATGGAGCTTGCACAGGGAGGCGCAGTCGTTGTGGGACATGGCAGTGTGTGCCATGCTAAAAACATTACTTTATTTCGTACTTAATACTTACAATGGGTTTTACAATTATGCTTCCGCTAAACACTTAACTACGTTTTTTATTTGAAACACCTTTCATATTGTGTGGTTGAATTTTACTTATTACTTGTTATGTTCAATATTATTGGTGGCTTGATCCTGGTCAGTCACGCCTCCAAGCGGTGATACTCCGCGTGTGGATTTTGGGGGTGTGACAAATAATCTGCCTATTAAATATTAAATAAGAATCTTAAAGGTATAACCTAGCCTGCATGTCATTATAAGACTTGGCCAAGATAGTAAGACCTGTTTAAAAAGATTCAAATCCCTGTTAACATCTAAAAACATGTTAACACTCCTGGCAGACATGATTCGTTAAAATCACACACGTCATTCTTATAATAGGGTTCTTTAAAGGATCCCTATCTTAACCTGATGATCTATAAATCATGGGTTTAAATCATCAATTAAGATGATCATATATTAAACATCTAGTGGTGATGTAGTGCCTACGGGCCGGCCATAATAAATGACAAATCGGACAAATGACAGTGGTAGTCTACAACTCCCTGTCAGAAAAAGGTAAAGAACTATGTTCAAACCTTAATGCCTTGATTCTCTGAAATCATGGATTATGATTTAGAATGTCCTTGTGACTAGGCCTATTGTGCCACTAATAATGCTGTTGATTTTTAATTAGGATAAATTATAATAAAAATCCAAAATAATTATGATTAGCAAATTTACCAAATATGGTCTATGTTTACCATGGTTAATGAATTGCCATAAAAGACAATTCCATATTAAACTCCCAAATAAATTATTTTCAATATCTTATGTAACAGTTCAAACTACATGGCTGACTCGGATGAGATCAATAGTCACCCAAGGGAGGATCATGATAATACCCGAATTAACATAGCGGGTGCAGAACTGCAAGCATTGATAGACAATGTTGTTACGAAAGCCATAGAGCGACAGTATAATGAATATAGCGGGACTCGAAGTAGGACCCTATCCGCACCACATTCCAAGCCAAAGACTCATTCAGAGGCTCACAGCAAGCCGCCCTCTAAGGAAGATGAGCCAAAGAAAGATGATGATCGACATTCCTCAAACCAAAACAGTGTTCCATCCAAGAGAATAGTATTTGATGATAAACCACGTACCAAGTCCTGTACTTATAAGTACTTTGTTTCCTGCAAGCCCCGGGATTTCACTGGGGAAAAGGTGGCAATTGACTGTATGACTTGGTTAGATGAAATGGACACCGTGGTCGATATCAGCAGTTGTGCTGAAAGGGATGTAGTGAAGTATGTATCTCAATCATTCAAGGGAGAGGCATTAGCATGGTGGAAGTCTCTCATTCAAGCAGCTGGAAAGATCCCACTCTACAATCTGACATAGGATCAGTTTGTTGCTCTTATTAAGGAGAATTACTGCCCTCAGCATGAGGTTGAAAGAATTGAGTCAGATTTCTTATCGTTGGTTATGAAAAACCTAGATTGCCAAACTTATCTTACAAGCTTCAACACGATGTCAAGATTGGTTCCTTACCTTGTAACACCGGAACCCAAGCGAATTGCTCGCTTCATTGGGGGTTTAGCCCCAGAGATTAAAGCCAGTGTTAAGGCTTCAAGACCTGCTACTTTTAGATCAGCAGCCGATCTATCTTTGTCTCTTACCTTAGATGCGGTCAGGCTGAGATCGCTAAAGAATTCTGAAGAAGGTAAGAGAAAGCGTGAGGATGATAACTCACGTCGTTCAGACAAGAAACACAAGGGGAACCATGAGAGCAAGAAGAGTTCAAGGTTCAATAAAGGTAACCAACAGTCGGGTGAGAAACCCAGATGTAAAGTTTGCAAGAAACATCACTTTGGGAAGTGTAGATTGGAATCGAACTCGCAGACACAATCAAGGACTTTTGCATATGGGATATGCAAGTCCAAGGAACACAAGACCTTAGATTGCAAAAAGTTGAAGGATGCGACCTGCTACAACTGCAACGAGAAAGGGCACATTAAGTCGAACTGCCCAAAATATGCCAAGAAACCAGAAGAAAGTAAAAAGACCAACGCTAGGGTCTTCAGAATGGATGCTAAGGAGGCAGTGCAGGACGATAACGTGATAATAGGTACCTTTCTTATAAATGATATTTATGCGAGGGTATTATTTGATTCAGGGGCAGATAAGTCATTTGTAGATAATAAGTTTTGTAAGTTGCTGAATTTACCTGTTAAAACCCTAAGTGTGAAATATGAGGTGGAATTAGCTGATGGTACCATAGAAACCGCCTCAACCATGTTAGATGGATGTTTCATATCCATTAGGAACCACTCTTTTCCGTTATCCTTACTTCCTTTGAAGTTAGCTGGTTTCGATATAGTGATAGGCATGGATTGGTTGTCACGCAACCAAGCCCAGATCGTTTGTGCCAAGAAGCAAGTAGTTGTCAGAACTCCTCGTGGCGAGCCTCTGACAATTCAAGGAGATACTAAGTACGGAATGCCTGAGCAAGTGTCAATGCTCAAGGCATCAAGGTGTTTGACGAAGGGTTGTGTTATCTACATGGCGCAAGTAACTATAGATGAACCAAAGCCTAAGATCGAAGACATACCTATTATCTCTGAATATCCAGGAGTATTCCCTGAAGAACTACCTGGTTTACCCCCAGATAGGCAAGTGGAGTTCAGGATTGACATTATTCCAGGAGCAGCACCTGTTGCAAGAGCGCCTTACAGATTGGCACCAACGGAGATGAAAGAGTTGAGAACTCAACTGGATGATTTGTTAGCCAAAGGATTTATTAGGCCTAGCTCATCTCCTTGGGGAGCACCAATCCTGTTTGTGAAGAAAAAGGATGGGTCGATGCGTCTGTGCATCGATTATCGAGAACTTAACAAAGTTACTATCAAGAATCGGTATCCATTACCCAGGATCGACGACTTGTTTGATCAGCTTCAAGGAGCAAGTTACTTTTCCAAGATCGACTTAAGGTCAGGATATTATCAACTGAAGGTCAAGGATGAAGATGTATATAAGACTGCATTTAGGACTCGTTATGGTCACTACGAGTTCTTAGTGATGCCTTTTGGACTCACTAATGCACCAGCCGCATTCATGGATCTCATGAACCGCGTCTGCAAGCCCTACATGGATAAATTTGTCATCGTCTTCATCGATGATATTCTTATTTACTCGAAGAGTCGAGCTGACCATGAGAAGCACCTCCATTGCATTCTGAAACTGCTTCATCGAGAAAAGCTCTACGCCAAATTCTCTAAGTGTGAATTTTGGCTTCGTGAAGTCCAATTTCTTGGACATGTGGTTAGTGAACGCGGAATCCAAGTAGATCCCCCTAAAGTTGAAGCTGTGATGAATTGGCAAGAGCCAAAGACGCCCACGGAGATTCGCAGCTTCTTGGGATTGGCAGGATATTACAGGCGTTTTATTGAAAAATTTTCAAGGATTGCTGCACCCCTAACTTCTCTGACTAGGAAGAATGTTAAGTTTGACTGGGGTCCTAAGCAGCAGGAATCCTTTGATGTCCTGCACCAGTGTTGACATTGCCTGAAGGGATTGCAGAATTTGTAGTATATTGTGATGCATCGCACACATGTATGGATGTGTACTTATGCAGAAAGGCAAGGTTATTGCCTATGCTTCTCGACAGTTAAAGGTGCACGAAAAGAACTACACCACCCATGACTTGGAGTTGGGTGCCGTTGTATTTGCACTAAAACTTTGGAGGCACTACTTGTATGGAACCAAATATGTGATCTATTCTGATCACAAGAGCCTTCAACATTTGTTTAATCAGAAGGACCTAAACATGAGGCAACGACGTTGGATGGAAACTTTGAATGATTATGATTGTGAGATAAGATACCATCCTGGCAAGGCGAATGTAGTCGCCGATGCCTTAAGTCGGAAGGAAAGAGTGAAGCCTATAAGAATCAATGCCAAGAGCATTGAGATAAAGAATGGTTTGAATGAAAGGTTGTTAGCTGCGCAGAAGGAAGCTGTGCTGGAAGCTAACTATCCTGAAGAAAAGCTAGGAGTAACTGAAGAACAGTTATCCTATGGCAAGGACATAATTATGAGGTTGAATGGACGAGTATGGGTTCCAGTTTATGGAGGACTTCGGGACGTTATCCTCCAGGAAGCCCATAGTTCTAAATATTCCGTTCATCCTGGAGCCGATAAGATGTACCAGGATTTGAAGGCAAATTACTGGTGGATAGGTTTGAAGAAATCTGTAGCCACTTATGTGGCCAAATGTTTGACGTGCGCACAAGTTAAAGCTGAACATCAAAAGCCGTCAGGTTTGCTACAACAGCCTGGACTTCCCACCTGGAAGTGGGAGATGGTGACAATGGATTTCATCACCAAGTTGCCAAAGACAAAGAAAGGAAATGATACTATATGGGTGATAGTAGATAGACTGACTAAGTCAGCACATTTCCTACCCATTAAGGAGACTTATAGCTCCGACATGTTAGCCCAACTGTACGTAGATAAGATTGTATCCCTGCATGGCGTACCGGTGTCTATTATCTCTGACAGGGATACTAGATACACGTCACATTTTTTGAAAAGTTTCCAACAATCTTTGGGCACGCGCTTAAATTTTAGTACGGCTTACCATCCTCAGACGGACGGGCAGAGTGAGCGTACAATCCAAACTTTGGAAGACATGCTTCGTGCATGTGTGATTGACTTAGGTGGTAGTTGGGATAACCAACTGCCATTAATCGAGTTCTCGTATAACAATAGCTATCATACAAGCATTAAGGCTGCGCCCTTCGAGGCCTTGTACGGTAGAAAGTGCAGAACGCCCGTTTGTTGGGCGGAAGTTGGAGATGTCCAACTGACAGGACCTGAAATAGTCTTTGAAACGACGGACAAGATTGTCCAGATTCATGATCGCCTGAAAGCTGCCAGAGATAGGCAGAAAAGCTACGCAGATTTAAAACGTAAACCTCTGAAATTCGAGGTAGGTGACAAAGTCTCGCTTAAAGTATCACGCTGGAAAGGGGTAATGCGATTTGGTAAAAAAGGCAAGTTAAGCCCGAGGTACGTAGGACCATTCGAGATCATCGAATGTGCCGGATCAGTTGCTTATAAGTTAAACTTACCTGAAGAGCTCAGTAGTATTCATAACGTATTCCACATCTGCAATCTGAAGAAATGTCTAGCTGATGAATCACTAGGCATACCACATACAGATGTGCACATAGAAGAGAGCTTGAAGTTTGTTGAAAAACTGTGTCGATCGAGGATCGACAAGTTAAGAAGCTTCGAAGGAAGCATGTGCCAATAGTAAAGGTTAAATGGGATGCCCGCAGGGGTCCCGAATACACATGGGAGGTAGAGTCTACCATGAAAGAGAAGTACCCTCATTTATTTCAGTAAATCTCGAGGTCGAGATTTCTTTTAAGGGGGTGAGGATGTAACACCTTGAAAATTTGTGTCCAATGAAATAACGACATGTGTCATGCAAGACAAAAGTGTTATAAACCCGGATCTAGTTAAAGATGTATGGTAGGATTTAAAAGCGTTGACATGTTAATTAAATACCTCTGAACGACCTAGTTATGAATCCCAAAACCCTAATCTATATTATAAACATCTGATGTATATTCAAATCCGGTAAATACTAGTAATAATTGATTCAAATTGCAAGAAATGGGATCCTATGAGGATGTGCACGACAAATCTTCATTCATGGCCCATTTCAAAGGAATCCAAGACATTTTGAAGCATGGCAAGTTGACATAACTGTTCAAGCATGTTCAAGAGGTCCCATACTGATAATAAAGGTCCAAATTCGAAGTGGTAAAGTTGCACGATCAAAGCTTTAAAGTTTGCAATTTTTTTTGTTTCCTGATGAAGGCTTATGGACCGCAAAGAGTTGGTCTTACGGTCTGTAAAGAGGCTCTTACGGACCACAAGACCCTCCTCTTACGGTCCGTAAGACAGTCCCAGTAGCCGAACACCCTCAGGTGTCTGTCCAGCCCATTTAACCGACTTAAATTGCCATTTTTCATTACCATGTGCAACACAAACTAGTTCTTAGGCACTAGGGACACTTGTAATTGATCAGGGATCAATCCTAGAGTTGTTTGGCATGATCTTGATCAATCAAGATCATTATATAAAGACCCATATTATTTCAATTTTTGATCATTCATTCACACTCAACTTCTGATCATTTCTGGAGCTCAAGGCCACTCCTTAAGCATCACTAGTCGTGCATTGGACCTTGGTAAGCTTCCTTAACCTTCCTTAATCGTGTTTTACTTAGTTAATTAGCTTAAAGTCAAACCGTCGTAATTAAGGTTTGACTTATCGATTAATCACTAATGGCCTGGTGATTAGCCAAATCGAAAGTAGTTATAAGTTGGTATTTATGTGGGCATTAAACCCTTAAAAGGGCACCCTCTGAATTCCACTCTAACTAGGTGAAATGTCGGGTCAAACTTAATCCGAAAAAGTCAACAGAAACTTAATTTTCAAATTAACGCATAATTAACAATGTAGAAGGTGTGTAACCTGTTTTACCACTCATATAACTTAGTAATAAAGGTAAGAACATGTCTAAGCATGTTCGACCCGACAATTTTCAGTTTAAGCCCGGTCCGGAACCGAAAGTCGCATAGTTTGACTCCTGCTTTGACTTTCAGTTCTGACCCGTAGTAGCATGATTTAGAATTGCCTTAGAGCTTCTTTAGGACCAGGTTATATGATAGTATAACCCTCTGTGATTGTTTCGTTGATTGTCCGATTCGTTTGCACGTTTCCGTTAATCGCATAATGTTGACCATAATGCCCATTTGACCTTAAAACGGGAATTTTGGAAATGTGAGAAGACAATAATCCTTGTTACTGATTTATAAACATGTCCCTAAAATTTTCACATCAGTTGGAGGTCTAGATTAGGAGTTATGCTTAATAGCGTAATTAGAACGCTTTTTATGAATTAAACGGCGTAATTAGCATAAAGCCTATCTAAACCCAATTTTTGTCACCAAACCTTTTACCCACTGATGTAATATAATATTTTGGGATTGTTGAAGATTTTTAATTATTTTTAAACTGATCATAACTTAGGGTTATCACCTTGATTCGGTTATTGCCAATTATACCCTTTTCGCGTATAAAATGAGTTTTACATAACAATTTGATCCCAAACCTTTGGCCACTGATTTTATATGATAAATGAAGTATTTTGAACTTTATAAACTGATCAGAAAACTCAGATTTCTGTTATAACCCAAAAATCGCTTAAAACGACTTTTTACGCGTTTTAAACGCGTAGTATGAGTTAAAAATCATTTTGTCATGTAAGACTTATCACCAACTGATATAACCTATTAAATTAAGTTGTTTTACTGATTAATTCAGACCTGAACTTCAGAATCTTATTTAATCCCTTTTATATTCTTTAAAATGACCAAAATACCCCTACGGGGCTTAATTTGAGATTAAACTCGTTTTGGGCATAATGGAAGGTATCTTACTGATATCACAACATATTTAAAGCATATAAACTTAGGAAACCTGTTCATGACTCATTTGGTTAACCGTTATGCGTTATTCGCGTTTGGTTCGGTTTATGTAACTAGTTTGCATAAATTGACCGAAACGGGTCAAACCTTATCATGTTCACCTCAAAATCCAGAATGTGTTTAGTTTACCCATATTATACAAGTCTTCAAACTTGTAGGGACTAAATCACATTCTAATCCGGTCTTCGCTTAATCTTGCGTTTTGAACCGTATATCTTTCTTTAAAACTAACCGGTCTAAGTATAAACTTAAGAAAGACCCGTTAGGAATCTAATAGGTTAATTAAAACCTTCGTTTCAGATTAGGAGCCCAGTAAAAGCTATGCGCACTTGCTGTTTGTGATTTATACTTTGCTCAGGTAAATACTTAAACATCCATCGAATTCACGACGAATGACAAAGTATAACCCAAATTTTGAGCAGCACTTAAACATCCATTGGATAGTTTCAATCGATCGGACATTGAATCGTAGTAGCCATCGAGTTAATACCCTGTATCGTAGCAGCGCCTCGCTAATTTGAAAGTGAAATTCGACTTTTGGACAGTATAATTTCGAGTTTTGAACTGAATTTTCGACACATAATGATAGCTCGTGAACCAGGCTATTTATAGGTAAAATATAGGTCTCACGCGGCCCGCGTGAGCCCTAAGCCAAACTTTACACGGCCCGCGAGGGGAAGCTAATCGTAGACTAGGGCTACGGTGTCATCACTAGACTTGCCACGCGTGTGACACGTGGATCTGGACGCTTATCCGGTCAACCCTTACTTTGACGCGGCCCGTGTAAGACTAAGTTAACTCTTACGCGGCCCGCCTGAAACTCCAAAACTTTGTTTTCTTGGTTTTTCATGCACAGTAGAGTTTTAGGGGTTCGGGTTTTTACTTACGGGTCAATTTGGGACATTTTTGAAGGTCCTTACATCCTCCCCACCTTATTTAAAATCTCGTCCTCGAGATTTACTGGAATAAGTGAGGATACTTTCGCTTCATCTCTGATTCCAGCTCCCAAGTGTACTCGGGTCCTCTCTTTGAATCCCACTTGACTTTGACTAGCACTAGTCGCTTGTGCTTGAGAAACTTAATCCTTCTGTTTTCTATTTGAAGCGGTTGCTCAACAAATTTTAACTTTTCGTTTACCTCTATATCTTGAAGAGGTACTACCAGTGATTCGTCCGATAGACATTTCTTGAGGTTTGATATATGAAATACATCATGTACCCCAGCCAGCTCCTCTGGTAGTTGTAAGCGATAAGCAACTGGTCCTATACGTTGGATTACTGGAAATGGTCCTACGTATCTTGGACTTAGCTTTCCTTTCTTACCGAACAGAACTACTCTTTTCCAAGGAGAAACTTTTAAGAGAACCTTGTCTCCGATTTGGAATTCTAACGGCTTACGTCGATTATCTGCATAACTCTTCTGACGATCTCGAGCCGTTTTTAGTCTTTCCTTGATTCGAGTAATCTTGTCGGTAGTTTCTTGTACTATTTCAGGACCTGATAATTAACTTTCTTCTATTTCTGCCCAGCAGACTGGAGTTCTACACTTACGTCCGTATAGTGCTTCGAATGGGGCAGCGTCGATGCTTGAATGATAACTATTGTTATAGGAGAATTCAATTAAGGGTAGATGATCATCCCAGTTTCCACCAAAATCTATTACACATGCTCTGAGCATGTCTTCCAGAGTTTGGATCGTCCTTTCACTTTGTCCGTCTGTCTGAGGATGATATGCAATACTTAGATTTAGTCGAGTTCCCATAACTTCTTGGAAACTTGTCCAGAAGTGGGAAGTGAAACGACTATCCCTATCTGATACAATGGAGAGTGGAACTCCATGTAAGGATACTGCTTCATCTACATACAACTTAGCTAACCTTTCCATGTTAAAGGTTTCTTTCATAGGTAGAAAATGAGCTGATTTGGTTAAAGATCCACAATTACCCAAATTGCGTCATTACCTCTTTTGGTCTTGTGTAACTTAGTAACAAAGTCCATTGTTATGAGCTCCCATTTCCATACAAGTATTTCTAATTGTTGGAGTAGACCTGAAGGTTTTTGGTGTTCTGCCTTAACTTGCGAACAAGTAAGACATTTGGAAACATACCTAGCTATGTCCTTTTTCATTCATATCCACCAGAAGTTATTTCTTAAATCTTGGTACATCTTATTGTTACAAGGATGCATGGTATACCTAGATTTATGGGCTTCCTCTAAAATCTTATTTCTTAAGTCTCCTTGCTTAGGTACCCAAATCCTTCTTTTATGGAATCTCCAAATTCCATCCGCTCCTTGCTCTAATTCTTTTATTCGTCCTTTCATTCCTTCAGCATCATCCTGGATTGCTGTTTCCTAAACATCCTTTAATTGTTCCATTAAATCTAACTGAAGATTTAATCTAAGAGCACGAACTCGCTTTTGCTTTTCATGATACTTACGACTTAAGGCATCTGCAACTACGTTTGCTTTTCCTTCGTGATACTGAAGATCACAGTCGTAGTCGCTTAGGATTTCCATCCATCTCCTTTGCCTCATATTCAATTCTTTTTGCCCAAATATGTATCTTAAACTCTTATGATCTGTATAGACAGTAAACTTACTTCCATACAGATAATGTCTCCAAATCTTAAGGGCAAAAATTATGGCTCCTAACTCTAAGTCATGAGTTGTATAGTTTTCTTCGTGCTTTTTCAATTGCCTTGATGCATACGCAATTACTTTCTTGCGTTGCATAAGCACACATCCTAATCCTAGCTTTGAAGCATCACAATATACTTCAAAATCTTTTGTTCGTTCTGGTAAGGCTAGAATTGGAGCATTTGTTAACTTCTGCTTCAAAATCCTAAAGGCTTCTTCTTGCCTAGGTCCCATTCAAACTTAACTGCTTTACAGGTTAGCTTAGTTAAAGGTACCGCTATCTTGGAAAAATCCTTAATAAACCGTCTATAATATCCAGCTAATCCTATAAAACTTCTAATTTCCATTGCGGATTGCGGAACCTTCCATTTAGTGATCGCTTCTATTTTAGCAGGATCTACGTGAATACCTTCGTGATTCACCATGTGACCTAAAAATTGCACTTATTGCAGCCAGAATTCACACTTCGAGAATTTGGCGTAAAGTTGTTCCTTTCTTAACAAAGTTAAGAGTGCATGCAGGTGCTTACAATGCTCTTCCTGGCTTTTGGAATAAATAAGTATATCGTCTATAAAGACAATTACAAATTTATCCAAGTACGGTTTACAGATTCTATTCATCATGTCCATAAATGCTGCAGGAGCATTTGTTAGTCCAAAGGGCATGACTGTAAACTCGTAATGACCATACCTAGTTCTGAAAGCAGTTTTAGGTATGTCTTCTTCTTGTACCTTCAATTGATGATATCCGGAACGTAAATCTATTTTAGAAAAATATCTAGCTCCTTGAAGTTGATCAAAAAGATCATCAATCCTAGGTAATGTATATCGATTCTTAATTGTAACCTTATTCAATTCCCTATAATCGATACACATTCGCAACGAACCATCTTTCTTCTTTACAAACAACACTGGCGCTCCCCAAGGGGATGAACTAGGTTGTATGAATCCTTTGCTTAACAATTCATCTAATTGCTTTTTCAATTCTAGCATTTCTGTGGGTGCTAACCGATAAGGTGCCTTAGCTATCGGTGTAGTTCCAGGAATTAGATGAATTCTAAATTCTACTTCCCTATCAGGTGGTAATCCAGGTAGTTCTTCTAGGTATTCTGATAGTACTGGAATTTCTTTGAGTTCCTTACCCTTAGTGTTAATGATTACTGAAATCATATACACTATTCCTTGCTTTCGTTCATAACTAGCAATTTTCATTACTGAAATGAACTTTAAGGGCTTTCGTGGCTTATCCCCTGTAATCACCACTAATTCTCCTGTGGGTGTATGAATTTCTATGGAATTCTTATCACAAAGAATTCGAGCATGATTGGCTACTAACCAATCCATTCCTAACACAACATCGAATCTGGCTAAATTCATTGGTAACAGGTTTGCAGAAAATTTATGACCTAAAAGTTCTATCTTTTCTTCTCGCAAAACCTTATCTATGCTGACAGAATTCCCATCTGCCGTTTCAACTGTAAAAATCTGCCTAAGGTTGGTTAAGGGTAAATTAAGAGCTTGGCAGAATGAAGTATTTATAAAACTTTGGTTTGCACCAGAGTCAAATAATACTTTTGCATAAACATTGTGAACTAGGAACGTACCAGCTATCACATCCGGGATTAGCTCGGCTTCCTGAGTAGTCAACTGGAAGGCTCTTACGTTTTTCTCGTTAATTCCTTCTATAGGTTTGGCTTTGTTATCAGCTGGTTTGACCAATTTTGGGCAGTCTGGTCTAATATGTCCAGCTTCTCCACAGTTGTAGCAAACTGTTGCTTTCCTCTTCCTGCAATCTTCTTCTTGGTGCCCCGGGATTTTGCAGAAATTGCAATATCCTTTGCATCTTCCAGAATGCTTCCTTTTGCATGTATTGCAAAATGGAACAGTGGAAGATTGCCCAGTTCCCTTTCTCTTGAAACTACTACGATTACCCACACTGACTCCTTGGGTAATCTTTTGGGCCACTTCCTTTTTACGGTTTTCTTCTCTTGTACGTACCAGTCCGTCAGTTAGGGTATTAGCTAATTCCACATCATCGTCAATAGTGCGTGGTCTCACAGCTTTAACGATATCTCGAATTTCGCCAATCAATCCCCAAATATAGCGGGAAATAAGTACCGGTTCTGGTGAAGCCAGAGTTGGTACCACTCTCGCATACTCGAAGAATGTCGAAGTATACCCTCGACAGTCTACATTCACCATTCGGTGGTTTAGGAACTTATTTGCCATTTGTTCCTTTTCATATTCGGGACAGAATTTTCTTTCCACTAGCTGTTTAAATTCTTCCCAACTCATGGGATAGGCCATATTTCTTCCTTTGGCTTGAAGTACTGTATTCCACCATTCTAGTGCCCCTTCTTTAAAAAGATGCGACGCATACATGACCTTGTCGTCCTCAGCACATTTACTTATCATAATTACTGCTTCAGTTTTCTCCAACCAAGGCAGTACCGCAGTCGCCCCTTCGTTACCTGCAAACTCAGCCGGTTTACAGGCAAGAAATTCTTTATAAGTGCAACCAGACGTTGCAGCTTTCATTTTCTTAAGGAGCGGGGCTTGCATTCCATCATTGTTGTTATTAGTATGGATGCCACCTCCGTTTATACTATTACTGAAATTGTCACTGTGTGTGCGTTTGCTAGAAATAATTTGTTGAGATTCAACAGGTTTCTGGGCAGCAGCAAGTATTGCTGGAATAGCATTGCATATTCCCTGAGCAACGATATTCTCGATATCTTGCCTATTCAGAATTTGATCTTCATTGTTATGCTCAGATTGATTACCCTCGTTAACTTTTTTATTACCAGCGATTGCCATCTGGTAATTAATTTATATTAGTGATTAGTATAAAATAATTAAACAAAACAAAACAATCGCACATAATCACATTAACACGTATAGCCAAAATTGTCGATTTCCCGACTTCCATTTTTATATATTATATTATGTATCCGTACACACTGTTATCTTACAAAAGTTTTATTTTTAAATTATTCTACATACTTATATTTTTATTACTATTAGTATTATACAAACACAGCTTCACAACCACACTATCCCTAGTCCGCAGGCCTTTCAGATACGATGTTCCCTTTCATCGTATTTCCAGGAGATTTGTTCCCCTATCTCCCGAATCTTATTCCCTGCATCCATTAGTTCTTCGCCAAAATGGCGAAGTTCAGCTAAGTTTTCATTACTCATTGGTGGGTTTAGTGCAGGTTCTGGATCGAACAGAGGGAAAAAGGTATAGGGATTATTTAGGAGGTTTTGAAACTGCCAATCATTGGTCCACCATTCGTCCATTCCTTGAGGTTGGGTGTGAATCAGAGGTTCTGGGATGGCTGGTTCTAAGTTTACTGGAAGTTGGTTTTCAGCAGGATAAGGGAAGAGATTTTCATTAATTGGCCTAATAATATCACAGCTTGCCAGTATGTGATCTAGTTCCTCCTGCAGTGGTAATTCCTCGGCTTGCTTAGAACTTTCCCCAATTTCTATTTCTACTTGCCTAATACTTTCCCCAATCTCGATCCCTTTTCCTTTATCCATGTGATTCTCTATCTTGGGAATTTTCCTAGTTGCTGGTTTCCTTCTGCGCACACGTCTCCAACCCACAAATCTTCTTCTTTTCTTTGGCTTTGATTTCTCCGGAGGTGGAGCTTGGAATTCCATAGGTTCTTCAACATCGGCTAAGTAACCAGTAAAGTCTCTGGAAACTTCTATTTTCACAGGATAGAGATTGAGATTCTCAAGAGCTTCAGATAATTCATTCATGATGTTTAGCATTTATGAAGAAACACATAAACTTTTAATTTAAAATTTTGTAAATTAATTTTCACAGAATCATATAACGGAAAGCAGAAAATTTAATTACAAATATCTAACAAACCATTTTATTGAAACAAAATATTTATTTTTAGTACAACTAAAATATTAAAGTTTCTGGTTTGTAGGTGACATAGGTGCTAATACTGGTTTGGCGATTTAACTATAAGTTAGCATTTACTGTTATAGTGGCTAACATATAGAGATTTGCCCATTGTTCATCTAACTCATCTTCCCATGGTGATTTAGTGTCTATTTTCTGAGTTTCCTTATTGATCATAACTCCTTTTTGTTGTAACTTCCTCATTTTCTCTTGACTTTTCTTAATAATCAAACTTCTTTTGTTAGGGGTAAGTGGTTACTCATATTGTGCCTTACGAACAAATATTCCCTCCTCAGTATCTGCTGAGTATCTTGAGGAATTTGATTGGGATGAAGTTCCCTTATCTTTCGGTAAACTATCTAATTTAAGATAGATATCCGACACTCTTTGCTTACCCATACTGTAACTAACAGATAGTCAAGATAAGAGCACATAATTACAAGATGATAATCAGGAAAATTAAGTATTTGAAATACTTAATAGGCTTAAATCAGTGGCTCTTTCAGTAGCTCTGATACCACCTTTTCCTTTCACGGCCCCATCCCCGGTTTTACCCGGTCAGGAGCCGCGGGACAGGAACCCGTGGTATCTATGATGCGACAGCGGAAGATTTTACAGGATCTTTTTAAAACTCGAAAATGCCCGATTATTTTATTTCATAATTCGGGATACCCCCGTTTTTACAATAGAGGAATTTCACAAGTAAATTCCCTGATTTATTAAAACATGTTTATTCATTTTAACTGAGCCACCTCTTCAAGCTTGTTAGTGCTCCGTAGCACGTTTTCCTTGATTTACAGCAGGTCGCCTGAAACATGTTTTAAAAATATTTTATCAGCGGGAAATGCTGGCGAGTCATTCAAGTATGTAAAATGACACACATTAGTTATCAATTACAGCATAAGAGCGATTACAGTGGCTTCTATCTTATTTTTATCTGGCGCCGTGTCACCTGGTGACGATGGTCATACCACTATTGGGTCTTTCCCCAAGTAGTGACGTTTATCACTGTTAGGATTTATTAGCCTAACCCGTGAGAAATTAGTAATGTGCACAATACCCCAGTAGCCAGTGATTAAGATAACCACGACTTACTCCCTGTAATTATAACATTTGAAAATGGAGTATTGTAAAATATTTTTGATAAAAAGAGAATGACTCACATTGCAGATTTATACGGGCAGAGTTTAGCCTACTGATTAGCCTTGTAACCTAATTTAAATAACAATGCACACGAACTAGGTCAGTAACTAATACAGCATTTACGATAACTCACGAGATTAAAACCTTCACAACGAATGACAAAGTGCAATACTTAAACATCCATCGAATTCACGACGAATGACAAAGTATAACCCAAATTTTGAGCAGCACTTAAACATCCATTGGATAGTTTTAATCGATCGGACATTGAATCGTAGTAGCGATCGAGTTAATACCCTGTATCGTAGCAGCGCTTTGCTAATTTGAAAGTGAAATTCGACTTTTGGACAGTATAATTTCGAGTTTTGAACTGAATTTTCGACACAGAATGATAGCTCGTGAACCAAGCTATTTATAGGTAAAATATAGGTCTCACGCGGCCCGCGTGTGCCCTAAGCCAAACTTTACGTGGCCCGCGAGGGGAAGCTAATCGTAGACTAGGGCTACGGTGTCATCACTAGACTTGCCACGCATGTGACACGTGGATCTGGACGCTTATCCGGTCAACCCTTACTTTGAAGCGGCCCGCGTAAGACTAAGTTAACTCTTACGCGGCCCGCCTGAAACTCCAAAACTTTGTTTTCTTGGGTTTTCATGCACAGTAGAGTTTCAGGGGTTCGGGTTTTTACTTACGGGTCAATTTGGGACATTTTTGAAGGTCCTTACAACTTTGCACGTGATCGTAATCATGAAGGAAGTATTCCCTTGTGATTGCACCTTCTGATTACCACGTTTAGTAGGCGAAATGACGAGTCAAACTTTTACGAAATGAAAGTAAAAAATGCATAAAAGTGCATTTTACGACGAAACTGTTTTCGGGTATTAAAACTTAAAAGTTTTGACACCAAATCAGTTTAATAACATTATTAGACATGTTCAAACATGTCTAACTCGTCATTTCTAGTTTAGTGCGTTTTCCTTAGTCGAAAGTCGAGCGGTTTGACTACCGCTTTGACTTTCGAATCTGACCCGTTTGTTCAATCATAGGATTCGACCAAGCGCATTTTTATGACCATCGTAATATAAGGAACAACCCTCTGAGGTTATACCTTATGGTCACGTCATTTGGTTAGTTATATGACGAGTCGATTATATGTACTTCTAAATTGCAGAAAATGCCCTTTTGGCGCATAAAATAGTTTTAAGCATATAAGACCATTGTTTTGACATCTAAACTGATGTTACAACATAATTAAACTTGTTTGGACATACTATACTCGTCATAGGACTTATTGAACCATCTGAACCCATAGTTACGCATACGGCCCGTTAAAGTGGCATAAACCACTTTAACAAGTCGTAACGGGTCAAAGCACTTACAAACTCTTTCTAATAAGAATGTAAGGTTTAGTAAACCATATTACACGTGATCTTTCACTCGTTTGGTTTATAAGCCTCATTCTATCCTATCTCCCGTTCGAAGTCTCGATACACTAACCTTAGTTATCCGATACATTAGGAACCACTTGAACACTTGAGCTTTGTTTACACAAGACATATACGCAATCCAAGTGAGTACATAACTCCCCTTTTTTACGTTTTCTAAATGTTTTGGGGTGACTCATATGTGCTAAATCATTTTCAAGTTTTCAAAACAAAGTATATGGTTTATATATAACACTGTGTTTTAAATAATGTGGGAAACTTGTTGGTGCGTTATCCATGACAGGAATGACATTCATTAACTTTGGCCATGCCGACCAGTAGTATGTTATGGTACCATAGGACTGACAATCCCGTTACCAGATTTCCCGACGTTTGTGGGGAAGTTTGGGGAACGACAGAAACTGTATTTTTAACATACCATTTGGTGGTTTGTTAGTCGAATATTTTAACAGACCCTTTGGTGGTCTATTAGTCGAGACGAGTCATCACAGGCTTGAATGTATTCAGCAAAACGACCATAGTTTACACAATTAAAACATGGACGAAAGGTTTATAACAAGGGCGATTGATTTATAACACGGATGATTGGTTTATAACACAGATGATTGGTTTATGACACAGACGAAGGGTTTATGGTAAGTGATTTAGATAACGAGGCGAGTGTAATATGGTAAGAGCATGGTGGATACGCCGCTGGTACTTCCTATATATAAATGCTCTTATTGTATTAATCCTCGTAGCATTATCAAAATCACTTCAAACAAGGACAAATGGTTTTGGACAAGTCACGCACGATTTTCACTTAAAGATATAAACCATACAAAGTTTCCTTTTAAATCGATTTCTTACCTAGTTTTACAAAAAGAAACGCTTTTGTCAGGATTCATGGCTACAAGGTTTTATTACTTATGCCAACTTGTATAGTTGGTTAAACATATTACAATACCAAACACTTTTATTACAAGTTGATTTCAAGGTTTTCAATCATCGACTTTCGTAGTTGGACGAGGTATTGCAATAACAATTACAAAGCCATGAATTTGATACACAAAACCTATGTTACTCACCGGCTTTCCATGCTGACTTTATTTTCACATATGTTTCAGGTGCTAATGTGTGATGATTATGAACGCATGCTACACATAGGATGGACTAGGGCCTTAGTTCACTTAAAAACTTAAAGATAATTGTTGTGTTTTATTTGTGTTTTATGTCCAAGACAATGTAATTTGTTAATTCAATAAAACAAAACCTTATGTACCATGTGTTGTTAAACAATTCCTGTAACGTGACTCCCTGACGTTTCCGTCGCGGTTTGTTGTATTACGCGGTCGGGGTCTTACAGAGATTGGTATCAGAGCCATGGTTATAGGGAATTAGGTTATCAGTAATGCTTTTGACCTAGACTATAACCTTCCTAGGACCCGAACATGAGGTAACTCACGTATACATTTTAATACAATGCCATCACCTATCCTTAGGTGATTACAAAACAATACAAAAGGTCACAAATTCATTCCAAAACTTTTACAAGAAATTATCTATCCTTAGATTACTTGTTTTAAGACTTTAAGCCTTTGATGTTTTCAAAATCTCGTCAAAGTTTGGGTTTTAATAATGTGAACACATGCAATCTGGAAGGGTGGATGCCTATACCCTGAGTTTTCTGTCTAAGGCTAGAGTATTCATACAAATTCACTTAATCGGACCAGTCACTCTTACCTGGGAACTCTTGGGGTGAGTGTCCACTTATAGACTAAAGCACGTCTTCATGATACATTATAAAGGCCCATTTACTTTGATTAGTCACTGTGTCGTTTGTTCGTTTTAAGTAACGAATAAATGGTCACAATCCTTATGTTTCGTCAATATTTTTAACGTTTCTTTTTTACTATCCACTATCAATCTCACTTATTTTCTCTCATATTTCCTTCTCTTTTAAAATGCCTCCTCGTCGCAACGCTACCCAAGACGCCGAAATGGTGGCATTAATTGCTCAGCAGATGGCTGCTATACTCCGAAACCTTGTGACCCAACTTAATCAGACAAACAATAACATTAACAACAATGCACCGTGTAACTACAAACAATTCAATTCGGCTAAACCACTCAAGTTCAATGGGTTTGAGGGAGCTACTGGGCTCCTACAATGGTTTGAGAGTCATGAGAGCACTTTCCGCCATGTTCAGTGTCCTAATGAGCGCAAAGTACAGTTTGCTTTGAGTGTTTTCCAAAAGAGAGCACTCGCGTGGTGGAACGGAGTTATGAGCGATAGGGGTGCTGATGTAGCAATGGCTCAAACATGGGAAGAGCTTAGAGTTCTTATGATGAAAGAGTTCTTCCACGCAACGAACAACGGCCACTCGAGAATGAATTCCATGATCTTAAGCAAGATAGTGGAGAGCATCGTGCCTACACAGACTGATACAAGGAGTTGAGCCTGCTATGTCCCACCATGGTCATGCCTTTGGATAAGGCATTGAGAATTACATCGATGGTCTATCGGATCCCGTTCAGGATATAGTCACTGGTAGTAAGCCAGCTACAGTTAGGGAGGCTGTTGATTTAGTCGCTACCCAAACTGATTCTCAAGTCAAGAAGGGGAAACTCCTCCGCAAATGTGACAAGAAACAAGCTGCCAAGACTACACAGGAGAAACCCAAGGAAACCAGAGCCGAACCCTCAAAAAATCAAGGAAGCGTAAGGCTTCACAGAACTTTGTGGTTGTTGCTCAACTCAATCCGGCTACTCACAACCAACCAGCTCAACCTCCTGTCAAGAAACTGTATCCTGGTACTGCACCGTTGTGCAACCGGTGCAATGGTCACCAACAAAATCATTTACAGTGTCGTCAATGTACTTCATATGGATGACTCGGTCACTTGGCCAATGTTTGTCGGTCTGTTCCAATCCCTGTTCAACCCCAAGGGAATCCTGCTAGACCTCACTTCCTACCTGGATCTTGCTACAACTGTAGAGAGATGGGCCATTTCAAGAACAACTGCCCGAAACTTGTTAATGCTAATCCCGCCCGTGGATGAGCATTTAACATAAATGCTAACGAGGCTCGTGCTGACAACGATGTAGTTAACGGTACGTTCCTTGTTAACAATCATCCTGCTTCTATTCTTTTTTATTCGGGTGCCGATAGGAGTTTTCTGTCCCTAGCCTTTGAACCTTTGCTTTCAATGCTTCGAACTAAACTAGGGAAACCATTAACAATAGAGATAGCTAGTGGCGAACCCCTTGTACTTGATTTTGTCATTCGTAGTTACCAATTAAACCTCAATAACCATCTTTTTCCTATTGACCTCACGTTAATGCAACTTGGAAGTTTCGACATCATAGTAGGAATGGACTGGTTAACCAAACACCATGCTAAAGTGATATGTTTTGATGTACCTCTTCCGTCTGGTGAAATCTTAGAAGTTCATGGAGAGAAACCCTCTAGTAGCCTAAAACTCATGACTTGTACCCAAGCCCAAAAATACCTACGAAAGAAGTATGTAGCCTTTTTGGCACATATCGTAGAGGAGAAAGACAAGGGTAAGAGTGTTCAAGACATCTCCATTGTTCAAGATTACCTTGAGGTGTTTCCTGAAGAACTACCTGGCTTACCTCCAGTACGCCAAGTGGAATTTCGAATAGACCTTGTACCTGGTGCCAACCCAATTGCTAAATCCCCTTACCGTCTTGCACCGTCTGAGATGCAAGAATTGTCAAATCAACTACAAGAACTTTCTGACAAAGGTTTCATTCATCCGAGCTTTTCACCTTGGGGCGCTCCCGTCCTATTCGTGAAAAAGAAGGATGGATCTTTTCGCATGTGCATCGATTTTCATGAGCTCCACAAACTCACGATTAAAAATCAATATCCCCTACCTCGTATTGATGATCTCTTTGATCAACTGCAAGGTGCTACATGTTTCTCAAAGATCGAACTGCATTTTGGGTATCATCAACTTCGTGTACTCGAAGAAGATATTCCCAAGACTGCTTTTCGCACTCGATACGGCCATTACGAGTTCATTGTCATGCCCTTTGGTTTGATAAATGCTCCTGTCGTCTTCATGGACTTAATGGATAGGATTTGTAAACCTTATTTAGATAAGTTCATCCTTGTTTTCATCGACGACATCTTGATTTATTCAAAATCTCGAGCTGACCACGAACATCATCTCCGTCTGACGATGGAACTTCTAAAGAATGAACAACTTTATGCCAAATTCTCCAAGTGTGAATTTTGGATTAAAAAAGTTCAATTCTTAGGTCATATTGTCAATGAACAAGGTATACATGTAGATCCCGCCAAGATCAGTGCGATTAAGGATTGGAGTACACCTACTACTCCTACCGAAGTTTGTTCATTTCTTGGACTCGCCGGTTATTACCGGTGTTTCATCGCAAACTTCTCCAAGATTGCAGTTCCCCTCACTGCTTTAACTCAAAAGAATAAACCTTTTGAGTGGGGACCCAAACAAGAAGAAGCCTTCCAAACGTTGAAATGAAAACTTTGTGATGCTCCTATTCTGTCCTTACCTGATGGCAATGATGATTTTGTCGTATATTGTGATGCCTCAAACCTAGGCCTTGGCTGTGTTCTCATGCAAAGAGAAAGAGTCATAGCCTATGCATCGAGACAATTGAAAATCCACGAGAAGAACTACACAACTCATGATCTTGAGTTAGGTGTTGTAATTTTTGCTCTCCAAATTTGGAAACACTACCTTTATGGTACAAAATGTGTGGTTTTCACTGAGCACAATAGTCTCGAAAACATTTTCAATTAGAAGGAGTTAAACATGAAGCAACGACGCTAGGTCGAACTTCTAAACTAGTACGACTGCGAGATTCTCTAACATCCTAGTAAGGCGAATGTCGTAGCTGATGCTCTTAGTCGTAAAGAACGTGTCAAGCTTCATTGTGTTCGAGTTTGATCTGACATCCAACCATGCATTTTCGAAGATCAACGTACTTGTGTAACCCAAGGCAAGATGGGTAATGAATTGCCACGTAGTCTTGAGTTTCAGATCAAAACAAAAGACAATGGGTTACTCTTTTTCTTGAACCATTTGTGGGTTCCAAACCAGGACAATCTTCGTACACTGTTAATGAATGAGGCTCACAAGTCTCGTTATTCTATCCATCCTGGTGCAAACAAAATGTACATGGATCTTCGTACCCAGTATTGGTAGCCGGGTATGAAGAAGGACATAGCCTTGTACGTATCCAAATGCCTTACTTGTCTTAAGGTCAAGGAAGAACATCAACGTCCTTCTAGTTTGCTTGAACAACCAGGAATTCCAATATGGAAGTGGGAGAACATTTCTATGGATCTCATCACTAAACTACCGCACACTTCTAGAGGTCATGATGCCATTTGGGTAGTCATTGATTGTCTAACAAAGTCAGCACACTTTTTTCCTATTCGTGAGGATCTATCTACTGAAAAACTTACTAAGATCTATGTTAATGAGATTGTATCTCATCATGGTGTTCCTTTGAACATCATATCAGATCGTGATGCTCGTTTTTCATCTCATTTTTGGAAGACCATGCAATCAGCCATCTGAACCAAACTCAGTTTGAGCACTGCATATCATCCTCAAACAGATGAACAACCCGAGAGGACAATCCAAACACTTGAGGATATGCTTAGAGCTTGTGTGATCGACTTTGGTGGTAGTTGGGCTTCGCATCTACCTTTGATCGAATTCTCCTACAACAACAGTTATCACTCTAGCATTAGCATGGCTCCTTTCGAGGCTCTCTATGGTCGAAAATGTCGCTCACCTATCTGTTGGAATGAAGTTGGTGAAGCTCAACTCACTGGATCTGAACTCATTCTAGAAACAACAGACAAAGTCAAGAAAATTCGCGATAACCTCTTGACAGCTAGAAGTCGTCAAAAGAGTTATGCCGACAAACGACGCAGGCCGTTGGAATTCCAAGTTGGTGATCACGTCCTTCTCAAGGTATCCCCTTGGAAAGGTGTGGTTAGATTTGGAAAGAAAGGAAAACTTGCACCTCGAGACGTGGGACCGTTTAAGATCGTTAAGAGGATTCGGAAAGGTAGCCTACAAACTTGATCTACCTCCTGAACTTGGGAACATTCACCCAACTTTCCACGTGTCCAACTTGAAAAAGTGTTTAGCCGATGAAAATCTCCACATACCTCTTGACAAATTCGCATTGATGACACTATGCACTTTGTCGAGAAACCTGTGGAGATATTGGACTGTGAATTCAAGAAACTCAAGCACAGACGAATACCGATTGTTAAAGTTCGCTGGGAATCCAAACGTGGCCCAGAATTTACTTGGGAATGAGAGGATCAAATGAAAGCGAAATACCCACATCTTTTCTCACAAGTCTCCTCTGATTGAATTTCGAGACGAAATTTCCTAAAGTAGGGGAGACTGTGACAATTACAGTTTTCAATCATTGTACGATTTCGATCATTTTTGTATTCAATAAAATGTTATATTTTATTTACGAAATACGTAATCGAATGATCGAGCGAAACGATATTCGTAACATTTCCGGAACAAAATCCAAGCCACACATGCCTTAAAACCTTTATATAACCTAAATGTTAGGTTAAAATGGGTTAAAAATGGCAAACAAGTGATAATACAAGTCTAGGGGCTGAAACTGCCAAAATGAAAAAGATTTGGGGTTTAGAGGGTCTTACGGACCGTAAGACCCCATCCTTACGGTCCGTAAGGATGACCCAGCATAGTAGTTTGTAGCTGGCATTCCCAGCTGCATTCCTTGGCCCCTAAGACGCGAATTTTGCCACTTCTCTTCTCCTTTGGACACCTGTAAGGATACTAAGCATTGCCTTAACACCTGGATGGGAACTTGTAATGATTTAGTGACCTCTTGATCACTATAAATAGGTGATCAAGTTGTTCATTTCAACTTGCAGCTTTCAAATTTCTTTCTCTCTTCTCTTGGAGCTTGTTTCCAGTGATTGGAAGCCTCCTACTGAAGTTCAATCATTCCTAGAGCACAAGTAAGTGTTCTCTCCTAGTCTATTTCATTATTATGGCTATTTATGAGCCAAAAGTCCAACAGTTTGACTTTCTGTTTAACTTTCGGTTCTGACCATTTTGGTCAAGTCAAAGTTCAAACTGAAATTTGCAACGTGATCGTAATCACGAAGGTATTAGTCCCTTGCAATTGCACCTTCTGATTACCACGTTTAGTAGGCGAAATGATGAGTCAAACTTTTATGAAATGAAAGTCAAAAAAGCATAAAAGTGCATTTTACGATGAAACTGTTTTTTGGTATTAAAACTTAAAAGTTTTGACACCAAATCTGTTTTATAACATTATTAGACATGTTCAAACATGTCTAACTAGTCATTTCTAGTTTAGTGCTTTTTCTTTGTCGAAAGTCGAGCGATTTGAGTACCGCTTTGACTTTCGAATCTTACCCGTTTGTTCAATCTTAGGATTCGACCAAGCGCATTTTTATGACCATAGTAATATAGGGAATAACCCTCTGAGGTTATACCTTATGTTCATGTCATTTGGTTAGTTATATGACGAATCGATTATATGTACTTCTAAATTACCGAAAATGCCCTTTTGGCGAATAAAATAGTTTTAAGCATATAAGACCATTGTTTTGACATCTAAACTGATGTTACAGCATAATTAAACTTTTTTTGACATATTAGACTCGTCGTAGGACTTATTTAACCATCCGAACCCATAGTTACGCATACGACTCGTTAAAGTGGCATAAACCACTTTAACAAGTCGTAACAGGTCAAAGCACTTAGAAACTCTTTCTAATCAGAATGTAAGGTTTAATAAAGGCTAAAGTGCACTTTTCGTCCTTTATGTTTCAGTGTTTCAACAGGCGTTGTGCTTTAAGTTTAAAAATTACATTGTATGTCCTTTGTGTTTGCAACCAATAACGGGCGGTGTCCTTTCTCATAAACCCAGTTTCTTTTAATGTTAAAACCCTCACGTGCACGTCACATGAGGGTATACTCATTTTTTTTACCCCCAATAACAAGCAATAAAAAGAGTATCTTCCCCCCTAATTTAATTCACAAAATTAGGGTTCCAAAAAACCCAATCGTCTCCCCTGATTCACAAAATTAGGATTCCAAAAAAACGCAATCGTCTCCCATGATTCATTCCAAAAGACCCAACCGAACCTTTCATGAAAGCAGTGCAACAAAATTGAAGAGACAATGGTGCTTTGTTGGTGTGGAAAAGAAGCTGCATTATGGACATCTTGGACTGTTAGAAACCCAGGACGGCGTTTCATATCTTGCCCTAATCTGGTTAGTATAACATCCTTCACTGTAGCCCTAATTTTTCAAAAAAAAACTGATTTTTATAAACATGTAAGAATCATACTGTGGTTTTTTTTATTGGATTGACCCTGAGATGTGTCAGCGTTCTAGGGAAATCATTCTTGGACTCATACGTGGAAGAAATATACTTGAAGAACAACTTCGTGGACAGGTTGAAGAAGCTAGGAGGTTGAAGAAGTATTTGAAGATTAGCTGGGTTTTTTTTTTTTGCTTGTTGTACTGTTTTTTAAGCTTTAATGTAGGTAGGTTTTCTTTTGTGGTGTTTGTAAGACTTTTGTAATGCTCCAGTTGAAGTGCAAACGTAATGTAATGGTATTTGTGGAAATGAAGTGCAAATGTGTAAAAACCTTTGTAAATGATTTCGCTTTTGCAAACTGGTATAGGTCAAATAACCATTTATGACAACTACCAAACCTCCACAACCATTAAATGGTTACTCAACCAACATACGTGCACATCATTTATGACAACCACTAAATGTATTAAACATCAAGCATATGTGTCATTAACAAACATCAAACATAAGTGTTACTTAACATAAGTTTCTAACAACCAACCAAAACATAAGTTTAACAGAACATGTCATACTTAACATAAGTTTTTGATAACAAAAACGAGAACATGTCATACTTAACACAAGATAACAAAAGTTGAACCCCACAAACATAAGTTAAGCCTTCTTCCTTTTCTTTGCAGCCTTGCCTTTACCACCATCAACAACAGTAACAATAATAGTGTAAATAACAGACCTTTTGTCTATCACTAATGAAGGTGAAGTGTGAGTTGCTGCCCAATCCAAATCATCACCCAAATATTAGGGGTGTTCAAAATCAGATATCCAGAAATTCGGATATCCGAATTTCAGATATCCGATAAGTTCGGATAGTTCATTTCACAATCCGAATCCGTATCCGAAATTTTGGATACCCGAATTTCGGATATCCGAAAATTCGGATACGGATTCGGATAGTGAAAAAGATATCCGAAAATCTAAAAAATCAAACATTATCTCCACTTTCAAGATAAAATATTCAGAAGATCAAACATTATTTCCACTTTCAAGATAAAAATTCAAACTTGAAGTGCATTCCAATTTTATCATCGAAAAAAGTTACCCAAATACAAAATCAAAAAATGAAAGCTACCTAAATACAAAATCAAAGAAATGAAAAGTGCACATGAAAAAAACTACTCATTATAATCAACATATATTAAAGAATAACAGTGGCTTGCACAAGAATCCATGAGCATCTAGGATTTGGAGTATTTGGTTTGGCATCTCCAAAAGTTAATCAATGGTGGAATAAAGCACTGTCAAACAGTTCAAACCTCAAGCAGATTGAACGATGACGAAGTCAGGAAGAATAGATCAAAGAGTGGAAAAGGTAAGATGAAGAAGAGGTTGAAGGTATCAGATCTAAAGAGGAAAAGGGTGGAAAAGATAAAATGGAAAGGGGCTAGGGTTTTCACTTGTTAGTATATATATTTATCATCTAATAAATAAAAAATAATTTTATTTAATATTTCGGATATCGGATATCCAAAATATCTGAAAATTTTTAATATCGCTATCCGAATCCGAATTTTCAGATAATTTGGATTCGGAATTTCGGATAGTTCGGATTCGGTTTCGGATTTTTTTGAACACCCCTACCAAATATTCAAGAAACCAGGTCCATGAGCTAGGATTCTCAGCCTCCACTATCGCATAAGCAACAGGATATGACCTCAACAAAGTATATTGTGTCTTGTAATCCCCTTAAACCTGTCTCTTTGCCTTTATTTTGGCTCTGTAGGCTTTCATCTTAGAGATATTCACTTCAAATCTCCTCTGAAACTGCTCATGTATAGTCTTAACTGGTATTCCTGGATTTTCTTCAATCTGCTCCAACATTTGAAGAGAAAGGAATGTTGAAGTGCAAACATACAAATCCCTGTAGTTAACACACTTGTGAACTATGTTCAAAGTCTTGACAATCCAAGATTCCTTATCTCCATCTTTTGAGACTAAAATGACCCATGGACATAGATATTGGTGGGGATTTGTCTTTTTTCCCCTGCCACCAACATTTACTTTTTCATTTTGGCTCTTTTCCATAATTGGTCCCTCATCTTTCATAACCTGTGTACCATCTTCCTTAACCTCAAACTTTGGCATTTCTCCTTGACAAATTGCCATAACTCTTTTCTTATCATCTTTAACAATCTTAATCAGTCTTCTGGTTTCGAAAACATGTTTTTAAATTCTTTCCTTTGCTTCTTGTTTGGTGCCAAATATCTGACCTAGAAAGAAAGTGTTGTTGTTCACATTTTGTTTCCTTAAAAACCTTAAACTATGTCTCCTAATACTATTACCCTCATCATCTGATTCTGAACCACTGTCAAATGTCTCATTGTCCAACACCTCCTCTTCAAATTCATACTTATCAACTACTTTGATGTCTTTAACACTCAAATCAATATTCAACTTATAATCTTGCATAACCACTTCTTGATCATCCATGTTATTATCCTTATCAACAAGATAGTCACTGTCACTCTCATTGTCATCCTCATCTACATTATCACTCTCATCTACATTATCACTCTCATCTACATTATCAACCTCATCTACATTATCACCCTCATCTTCATTTAAACCCTCATCTACATTAGTATCATCTTTATCAACTGCATTAGCACCCTGATCTACCTTAGCACACTCATCTACATTAGTATTAGCCTTATCATCTACATTAGTATCAGCCTTATCATCTACATCAGCATCCTTTTCATAATCTGTTATGGCTAAAACATCTTGTTGTACACCACTTGATTGGCCCACTTCATTCCATCCCAACCGTAGAACCCTTAACCCATTGGTAATTATAGTACCCATTGTCCCATTCTCTTGTTCTTCATTGATTTCTTCAATAACCACCCATGTTCTATTGGTGTTAACATTTGTCTTACCATGTTTAGTATAGAAATGTACAATCCTATGTTCAGGGACATATTTAAAAAGTTCTAACACATCAGCATCACAAGCTAGCCTATGAAGACCACTATCTAAACCCTCTCTTGGTATTAAAAAATGATAGTAGATAGTGGAACCTTCTTCATAACCTAACATTATCATCGCAATATCCAACTCATGTACTGAGAACTTGTCACTGTCTAGAAGATCGATAAAGTTATGTTTACCATTAACATACTCTCTACCAGGAAGTTTTGTGAAAATCCCACCACCGAGCAGTAAACAGGGTATCATACACCTCGGCATTTCAAAAAATAAGCATTTTATACATCTAATAGATGAATTAAATTCTAAAATATCAGCTACTCACCATAAATTTCATCAACATCCCGCTGGTCTAATGTCTCTCGAATGTAGAATCCTTCATTCACCGCGTTGGATTCCAAACTTGTCTGGAATTAGGGCTTGATCGTTTGAATTCGTCGTTGGATTTTGAAGGGAAATGAGCAGTTAGGTTAATTAATTTTCTTGATTGAAGATGAAAGGTTTATTAAATAAAGGGTCGGAGATATTTTAAGGGGTAAAAAGACGAGTATACCCTCACCTGACGTGCACGTGAGGGGTTTTAACATTAAAAGATAACTGGGTTTATGAGAAAGGACACCGCCCGTTACTGGTTGCAAACATAAAGGACATACAATGTAACTTTTAAACTTAAAGGACAACGCCTGTCGAAACACTGAAACATAAAGGACGAAAAGTGCAATTTATCCGTTTAATAAACTATATTACACGAGATCCTTTACTCATTTGGATTATAAGCCTCACTCTATCCGATCTCCCGTTCGAAGTCTCGATACACTAACCTTAGTTATCCGATACATTATGAACCACTTGAACACTTGAGCTTTGTTTACACAAGACATATACGCAATCCAAGTGAGTACATAACTCCCCTCTTTTACGTTTTCTAAATGTTTTGGGGTGACTCATATGTGCTAAATCATTTTCAAGTTTTCAAAACAAAGTATATGGTTTATATATAACACTATGTTTTCAATAATGTGGGAAACTTGTTGGTGCGTTATCCATGACACGAATGACATTCATTAACTTTGGCCAAGCCGACCAGTAGTATGTTATGGTACCATAGGACTGACAATCCCGTTACCAGATTTCCCGGGGTTTGTGGGGAAGTTTGGGGAACGACAGAAACTGTATTTTTAACATACCCTTTGGTGGTTTGTTAGTCGTATATTTTAATAGACCCTTTGGTGGTCTATTAGTCGAGACGAGTCATCACAGGCTTGAATGTATTCACCAAAACGACCACAGTTTACACAATTAAAACATGGACAAATGGTTTATAACAGAGGCGATTGATTTATAACACCGACGATTGGTTTATAACGCAGACGATTGGTTTATGACACGGACGATGGGTTTATGGTAAGTGATTTAGATAACGAGGCGAGTGTAATATGGTAAGAGCATGGTGGATACGCCGCTGGTACTTCCTATATATAAATGCTCTTATTGTATTACTCCTCGTAGCGTTATCCAAATCACTTCAAACAAGGACAAATGGTTTTGGACAAGTCACGCATGATTTTCACTTAAAGATATAAACCATACAAAGTTTCCTTTTAAATCGATTTCTTACTCGGTTTTACAAAAGAAACGCTTTTGTCGATTCATGGCTACAAGGTTTTATTACTTATGTGAACTTGTATAGTTGGTTAAACATATTGCAATACCAAACACTTTTATTACAAGTTGATTTCAAGGTTTTCAATCATCGACTCTCGTAGTCGGACGAGGTATTGCAATAACAATTACAAAGCCATGAATTTGACACACAGAACCTATGTTACTCACCGGGTTTCCATGCTTACTTTATTTTCACATATGTTTCAGGTGCTAATGTGTGATGATTATGAACACATGCTACACATAGGATGGACTCGGGCCTTAGTTCACTTAAAAACTTAAGGGTTATTGGATTTTAATAATCCTAAGTTTCACCTGTTGGCCAATAATAATCCTAACTTTAAAAATTCCCTCCAATAATCCCAACTTGTAAAAGTTTAGCCGCCATTGATCCTTTTGAAACATATAAGAATTTGGTATCCTCAATAGATTCAATTACACCTAGAGACTCCTTAATTGGTTTAAGTGCACATATGTTAGAAAAGGATTAATAGCGGCCAAACTTTTACAAGTTGGGATTATTGGAAGGAGTTTTTAAAGTTAGGATTATTATCGGCCAACAGGTGAAACTTAGGATTATTAAAATCCAATAACCCAAAACTTAAAGACAATTTTTTTTGTTTTATTTGTGTTTTATGTCCAAGACAATGTAATTTATTAATTCAATAAAACAAAAACTTATGTACCATATGTCGTGAAACAATTCCTGTAACGTGACTCCCCGATGTTTCTGCCACGGTTTGTTGTATTACGCTGTCGGGGTGTTACATTCCATGCGGTCTCGGTATTACACGAAGCCCCCAAGGGGATGTGCTAGGGCGTATGAAGCCTTTATAAAGTAACCTTTGAAGTTGACACGGTAGCTCTTGCATTTCCGAAGGTGCGAGACGATAAAGAGTTTTCGCGACAAGTGTAGCATCAGGTATGAGGTAAATTCGAAAATCAACAGAATGAGAGGGAGGAATACCGGATAAGTCTTCGGGGAAATCGCGAATGATTGGAATGTCTTTCACACTTCGTCCTTGCCCTTCTCCTCCACAACGTGGTCTAAAACGGCAAAGTACTCTTTACATAAGTACTTTCGGACTTGTGTGCAAGACATGAGCTTGTGTCCTTTGGAGGGTTTTTCGCCATAGATTCACAAGATGTCTTTGAATAGAAGCGGAATGCGGATAAACATTTTGAAGGAAACGATTTTGGCATGGACCTTGGTAAGCCAATTCATGCCTACTATGATGTCAAAGCTACCCAATTGCATGGGTATGAGTTCTATCGGGAATTCATGTTCATTAAGGTTAAGGAAACAATAGAAGAGTATGGAATCAATGGTGATAGATATTCCATTGGCGACATCAACGGTAAAACATTTCGGTAATTTAGAGCATGTACATTTAAGAAATGGTTCAAAATCTACTTATACAAAACTTTTATCTGCACTAGTATCAAATAGTATTGAAGCATAAATTCCATTTACGAGAAACGTACCGTTCACAACATTATTGTTGTTTTGTGCTTGGTTGGCATTGATGTTGAAGTCGCGACCATGAGGCTTTTGCGCTTGACCTTGGTTGACTTGAGGGAATTGGGGGCTAAGGTGGTTAGAATCGCCACACTTATAGCAAGTACAACCATTGTTGTCCGGTGGTCGTTGGTTTTGATTTTGGGGTTTTGGTTAGGTTTGGGTGCCTTGTGGCCTAAGACTACTTCGGCATGCAGTGGCTACGTGTCTATACCAGTTGCAAGAGATGCATTGTCTGCATGTGGTGGTTGGATGGTGGTATTAGCAAGTGGTGCAGAGGAAAGACCCGATGTATGCTTTCTTGGTGAGATCAGGGGTTATGTTAGCGGTGGTTTGGTTTGGTGGGGTTACCACAACATAGTTACGCTTTTGAAACGGGAGGTTGGAAAGTAAACGGGAATTATATGCGTATGAAAGTACATAAAACATACCTTGTTTTGGACACTTAAGTTTGACACTATTGTTAATTATGTTCTTCATGGGTACTAAGTCACCCACTAGAAGTCCAACCTAAGGAATCCGAAACTAAGATATTTTCCTCCTTACCCATAACATTCAACCATGAGTTCGGTTGATATCATGGTTCAGTTTTGGAGATTTATATTATGTATATATTATTATGTATAAGTCATGTATTATTCTAGACATGTATTGTCAAGCATAGGTTGGATAAATCCATTAACCTCAAGATTTCACCAATGCACAAATCATCCCATAGATGATTCGGATTGTCATGAATATAAGTATGAATACATAAACAACTATCTAATATGCTAAGTAACCAAGTGAGTGTTACCCAAGACTAGTGCTTCCAATACTGTATCATTGGAGACTTGGTGTGGTTTCATGGCTTTTATGGCTTGATTATTACTTAACAGTCTAGTATGAATACGTAAACAACTATCTAATATACTAAGTAACCAAGTGAGTGTTAACCAAGACGAGTGCTTCCAATATTGTTTCATTGGAGACTTGGTGTGGTTTATCACTTTCATGGCTTGAAGATTACTTAGAGTCTAGTATGAGGAGGTGTAAGGACCTGCAAAAATGTCCCAAAATGAACAGCAAGTAGTATCCCGGACCCCTAAAACCCTAATCCATATAAAAAATCAAGAAAAATCAGATTTTTGGTTTTCACGCGGGCCGCGTAAACCATAAGGTTACATCTACGCGGGCCGCGTCAACTTAAAGTTCACCGGATAAGCGAACAGGCCACGTGTCAGACACGTGGCGCACCTAGGTGTGACACACTAGCCCTAGTTATAGACTAGGTGGCCCTCGCGGGCCGCATAAAAGTCTTGTGAGGGTTTACGCGGGCCGCGTAAAACCCATTTTTCAGCTATAAATTGATCAGTTCATGGCCTGTTCATCTGCACTCGAAAAACTTTTCAAAAGACGAAATATACTGCTCAAAATCACAATTTAGCTTAGGGAAAATGCTGCTACGAATACAGGGTATTAACTCGATCACTGCTACGATACAATGTCCGATTGATTGAAACCGATCCGATGGATGTTTAAGTGCTGCCCAAATCAGGGCTATACTTTGTCATTTGTCATGAAGGTTTTGATTTCGTGAGCTTATCGTAAATGTTGTATTAAGTTACTGACCTAGTTTCGTGTGCATTGTTATTTAAATTAGGTTATCAGGCTTATCAGTAGGCTAAACTCTGCCCAATTAAACTTGCAATGTGAGTCATTCTCTTTTTATCAACAATGTTTTATAATACCCAAATTATTTTCAAAAGTTATAATTACAGGGATTAAGTCTTGGTTATCTTGAATCACTGGCAAGTGGGGTATTGTGCACATTACTAATCTCTCACGGTTAGGTTCACCAACCTAACAGTGATAATCATCACTACTTGGGTGAAAGGACCCAATAGTGGTATGTCCATCGTCACCAGGGTGTGACACGGCTCCAGATAAAAATAAGATAGTAGCCATTGTAATCGCTCTTATGCTGTAATCTATAACTAATGTGTCGTTTTATTTAACATGAATGACTCGCCAGAATTTCCCCGCTGATAAAATATTTTTAAAACATGTTTCAGGTGACTTACTGTGAATCAAGGAAAATGTGCTACGGAGCACAAACAAGCTTGAAGTGGTGGCTCAGTAAAATAAATAAACATGTTTGTAAAACAAGGGATTTCCTCGTGAAATTACCTTTACTGTAAATTATGGGGTTGTCCCAATTTATGAAATAAAATAATTGGGCATTTTTCAAGTTTTAAAAGATCCTGTTAAACTTCCGTTGTCACTCAAATAATAAATACCACGGGTTTCTGTCCCGCGGCTCCTGGACCGGGTCACACCAGGACGAGGGCCGTGACAGAGAAAAAGGTGGTATCAGAGCCACTGATTTAAGCCAATTAAGTATTTAGCAATACTTAATTTTTTATTGCCATTCTGTGAATTTAAGTTGATAAATGAAATTTTAACTTAGAACTGTGTGTATGTTTCTTCATGTGTGCTAACATCATGTGTAGGATCGTTTGCACGACCAAACGAGTCGTTCAGAAGAGTTTTTCCTCAATACGAGAGGCGGAAACAAACGTATCAAGTTGATTTAGCTTGCAAATCACTTTAAACTGTCTTTAGATTGATATAACAACGTTTTACAGCGAGTAGACACTTCGGCGGCAGTTCGGTACTGAAACCGGAAAGTTACAAATGAAATCTCAAAGCACCTATATATAGGCATGGCTATTTCACACGGAATAGTCCAAGCGAAATCAAGTTCACACGAAATGACTATTTCGTACGAAATCACCAGTTGATTTCGTGCGAAATGCCCCATTCCCATTTCATGCGAAATACCCACCTTTTACATTTTCTCGTATAACGTGCCCTGATCTTTCTACATTACTATAAGACTCGATACAAGACGAAGTCGACAGACATATGCACTAACAGACTCCCCTTGGATGTTGACAAAGTCTTCAGTGTCGAGTCTTCGAAATCTTCAATCTTTATCAGTCTTCTCGAACTCTCCAAAGTATCTAACAATGTAAAGCATCCTCAATCCTTTCTCTTCTCTCTATCAACTAATCTCCCCCTTGAATGTTGATCTTCCTAATTCTCTTGATCAGATCTCTTGATTCCTTAAGTTCATCAGCATCATCAGTTTGCTTGAACATCAGAATCTGAACATAGCTCTATTATCTTTTATCCCAAGATCTGTGACTGGCTCTTACACACTACTGTTTCCTACGCAAATCTCTACCTCACAATAAATTTCACAAATTTAAAATTTGACAAATTTATATATCACTTGCAGGTAACAATCAATCAATAAATGATTTTACAATGTTAATCTTTGATGAACCACTTGTAAAAATATCATTTTTACTTTTCAAATAATTTTTCATCTCAAACAAATTCTCCCAAACCTTTAGTTGTCAAGTTTAGCACTCGGAATTTTGAAAATCAGCTATCCAACATCGTTGTCGAAAATCTTTTTGTATCTTCAAAATTTATGCTAAAACACACTAAAACTCTTTTTGGATTTTTGTTAAACTGAAATGTAATAAAGAAATATTTACAGACAATATTTTTGTAAGTTTGTGTAAGAGGATCATATCAGTTTATGAGACAAATCACCAACACCGTTAAGCTTTAAACATTTTAAGTTCTAAACGATTCACTTAGATTGTCAGTATACTGATCCACTTAAATTTTCACACAAAGTTCAACTGTTTCGAGATACGAGATTAATGTTTTAAGCACTTGAACTTATTCGCGTGTCCCACCTCAGAATATACTCCCGTATCCAGATCCCAATATTCAGTCTTACAGGTGAGTATACCTAGATGATATCTGTAAAGGGTTAAATGCGAGGGCCATGAGAGCTCAGGCTATTGCTTCCGCAAAATCAGAGAGATGATGGCTTCGACTTTAGGTGTGTTCCCTTTAGAGAATCTTTTCTTCAACAGCACATGATTAGCATTTTGCAATGTTTCATCATTTTTTGTACTGAGGGTGGTGCTATATTTCAAGCAAGCGTAAAGTATTATACGGGGACTAGGCCATTGCTTCCGCAAAATCAGAAGTCCCGGAATAATACCCCAGATATCACTGAGTATAAAGACCTCGTATCTCAGAAAGAGGGCCCTTTTAAACAAGATTTCGGGGGTTACCCATATATCCGAGAGATGTTCCCCACGATATAAGTAAGTTTGAAATTTAGGTTTATATCTTGACACAATCTACTAAATGTGTAAAAACCTACTGGCACATCATCAGTGAGACCGTTTATCACATTTTAACTTTTCAATTCTTTAGCGTGCCGTGATCATCTACTGATGTACTATCATTTCCTCTTTTTCACAACAAAACTCATTTTCGATTGTATCATGTTTTTTACATTTTCAAATTTTCCAATGTTTTTGGATTTTCTGAAATCTTACTCCCCCTAAAATTCAAAACCATTTAAAAGAAATTTGAAAACAAACTGTACATAGTAAAATGACAACTGATATCGAAATACTTCAATTCGCTATCCTCTTGGCTTAAACAATCAGAACTCCCCCTTACAACAAACTATTTTCCCATTGATTTCAAAACACTTGAGTTTATTTTAATCAAATGGTTTTTCCAGAAAATTAGTTTTGTTGATTTTATAACTTGTAGGAAAGGTGATTTATTCATCATTTTATTTCTCAACCACTTGTATGAAAGTGAAATCAAGTTCAACATAATGACCTTGATTAACCACTTGTAGATGAAAACCCTTCTCTAACCACTTGAAGATTCTCACCACCAAAATCACTTGTAACACAAAATATAACAATTTGAATAAAAATACCAATTGTAGATCAAAATCACTTTCGTGAATTTCTCAAGAAAGATGCCGATTCCTGCTCCACTCTTACCAACCTGGAAGCTCCGGCAAGTCATACTTTTCACATATGAAAAACAGACATCCAAGCCTGACCAAACTTGGATGTTACTTCCTCATCTTCACTTGGGGTATACGTTGCCTCCTTTGATTTATAAAAATCTTTAACCCCTTTTACCTTTCCCTCAATCATTTTCCCAAAAGTCTTTTTCACATTTCCATTAAAAACTTTTCCAACATCAAATTCTTTCTTCTCAGAATAGAATTGATTCGAAATCTCAACCTTTCCAACTTTTTGTTTAAAATTTTCAGCCCGCAATGGTGGAAAATTGACATCATCCATTGGCGGAACTGATGTTTCTAATTTTTGAATAATTTGTGGCTCCTCTGACTTTGTGGAATCAAATCCATTGCCAAATTTCACATCAGATTTCTTAACAACCCATTTTTTATTGTCAAGATTCACCCTTCTTTTGTAAAATCTTTTCGAACATTCACCAACCTCATATGTTGAGTTTTTAAACACTTTAAATTTTTCATTTGGTGGTTCGGTTTTATCAACAATCTTTTCTTTGAGTTTAGAAACAACTTCCTGTTTTGTGTTGGTTGCCTTTGGACAATTCCAGGCGATGTGACCAACTTCTTGACAACGGTAACAGGTTCTTGTCTCTTTCCTCTGGTGAACTCCATTCTTCTCAAACTTTTGTTTTTCTACAAAGAACTCTTTGTTTGTTTGCTTCCAGAATGAGCTTTTTTCTTCTTCCTCCGAACTTGCTCCTGAAACAAATACAGTTTTTGATTTATAAATTTTCTCATTTTTATAATTTTTCGGTGGAATAAAACCTAGACCTTTCTTTTTGTAATTACCGTTATGGTTTGGTTTATGTTGATAACCTGAACCAGAACTATAACCCTTTTTCTTGTTTAAATGTTGTTGAACTCTTGAAGTGTACCTTTTAGGTTTTTCAATAAGATTTACATCTTTTATTTCAGAAATATTAATTTCTGTTAATTTGAAAACCTTTTTGATCTTTTCAATTTGAACACTTCTTATTGGAAATTCCTCATCAGAATATAATTTGTCTGAATCATTCAAAGTAGATGCAACTTTGAATGTTTCATCATTCAAATTAGATTTTGACAACAAGAATTCTTTATTGTAAACTCTTTTAACCAACGACTTTGGACTGTCAGCTGATGAACTCGAACTCTTGGATTCGGACTTTGACTCTGACTCCTCATCTTTATCCAACACCTGATCGACCACTTTCTTTATTAACTCAGACTCATGATCAGTGTCAGACGATGTGAACATAACGTCAATGTTTTCTGGTAACTCATCAGTTGTTTCGGACTTTAACTTTATATTGACAGCATTTTTGACTTGTTCCTCATTCGGTTTTCTGGGAGAATAACCTTCCCAGATCGGAGGCGGACACTTTTTATAATTTGCACTTTGTTTCTTACCAGTATCCTTTTCTTCAGGCTTCTTGTCTTGAAATGCTTCAAAACTTGCAACAGTTGGATAAATTCTGTCAATCAAATAATCAGAACTGGAATAACTTTGTAGTAATCGTCTGATTCTTTCATTCTCTATCTTTTCTGTCTCCAACTCCTGCTTCAACATTGCACATTCTTCGATATAATGATTGATAGTCTTCTGCTTGGTCATCATTACTGCATTCATCATGGTTAAAGCGTCTTCTCTTTCAGAATTTGTCTTTTGTAGATCATTCACTGTTCTATTCAAGACATCATAGGACTCTTTCACGTATTTAACATCAAACAACAATTTTTCTTTCATCTTATCAAGTTCACTAAGTTTCTCATCTTTTTCTTCGCAAAGTTTGCAAGGTTCCAAACACTTTAAACACGGTTTGATGACCTCAACAATCTTTTCAATTTTGACTATCTTTTCAACTTCAATCATCTTCTCAGCTTCAATCATCTTCTCAACAACTTTAACTTCTTCTCTTTGTTCAGATTTTTCTTTTTGAGCAACACTCTCACTCTTTTTTATATGATCTTTTGCTGCACGTTTCTCCTTCAGCTTCTCCAATCTATCTGCAAAATAAAATTCAAAACTTTCAGGAGATAATACAGATTTTCCAATATTTATTTGAGTTTCTTCTTCATCATCACTATCAGATGATGATTGATCAAAGACTTGAGTACTTTCTGAATTATTATCTGAACCAACAAATTCTCCATCTTGATTCTTCTCAACATCAGCAAACCCTTTCATCCATTCCTTCATCAAATCTGGTTCTTGAACTATCTGAGCAATTAATGCAACTGTTTTTGAATCAGATGGAATATATTTGTCCTAACTGAACCCTTCTGCTACTTTTTCATCATCTTGATCAATTATGCCAAAATAAGCTTTTTTATTTGCTTCTTCGATCATTTTAGCATGTGCAGTTTGAGGTTCTTTTTGTTGATTTTGCTGATGAGCAACTTGTTGATATATGGCTTTCCGATAATAATCATTATTTCCAAACGGATTTTGTGCTCCACTTGCTTCTCGATTTTTACATTCCCTCTTGAAATGTCCTTTTTCCCTGCATCGAAAACAAGTAACTTTAGATTTATCAAAACCCAAAGTAGAAACATTAGCATCTCTAAAATCATCTCTTCCTGTAATCATTTTAAATTTTTCAGCTCTCCTCAAAACACTCGCTAAACACCATTTAATATCCATAAGTTCCATTTCTTCTGCATCGATCTGATCGTAATCCTCTTTTGTCAGCATAGGATTTTCTATCTTTCCTGCAACCAATCCCTCATATGATTCTAACGCTGTAGCAAGTAATGACATGTGGCCTTTAACGACCTCTTCAGAGAAATTTTGACCATTCTGAAGATGCAATGCAATGTTGCAATGTAAAACATGACTATTACTGTTGTTTGAGCTTTGGAACTGATGACTTGAAGTTGAAGATTTAGGATTAACACTTGGATATGAAGAAAATCCATTGCTGCTGTTTGGACTTTAATTGACTGATCCAGATGAGTTTTCAGCACTGAAAGCAGTTTGGACTTTCGGACTTGATTCAACTTCCTGAACACTCCCTTTGTAGTAAATTTTGATGTCTTGTTGACCACTTGGACTGTTCATTCTAGCAATCTTTTGCTGCTCAAGATCTTTTCCTTCAATCTTTTCAATGAACTGAGAAATTGTCAATCCATCATATTCTCCAGTATTCTTTAATATCATCAAAAATGTACCCCATTCTTTTTGAGGTAAAACATCAGCCAATTTATCGACCCATTCTTCTCGTTCTTTAGTTATCTCTAACAAAGACATTGAACGAACTAAGTGACAATATCTTTCAATCAGTTTCTTGGTATTTTCACCCGGTAAACTTGTAAACAAATCAAATTCTTTCTTTAACAATGATTTTTTTATTCCGGATCATCTTCTCACTTCCCTCAAATTTAACTCGAAGTGCTTCCCAAATTGAACGTGAAGTATTATCATGTTGAAGTAATATGAAGATGTCTTCTTTAATAGCTTGCTGGAGTAAACTGATCATCATCTTTTCTGCTTTATACATGTCTCTTTCATTGTCCGAAAATTCAGAAATAGTTTTGATAACCCTATATCTGTACGAGGTTTAACATATTTTTTCTCAATGCACTCCCAAGACCTCAAATGAATTGCTTGAACCCAGTTTTCAAACGGTCTTTCCAACCATAATATTCCTCAATGCCCATTAGCTTAGGAGGTTTTTGCAAGTTCCTGTTTCATTTTCCATGTTCATGTTTTGAGCAATGGCAGTCGGAGTAGTTGGGGCAGTAGCAAACGCATTATAAAATTCCACTTCCATGATTCGGTAACAAGTTTCACAAAATCAGCTTTTCAAACGAAATAACAACTCAAGCGAAATACACTTTGGTGCGAAATGACCTTTACAAACGAAATGACCTGCAAAACAACTTCAAACGAAATGAGTTCACACGAAATAAAGATTTTCACACGAAATGACTGATTTCGTGCGAAATAGTCAAACGAAATACCAATTTGGTGCGAAATGAAGTGATTTCATGTGAAATAACTGGTTTCATACGAAATACCAGAAATTTCAAACGAAATGAGAACCCTGTTTCGTGCGAAATACTGATGACGTCAGCAATTCAGACAGTTTTTCACAAAATTGATCAAGTTTTAAGCTGTTTTAATGTCTGATTCTTTCAAGGCTTTGTTAAAACACAGTTTCGCATATAATGTGAGAAAATTAAACCATTTTAACCATCAAAACTTGTTAATATTGAAAAAGAAGGTGTAGAAATTAGAATTTTGAGCTGAATCAGTAAGAACTCTTCCTCTTGAGCTCTGATACCACTTGTAGGATCGTGCGAAATACCCCATTCCCATTTCGTGCGAAATACCCACCTTTTATATTTTCTTGAATAACGTGCCCTGATCTTTCTACATTACTATAAGACTTGATACAAGACGAAGTCGACAGACATATGCACTAACAGCATGAATGAGTTGTCTGAAGCTCTTCAGAATCTCACTATCTATCCTACTGACATGGAAGTTTCCGAGGGCTTTTCCGGTTATTGGGCCGACACTGAGAAACGTATGGAATTCCAAGCCCTACCTCAGGAGAAACCCAAGTCGAAAAAGAGAAGGAGATTCGTAGGCTGGAGACGCTTACGTAAGAAGAAGCCAGCTGCACAGAGGGTTAAAAAGACTGAGGACCCAAATGATAAAGGGAAAGGAAAAGAGATCGGGGAAAGTTCAGGGCAAGCCCAGAAAATGCCACCCTGGGAGGAGCTTGACCGCAAACTGGCAAATTGTGACCTCATTGGACCTGCCAATGAAGAGATGAAGACCTCTTCAATTACCCCGCCGAATCACAACTTCCAGTTAACTTAGCACCTGTTATCCTAGATCCCATTGTCAACCACCAACTTCTGCCCGGAGAGCTGGAGGAATGGTGGACAAGTGATTGGCAATTTCAGAATCTCTTGAATAACCCAAACACCTTTTTTCCCCAGTTTGACCCAGAGCCCGCACCAAACCCACCTATGAGCACTGAAAACTTGGCTGAACTCCGCCACTATGGCGAGGAGCTGGTGGATGCAGGAAACAGAATCCGGGAAGTGGGGGAGAGGATATCATGGAAATATGACGAGAGGGAACGTCGTTTCTGAAGTGCCAGCTGACAGGGATCGTATGTGGTTGTGTGGTTATGTGTTTAATAATAATAAAATAATAATAAATATTAATTAAAATATAATCATGTAAAATAACTTAAAATAAAACTTTTGTAATATAACTGGTGTGTATGGATGCATACTAATATATAAAAATATCAACGTCGCAAAGTCGACAATTTTGGCTATATGTGTTAACATGATTATGTGTGATTATTTTATTGTGACTGGTTATTATTTAGTTTATTTTGTGCAAATAATTTATATATTGATAATTATCAGATGGAACACGCCGTCAATGAGCTAGTTAATGAAGTTAATCAATCCGAACAAAACCATGAAGATCAATTTCTTAATAGGCAAGATATAGAAAACATCGTTGCCCAGGGAATAGCAAATGCTATTCCAGCAATCCTTGCTGCTGCCCGAAATACAGTCGAACCTAAACCAACTACTCCCAGCAAACGTACTCACGGAGACAATTTCAGTAATAGTGTAAATGGAGGCGACAACATTAATAATAATGATAATGATGTGATGCAAGCCCCATTTCTTAAGAAAATGAAAGCTGCAACACCTGGTTGCACTTACAAGGAATTTCTTGCCTATAAACCAATCGAATTTGTAAGCAATGAAGGGGCAACTGTTGCACTGCGTTGGTTAGAGAAAACCGAAGCAGTAATTAAAATAAGTAAATGTGCCGAGGAAGATAAGGTCATGTACGCGTCTCATCTTTTTAAAGAAGGGGCACTAGAATGGTGGAACACGGTACTACAAGCCAAGGGAAGCGATGTGGCTTATGCCATGAATTGGGAAGAATTTAAGAGACTAGTAGAAAGAAAATTATGTCCCGAATATGAAAAGGAACAAATGACAAATAAGTTCCTAAACCACCGAATGGTGGATGTTGATTGTAGAGGGTATACTTCGACATTCTTCGAGTATGCTAGAATTGTACCTACCCTGGCTTCGCCAGAACCGGTACTTATTTCTCGCTATATTTGGGGTTTAATTAGCGAGATTCGTGATATTGTCAAAGCTGCGAGACCTCGCACAATTGACGATGCAGTAGAATTAGCCAACACTTTGACGGACGGACTGGTGCGTACGCGAGAAGAAAATAGAAAGAAGGAAGTGGCCCAAAAGATTACCCAAGGATTCCGTGTGGGTAATAGTAGTAATTTCAAGAAAAAGGGAACCGGGCAACCTTCCACTGCTCCATTCTGCGGTACCTGTAAAAGAAAGCATTTTGGAAGATGCAAAGGGTATTGCAATTTCTGCAAAATTCCAGGGCATCAAGAAGAAGATTGCAGGAGGAAGAAATCAACAATCTGGTTCAACTGTGGAGAAGCTGGACATTTTAGACCAGACTGCCCTAAATTGGTCAAACCAGCTGACAACAAAGCCAAACCTGCAGAAGGAACTACCAAAAAGAATGCAAGAGCATTCCAGTTGACTACCCAAGAAGCAGAACTCATCCCAGATGTAATAGCTAGTACGTTCCTAGTTCACGACGTTTATGCAAAAGTATTATTTGACTCTGGTGCAAACCAAAGTTTTATAAATACTTCATTCTGCCAAGCTCTTAACCTACCCTTAACCAACCTTAGACAAGTTTTTACGGTAGAAACGGCAGATGGAAATTCTGTTAACATAAATAAGGTCTTGCAAGAAGAAAAGATAGAACTTTCAGGTCATAAATTTTCTGCAAACCTGTTACCTATGAAATTAGCCGGATTCGATGTCGTGTTAGGAATGGATTGGTTAGTAGCCAACCATGCTCGAATTCTCTGTAATAAGAATTCCATAGAAATACATACACCCACAGGAGAAGTAGTGGTGATTACAGAAGATAAGCCACGTAAGCCAATGAAATTCATTTCAGTAATGAAAGTGGCCAGTTATGAACGAAAGCAAGGAATAGTGTATATGATTTCGGTAATCATTAACACTAAAGGTAAGGAACTTAAGGAAATTCCAGTAGTATCAGAATACCCAGATGTATTCCCAGAAGAACTACCTGGATTACCACCCGATAGGGAAGTAGAATTTAGAATTCATCTAATTCCTGGAACTACACTGATAGCTAAGGCACCTTATCGGTTAGCACCCACCGAAATGTTAGAATTGGAAAAGTTATTAGATGAATTGCTCAGTAAAGGATTCATACAACCTAGTTCATCCCCTTGGGGAGCACCAGTGTTGTTCGTAAAGAAGAAAGATGGCTCGATGCGAATGTGTATCGATTATAGGGAATTGAATAAGGTTACAATTAAGAATCGATACCCATTACCTAGGATTGATTATCTTTTGATCAACTTCAGGGAGCTAGATATTTCTCTAAGATAGATTTACGCTCCGGATACCATCAGTTGAAAGTACAAGAAGAAGATATACCTAAAACTGCTTTCAGAACTAGGTATGGTCATTACGAGTTTACAATCATGCCCTTTAGACTAACAAATGCTCCTGCAGCATTTATGGACATGATGAATAGGATCTGTAAACCGTACCTGGATAAATTTGTAATTGTCTTTATCGACGATATACTCATTTATTCCAAAAGTCAGGACGAGCATTGTGAGCACCTACATGCACTCTTAACTTTGTTAAGAAAAGAGAAGCTTTACGCCAAATTCTCGAAGTGTGAATTCTGGTCACAAGAAGTGCAATTTTTAGGACACCTGGTGAATCACAAAGGTATTCACGTAGATCCCTCCAAAATAGAAGCGATCACCAAATGGAAGGTCCCGCAATCAGCTATGGAAGTTAGAAGTTTTCTAGGGTTAGCCGGATACTATAGAAGATTTATTAAGGATTTTTCTAAGATAGTTATTCCATTAACTAAGCTAACCTGTAAAGCAGTGAAGTTTGAAAGGGGATCTAAGCAAGAAGAGGCTTTTAAGATTTTAAAGCAAAGATTAACAAACGCCCCAATTCTTGCCTTACCAGAAGGGACAGAAGATTTTGAAGTTTACTGTGATGCTTCTAAGCTAGGATTAGGATGTGTGCTAATGCAATGCAAGAAGGTAATTGCGTATGCCTCCAGGCAATTGAAGAAGCATGAGGAAAATTATACAACTCATGACTTAGAATTGGGAGCAATAATTTTTGCCCTTAAGATTTGGAGACACTATCTGTATGGCAGTAAGTTTACAGTCTATACAGATCATAAGAGTTTAAGATACATATTTGGGCAAAAAGAATTAAACATGAGGCAAAGAAGATGGATGGAAATTCTAAGTGATTACGACTGTGATATTCAATATCACGAAGGAAAAGCAAACGTAGTTGCAGATGCCCTAAGTCGTAAGTATCATGAAAACAAAAGCGAGTTCGTGCTCTTAGATTAAATCTCCAGTTAGATCTAATGGAACAACTGAAGAATATCCAGGAAACAGCCATCAAGGACGATGCTGAAGGAATGAAAGGTCGAATAAAAGAATTAGAACAAGGAAATGATGGAATTTGGAGATTCCACAAGAAAAGGATTTGGGTACCTAAGCAGGGAGAGTTAAGAAATAAGATTTTAGAGGAAGCCCATAAATCTAGGTATACCATGCATCCTAGTAATAATAAGATGTACCAAGATTTAAGGAATAATTTCTGGTGGATAGGAATGAAAAAGGACATAGCTAGATATGTATCTAAGTGTCTAACTTGTTCACAAGTTAAAGTAGAATACCAGAAACCTTCAGGGTTACTCCAACAATTAGAAATGCCTGTATGGAAATGGGAACTAATAACCATGGACTTTGTTACTAAGTTACCTAAAACCAGAAAGGTTAATGACGCGATTTGGGTAACTGTGGATCGATTAACCAAATCAGCTCATTTTCTACCCATGAAAGAAACCTTTAGCATGGAAAGGTTAGCAAAGTTATATGTAGACGAGGTAGTATCTTTACATGGAGTCCCACTCTCCATTGTATCGGACAGGGATAGTCGTTTCACTTCCCATTTCTGGACCAGTTTCTAGGAAGTGATGCGTGTGAAGTGTTATATATATTTAGGTGTATATTTTAAGCCCTTTAACACTTTTTAGCCAAGTTTTAAATTTATAAAACACGATATTTACTAACACTAAACACACATATGGGCAAGTGCACCCATCGTGAGCGTAGTATAGTGTTGGCAAGATACCGAGGTCGTCCAAGGACACAAGAGCTTTTAGTACCGGTTTATCCTCAACGTCTAATCAAAATAAAAGTTTAGAAAAATGTTTTAAACTAAGAAAAATAAAAACTAATTAAAAATGTTGAAGATAAAAATAAAAGAAAAACAGATAGACAAGATGAATCACTTGGTTCCGACTCGTGTATAGTGTAACCTTTGATTATTTCCGCACTTTTGCACTTATTTAAGAGATTATCTTAGTTATTGTAGTAGGCCCCTCTTTTGAAGGTGACGTTACCCTCAACCCAGTAGTTTGAGTCAGCAAGGATACAATCCTAAAGGGTCGGATTATTGAAAGATAATGAATTAAGTTATTAATGTAAATTATGGTAGGCCCCTCTTTTGGAGGTGACGTTACCCTCGACTAAGTAGTCTGAGTCAGCAGGGATACAGTCCTAAATAGCCGGGTTATAGTATTAATAGTAGTTAACTTATGAGGGAATCAAAGAGTTTGGACCCCCGCCATCCAGTACCGTTAAGTATTGAAGGAGGTCCTACTAAATTTGACCCAGGTCCATTGCAGGACCTCTAAACGCTGAACAATGGCAAGACTCTTACCAAACTGTTCCCTTAACCCTTGACCAGGTAGCCAACATACCTCCATATAGACCGTGGAGATATGAATGGTGAAAATCTTTTATTTTATATAGACAGTAAAATAATGCCAAGACACCACAGACAAACGATAAGGAAGAATCACCTTCAACATAAGAAACTAGTTATTAAAGTCATTAATACAAAACCAAGTAAAAAGTGCGAAAAGATTAGAAATAAAAAGTATTACACTAGACACTTGTCTTCACCAAGTGATGTAAAAGACTTAGGCAAACATGGCCTTGATTGTCAAGAACTCTTACGATCAATCTTGGATCCCGAGACGACTCACACACTCTATGATGGACAATGGATGATGGTGTTATGGTGGTGGTGGGTGGTGGGTGAAGTGTGATAGAGGTGGTGTGCCAAGAGATGGTTTGAGCTTGAGCCAAGCACTCCTATTTATAGGCTGAACAGAAGCTCGGGCACGGCCCCGTGTCCAGTAGGCACGGCCCCGTGTCCACATCCTTCTCTTTCTTCATTTAATGCAGCTTGTCTTATTAGTTGACCACGCCCCCGTGTCCGCTGAGCACGACCCCGTGTGCAGAAGAATCTTTGTACTATGAAGATTTGCCTAGATTGTGCGAATCTTATAGTTGACCACGGCCCCGTGTCTGCTGAGCACAGCCCCGTGGTGGGCAATAGAAGCTTCTACTACTTTGTCTTTTCTGCTGACACTTGGGCACGCCCCCGTGCTGGCTGAGCACGGGGCGTGTTCAGTCTTCTGTCCTCTTGTTTTGCTTGGGAAGATGTTGTCGTGGGGTCGGGCATGTCACGTCTTGTTCCTTTTCTTGTATTTATGTTAGATTTTGATGTCTTTTTGCTTCTTTTGTTAATTTGAGCTCATTTAATCCTGAAAATACAAAAGGAAGACAAAGGCACACTTTTTCCAACATTAGTACTAAAAAAGGGTTAGTTTTATGCCACAATTGATGTAATTTATATGTTGCATTTTGCACACATCAAATACCCCCACACTTGAATCTTTGCTTGTCCTCAAGCAAAACTCTTTATAATGTGGCTTTACACTCCCAAATGGAATGGGTAGAGAAGAAGGTTTTTGGGCTTGTCATAGAGTGTCGGGATTTCCAAGATTCTTTATTAAGTTTTATTTTTATTTATTTACAATCCTATTCGTCATGATTTATTTAAAACTTTTCATAAGATAAATTACTTATTAGGGCATAACATGCCTCTTTAAAATTCTATTTATATACAAGTTCACATACCTCACGGGGATCACTCAACACTCGGCCGAAAATGTATTTTTGTGGATCACTCGAGAGCGGCATGGAACTTACTCCTACCATAGGCTTGCCAAGCAATCAATCCTCCTCCTTTTTAACTTATATACCTTTATAAATATCAAGAGGACTTTGTGGGTGAAGGGTTAGGCTTGGGTTAAAGGTAGGTTGTTGGGTTAGTGGTTAGTGGTTAGTAGAAAAAGGGCGAAAAGCGTAACAAGCGTCGGTTTTCGTAAGACTTTTTTATTTTTGTAACTTTTATTTTGATGAAGCTATTATTCAAACAAAGTTATTTTTGATGAACTTGTTTGTTTATTTTCTTTTGCTTCATCATCAACACACATATAAATTTTTTTTTTTTTTTGAAAAGTCATACGAAAAACCGAGCTAGTTACTAAAACAAAGGGTTGAAAATGAAAAAGGTTTTGGTGGGTAAAAGGGTGTTTGGTTTAGGTTATGAAATGAAAAGGTTTAGGCTCAAAGAAGCTAACTAGGGGGATTTTGGGTAGGTGGTAAAAAAAAGAAAAATAATGGTGTAGAAATAAAAAGGGTTAGTCCTAATGCCTCTGTCATTTACTTACTCGGGTTTAAGTTGGTAAGGACTGGGAATGTATCGTCATGGCAAGTTCTAGAGTCGTAAGAACCAAGCAGCTATTCACACAAGAAACGAAAAATGAGCATTTAGTTTAATGATATGTAAGTGTATGCTCAATAAAGGCTCAAAACTCACTTTTGTGGGAATGGGTTTTTTATGTGGTCAAGTATATATAATCAAATTTTAACTAAACTTGTCATGCCTTTTCATAATTTTCTTATGTTGGTTCTTTTTATCACGACGCTATCGGTTGTAAATTTGTAAAAATATAACCTTTTTAGAACTTGAAATTCCCAAGTTAAACCTAGACAAGTACAAAAAAATGAAAATTTTTGAAAAAATTTGGGGTGATTAGCGGTTCCAATAGAGTTTTGTGTAAGGCTTGTATTTAGGACTTGCAAGATTCAAGGTTTTAGCACCCCCCCCCCACTTAAATTACACATTGTCCTCAATGTGTCCCAAAAATAAGTTTGAATGTGTAAAAGGTGTGAAAAAGCAAAAATTTTGTGTTACTGGGCGCTGAACACGGCCCCGTGTTGTCCGGGCACGGCCCCGTGTTCAAGTGCCAGTAACAAAATTAAATCAAGAGAAACAGAAGCCTGGACACGGGGGCGTGTTGGGTGAACACGGCCCGTGTCCAGTTACCTGAACTGGGTCTTTTTCTGCAGACTGTGTGCAGCACGGGGCCGTGTTGGGTGGCCATGGCCCGTGCCGAACTTACTGTAAACGAAGAAAATCGTCGGACGGCTCTGTTTTCCTGCATGGGGTGCTGGTTCAAGTTTCCCTTGTATCCTTTGTCATCTCAAGTGTGTTTTATTCCTGAAAATTAAAACTAACTAGAAAACATGAAAATTAATCTAAACTAAACTAAGGATAGTTCCGCGGAATGCCTCCGTGGTGCGCCACGTTTATAAGGGTCCTTGGCTAGACCCAAAGCCTGGTCATATGTTACTCAAGTGGGATGTATTGCATCCCATGTTACACCGTCGGAGAGCGTCATCCAAGCTTGAGTCTATGACCTTCATGTAGTTGACCGGGTCTTCGTCCTCTACTCACTTTCCACATTCAAACTTCACTTCCTTGTCCCCAAACTTCAATGTTAACGTTCCGTCATTCATGTCCACCACTGCTTGGGCGGTGGCTAGAAATGGCATCCCGAGGATGAGAGGGACATCGGTATCTTCCTCCATGTCTAGGATGACAAAGTCGGTTGGGAACACGAAGTTGTCAACCTTGACCAATAGATTTTCAGCGACACCCTGTGGAAATTTGACGGATCTGTCGGCGAGTTGTATACTCATCTTTGTAGGGCTTGTTGTTCCTAGGCCGAGTCGTTTGAACATTGATGTGGGCATGAGGTTAATGCTAGCCCCAAGATCGGCTAATGCATTACAAACGGGGGATTCCCCGATCGAGCAAGGAATCATGAAACTTCCGGGATCAATTTTCTTTTGTGGGAGTTTGTTGAGTACTAGGGCGGAGCATTCTTCGCCTAAGCTAACTAATTGCAATGATTCAATTTTCCTTTTGTGAGTGAGGAAATCCCTCATGAATTTTGTATATTTAGGCATTTGGGTTAGGACCTCAATAAAAGGAATATTAACATGCAACTGTTTTAGTAAATTTTTGAACTTTACGAATTGCTCATCGGTCTTTTGACGATTTAACCGACCGGGGTATGGAACTGGAGGAGTCTTGGTGGGCTCTTGATTTGGTGGAGAAGCCTTTTCTGGTTGAGGTGTGGGTGAAGTCGTGCTTTGGCTGAGTTGACTTCCTTCAACCGGTGGTAATGGGGCATCCTCGGGACCCACGGTTCGGTTTCTCAATGTGATGAGGTGTACTTGCGCCTTTGGGTTGGTTTCGGTATTACTTGGTAACGCGCCTTGTGGTCTCTCGGAGAAATTTTGAGCTATATGATTTAATTGTTTTTCAATGTTTTGAATGCTAGCTTGTTGATTTCTAAAATTCGATTCCAATTGTTGAAATCGATCCGTGTTTTTCTTTTCGGTGTCGGAGATGAGGCGAGATACAGTATCTTCAAGCCTTTCTCTTCCACCTTGTTGTTGAGAAAAATTTTGTGGTTGTTGAAAGTTAGTTCGTTGGTTTTGTTGGTTACTACTATTGCCGGGATCTCTCCACCCAAGGTTTGGGTGGTTACGCCATCCTTGGTTGTAGGTACCCGTTGGAGGACCCGACAGCCTAGGTCTGTTATCAATGTAGTTTACCGTTTCTGTTTGTTCATCTAATTCTTTCATACAACTCCAATTTTCATGTGGCCCACCACACCCTTCACAAGCCATAACCGAGGCCGTTTTTGTCATTTCTAGCTTTTTTATTTTCGAAGAGAGGGCCTCGATTTGGGCTTGTAAAGAGGTGCTTTCATCAACCTTATGGGCGCCCGGGGCAATAGATTTATTACCTCGGGGAGTGTGCCATTGAAAATTGGTTTGAGCAATTTCCTCAATTTGATTATATATTTCATTTGGGCGACAATTACCTAAAAGTCCCCCGGAGCTAGAATCAAGTGTTTGTCTTGTGTGTGGCAACAACCCACTGTAGAAAGTGGATACTTGCTGCCATACCGCAAGACCATGATGAGAACACTTTCTTAGTAGCTCCTTGAACCTTTCCCAAGTTTCATATAAGGATTCCCCATCTTCTTGTGAATATGTATTAATTTCAGTCATTAATTTAGCCGTTTTAGCAGGAGGGAAATACTTATATAGAAACTTTTAGGCTAGTTCATCCCAGGTGTTTACCGAGCCAACTGGGAGGGTGTTAAGCCAAGCCTGAGCTCGGTCTTTTAGTGAAAATGGAAACATCCGAAGGCGAATGGCGTCGTTTCATGCTCCATTGATCCGAAAGGTATCACATATTTCCAAGAAATTAGTAATATGTAGATGGGGATCCTCGTCCGCAAGCCCATGGAAGGTTGCGGAGTTTTGAAGCATTTGTATCAAATGCGGCCGAAGTTCGAAGTTGTTGGCTTCGACATTCGGTGCATTGATAGCGGCGCCTAGATTACCTACGGTGGGTCGTAGGTAATCCATGAGGGTACGTTGGTCCGCCATTGGAAGTGGGTCCCCCGAAACTTTCTCTTGATTTTTAGCTTTAAGTCTTTTTCTGAGAAAGCGTTCGGGTTCTTCTAGAGGTTCTTTTATGTCTCTACTAGAACTGGAGCTCATGCACTACGTAGGAAGTTTAAACGTGGCGCCAAGGTTCCAAGTCCTGCGATAAAAACAGAAAAGAATGTTGGTCAGAAGGTTCACCACGGCCCCGTGCTCAGCGAACACGGCCCGTGGTCAAGTTTACAGTAATTGTTCTCCGGATCCCTGTTACTGGGAGTTGGACACGGCCCCGTGCTCAGCCCTCTGTAACTCGGAAAATAAAAACTGCCAGTGATAGTGCTGGGCACGGCCCGTGTCCGACCAGGCACGGCCCGTGTCCGACCAGGAACGGCCCGTGCTGAGCTCTGCAGAAACAGAAAAACTAAGAAAAAAATCCTAAAAAAATGAAAAATAAGAAAAAACGATTAGGCCGTTGATTCCTAACTTTCTTAAAATCCTTGTGTCCCCGGCAGCGGCGCCAAAAACTTGATGCGTGTGAAGTGTTATATATATTTAGGTGTATATTTACTAAAACACGATACCGAGGTCGTGTGAAGTGTTATATATATAATGAATTAAGTGTTATATAAGCCCTTTAACACTTTTTAGCCAAGTTTTAAATTTATAAAACACGATATTTACTAACACTAAACACATATATGGGCAAGTGCACCCATTTGAGCGTACTATAGTGTTGGCAAGATACCGAGGTCGTCCAAGGACACAAGAGCTTTTAGTACCGGTTTATCCTCAACGTCTAATCAAAATAAAAGTTTAGAAAAATTTTAAACTAAGAAAAATAAAAACTAATTAAAAATGCTGAAAATAAAAATAAAAGAAAAACAGATAGACAAGATGAATCACTTGGTTCCGACTCGTGTATAGTGTAACCTTTGATTATTTCCGCACTTTTGCACTTATTTAAGAGATTATCTTAGTTATTGTAGTAGGCCCCTCTTTTGAAGGTGACGTTACCCTCAACCCAGTAGTTTGAGTCAGCAAGGATACAATCCTAAAGGGTCGGATTATTGAAAGATAATGAATTAAGTTATTAATGCAAATTATGGTAGGCCCCTCTTTTGAAGGTGACGTTACCCTCGACAAAGTAGTCTGAGTCAGCAGGGATACAGTCCTAAATAGCCAGGTTATAGTATTAATAGTAGTTAACTTATGAGGGGATCAAAGAGTTTGGACCCCCGCCATCCAATACCGTTAAGTATTGAAGGAGGTCCTACTAAATTTGACTCAGGTCCATTGCAGGACCTCTAAACGCTGAACAATGGCAAGACTCTTACCAAACCATTCCCTTAACCCCCGACCAGGTAGCCAACATACCTCCATATAGACCGTGGAGATATGAATGGTGAAAATCTTTTATTTTATATAGACAGTAAAATAATGCCAAGACACCACGGACAAACGATAAGGAAGAATCACCTTCAACATAAGAAACTAGTTATTAAAGTCATTAATACAAAACCAAGTAAAAAGTGCGAAAAGATTAGAAATAAAAAGTATTACACTAGACACTTGTCTTCACCAAGTGATGTAAGAGACTTAGGCAAACATGGCCTTGATTCTCAAGAACTCTTACGATCAATCTTGGATCCCGAGACGACTCACACACTCTATGATGGACAATGGATGATGGTGGTGGATGATGGTGTTATGGTGGTGGTGGGTGGTGGGTGAAGTGTGAGAGAGGTGGTGTGCCAAGGGATGGTTTGAGCTTGAGCCAAGCACTCCTATTTATAGGCTAAACAGAAGCTCGGGCACGGCCCCGTGTCCAGTGGGCACGGCTCCGTGTCCACATCCTTCTCTTTCTTCATTTAATGCAGCTTGTCTTATTAGTTGACCACGCCCCCGTGTCCGCTGAGCACGACCCCGTGTGCAGAAGAATCTTTGTACTATGAAGATTTGCCTAGATTGTGCGAATCTTATAGTTGACCACGGCCCCGTGTCCGCGGAGCACGGCCCCGTGGTGGGCAATAGAAGCTTCTACTACTTTGTCTTTTCTGCTGACACTTGGGCACGCCCCCATGCTGGCTGAGCACGGGGAGTGTTCAGTCTTTTGTCCTCTTGTTTTGCTTGGGAAGATGCTGTCGTGGGGTCGGGCATGTCACGTCTTGTTCCTTTTCTTGTATTTATGTTAGATTTTGATGTCTTTTTGCTTCTTTTGTTAATTTGAGCTCATTTAATCCTGAAAATACAAAAGGAAAACAAAAGCACACTTTTTCCAACATTAGTACTAAAAAAGGGTTAGTTTTATGCCACAATTGATGTAATTTATATGTTGCATTTTGCACACATCAGAAGCAATGGGGACCCGACTAAATTTAAGTATAGCCTACCATCCCCAAACAGATGGACAAAGTGAAAGGACGATCCAAACCCTGGAAGACATGCTCAGGGCATGTGTGATAGATTTCGGAAGAAATTGGGACAACCATTTACCTTTAATTGAATTCTCCTATAACAATAGTTGTCATTCAAGCATCGAAGCTGCCCCGTTCGAAGCACTGTATGGACGAAAGTGTGGAACTCCAGTTTGCTGGGCAGAAATAGGAGAAAGCCAACTATCAGGTTCCGAGATTGTGCAAGAAACCACCGACAAGATCACTTAAATCAAGGAAAGACTGAAAACGGCTCGAGATCTCCAGAAGAGTTATGCAGACAATCGCCGCAAGCCACTAGAATTTCAAGTTGGAGACAGGGTACTCTTAAAAGTCTCTCCTTGGAAAGGAGTAGTTCGGTTTGGTAAGAAAGGGAGACTAAGTCCAAGATACATAGGACCATTCCCAGTAATCCAGAAAATAGGACCAGTCGCCTATCGCTTACAACTACCAGAAGAGCTAGCAGGAGTACATGATGTATTTCGTGTATCTAACCTCAAGAAATGTCTATCGGATGAATCGCTAGTAGTCCCTCTTCAAGACATACTTGTGAATGAAAAGTTGAAGTTTGTGGAGAAACCGCTTCAAATAGAAGACAGAAAGATTAAGTTTCTCAAACACAAAAGATTGGTACTGGTCAAAGTCAAATGGAATTCAAAAAGAGGACCCGAATACACCTGGGAGCTGGAATCAGAGATGAAGCGAAAATATCCTCACTTATTTCAGTAAATCTCGAGGACGAGATTTTAAATAAGGTGGGGAGGATGTAAGGACCTGCAAAAATGTCCCAAAATGACCTGTAAGTAGTATCCCGGACCCCTAAAACCCTAATCCATATCAAAAATCAAGAAAAATCAGATTTTTGGTTTTCACGCGGGCCGCGTAAACCATAAGGTTACATCTACGCGGGCCGCGTCAACTTAAAGTTCACCGGATAAGCGAACAGGCCACGTGTCAGACACATGGCGCACCTAGGTGTGACACGCTAGCCCTAGTTATAGACTAGGTGGCCCTCGCGGGCCGCGTAAAAGTCTTGTGAGGGTTTACGCGGGCCGCGTAAAACCCATTTTTCAGTTATAAATTGATCAGTTCATGGCCTGTTCATCTGCACTCGAAAAACTTTTCAAAAGACGAAATATACTGCTCAAAATCACAATTTAGCTTAGGGAAAACGCTGCTACGAATACAGGGTATTAACTCGATCACTGCTACGATACAATGTCCGATTGATTGAAACCGATCCGATGGATGTTTAAGTGCTGCCCAAATCAGGGCTATACTTTGTCATTCGTCGTGAAGGTTTTGATTTCGTGAGCTTATCGTAAATGTTGTATTAAGTTACTGACCTAGTTTCGTGTGCATTGTTATTTAAATTAGGTTATCAGGCTTATCAGTAGGCTAAACTCTGCCCAATTAAACTTGCAATGTGAGTCATTCTCTTTTTATCAACAATGTTTTATAATACCCAAATTATTTTCAAAAGTTACAATTACAGGGATTAAGTCTTGGTTATCTTGAATCACTGGCAAGTGGGGTATTGTGCACATTACTAATCTCTCACGGTTAGGTTCACCAACCTAACAGTGATAATCATCACTACTTGGGTGAAAGGACCCAATAGTGGTATGACCATCATCACTAGGGTGTGACACGGCGCCAGATAAAAATAAGATAGTAGCCATTGTAATCGCTCTTATGTTGTAATCTATAACTAATGTATCGTTTTATTTAACCTGAATGACTCGCCAGAATTTCCCCGCTGATAAAATATTTTTAAAACATGTTTCAGGTGACTTACTGTGAATCAAGGAAAATGTGCTACGGAGCACAAACAAGCTTGAAGTGGTGGCTCAGTAAAATAAATAAACATGTTTGTAAAACAAGGGATTTCCTCGTGAAATTACCTTTACTGTAAATTATGGGGTTGTCCCAATTTATGAAATAAAATAATTGGGCATTTTTCAAGTTTTAAAAGATCCTGTTAAACTTCCGCTGTCACTCAAATAATAAATACCACGGGTTTCTGTCCCGCGGCTCCTGGACCGGGTCACACCAGGACGGGGGCCGTGACAGGAGGCATAGGAACTTCATGTTTTATGGAATAAACCTTAACACAAGTCCCTCAACATAGAAATTAGTTTGTGACTTGGTTTGGTGTCAAAAAGTTCCAAGAAAACAAGGTAAAGCAAACAAACAAGTTTAAAACTTTTAACAAAATCCTCACTTTGGACCTTAAAAATGGTGACATACTAACTTTGTTTACCTTGGTAAACATGTGGTAATGCTTCTGAAGGTTATCCAAAGAAGATAGAAGAAGAAAACATGAAGAAAAGTTGAAGAAACAAGCTCAAAACTCACTGTTTTGGAGCTTTGAACAATTTGTCCAAGTTGAGATTTTTGATGATTTGAGAGAGTTTGGAAGTGATTAAGGAGTGTTGAAAGTTTTTAGAAGGTGGGGAAGGGTTGTATTTATATGTGGGTAGTGGGGTTTGGTGTTAAATGAAGGCGGTTAGCATGATGTGTGTGTGCAAATTTTGGAATGCTTGAATCCCTCCCTCTATCTCCTAGTTAACTTCTTAACATGTGAAGTTTTTAACGCCTCTTAACACCCTTCAGGAGCAGTTTAACAGGTGTTAACGGATGCCAACTAGGATTAACATCTATGGATGTTAAAGTATACCAGGTGGCCTTATCAACAATTTTTGGAAAAATATTTTTATAGAAGATTTTCTAAACATATTTCATTAATAATTACCATCAAAGATTAATTAAATTCAAGTTCAAACATTACGTTTAATATCTTTATACTAAATTAGGTTTAATATTAGTCGATTACAACTAATTTCTTAATTTTTTGTCATTTAATTTTCATGTTTTAAATACTATTTATTAATGAAATAGAAAACGTTATCAATATCTTTTCTAACTTAAGTTTTATATAAGCCAATTACAACTTTTTTCCTTATTATTTGTTATAAATACTATAACCACAAATTAGGTCATTAATTTATATATATATATATATATATATATATATATATATAGATTTAGGATCAAGAGTGAACAACTTCTTGAGAGTGAACTGAGTAAACCAATCTTGGCCTTTGATCATTTTTTAGATTAAAAGGGTAAGATTGACATTACCCAAGTATTTTTAATTAAAATCCCTTAATTTTCTCATCTCTTAACTCTTTTTCTCTCTCTCTCTCTCTCTCTCTCTCTCTCTCATTTTTAATTATTTCCCCATTATTTCTTTATCCATAGATTTTTAACTTGAATATTGTTTTTCTTTTATTATCCATATATATAGATATCATAATACATTATTTTTAATTTTTTATAATTTTCAATAAACATTAAAAAAATTCTCTGAGATTGAAATTGTAATTATTTTTGGACATTAATTTTTTTTTTTTTTTTTTGAATATATGATGAAGTAATTTATTTTTGCATACATGTGATATGTTTATTTTCATTAATTTCATAATTTTTATATGAATCTACTCGTGTGCATGCCTAATATACTATATGTTGTTAATATACACATATGTAACCATTTCTGAATATAATACACAGATGTATAAAAGACAGTACACATGTTTATAAACTAACAGTTGTGTATATTGTATAAACTGATACTAGCGAGACTGTACACATGTGTATACACCAACAACTATGTATCTTGTAGATACGGAAACTAGCGAGATTTTAGGGATTTTGATTATATTGTTTAATAAATGCAATTTAGAAAAGACACAAATACCCTTCTGTCATTTATTTTAAAGGGGAGTTACAACATTATAATTACAATCTTGCCATTGTTTAAAAATCTCTAGGTATAATCCAATGGTCCAGATTAGTTCACACAGTTCACTTTCAACCTAGTGTTCACTCTAGAACCCTACCATATATATTTATATATATAACCATAAACAACGGATGTTGCGAATGCTGAAACTTATGAGGAAGTTGATGATACAGTTGAATGTTCTTGTGACTGTTGAAACTTATGAGAAAATCTATGATGTAGTTTCTCTACTTTATGGATCAAATGCTTTCATATCTGTAAACTTGATAAACATCATACATTTTGATCGTACAAACACAAAATATATTTGGACATTTGAAAAACGTCTTAGAAATAACATTTTATAATTTTTAAAATCTCATATCTTTCTTTATTTAACCGGTGTAATATATGGGGCTATAGTCTAGTTTCCTTATAAAAGAATAAATATGTTTATGTAATTCAAATTTGGGTATTGGGTACAACTGACATGGAAATCACAAATTCAAATTCGATTCGAAAAACCAAATTCATAATTCTCTTCCAAGACTAGCTCGATTTGAAATTTTAGAAATTTGAGTTCGTAATTTGTATTTGGTTCTGTTTTAGTGTGAGTCATATATATATATATATATATATATATATATATATATATATATATATATATATATATATATATGATTTGGTTCAAGAGTGAACACTAGTGTAGTTTGCGAACTGAGCGAACTAATCCTGACCATACATGTGTGTAGATCAATGGCCAGGATTTGATGATGAAATACACTAGTGTATTTTATGATTTGATGATGAAATCCTAGCCATCCACGTGTGTAAATCAATGGCCAAGATTTGTTCACTCAGTTCGCAAATACATTAGTGTTCACTCTAGAGCCCCACCCTATATATATATATTGTGTGTGTGTCAATCAACAAATGATAAACCTTTACAATATTAATGCTTCGACGTTTACATAATTTGATCGTCAAATCATTAAAAACTATATACATTGATCTCGAGATACTGTAAAAGCGTAATCACACATGTAAATGGTATTTGAGACCAATATTTCACTGTTTTCTTTTGGCAAATCAGTCATTCTTTTCTCCATTCATAAGTAAGCATTTACTAAGAAACGTGTATTTTAAGCATGCACACCATTTAAATCCATATAAGGACTTGCCCAATTTAGTAGTTGAGTTGTATTTGTATTGATTGATAATTGTCTTACATTTGAACTAGATAATTGTCGAGTGATGATAAAATTTGACTTTGCAAAATAAGTTTGTGTACTTATGCCTTATCTTTCAAAAGGATTTACTTGACCGAGATAACAAACTGCATTGCGGTTCGTTATACGCGTTGATAACAATTGGCACCTAAGCCTCGTGATATCAATACCGTTAATGACGTTCAACTAAATCAATCTAAAAATGTGTAGCAACCCTAGGCTTTGCAATTGTTGAACCGGGTGTGAGCCTTATTTTCTAATTATTGTTACAATCAAGTTTTCGTGCAATTGGAAGTGTTCAAGTTTTTTAAGTCAAGTAATTTAGTAACAAACTTGTTGGTTCGATCCGACATCTCTTTTCAAACAAACAAACAAATTAACCATTTTCGTAGCAAGCTTTAGAAAAAGTGTGACAACATTAATAATCAATTACGTCCATATGCAAACCACAAACTCTTCGAGGTTCGACCCCTTACTACCACTAACACATTGTTAAGGGTAATTTGGGCATTATAAATATTATCTTTGATCGGGGCGTGACACTCCGATCAGATCCAAAGAAAACCGAAGACCTTGATTTCACCCACAGTATTGTTGGAAAACTAGGCTTGCCGTTGAAGATGAAGTCATTTCTTTGATCGTCAAAGACACCATAAGGCATAAAGGGTGGAGGAAAGGCTTGAAGTTGGGATCCGTTATTGTGCCAAAGAAGAACCCCTAATCAAAGAATTCATTTAGCCTTATATAGTGATTTTGTTACGGTGGATTGTCGAAGTTATAACTTGTATGATTCATTTTTTTTCCTTCTGTCACAATTTAGATATAAGAGCAAGATTTGATGCCCAAAGATAACCAATACCTAAGCCACCTCTCTATATATTTAGATGTTATAAATTTTCTTTCGTCACGTCATTCCCACACCATAAGAATCGTCATCTAATTCTCTCCAATTTTTGGATCACATGAATAGGAGCATTGTAGGGAGAGAGAAGAAATATAACGGGAAAATACTATACGCTGATTTAGCCCCCTAAAGATGAAACTTTAGCTTTCCAAGAAGAGATTTTAGATTCAAATCTCGCTTCCAATTTTTTATATGGTTGATGTTTTCCGACAAGATACATGAAGGGAAGCTTGCTCAGTTGGCAATGAAGAGCATCCACAAAATCAGATGAGTTAATAATACCCAAGTACATACATACAACTGACTTTTACCTTTAAATCAGATGCAAGGAGAAAGCAACGAATGATTCTTGCTAAGTGTTTTGAGTTGGTCGAATCCAACGAATACGACAAAGAAAAAATGGAATAAAATTGGTCTGTTGTTTGAAGTTTATATCTCATGAAATATGAACAAATTGGGTTGCCCTGACACATTTCTTACTATTGAACTCTTTGGTAGGAGAAGGAGGTCTATTTACTAAGATTTAGGTGTGGGCCGAAGACATCCCTAGCTAGCCTCAATCCAAACTCCTCCAAAGTGAAGTGAAGTATGACATCATCTAAGAAGCCCAATCAATAGTCCACCTTAAATTTTGAGTTATTTAACCAAGAAAAAAAATTCATTAATGATAAAAGGTCCCACCCTCCAAAATGTCCACAAAGGTGGATTGGGTTTCATATGTAATGAAGCTCGTTTGGGTCATTTTGTCAGTTTAGTACAAAATGACCAATGACTAAAATGGTAATGTTTGAAACTATTTGGACTAAAATGGCAACGTTTTAAACATTTGAACTAAACTGACAAAATGACTCAAACCACAGGGACTAAAATGACATTTAACTCTTAATCTATTATCAAGAACTTTGGAAATAATATTTGAGATTACACCAATCCAAGCAATGGAAGAAAGTAACATTTCTTTTTAAATAAAAAATTGAAATACTTCCTATTTGTTTTCATATGGTTTGCTTTTCCATTCACCATTAATCGACAATCCATGAATCCTCCCTTTCATAGACTTGTGAACACTCTAATTTATTATCATACAGATTGCTTTACTATTCGCCATTAACCGACCGACAATCCATCAACACTTCACGTAGACTTATTAACAATCCTACTTTACCATTCACCATTAACCACTTTATTAAGATAATGCTTAAATTAAATATACATAAAGATAAAATCGGATGATGTGTTAATAAATGATTGATAAATAATAATGGGAAAGGAGGTGTTGGTGAGCGTTACTACATTCAGTCATTCACGGCCGAAGAGGCTCACATCCCTCAACGAAGGGTTGTAACGGTAAGACTGGAAGGTATGGGGGCCGGCTAGGCCCGGCAAGGACCGGCGCCGGTCCCCCACACCGCCCCCCTCCATCCCACCCCGGCTAAACCAGCAAGCCCAAGCCGGACATGCCGCCCCACTTTTCAAATATATATCCGTTAGTTTAACGGATAGAATTTAAAAAAAAAAAAAAAAAATTCTTTTCCACTTTAAATATATATCCATTTCACATCCATTTTTATACCATTTCACATCCATTTCTCCTAATCTTCTCCTTCTATCATCCATTTTTTTAAAAAAACACTCTCTTTTTTTTTACCATCATGAATACATTCAACCCAAACGATCCCAACCCGAACAATCCCAACCCGAACAATCCAAACTTTTTTTCTAGTCCCGCTTACACTCCGACTATGGATTCTTCGTGGGGGTCTCAACCATTTACGTTCTCGGGTTTCCAACAATCGCCTAACGCCTTCAATCAAATGTCCCAACTTCAACAAATGCAACAATACCAAGCATTCCAACAATTCATGCAACGCGGCTCGCTTCAACTTGATCAATTCCAATCGCAACCGCCAACTTCCCAACCACAACCCTCGGTTCACCTTGACGATGATGATGAAGTCGTCCCCGAATCGCCACCAAAAGAACTCAAGCGCAAAAAAAATAGGGGGAAGGGGAAGGTGGAACGTTTTAAAGAAAGACCCTAAATGGGCGCCGATTCCAAATGAGGTCGCAACCGCCAAACGGACTAAAACTTCCGAGTCCGGAAGTTATAGCGCGGGAGGCTCCACCGCTCGTTGTCAAATCGACATAAACGACGAACCGGAATATGAGGAACAAGAATATTACGAACCGGAACGTCCCACCGGAAGGGACAAAGCAAAAAAAGAGGCGGCCGCAAAGCGCAAAGGGGCCGGCTCGAGTGGAGGGGGCGGCTCGGGTGGAGGTGGCGGCTCGAAGGCGTCTTCGAAAATGGACGACTTAATTTCCGAATTTCGTTCGTTCCAAGATTTTGCGGCCGAAAAATATAATCACAAGAAAAACGTGTCGGCCGACTACTCTCGAGCGGAGGATTTTAGGATAATGAGGTTGGATCTCGACTCGGTTCCGGAGGAGGAACGAGAGGTGTATTGAAGGATGAAGGAAGAGGTGAAGAAAAAGTGGACGTCGTAGGTTTTTTTTCATTTTTAGGAAATGTAATTTTTTATTTTTATTTTTCGGTAATTTTTTTTTTAGGAAATGTAATTTTTTTTTTTAGGAAATGTAATTTTTTTTATGTTATGAAATGAAATTTTTTATGTTGTTTTATGTTGTATTTTTTAATTTTTATAAAGTTTTTAACTTATTAAATTAAAGCTTAGGAAATTATAAAATAATAAGGTGGGGCCCCATCCTCCATCCCCTTCAATTATCAATTTGGCCCATCCCCCACGAGCCGCCTACGTGGCGCCTACGTGGAGGCTCATCCCCGTGGGGATGGGCCAAACCATACCCTTTAGTCTAAGTGGGGCCGTAGGTGGAATGTGGCTAACGCTCACTAGAGTCAGTCTAATCGTAAGGCTGGTGATGCCAAGTCAACACCACATAGGCGCCATCTCATATAGGGGGCTTTAAAGCTCATTCCTTTAACATTCTTGCAATAGTTTAAAGTCCCTTTTAAACAATATAAAAAAAAATCAAAAAGAGAGAAATCTTATTGGTGGGAATGGAATGGGTCCCATATATATGCATACAGAGCTCGCCATTAGGGTAACGAAATTGCCCATAACGCCTTCCCATAGCACCCAGGAAATGGGGGAGGGCGCCATGGGACGGCAAAGAGGGTGAGGTGACAGCAATGGCGTAGCTTTAAAGGGGCCGGGAGGGGCGCCCGACCCCCCGAACTTTTCGCTCAGTAGTGTTATATATGTACGTTTTGTATAGAATTTTTTAGGTATATACATTTTCGACCCCCCGGTTTTATAAAAATAAAATTTACGTATATAGAATTTTTAGATCCGGTGACTTCCGACCCCCCGGTGAAAATTTTCAAGCTTCGCCACTGGGTGACAGGGGACGCTATACCACACCTCCTCGTCTAATTGGATTAACGACCTACTCATGCTTTTTAGTAGGTTAATATAATTGCTAAATCTGATAAATAATTTTTACGATTAGACATTTCAATTAAAATAATGCATTTCAATTTCTTTCGTTCTCAACTACTTATTAACTCTCCTGAATGAATTATCTGATTATAGATCCAATTTTTATGCATTATTGTAGTACATACATACCACCGTGGTTACATACAAGTTATTTGGTTCAAACTATAGGATCAAGAAAAACGGCTTTGTCCCTCGTCTTCAAGCACAAATCTTTTACCATATTAGCATTACTTGGTTTTGAAGTTTTATATTTTGTCGGATTACGAGAATAAACTTTTAGTATGCATGTATAAATACTTGGAATTTGTTACCCACGTTTATCCTTATCATAAACTTGTTTTTGACCTAAACCCGTAAATGCATAACTGAAAACTTAAAATCTCACATCGTAGAGTTCGATGAGACGGTTCCAATGCCGCTTGAATGGGGTCAATTGGAGTCTGTTTGATACCCTTTACACGACTTCTTATTTTTAGAAGACTTTTTATTTGATCTAAACCCGTATATGATTATGAGTATAAGACCGTCTTATGCTGAGTTATACATCATATTCAAAACAATAAATATGAATTATCATAATTAGTCTACTAGTTATGTTCTTTATAGGATAATTAGGATTAGGATATGTAAGATGAAGACAGGCACTCAATCATATGATCTTATCAGAAAACAGAAATAATAAAGAAATAAAAAGTAGTATAGAAAAGTATGGAAGTTGACGGTGGTCCGGTGGGAGGGCCATCATGAATACAACAAATCTAATAGAGTAAATTGCTAAAATAGTCCCTAACGTTTGTTCACATTTGCTAGATCCATCCAAAAAAAGATTTTTTCTCATATAAACCACTGAGGTTTCAAAAAAGTTGCTAAATCCATCCAAACTTCAGGGACGATTTTAGCAATTTAATAAAAAAAAACTTTTTTTGGATGGATTTAGCAAATGTGAACAAACGTCAGGGACGATTTTAGCAGTTTACTCTATTTTTTTTATTTTCATCTTTTTATTATATCTCTTAATTAACATAAAATCTATTTATTTTTTTATTTTCATCTTTTTATTAAATTTCTTATTTAACATAAAATCTACTAGTTTTTTTTTTTTTTGAATGGCGAATTTCTACAACAGGCGATAGATTCGCACCTGCTTTTGCAGGTCCTCCACCCCACTCTGGCCAAGACTATGTTGTCTTAACCGGGCTCACGCTTGGCATCAGAGTTTGATTTGGCGCTCCCCGACAAAATTTCCAGCCTACTGCCATATGCGAGTAGTTGCACCCTCCACAAGAGCCGAAAACTATCTGGAGTAAAATATAAAACCGTATTCATAATTGTAAAATATAAATGATTAATCTTTATTATGAAGTGGGTGAAGGCCTGATCACAGGTTCGAAACCCGCAGAGCACACCCGAGTTTTCTATTACAGTGCATTTACTCCAGAGAGTTTTCGGCTCGTGTGGAGGGTGCAACTACTCGCATACGGCAGTAGGCTGGAAATTTTGTCGGGGAGCGCCAAGCCAAACTCTGATGCTAAGCGTGAGCCCAGTTAAGACAACATAGTCTTGGCCAGAGTGGGGTGGAGGGCCTGTAAAAGCATGTGCGAATTTATCGCCTGTTGTAGAAATTCGCCGTTCAAAAAAAAACTAGTAGATTTTATGTTAAATAAGAAATTTAATAAAAAGATGAAAATAAAAAAATAAATAGATTTTATGTTAATTAAGAGATATAATAAAAAGATGAAAATAAAAAAATAGAGTAAATTGTTAAAATCGTCCCTGACGTTTGTTCACATTTGCTAAATCCGTCCAAAAAAATTTGTTTTATTAAATTGCTAAAACCGTCCCTGAAGTTTGGATGGATTTAGCAACTTTTTTGAAACCTTAGTGGTTCATATGAGAAAAAATCTTTTTTTGGATGGATCTAGCAAATGTGAACAAACGTTACGTTAGGGACTATTTTAGCAATTTACTCAATCTAATAAATAAATTTCCCCATCAAACATTCGATTATATCCATTACAACACCTACTATATTAAAGGAACCTCACACCCCTAAATTAATTTCAAGATTTTATTTCGAATATGAAAGCTAGATTAATATCATAAATGTTTTAAATTACTCCAAACTCTAAGCCAAAGCTTAAATATTTCGATCCCACCGACGAAAACTCTTAGATTTGTCTGTGCATATTGGTTCATACGTTTAGAAAATCAAATTAACCAAACTAATAAATAAAGAATCAAACAACTTCTTCTACCGAAGATTAGTATTGTCTGGGGCGGTTGGGGAGTGGGGGTGTCCGAGATATCTTTCAATTTTTTTGACAAAGTTTAAAAAACAAATCTCTGTTTTATGTAGATCCGTCAGTGCATGCACTTTTTTTTTCAAAATTCGCCACAATATTAAATTGTTTTTTGGGATACCCCTAAATGTTTCTTTTAGATTCGCCAGTGAGTATTGTTTAGGAAGGAAATACAATTGCAATATGTATTAATGCCTAAATATGCATTAATTTCGTAGAAATTCTTTTTTTTTTTTATCAAAGGTAAAATGTGTATCAAACTTAGACAGCTGTCAAATCATATTTTTATAAATGCATCATAACACTCATTTTCAATCTTACAAACACCCTTATCAATACTTACATTTCCACATAGGAAAGACAATTGCAATATGTATTAATGCCTAAATATGCATTAATTTCGTAGAAATTCTTTTTTTTTATCAAAGGTAAAATGTGTATCAAACTTAGAAAGTTGTCAAATCATATTATACATTATTATACATATTAATTCAAAGTGGTCATGAACAGGGTTTTGTTTTTATTTAGTATTATTTTATTAATTATTCATTTAATTTTTTAGTAATAAGATAATTATTAGGTATTTGTTCTTTTTATTAGTAGCATTTTGTTTAGCATTTAGTTTGATTTTTTTTATAATAATTTAAGTTCGGATCACTACGTTAGCGACACTATATATGTTATCAAACAAAAAACCATAAAAATTAATACATACCGGTACCGATGTTGTTCAGTTCGGTACGGTGTGATAGCAATACGATCTTAGTTTATCGAAAAAAAAATAAAAATAAATCTCGGTAATGTTACAAATGTTGTTCAGTCGGTTTCGGTTTGGGTTGGTACGATAGCGGCACAATAGCCGTTTTCCATAATGTTTATATGTCAACGTTGAAAAAAATAAGCATAGAATACAAACCAACCAAACCGATATCAACTGAACAACTTACAAATAAACTGATGTGTTGTGAGGGTTGATGTGTTGTATTGCAAGCAGCTGACGCAAGTTCGATTGTTGTTGTGTTCGATTCTATGTTTTGCAAATGTGGGGCTAGCCCACATGGTGGAGACATATGCCTCTTAAGGGAGATTTTCCAGGTTCAATCCTGGGCAAGGGTGATAAATATTAGAATTATTGGTGAATAGAGCAGATCAGGCGTTGTCATTAAAAAAACGAATAACATCAGTATTGGTATGGATTTTCGTTTTTATTGTTTTCGATCGATGTAAGGTTTTCTCTTTCGATTACTATAGCAAGTGTAGGTACCATAACGAACCAAACAGATACCAACCGAATTTTCACCGCGAAGCGCGAGGGGAAAATCACTAGTTTTTATTAATGCACCATAACACTCATTTTCAATCCTAGAAACACCCTTATCAATACTTACATTTCTACATCATCACTATTTTTTATTTTTAATACTCAAATTCTTTTTATAATTAGACCATTTTCCATTTTTCTATTTTTAAAAATTTAAGTAATTTTATTCAATATAATTAGACATAATTAAAATCAAACTTAAAATAATTCAAACTAAAAACAAAAAATTGCATAAACTAGAGATAAAAAAAAGCTACATAATTCATAAATAGCAAACAACAACAATTAAAAAAATGAACTTTTACCATTATACATATTATTATTTTAAAGTTACGATGAATAGTGAATTCACCTAAATTCATTTTTTATATTATTTGATTATTTTAAAATAATATTAATTATTGTTGTTGTTTCTATTAATGCCATCAAATTGGTTAATGCCTGATGTATTTAATTAAAATATACATATTTGTCGCAATGAGATTTATTTAAACGAACTAATAGCATAAAAGTAAATAAGTGTAGAGTGTTTTTTAGTCGTAACTTATAATGAGTGCTGATATCGTACTGGTATCGTGACTAATTGATCTGATTCAAACAAAACATTGGCACCGTTATTGGTATTATTCAAACTGATATATGTATCGGTTATATACGCTTTATCCGATTTAATTTTTATTTAATATGATTTTTCTCTAATAACATGCATTTGTTAAAAAATTTTCTTTTGACCTAAATACGCAATTTTGTTAACTTTTTTTTTCTTGACATTTCAATACAGTTTTGTATTCAAAATAGAGTGTTTTTGTTGCATCATAAACTATACACGTCCAGGTATCGTATGGTACCGTGATGAACCGAGCCGATTCCAATCGAACAACATCGGAACCAGTATCGGTACTGAAATGATCGAAACTGGTACCCCTAATTGTTTTTATGGATTTCAATCAAAATTTGTATTCAAAATAAAGTTTATTTTCTTTTTTGTATCGTAAGCTATACAAATGTAGGTATCGGAGAGTACCGTGATGAATCGCGCTGAATCCACGCGAACAACATGAGTGCCGACATCGATATTGAAATAATCATAAGCGATACCGATAATTGTTTTTATGGTTTTCAATCGATGTAAAACACGTGTCAAAGTCCTTTTGGGCATATCAAGACCCTTATATTTTGTTTTCTTTTTTCGATTGATATAGCGAGGGCCGATAGTGTAACAAACCAAATCGATACTGACTGAATTCCCGCCGCGTAGCGCAGGGGAATTCCACTAGTATATATATACATATATATTAACATAAAGTTACGATGAATAGTAGTTGAAATATTTTAAGTATTTATTTTTATTTAGTATTATTTTATTAATTATTCATTTAATCATTCAATTGTTTACTAATAATATAATTATTAGGTATATGTTTTTTTTATTAGTAGCATTTTGTTTAGCATTTAGTTGGATTTTTTTTATAATTACTTACGTTCGGATCACTATGATAGCGACACGATATATGTTATCAAACAAAAAATCATAAAATTTAATACATACAAGTACCGATGTTGTTCAGTTCGGTACGGTAAGATAGCAATACGATCTTAGTTTATCAAAAGGAAAAACAATAAAAATAAATCCCGGTAATGATACAAATGTTGTTCAGTCAGTTTTGGTTTGGGTTGGTACGATAGCGGCACAATAGCCGTTTTCCATAATGTTTATATGACAACGTTGAAAAAAATAAACAGAGAATGCAAACTAACCAAACCGATATCAACTGAACAACATATAAATCAAATGATGTGTTGTGAGGGTTGATGTGTTATATTGCAAGCAGCTGACGCAAGTTCGATTGTGGTTGTGTCTGATTCTATGTTTTGCCAATGTGGGCCTAGCCCACTTGGTGGAGACATATGCCTCTTAAGGGAGATGTTCCAGGTTCAATCTTGGGCAATGGTGGTAAATATTAAAATTATTGGGGAATAGAGCAGACCAGGCGTTGTCATTCAAAAAAAAATGAATAACATCGATACTGGTATGGATATTCTTTTTTATTGTTTTCGATCGATGTAAGGTTTTCACTTTCGATTACTATAGCAAGCGTATGTACCATAACGAACCAAACAGATACCAACCGAATTTTCGCCGCGAAGCGCGAGGGGAAAATCACTAGTTATATATATTGATCTCGATGGATCATGAATAATAACTTTATTTTTATAATAATATATAGTTCTTTATTATTTTATTATTTAATATATTATAATAGTTTATTATTATATTTACTTTTAGTAACATATTTTTCTTTTTTTAAACATATAATCTGTTGATGCAACAAACACAAGACCAACGGTGGTAGCTGGACTGGCCAGGCAGAATGGTTGAAGGGTTCAACCTTGCCTAACGCAGGTCGTGGGGTCCCCCCACGTTTGCGAGACGTGGAAGGAGGTTTACTAGTTCAATGTTGTTCTTTGCTATGGATCCTCCTCTGAGTTGTACTCAGATTCGGAAGTGGAAGCAAAGGGAATGTGTGTGTTGGATGTGAAAGGGAATGACTTGTGCAAGACAAGCATTCGATGTGAATAACCAGAGATTAGAGAATCAGAGCTGGTCAGGATGTCCTCTCTGAAGTAAATGAAGTGTCATTTTATAAGAGAAGGTATCTCCCGAAGTGGAATGGATTAGACTAGCAACCTCGCTTGCAGTGGAGGGTTTCCCCTTTTGGGGGTTGAAGGCTTTTGTCCCCCGGGTAATAGCGTGCATTGTGCAGACCTGCATTGCCTTTGCGGCTGTGGGTTGGTGAAGTGATCTCCAGATGTGACTGGCTACTGTTTCCGTGTTGCTTTTTCCTTTCTTACAGCTTTTTAAGCCTTGAACCATTTAACCATTTAAGCATTTACGTAATTAGCCATTTTGTTCAATCTTGGGCTACCCCCGTCATCAGCCCCCCAAGTCAGAGGTTTTTGGGAGATGAGCTCAAAGACGTCTGACTTTATACGCGTGTTTTACTGCCTAAAAGTTTCAAGGGTTCCATGCTTGAAGGCTTGAAAGGTTGACGGCAGTTAATGTTTTGGATTTGAATTTCAAATAACTGACAATTGATTTGATTGATGTATGGCAGTTGATAGGGTGGCGGTTTTCGCAGAGGTTACTGTTTGGACATTATTACCCCTATTGTAGACTTATATTTATTTTATATTTCCATACTTATCTATTTGTTTCATAATTTACTCCAAGTTTCGTCCATTTTATCTTGTTCCTTAATGTCTACTGCCTCCTCTCCCCGGATGTGGGCTTCAGCCCTTTCAAGAGCTTCTTCTAAGGTCTTGGGTAGAGATTTGTTGAAATCCCTTGTAAGGTACTTAGAGGTGATGGCATTCATGAAGCCAGCCACCTTCATTTTCTCGTCGGCCCCTACATAAGTCAGACCTTCCTTCTTGTATCGTTCAATGAAAGCACGGAGACTTTCATCATCTCGTTGCTTTATCTGAAAGATCACTGTTGCGTCTTTGACATATCGTCTTTGTTGAGAGAAATTGGCCAGGAAACCTTTACTGAGATCGTCAAAGCTTCGAACGCTTTGAACAGGTAAATCGTTGAACCAGATCCTGGCGGATCCAACAAGAGTTTGCATGAACATTAGGCAACACTCAGCGTTGGACCATTTCTCTATCCGAGCTGCACCGGTGAAGATCTGAAGATGGTCCTCAAGATCCTCAGTCCCATCATATGTCCTGATGTGGGCCGGCATTTTGATCTTTGACTGGAAATCATAATCGGCTATCTGTCTTGAGAAGCATGAAAGGTTACTTGGCTTGTATGGTTTAGCCAAGTCTTCTTCAGTCCTTGCATCCATATTACTGCTATTGCCGTTGTTTCCCTGAGTGGCAAGCACTTGATTGATGAAGTGTTGCCATGGGAAGTTGGCCATCATCTGGGTCATCATGTTGGGCATAGGGTTGAAGCCTTGAAGGCTTCCTAGGCCAGCAGAGCAGTTTATCCCGAGGGGAGCACTCATAACAGCACTTCGGGCTAAGGGGAGCACGGACAGAGCTTGCTCCCATGTAGTTGTAGTGGATATTGGATAGCTTGCCACTGGGGATTGAAGGAGCTGGTCAAGAGTCAGCTCATGTCCCAAAGGAGCACCACTAGCAATTGGTTGGGAAGAGAAGATAGGATGCACCGTAGGATTTGTCATAGTGGACAGATAAGGGTGAGGGTTTGAAAGGTTACTGGGACCAGCCTCACTTCTTGTTGCAAAAAGAGGAGGAGGTGGTCCAGGAGACAATGTTGGCTCAGGTTCGTCATAGTCTAAACGAATCCTCACTCCCTTTTCTCTTTCTTTACTCACGTGCTGGTTGAGAAGAGTCCTTAGCACAAGGAAATTGTTAGCAACCCCTTCAGGGGTGAGTTCAACACATGATGGGGCATCAGAGACACCGATATTGGGAGATGGAACTCTGGATCTGGACGGAGTTGGTGTATTGAAGTTGAGGAACTCGGGTGTGCTCCCCGGAGTTGAGAAAGAAGTTGGTATAGCCACGTGAGCTTGGCTACTACCAGGAGTAGAAGTGTTTGGAATCTGATTCACTTCTTCCGGGGATCCACTTTCAGACATGGTGATTTTAAGTGAACAGAGCTACACTACTAGGTCTTTTGGAGAAGAAATAGCGGCGTAGCCCCACGGTGGGCGCCAACTTGTTGATGCAACAAACACAAGACCAACGGTGGTAGCTGGACTGGCCAGGCAGAATGGTTGAAGGGTTCAACCTTGCCTAACGCAGGTCGTGGGGTCCCCCCACGTTTGCGAGACGTGGAAGGAGGTTTACTAGTTCAATGTTGTTCTTTGCTATGGATCCTCCTCTGAGTTGTACTCAGATTCGGAAGTGGAAGCAAAGGGAATGTGTGTGTTGGATGTGAAAGGGAATGACTTGTGCAAGACAAGCATTCGATGTGAATGACCAGAGATTGGAGAATCAGAGCTGGTCAGGATGTCCTCTCTGAAGTAAATGAAGTGTCATTTTATAAGAGAAGGTATCTCCCGAAGTGGAATGGATTAGACTAGCAACCTCGCTTGCAGTGGAGGGTTTCCCCTTTTGGGGGTTGAAGGCTTTTGTCCCCCGGGTAATAGCGTGCATTGTGCAGACCTGCATTGCCTTTGCGGCTGTGGGTTGGTGAAGTGATCTCCAGATGTGACTGGCTACTGTTTCCGTGTTGCTTTTTCCTTTCTTACAGCTTTTTAAGCCTTGAACCATTTAACCATTTAAGCATTTACGTAATTAGCCATTTTGTTCAATCTTGGGCTACCCCCGTCATCATAATCCCTTTAACTTTTTTTTAATAATTGTTTTTTTTCTTTTTCTAACATATATTAATTTATCGATTAATTTGATATTTCTTTAATAAGTTACTTTTATAACTTTTTTCTAAAAACTTAAGTACGTAGTTGTGCTTGATTTCTTTCCCTGACATTCCGTTATAAGTTTTGTTAAAACGAGGTTATATTCAAAATAAAGTATTTATTTGGTATAATAAAACGGTACGATGATAAACTAAACCGTTCTAATGGTTTGACTTTCTAAACAACATGCTTTATTTTCAAATCACGTTTGTTTTACATTATCCTTTGCTCGGTTTCATCGCAACGCACGATATAAAAAAACTAGTTTATTAATATTACCAAGAGCAGTGGGTTACATTTGAAACAAAAAGAGAAAAATAATTAATATAATATAGACCCACATTTCCTTCAAGTGCAACGCTCGTCACTACATGCACCTCTCAAAAATTCCTTTCGCTCCAATGCAGCAATTGCCGCTTTCTTTGTCACATAAGACAAGTGTAGTGTCAAGAGCGGTGCATTGGAGATGATCTTATACAATTACGTCAAGTCAACAAAATAAGTAGCATTGGTAGGTTAATCAAACTATTTATTAACCGATAACAAAAAAATTATCTGAATTTGTCAGTCTTATATTTGCATTTAGACTTCCTCCAATGCAACGACCTGCATTTACTACATGCATCCTAGTCATCACTGCAAAATCAGCATTTTACCTATCCTTCTCGCATACACTCTATCTCCTCTTTTTAACTCCAACTCATTCTTCTCACATGAATCCTCCCTCTTCCACATCACCTTCTCCCATGTGCCCACCCTCTCTCTGCACTTGGCTACTCTTCCACACATACAAGCCCTTCACTCCATTCCATCCTTCCCAAGTGCAGCATGCCAGCTCATTAAATGCAACCCCCAACATAAGCATTAGGGGTAGTCTTCGTTAAACTTTCAGTTATAGTTTGATTATGGGTTAAAATTGTACTTATTTAAACCGCGCAAGCAAACCCCTAAATCAATTAGGGGCTGTTTGTTTAACTTTTAATGAGACTCTTAATGTATCAGACCTCTTACTGGTTTAATACTTAATGGTTCAGACTGTTTGTTTCATGAATAGATGTCTGAATGGTTCAGTCATTTGCCTTTGAATTGTTAAACATTATACTAAGTCTGAATGGCTAAGACCTCTAATCTGAATTGGTCAGACATTTGGCTTTGCACAGTTAAACATTATACTTGCTCTTAATGACCTCTTACTGGTTCAGCATTTAACCATTCAGAAGTTCCCAAACAACTCCTAAGACCATGTGTAGTGGTAATGCCCTTACCCTTGGGCGTTTTGCGCTATGTGGCAGCCCAGTCAGCAATGGGGCATTATGAGGCGTTTTCTGAAATGGGTGTAGTGGGGATGTGGGCATTGTGTTGAATAGAATTAAATTAAAAAAAAAAACCATAAAAATGTTATTGGATAAAAAAGGCATGGAAACAGGTGATTGGCCAATTCAACTCTCGATCCGGCGTGGGAAAAAGCATGCTCCAAACGGTTTTTGCAATAAAAACGCCCACGGGGGCAGCTTCTGGGGCGTGCTCTGGCGTTTTCAACCAAAAAAAGCCCAATTTTGAACGAGTATGGATGGTCTAATACATTACGTGTTATTTTAATAATTTAATAATTAATTCAAAATTTAAAATTAATTAATAAACAAAAATGCATAACATTCAACGGTATAGTTTTTTTACTTGTAAAAAATACAAATACTTCTTTTGAAAAGTTAATGACTAATTTATGATACTTGAAAAATGAAATAATTTCGGTTTAGAAGATGAAAAGAAGTATGGACTTAAATACAACTTAGTGAAACATATGGGCCAAAAATGTAAATCTTTTATTGGGGTGAGATTTTGCAAGTGGTGAAGACACGGATGGCCTTTGTGGGCTACTTTTGAGAAAAAAAGTTGCTTTCATGCCAAGTTATAGCTGATTTCAATTTCAACACCTAATAATGGAAGCTTTTACTTCACATATGGGCAAACAGACGAACTCAATTACAACCACCCAAAACTAATTGAAAATAGAGTTAATTACTATTTTCGTCCCTGAGGTTTGTCAAAAATAACGGTTTCAGTCCATTAGTTTAAAAATTACGATTTCAGTCCATTAGTTTCATTTTCGTAACCATTTCAGTCCACCAACTTAACTCCATCCATTTATTCTGTTAACTTTGGGTGAAAATCTTCAAGTTTTAAACCTGATTGAAAAGAGTTAAAAATGCAGGGACCAAATTGCAATTCCTCAAAACAAATTTCAAACAAACAGAAAGACCGCTCTTCCGGTCATCTTCTCCGAAATTTCCGGTCGGATTCCGGCAAACCCGGAGCTCCTTCCATACAGTCGTTTTTCATTCGTGTTCGTTCGCAATGTTTATCTCCTCTCCGTATCAACTTAAAAACCAAATCAAATCCCGTTTTCTCTGCTATTCATGCTTATCCGCTAACCCCAAACACCTCCACAAATCTCATTACGTTTTTGACTCCTTAACCGCCTCTGAATTTGTATATATACATGTATCTCGATCCATTCCAACTTTCCTCAACTAAATTCATGTTCAATTTCCTCCTCTGTTCAATTGGCCAGTGGTGGCAGTGGTAGTTATGGAGTGGCCGGAGGTGTGGGGATGGTGCTGACTGATTATTGACGATGGTGGCAGTGGTGGATGGTGTTGACGGTGGTGGTGGATGGTGCTGACTGATTATTGACGATGGTGGCAGTGGTGGATGGTGTTGACGGTGGTGGTGGATGGTGTTCGAAACAGGGGAAAAATCAATGGGGTTTTTGCAAACACAACAACCACACCACTACCACCATCGTTCATTGCCACAACCACCCGTCTCCCTCCCTCACCAACCATCATTCACCACCACAACCACCATGCCCCACTGCCATCTATCAAATCTGAGACCTTTTAGATCTGAAATTGAAACTCTCTCAATGGTGATTGTAGGCGGTGTTGAACGACGGTGGTGGGGGCCAGGGTTTTGGATTGGGGATGGTGACGGTGGTGAACGGCGGTGGATGGCGACAGTGGTATAGGATGGTGACCAGCGTTTTTTTTAATTAAACCATAGGGGCAATTTTGTAATTTCACCCAAAGTTAACAGAATAAATGGATGTGAGTTAAGTTGGTGGACTGAAATGGTTACGAAAATGAAACTAATGGACTGAAATCGCAAATTTTAAACTAATGGGCTGAAACCGTTATTTTTGACAAACCTCAGGGACGAAAACAGTAATTAACTCTTGAAAATAAATTTCATTAGTTAACACCTATTTTAAAAAACCTAAGAATTTTAAAAAAACCCACTTTAAAAATTGTACAACACTTTAGGGGATAATATTAAGTTTATCCTTATCATAAACTTGCAACATGTTAGGGATTCAGGTATTGCAAAGTACACATAAACGAAAACAAGCTGCAAGAGAAATTAAAACAAAGATGAACAAGCGAAATTTATGTTGTTCGGTTGATGTGATCTACGTCCACAGGCTACAACCAAGGTATTCTTTGTTGCTTTTGGTTTCACTCAGTGGGTTTTTTACCGGGCAAGGAGGCAACACGCTAGCGTGAGCAACCGTAAGCCTATGGTGTTGGTCATGGTCTAATGATCCAACGACGTTTATTTTGGGTGACCCGAATAAAGAACTTATATGGTCATAAATTATTTAAAAAGATACAACTGGTACATATCCATATACGTGTATATATATATTAGAGTAAACTGCCATTTTGGTCCCTGTGGTTTGGCCAGTTTTGCCACTTTAGTCCAAATCTCAAACTTATTACATCCAGGGCCCCGTGGTTTGCATTTTGTTGCCATTTTGGTCCAAATTTCAAATTTGGTCAGATTCTCCTACTTAAACCCTTCTATTTTGTCTTTATTCTCAGGGGCATTTTCGTCATTTTGAAATTATTATAACTCACCTCTAAATAAAAATAATTAAACCAATTAAACCCATAATTGGACAAAAAAAAAACCCTGTCTCTCTTCTCTCTCTCTCTATTTGCAGATCTACAACACATCCTCTCTCTCTTCAACTCTGCTCTCTCTCTCTCTCTCTCTAAACTACCACCACCACCACACCACCACCACCATCCCACTGGTGCTGTTTTCTCCACCCCAACAACCACCGCCACCGTCGCCACCGTCTCCGACCCTATCTCCACCTCCATGGAAGCCTTATTTCTGCATCACATCCATAGTTCAGGCACCACTTTTGCAACTTAATCCAAACATCAAATACATCATATTACTCAGTAAATTGGTACCCACCCATCAAATTATGGCAAACCCTAGACGAACTTCAACCCCAATCACCCCAGAACTCCCAATCCACTTCCAACCAAGAACCCTAGAATCAAGATTTTCAAGACTCAAACTTTGCCATCTAGTGTACTTACAGCAAACCCAGTTCCCCTCAAGAAGCTCCAAAGCTTCCGTACAGCAGAACCCAGTTCCCCTCCAAAGCTCCAAAACTTCGTCGTCGTTGAGGGTTTGATCGGATGGGTTCCATCCTGGGGAAGATGGGGGTTTGTTTGAGGAGAATCGGATGGATGTGGGTTTGATTGGTTTACGGTTGAAGATGGGGATTGTGGTGGTGCTAGTGGTGGTTGTGGTGGTGGTGAGTGTGTTTAGAGAGAGATCTGACCTGATTTCGTGGGGATGATGCAGAGAGATGGTGGTGGTGGGGATGATGCGGTGGTGGGGGTGGTGGTTTGTGGCGGCAAGAGGAGAGAGAGAGAGAAAGAGAGAGAGAGGGTGGCGGTGGTGAGAAGGGGGAGGAGATGGCGGTGGTGGTGGTGCTTGTGGCGGCAGAGAGATGGTGGTGGTGGGGATGATGCGGTGGTGGTGGTGGTGGTAGTTCAGAGACAGTGAGAGAGCAGAGAGTGAGAAAGACAGGTGGTGGGGGTTAGGTTTATAAAGGGTCATTGTTTAATCAATATTTTTAATCAGTATTAAGTTATAATAAATCTATATGACTAAAATACCCTTGAGGATAAAGACAAAATAGAGGGGTTTAAGTTGGGAAATCTGACCAAATTTGAAATTTGGACCAAAATGGTAACAAAATGCAAACCACAGGGCTCTGGATGTAATAAGTTTGAGATTTGGACTAAAGTGACAAAACTGGCCAAACCACAGGGACCAAAATGGCAGTTTACTCTATATATTAAATATGCTTCTATGAAAGTTGTAAGAAATGCTATAAATGTCATAAATATGAAAATGAATAATGAATAATTTAAATGTTATGAATTGTTGTTAGGTAAATAAGATATTATGCAATATTCAAGAAAAAATATATATGAAATTGTCCTGGAAGTTTTAAAAATTACCGATAATTTAGTACCATTTATAAAGAAACATTTGTGTGATCGTAAACCTTGTGTCACACAATGGAAGCAAATACTCGCTAAGTCATAGATCATGCTTGAGAATTTTGCATAGTTAAAACCAAGTATAGCATTATAATTCGACCTTTTTGTCCGGGTACTCTTGTTGATGAATCTTCACGTTTTCTATGATGTGATGTGAGGTAAGAATAAACAAATTAATCCAAATAGTATAACGACATGATATTGACAACCTAACAAAGTTAATGAACATCATGTTTGTTTTGGTATCGTTATCTTTATTAATTAGTTGATGATGCATCAAATCAATATATATACACACACATATATGATATATATGTTAGTGAGAGAGACAGACAAAACATGAATGATTGAAAGAACTAACCAACCATTAGAGGTGTACAAATCGTTTTTTTTAAATTGGTTCTGTTTTTAACCGAACCGTTTTTTTATCCAAAACAAAAATTGGTTTTTTATAACCGATTTCGGTTATTAATCGGTTTTTCAAACCCAAAACAGTAACCGGTCTAACCAGTTTGGATCGGTTTAAAAAAAAAAAAACTGGTTTTTAACCGTTTTTTAAAACCGGTTGCAAAGATCAAGAATAGTAACCGGTCACAAACCGCCGGTTCGGTTCGGTCCCAAAACCGGTTTTTAAAAAACCAGTTAAAAAATCGGTTTCGGGTTTTTTTTAGTGTTACGGTTCTAAAACCGGTTTTTTTATACACCTCTACCAACCATCATCCATCGTGTCTAAATATATATTTTGTTAGTGAATAGGCGACTAACACATTGCAGATTAGATGATAGTTTAATGCGATTTATGCATAGATAGCAATTGATGTTTTCTTGCGTTACATCATTTTTCATTCTTTTGTAAATTTTAATGATTCTTTTTAATATACAAAAGGTCGAGTAAAGTTTTGCTCAAAAGTATAACTTTTTGTCACTCTAAAGGATGACTAATTGGATGATAATTTCATTTTCTTTGTTGTCAGGAGTAATCACACCCTAACGGATAAGTAGCTATGTCCGTCTCTAACTTTTATTTAGATTGTTTCAAAACAATTTACAACATTCTAATTGTGATTAATATCATTCAATTGTTCATTAGGGGCAAGCAAGCTAGGTTATCATTCTGTCAAAGCGTGAGTGTCATTGACAACAAAAGCGAAAGTAAGGAGTGTCGTTGGTCATGTTACAATAATGAATTGTTATCAGCCAGTAAGTCATAGTTTGGATTATTATTATTATTATTATTATTATTATTATTATTATTATTATTATATTAACAAAATTAAGATCAAACAAATTAATATAAACTTAACTTTCATCTACTAACTTTCAAACAAAAACGTGCCCGCCCTGCACCTCCTTTTCATCTTGAAAACTAATTAACTGTTACTTTATGCCATGGATTAATGAAAGAGAAATGAATTATAGATTTACAATTTTGTTAAATTGTTTTTGGGTTAGTGAACGAAATTTCTAACAAATAAACTAGTTAAAGAAAATTATGATAACAGAATACTTGAAATTATTGCATATGGAAAAACGATGCAAACAATTTCGATTGTACTTCAAACTTCTTTTCTTCACATGAGGGTGTTTGGGTATTGGTGGATGTATAGAAGAAAGAAAGTGCAAAGTGTCTAGGTGTGTGCTTCCAAGCTACGGTCAAGAGGAGACAAGATGTCCTCAATAAGACATTCAGATGGTAAAGTGGTGTGCTCTTCGATTAAATGATTGTGAGTTTAAATTCTGTGTTGTGCAAGTGTGGTGATTTTAGGAGTAGAATAGGCGGAGAGAGAGAGAGAGAGTATACCGGTCCAAAAAAACAAAAAACCAAAAGACAAGCTTGAATCATCACGTGGAAGGGTTCTAAAGTGGTCTTTAAACATCTATAAACAATTTGGATTTTATGCTAGACCGGGATTAGCACTTCTAATAGATTTAAAATGATGCTTAAAACTTGATAAAGATGTTTAACATGATAATCTGTCAATTGATTAGGAAATTTATGTTAAGAATGATCTAAAGTGAGGTTTTGAGACAACGTCGTTTAATGACACCAAATTATTAATTGAAATTGATTTATGATATTATTAAAAGTGATATTATTTCAATTTAAGCATCGCATTGAATTGGAAAACTGAAAAAGTTTACGATTTAAGTCTAAATTGATTCATAATAAGAAAGTGGTCTTAAATTTATTAAATACGAGTTCTTATTCATAGAAAGTTCATCTAAAAGTGTTTTGGATTCAATACGTTGGAACTCAATGAGTTAAATCACCTTTTGAGTAAAATTTATAGCAATTGTGTCAATTTGGGTTAAAACTTGTAATTTTGAAATTGAGTTTACAACCTTTATCAAATAGATAAGAATATAACCAAATGGTAGAAAATTGGTTAGTGTTTAGATGGATTAGTAGTATGAGTCCCATATGTCTTAATTTGTTTTAGGTACACTTATTCGATAGGTGGATTTATATATGATTATCTTAGTGTGTTTATATTTACTTGTTGTTTTATGATGGTATATATATTTTTATTTATCTGTGTTACTATTTCACCGCTTTTGTTATTTGTTAGCATTCTACTTCTACATTTTTAGCCACATCAGATAAAAAGCCACCTCACCTTGCCACATCACATAAATTAGCCACGTCAGCAAAAAAAACTAACCTAGTTAGTGTCTGGTTAACGACGGTGTGACACAGCAACCCAAGTGTCGAGTAGAGGGTGGTGGGAGCCAACTTGAAAGTTGAGCGTGGTATTGGCCAATTTTGCATAGTTGAGGGTGATACAGTCCATTTCCCCTTTTTAATTTGTTTGTTTGGGGTTGTGGATTTCTTTGAAAGCAATGACTCTATCCTGAGATATAGATGTAAGGTTTGTCTACATTGTTTCTTTCTCATACCCTACCAATAACTTTGTTATTTGTAGGGGGCAAAAGTGAAAATACACTAATTTTAACGTTATTTTACTAATTTCATGAAAATAACGTTAAAAGTTGAGGACGGTTAATCATGCATCATGTGGTGGCGTTGATAGCTGAAAGACAAAAGGGTACATGCACTAATCGGTCATTATCCCGATTGCTGAGTGTTATGTGCCTTATGTCCAAAGCTTGATGCAAAACTACTATCGAGCCGGGGGTCTCACTGGAAGGAGCCTCTCTATTCATACGGGGTAGAGGTAAGGCTGTCTACATCTTACCCTCCTCAGACCCTTCCTTTGCTTTGCTATTGGTGAGATTTACTGAGTATGATGATGATTTGTAGGATTTATTTTGTATGATGGTTATTATTGTTGGTAATTTTAACATTCTAGGAAGATTTAAAAATGATGAATTTGTTGAATTATAAATGATTGTGACAAAGCATACATGTCTATAAAAGGCTTAATTGACATGACAAATGTGGGTACACCAAGATTTTCAATAAGACTATTTCTAATATGTTGAATCTAAAAAGATAAATTGAATAGTTAGGTTCCCTTTATAAGTAATTTGGTGGAATAGCTTTTCTTATGATATGTGATTATTATGCATGAATGAAATAAGTATTAAATGTTCGGGATACTACTTGGTGAAACGTATGTTAAAAGTGGAGAAGTATTATACACAAGGAAAATAAGTATCTAGCTACTTCGTATTTCGTTGGTGAAACATGGAACGTGTGTTTAATCAAGATATGCAAATACAACTAAGTAACTAGTAGTATCTTAAGTAGTTAGTGAGGATATGATGTGTGTATGAAATCATAATCTGCAAGATGAATTACATAGGCAATGTTTTGGAAAAGTGAATTGGTGAATATGTTGAGTTTATAAAAATAAGTATTAACTTATGATGATCCACTTAAAACACTGGTCAAAGTGCTCAAGAATGCAGAAACATTCCATAAAGATCTTGAAGATAAAAAACAAAGAGAAAGATTAGAAATCTTCGAGGAAAGGTAAGGAAAAAAACAAGGAAAATGTAGAGACGCCCTTTAAAAGTATGGAGACTTTATTCAAAGTCCCTAAAACGTTGCGCATAATCTAGAGAAGAAGGGTTATAGCATGTATTCCTTTGGTAGGAAAGTAGTGTAAATCGGGTGCGACATTTGACACCAACCACCTCGAATACAAGTTGGAAAGCCCTCTTGTAAATATCCCCCTAGGCAATACAAAGTACCACATGTATCATATAATCTTGGGTTACTCATTATTTATTTAAATCATTGTATACATCAAAATAAGGTTGCCTTAGTAGAGACTAAGTACAACACGATGAGCTTATAAATATAAGTCAGTGATTGTAGGCATCATTATGAAGTTGATTAAAGGGAATGGTGACTGAGACCATCGAGATCATGGTAATAATGATTATTATGGGTAGTGATGAGAACCGGGGTTGAGAAGAGTCTTGCCGAAGAGCTAGAAATATTTTAGGCACGTACAAGGAAATGGCAATAAGCTTAGACAACAGGGTTATTGATATAGAAACATCCATGTTATAGATAATTATACAACCTGACAATTCACACCAACAACATAATGTGGTGAGATCAAATTATTTGGAGCTAAGGAACTTTAGGAGTGACCTCATAGCAATTACTTCATATGAGAGGTCCATGACTTTAAAGTTTTATTGTCACACCCCAAATTTCCACGTATTACCGGTGGGCCCGGTAGGGGAGTATCGTGACGTGGTTGGTAACATAATAGTCAAACAACACAATATTTAAATGCACAGCGGAAGCAAAGTATAGATTCAATTCAACCAAACAACATTGTAATATTAAGTATCACAAATAGTCGAATATAAATCCACAGGTAGATCAAAATAAGAGGAAACAGTGTTCAACAGTCTATGACATCCAAGCTTGCGAGACTTAATGTGGATGCTAGGAGAAAAGCCAGCCTATTACGCGTAGTACCTGCACTTAGCATTTTTAAGAAAAATACGTCAGTTTACACTGGTAAATACAATCAACCGACTCATTTTGAAAAGAGTTTAAGAAAATGCATTTAAGGCACAAGGCACAAATAATATTTTATAACTTGGGATAATTATTTGAATATAATACTCGTAAAAGATTTACATGTTTCTTATGCGTTCAGTAGCCGGATCGAGCCGGGTTAAAGATCAATAGACACACCACATTATGTAAATGAGACACTGACAGGTGTACGCCTACACCTGTGTGCTAAGGTCGTGGCCATTTCGTAAAATGATGCCAGGGATATCCGGGACATGGTCATTAACCCCCCAAAGGCTTTAAGCAAACAAAACAATTTAAACGGTCATCTCGATAATACTTAACCCCCAAAACGATTAAGGTCGAAATGCCCGACCAAGCGGTATTTTATATACCGTACCCCAAGCCCGTATAGGGAAATAAGTTAAGAGTATTTACCTGAGCAAGTATAAATCAAAATCAGCGAGTGCAAGTATCTTTTACCGGTTCTCCTAATCTGGAACGAAGGTTTATAATAACCTATTAGAATCCTAACGGTCTTTAGTTAAGCTTAAGCTTAGACCGGTTAGTTTTAAAGATACGGTTCGTACTCACGATTAAGCGAAGACCGGATAGAATGTGATTTAGACCCGACAAGTTTGAAGACTTGCTTAATATGGGTATATTATACACATTCTGGATTTTGAGATAAAACCGATAAGATTTGACCCGTTTCGGCTAATTTATGTAAACTAGTTACATAAACCGAACCGAACGCGTATGAAGCGTAACGGGTAACCATAAGAGTCCTAAACAGGTTTCCTAAGTTAACATGCCTTAAATATGTTGTGATATCAGTAGGATACCTTCCATTTTGCCCAAAACGAGTTTAATCTCATATTAAGCCCCATAGGGGTATTTTGGTCATTTTAAAGATTATAAAAGGAATTATTTGTAATTCTGATGTTCGGGTCTGAGTTAATTAGTAAACAACTTATTTTTAACAGATTATATTAGTTGGTAATAATCCTTATGTGTCAAAATGGTTTTAAACCCAAACTATACGTATAATACGCGTATAACGCCGTTTTAAGCGACGTACGGGTTAAAATAGGTTTATGAGTTTCCAGGTCAGTTCAACAGGTTCAAAACACTACATTTATTATTTAAAATCAGTAGCAATTGGATTGGCATCAAAAGGATTCGTAAAACTCATTTTATGGCCGAAAAGGGTATATTCGGTATTTACCGAATCAAGGTACTAATCCTAGCTTATGATCAGTTTAAAAATCTTTAAAAATCCCAAAATATTATATTACATCAGTGGGTAAAAGGTTTGGTGTCGAAAATTGGGTTTAGATAGGCTTTACGCTAATGACGCCGTTTAATTACTAAGAATCGCTATAATTACGTCATTAAGCATAACTCCTAATCTAGACCTCCGATTGATGTGAAATTTTAGGGACATGATTAATAATCAGTAACAAAGGTTATTGTACTTTCACATCTTCAAAAATCTCGTTTTATGATCATAAGGGCAATATAGTCAACATTTGGCAATTTAACGGAAACGTGCAACGAACTGGACAATCAAAGTAACAACCACAGAGGTTTATACTAACATGTTACAAGGTCCTACTGGAACTTTAAGGCATGTCTAAACCTATCAAAACCGGGTCAGAATCGAGGTCAAAGCAGAAAGTCAAACTATGCGACTTTCGGCTCCGAATCGGTTCAAAACAGAAAGTTGTCGAATCAAACAAGCTTAGACAAGTTATTATACTTATTTTCAAGTTATATGGATGATAAAACAGATTACACGCCTTCTGTATCGTTAATTACACGATTAATGATTCTGTTGACTTTTTCGGAAGAAGTTTGACTCGACAAACAACCTGGTTAGGATTTGAATCAGTGGGTGCCCTTTTAAGGGTTTAAAGCCTACATAATTACCAACTTTCATTTCGACAAATCCCTGAACCGTTTGTGTTTTATCGCTAAGTCAAACCGTAGTTACGACGGTTTGACTTCTAGGTTATAAACTAAGCATAACTTAATTTAGAAAGGTCAAGGGCACTTACATGTGTCTAATGGATGATTAGGAAGCTTGAGAATGATCCTTATGCTCCAGAAGTTGATCAGATGATGAATGGAAGAATGTTGCAACATTATGAAGCTTATATATTGACTTTGATCATGCTAGATTGATGCCAAATGGGTCTACTAACAATCAAGGATTGATACATGTGTCTTCTATAGGCTAAATACCATCATAGGCAGCCCATAGAATCGAAAACTTGTATTTTAAGTCGGTTAAAACGTGCAGAACAGGCAGCTGTGGGTTTTCTGCTCGCTGGCAACCCCTTACGGACCGTAAGGGTAAGGCTTACGGTCCGTAAGCCTGTGGCAGAAGGTAAAAATCGCTGGTCTTTCAAGCTTTGAACGGGTAATACATGTAAAACGAATTGTGAGCTTCTAATTTACAGTATGGGACCACAAGAACGTGCAAGGAACAGTTTTGATCACTTATTTGATGTACAATTTGTCTTGGATATCATCAAAAATCATAAACGAAGGGTTGTCATGCTTTTTCTTCGTAGGATCCCACACTAGAAAATATGGACCCATTGTTGTTAGTATTTACCGGATTTTAGAATATCAGATGTTTTTAATAATTCAGGGTCTTGGGATTTAATTTGGTCGTTCAGAGGTATTTTTAATTAACATGTCGACACTTTAAATCCTACCATACATCTTTGACTAGATCCGGGTTTCTAACATTCTTGTCTTGTATGCCACGTGTCGTTATTTTATTACACACGATTTTTTTCGAGGTGTTACATTTATTCATAGGAAAGATCACAAGTTTACATAATAAAGAGAATTGATAGAATTTGCTTGTCATAAAAGATTAAAACAAATGAAGTTCACTTAAACCTAAGAGGATTGTGGTTATATAAAGCAGCACTTTAGCTACCACATCAAAATACTGAGGTCCAAATCCATTGTTTTAATTTAGCAAGAGACAAGCAAGAATGCTTGACAACTTTACATGTGCATCGAATTAATACCTAAAGAGGGTACAATACTGATTCAACCAAGATCAAGGTGACCACAATGTATCCAGAATATTTGGTGTTTGTTTAGGGATTGTGTGTTTCATGTGTGCTTAGATTTAGTGATTTTGTAATTGTGGTGTTTGGGTTTTCTCATTAATGGTTACTTGGGTTCAATTTGGTGCCAATGGTTATGGCTGAAATGGTAGGGTTTTTGATTTTTCTTTTGCCATTGTCAAACACTGTTTAAACACTTCCTGGTTAGGGTTACATGTGCAAGGTTTTGGATTTGATTTAGTGAATCAATGATGAGGTGATGGTTACAAGTTTTGTAGTGGTCCATAATGAGGTGGTTGATGTTGGTAGTGAGGTGCTGGTTACAACGTTTGTAATGGTTCATGATGAGGTGGTTGATGTTGGTAGTGAGGTGATGGTGAAGAGTGGTATGAGTTGATGGCAACTGTTGTACACAATGCAGCCGGACTAGCATTATCTTGATCTGTTTGGAACACGAAACTCACACACCTACTAATCGTATCCCTATATCTACACATATTGATGATAATGAGATTGAACCTTTAACCTCATAGGGAGTAACACTTTCTATCACACATTAGTATTGCGGGTCTACAACCTACAAGTTGTGCGATGATTTTTTTATTGATTATAATAATAGTTATTGTATTAATAAGCATAATAACAATTTAAATGTATGACATGACAATTATGAAAGTAAAATAATTCAAAAGTAAAGATTTATGCAGGTACATATTATATAACTCATAGTTGCCACAAATATTAACGATATACAAATTAGTTACACAAAATAAAAAATTGCTTGGCATGTTACAGAGTTTGTCCTTGTCAAAAATCCAAATAATTGTATAGTATAAATTCAATTATACGTACGGACCCCAAGCATGATTATTTCGACAGCAATATCCCATTATTCTCAATTAACAGTGGACCAAGTTCCATGCTTCTGAAAATAAGTTATTATCCATTCATATATATTTCACCTTTACAAAGAAAATACATGTCATTTTGGTTAGTCGCACCAGGTGTTAATATCAACCAAAGTAATACGGATTCAAGTCTTACAAAGTACCTAATAAGTGGATTTTATAAGAGTAGATTTTATAGGATTTGTATAATTTGTAGTGTATGTATTTAGAAAGAATAGATTCAAGCGGTTCAAAAAAAGCAACAGATTCAAATATCAAAGAATGCTGGATTTAAGGTTGCGTAGTGATTAGTGAAAACTACATTAATAATTAAACGTATTAAAACGAAAGGTTTAGTAAATTTACTTTAATGAAATGAACTGTTACCAAAAAAAATAAAAAAATAAAAATTTATACGAACCATGGAAACCATTTGTCGAAATTGATGAAAATATATACGGTCTGGTTCATGATTTGATTTTAAAGATTTATGGTTGTAGTTTGAAACTTTGAATCGAGTTTTTAACACGCATTATTATCTTTTTCATTTTAAAAATACAAAGTTATGTGCAAGTGGCAATTCCATCATAAAACCTTCCTAGGCTAAAGATTTGCATTGTTGCCGTATTTATGTGGACAAGGAGGTAGTGCGATGTGGTAAATATGGGGTTCCGACAAAGTGGTGTTGTGGGTGCATTATCAGAAAGTTATAAGAAACCAAAAAGAAAAGAAATCAATCATGAAATGTGTTACACATATATATTTTTTTTCTTTTGTGATGCATAATCCTTTTCATGACGTAGGTGATTATATCAAAATCTCTCCTTAACTTTTTAGGATAAGGATCTTTTATCATAATATTATATATATTAAAAATCCAATAAAAACATACAACTGACAAAAAGAGTATGATTGAAATTTGCCCTAAACTAAACTAATTTTTTTTTAACTACAAACTAAACTGAACTTAATATACTAAAAATCCAATAAAAACATACAACTGACAAAAAGAGTATGATTGAAATTTGCCCTAAACTAAACTAAATTTTATTAACTGCAAACCAAACTAAACTAAACTAAACTTAATTTGTTCAACGGCCAAAAGTTTAGTTATTGCATGTATTTTAAGAGTAATCTCATAATTTAATCTCTTTCGTTATAGAGTAAATTACAAAAAATCATCCTTTATGTTGACACTAGGTTGTATATTGTGTCTTTTGTCTTCAAAAATTATAAAAAAACGTACTCGATATTTACAAACTCTTGCACGTTATGTTCTTTAGCCCTAATTGAATTAATTTTTATGGTTAAATTTAATCAAATGGATCCTACATGATGGTATTTAGGTCATTTTACTCTAAATACTAAAATAATAAAGATGAAACCTCATCTCTCTCCATCTCAAATTAGTCTCTCTCTCTATCTTTGCCTCAACTTTCTCTCTCTACAATCTGAATGGAGAGAAAGAGAATTCAAGGGTTATGCTCAACTATTTCTTCACCAACTCTTGCATACCAGAAACACACACGACATCCAATTCAATCAATAATTTCATCAAATCTTAAAATCCCATAAGTCGTATGATAACTTTGTTCTTCTAGCAAACACCTTTCTAGCCGATCACTATGTTTAATCAGAGTTTTATTTTAAGGTTAATTAATATTATAGGAACAATAGTAATCCACTAACTATATATATATATTAGGGTTGAAGTAAATAAATATCGAGTTTACATCATAATCTTCAATCATATACCATGATATCTCCCCATCGACGATAAGCCTAATTATCCAATTCGCAAATTCATTACTAGGACATGTGAACCAGGGCCGGCTCTATAGGCTTGGCAATCTAGGCACGGGCCTAGGGCCACCATAAAATAAGGGCCTCCAAGTTTAAAAAAAAAAATTATATATACTATATGTATGTATTAGGCTCAAATAAATACGTTTATTTCAAAACTAAACTGATTTTTCATTCAAGGAGTCCAAAATAAATATTGTTTAGCAAAAAAGGTCAAGTTTCAAACCCATTTCGCCTTGTTTTCCAACTATTACAACACAACAACTATCGACCTAATCATCCATATTTAGCGGCCTAAAGCCCTTAAATACAGCCGCAATCATCGTTCCCACTTCCCATGGCAACCTGCTTTCAATTTCTAGGCTAGCGGCTATCACGAAACGAAAAAAGTAAGGGCAATCACCCTTTGTGACGGGATTGGAGGAGAGTTTATCTGCGAATTATGGCCCCTACTTAATAGTTCGCTTAGGGTCTCCAAAAACCTAGAAACGGCCCTGATGTGAACTAACTTTCATGATGTTAGTAAGGCTTTTGATTCAAGGCAACAACATTGATCTTCTTGTTAAGTGATAAAGCTACCATAATTACTTTGTATTTACTTAATTTAATAAATTAATTAATTTTTACCAACCAATCAAGGAACTTTAATAAAGAATTAGAATATTGAGCTTTAGATAAGATGACAAAGATGGACCAATTTAATCAAATTCCAATCATACATGGTATCTTCATCATTAATCAATTCCTTAACCCCCACGTATTTCTCATAGGTGTTGTTTGTTTCCATGATCTTGACTATTTAAACTTTATTTTCTATTTTATTAATATTCTTCTATGTTTTTATATTTCCAGGTTTGAGAGTCCAATTTATGTTTTGTTGTTACATACTTTTGAAAGTTAAAAATTGCACCTATACTTAAAAAAAGGGGCCCTTGTTCCCTAAATAGTTGCTTTAGGTATGAGAAAGATAGGCCATATAGTTGAGGCCGGACTTAATTATACAAATCAACTAGGTTAGACCTTAGGAATTAGAAAACTCAGCGGAAGAAAATAGTTTAATTGGTCAAAGTTAAAATTATTAAAATCAACTTTCATTTTATATACGTATATATATGGGTCAAGTTATTCTACAAAGGCTTCTAATTGTAAGAAGTGTAAGAAGGATTTATAGAGTGACAAGTGTCCAATAACCTAAAACTAAACCCACTACATCACCACCAAAAACCTAAACACCCACCCCCACCCAAAAACCTAAACCCCCCCCCCCCAAAAAAAAAAAAAAAAAAAAAAAAAAACTATACCTCACCAAAAAAAACCCCAAAAAACCTAACCCCCCCCCCCCAAAAAAAAAAACCCTAAAAAAAACCTAACCCACCCCCCAAAAACCTAAAAAAAAAAATATGAAAAAAACTAAACACCCACCCCCACCACCACCCAAAAACCTAAACCCCCACCCCCTCGGCAAAAAAAAAAAAAAAAAAAAAAATTTTTTTTTTTTTTTTTGGGTGGGTGATGTGGGGGGGGGGGGGGTTTGGTGGTGGTGGATGTTTAAGGTTTTTTTTTTTTTTTTTTAGTGGGTTTTTTTGGGTTGTTGGACACTTGTCACTCTATAAATCCTTCTTACAATTCATACAAGAGTAAATTTCAAAGTTCGTCCTTTATGTATGTCTAATATATCAAAGTATGTCCTTTATCTTTAATAAGCTCAGAAAACATACTCGATGTTTGCAAATCCTTACAAGTTATGTCCTTTAGTCCTAATCCAGTTACTTTTCATGGTTAAATCAGACAAAGTGTATCCTACATAAGGGTATTTTGGACATTTTACCATTTATTTATATAAAACAATATACCTCCTCTCCTCCACCAGACACAAACACTCTCTCTCTCTCTGCCATCACCTCCACCAGCCACCACCATTACCTCCACCAGACACCCCCCACCAGCCACCACCACGACCACCGCCAGACACCCCCACCAGCCACCATTCTAACCAAATCCAGATATCAAAACATTAAAGCCAAAATCCATAATCAGGAATTGAAACCCAGAAGCAGAAATCAAGACATTATAACCAAATCTAGACATGAATCACTAGAACCAAAATCCAGAAGCAGAAACCGAAATCGAAACACTAAAACTAAAATCCAGAAGCAAAAATCAAAACATTACAACCAAAATCCAGATGCAGCAATCGAACATTAGCAAAATCCTGACCTTCTGTGACTCGATCTGACTCGCCGGAGACTTTATAACTCCGGCCATGGCCCGTCTTTGTCATCCTCCCACCACACCCTCACCTAAACCCCACACCGAACACCTAAAATCAACAACCAGCAGCCGCCTCCTTCCAGATCTAAGAGATGAATGACCACCACACCCCACCTGCAACCACCAACACCACCATCCACCAACACCCACCTGCCACCACACCCCACCTGCAACCACCAACACCACCTCCACCACCGTCAACACCTCCACCACGCACCTCCACTCCTGCTACAAAACCCCCATCACCGCTGCACAAACCTTTTCACCGCACCTCCACTCCTGCTGCAAAACCCCCACCACCGCTGCATAAATAATGGTTGTTGATTGTAGCCGATAATCTGCTTAGATTTCGATTGGTTTGAGGAGTTATTCATCGGGTATAGGTTGAGTTGTGTATCTTGCCATCGATATCGGAAAACGAGGGGGGCGCCGCTGCCACTGTTGCCGTAAAAGGAGGGGATCGACTCCTTTCTTCTTCTCCGTCTCTCTCTCTCTCTTCGATCTGTCCGATCTGCTCAGTAGGGGGGTGTGGGTGTGTGTGGGCGACGATATCGAGAGACAGAGGAGGATCGGGTGTGAGTGTGGTCGCCGGAGAAGGAGCGACAGAGGGAGGGTGAGGGTTATGGGGGCTTGTCGGGGAATGCTCAAATAGTTGGGTGGGGCAGGAGTGGTGGCCGGGAGATGGTGGTAGATGGTGGTGTCACCAGAAGTTAGAGAGAGAGTGGGGCAGGGAGAGAGTTTAGAGAGAGAGGGAGTCTGGTTGGTAAAGTGTGTATATAACTATATACGTAAATATATATAATATATTTTAATTGTTTTATTTATTACTTTTTATATTTATTAATTTGAGTAAATAAAGTAAATGACCAAAATACCCTTATGTAGGGTCCATTTGGTCATACTTAACTGTAAAAATTAACCTAGTTAGGGCTAAAGGACATAACTTGTAAGGATTTACAAACATCGAGTATGTTTTCTGAGCTTATTAAAGATAAAGGACATACTTTGATATATTAGACATACATAAAAGACGAACTTTGAAATTTACTCTTCTTACAATTAGGATCCTTTGTATTTGATCCTAATCCTATATATATATATAAAACAAAAATAAAATGTAAACTTACGAATACCAATCTTGGTCCAAACTCTCGAATTAACAGTACAATCGGTCCTCGTTGGTTCATTTTTTTTTAGTTTCAGTTCTAACTTTATAAACTTTATACTTTTGTTTAAAATAATACACGTAACTTTACTAAAACAATGTGCATTATATTAATCATCATAAGTTCATAACCAATCCTAGTAATATGTTATGTATAATCAGTCTTAAAGTTTAACTAGCCATGCATGGGTCAAAAGCTATGAATGAAGTTAGACTGTCGGTTCTAACCAACCCTTATGATCCCAGCTAGTCCCGGTTAACACAAACATGCTCGACACGCTTAGCACTCAAAGCAAGTGCCTTTGGTCCTAACAACTAGTGTCACAAGTCTAAAAAATAGTTTCTTTATCCCTCTACTTTTATTCTTTTAAGTAATTAATTGTCGCTTTTTGTATTTTAATTTTAAACCTTCGACTTTGCTAATATACGTGTTTAGCCTCTCGGTTTTTAGAAAAAAAAAAAAGCTTTCTTTTTATTGTTAAACTTTGTTTATATACGTGATTAGTCCCTCTCTTTGTTTATATGCGTGTTTAGTCTCTCTGCTTTAACTTTGGTAGTGTACATGTTTACTCCCTCCACTTATTCCTTCTAGTATTTCATCTTTTAGCCTTTTCATGTTGCTGTCGTAAAGAATCAACCCGAGAAAATGGTGACCGTTAGCTATTGGTGGGCACCGCTACTACCCTTGGACTTTAATAAAGTTACTTTATAAATTCTAAACTTTATTAAAACAAAAATTATTTGACACGCGTATTTTTATCTATATCTCGATGTAATATTTATTGAGATCGTGTTGTAAGTAGTATGTACAAGTAACAGAAACACATACCTGCATGTTATTAAACTGAGAAATATTCCGTTTACCGCCCCGCAATGCGAGCGGAGCATAAACTAGTTATACTATATATAATATATTAAATTACATCCTTAGCTACAGTATCCATTGTCCCCTTCCTTTTCCTTTTAATTACAGGAATGTCACTCACTCGCATACTTACCTTTTCCTTCTTCATGACATTTTTGTAATTAACTCATCTTTGATTGACATTTGTAACCATCTCACAATAATTCTTTTTATTCTTATGTTTTGACCACTAAGGTTTTGGTTCTTACCATTTTACCCCATCAACTTTTGTAGTTTGTTAAAACAACTTATATTCCTGCCCTTTAAATTTTAACTAATTTATTAAGTGTCCCCTCAACTTTTGTTAGTTTTTTTAGACAACTTACATTCATACCCCTTAAATTTTAACTAATTTATTAAGTGTCCCCTTAACTTTTATTAGTTTTTTTATACAACTTACATTCCTACCCCTTGAATTTTAACTAAATTTATTAAATGTCTCTTCAACTTTTGTTAGTTTTTTTAAAACAACTTACATTCCTACTCCTTGAATTTTAACTAAAAAATTATTGTCTCCTGAACATTAATATAGTTATTATTATCCCTTTTATATATAGTGCTACAATATTTTTTTTAAGTTTCAAATTATTGCTAATAAGGTAGTGGTGGAGTGGTTGGGGAAAGACTTGTTCCTTGTGACCCAAATTCGACTCCCACTCTCCCCATTATTTTCTTCGGCATCCAGGTGAAGGGCGAATACTGGTGGCGCCGGTTCGTCTTGGATGGGAGGTGTCACGGCCCCCGACCCGGTTTGACCCGTTTCAGGAGCCGCGGGACAGAAATCCTGCGGTATTAATTTAATTGAGTTTAACAGCGGAAACAGGATCGTTTAAAGCTAAAATTTTCCCGATTTATTTTATTTCACATTTCGGGATAAAACCCCGATAATTTACAATAGTATGATTTTACTATAAAATTGTTATGTTACAAAACTTATTTCTTTATTTTTATAATGAGCCACTATCTTAAGCTTGATATGCTTCCCAGCACTTTTCCTGAATTACAACAGATCACCTGAAACATGTTTGAAAAAGGTTTTGTCAGCGGGAAATACTGAGTGAATCATTCTATTTACTAAAATGACACATTTTGTTATAATTTACAGTATTAAGGAAAATTACAATGTTTCTGATATCAAACCAATTACCCACAGTACTTTGTCACTCGACCCATTGGCCCTTCCGTCCAATGGTGTCTGTGACTATGGTCATATCACCCCTTGGCTGCCCCAATGGTGAAGATTATCAAGTAATGTATACAAAACCCCACATACCGGCTGTAATATGGTGATTACATAAACTTAATCCCTGTAATTATAACTTTGAAATAAATAGGGTTTTGTAAATAGATTTGATAAAAGAAAGAATGACTCACATTGCTGATTTAATATGGACAGAGTCTAGTTTATGAATCAGTCTTGTTAACCTAATTTAAATACAATGCACACAAAACGGGGTTAGTAATCAATCCAGCGATTACGATAATTCACGAGATCAAATTCTCACAATGAATGACAAAGTGCGGTACTTCAACTCATTCATCGGATTAACGACGAACGACAAAGTACGATACTTCAACTCATTCATCGATTTAACGACGAACGACAAAGTATAACCCTAATGTGGGCGGCACTTAAACATTCATTGGATATATTGATCGTCGAATAAATGAATCGTAGCAGCGATTGTGCTAATACCCTGTTTTGCGGCAGCGATTCGATACCCGGGGGTGAAATTGAAGTGTACAGTTCGTAAATCAGTGTAATAGTGAGAATTATTTCGTCGTAAAGTGTTCAGAATTCGAATGCCAATGTCTGCTATTTATACTGAAATTTTGACTAGCTTACGGACCGTAAGCTTGACAATGTTGAGGTCCGTAAGACACCATACGGACCGTAAGGTTGAGAGTGTTACGGTCCGTAAGGAATCAAAGTAGGCTATAGGGTAGCCACGTCCGGGACTAGCTTAGCTGAGTTGATAATTTTCGAAATTTACTTGTTGCCAACGTTTTAGAAGGATAATTGTCAATAGGGTTTAACCCCCCCTGAGTTTTAGGGGCCCTAATCCTAATTCTGAAAATTATGAAAATTTTAGGGTTAGTGCGGAATCACTTGGGTTTCTCAATTAGGGTTTCCTTTTGAACTAATTAATATAATAATTATGACTTTGGATGAGAGTTGTTACATTCTCCCCACCTTAAGAAAAATCTCGTCCTCGAGATTTACTGGAATAAATGAGGATACTTTCGCTTCATTTCTGATTCCAGCTCCCAAGTGTATTCAGCTCCTCTCTTTGAGTCCCATCTGACTTTGACTAGAACTAGTCGTTTGTGCTTGAGAAACTTGATCTTTCGATCCTCAATTTGAAGAGGTTTCTCCACAAATTTCAGCTTTTCGTTTACTTCTATATCTCGAAGAGGTACTACCAGTGATTCATCTGATAAGCATTTCTTGAGATTGGATACATGAAATACATTATGTACTCCAGATAATTCTTCTGGTAATTGTAAACGATAAGCTACTGGTCCTATACGTTGGATCACTGAAAATGGTCCTACGTATCTTGGACTTAGCTTTCCCTTCTTTCCAAATCTAACAACTCCTTTCCAAGGAGAAACTTTTAACAGTACTCTGTCTCCAACTTGGAATTCTAACGGCTTGCTTCTATTGTCTGCATAACTTTTCTGGCGATCTCGAGCTGTCTTCAGCCTTTCTTTGATTTGAGTAATCTTATCAGTTGTTTCTTGCACAATTTCAGGACCTGATAATTGACTTTCTCCTATTTCTGCCCAACAAACGGGAGTTCTGCACTTTCTTCCATACAGTGCCTCAAATGGAGCAGTATCAATGCTTGAATGATAACTATTATTATAGGAGAATTCAATTAATGGTAAATGATCATCCCAACTTCCACCAAAGTCTATTACACATGCTCGGAGCATGTCTTCTAGAGTTTGGATCGTTCTTTCACTTTGCCCATCTGTTTGGGGATGATATGCAGTGCTCAAATTTAGTCGAGTTCCCATAGCTTGCTGGAAACTTTTCCAGAAATGAGAAGTGAAACGACTATCCCTATCCGAAACAATGGAGAGTGGAACTCCATGTAAAGATACAACTTCATCTACATATAATTTAGCCAGTCTTTCCATACTAAAGGTTTCTTTCATAGGCAGAAAGTGAGCTGATTTGGTTAATCGATCCACAATTACCCAAATCGCATCATTACCTTTTCTGGTTTTGGGTAACTTAGTAACAAAATCCATTGTTATAAGTTCCCATTTCCATACTGGCATTTCTAATTATTGTAGTAGACCTGAAGGTTTCTGATGTTCTGCCTTAACTTGTGAACAAGTAAGACATTTAGAAACATAGCTGGCTATGTCCTTCTTCATTCCTATCCACCAAAAGTTCTTTCTTAAATCTTGGTACATCTTATTGTTTCCTGGGTGCATGGTATACCTAGATTTATGAGCTTCTTCTAAAATCTTATTTCTTAAGTCTCCCTGCTTAGGTATCCAAATTCTACTTTTGTGGAATCTCCAAATTCCATCTGCTCCTTGGTCTAATTCTTTGATTCGTCCTTTCATTCCTTCAGCAACATCTTCTATTGCTGTAGTTTGAACATTCTTTAATTGTTCCATTAAATCTATTTGTAGATTTAATCTGAGAGCACGAACCCGTCGTTGTTTCTCATAATACTTACGACTTAAGGCATCTGCAACTACATTTGCCTTTCCTTCGTGATACTGAATATCACAGTCGTAGTCACTTAAGATCTCCATCCATCTTCTTTGCCTCATGTTTAACTCTTTTTGCCCAAATATGTATCTTAAACTTTTGTGGTCTGTGTAGACAGTAAATTTGCTTCCGTAAAGATAATGTCTCCAAATCTTAAGGGCAAAAATTACGGCTCCTAATTCTAAATCATGAGTCGTATAATTCTCTTCGTGCTTTTTTAATTGCCTTGATGCGTACGCAATTACCTTCTTGCGTTGCATCAGTACACATCCATATCCTAATTTTGAAGCATCACAATATACCTCAAAATCTTCAATTCCTTCTGGTAAGGCTAAGATTGGTGCATGGGTTAGTTTCTGTTTCAAAATTCTAAAAGCTTCTTCTTGTTTGGTTCCCCATTCAAACTTAGTGGCTTTACAGGTTAGCTTAGTTAATGGTACAGCTATCTTGGAAAAATCCTTAATAAACCGTCTATAATACCCAGCTAATCCTATAAAACTTCTAATTTCCATTGCTGTTTGTGGAACCTTCCATTTGGTAATTGCTTCTATCTTAGCAGGATCTACATGAATACCTTCATGGTTTACCATGTGTCCTAAGAATTGTACTTCTTTTAGCCAAAATTCGCATTTTGAGAATTTGGCGTACAACTTTTCTTTTCTTAACAAAGTTAAGAGTGCATGAAGATGTTCACAATGCTCTGTCTGACTTTTGGAATAAATAAGTATATCGTCTATGAAGACAATTACAAATTTATCCAAGTATGGTTTACAGATCCTATTCATCATGTCCATGAATGCTGCAGGTGCATTCGTTAACCCAAAGGGCATGACTGTAAACTCGTAATGACCATACCTAGTTCTAAAAGCAGTTTTAGGTATGTCTTCTTCTTGTACTTTCAATTGATGATATCCGGAGCGTAAATCTATCTTAGAAAAATATCTAGCCCCCTGAAGTTGATCAAAAAGATCATCAATCCTAGGTAATGGATATCGATTCTTAATTGTAACCTTATTCAATTCTCTATAATCGATACACATTCTCATTGAACCATCCTTTTTCTTCACAAACATTACTGGCGCCCCCCAAGGGGATGAGCTAGGTTGTATGAATCCTTTACTTAGTAATTCATCTAATTGCTTTTTCAGTTCTAACATTTCTGTGGGTGCTAACCGATAAGGTGCCTTGGCTATCGGTGTAGTTCCTGGAATTAAATGAATTCTAAATTCTACTTCCCTGTCTGGAGGTAATCCTGGTAAATCTTCTGGAAATATATCAGAATATTCTGATACTACTGGTATTTCCTTAAGATCTTTTCCCTTAGTGCTAATGATTACCGAAATCATATACACTATTCCTTGTTTTCGTTCATAATTAGCAACTTTCATTACTGATATGAACTTCATGGGCTTACGTGGTTTAGCTCCTGTAATCCTAATTACTTCTCCGGTAGGTGATTGAATTTCTATGGAATTCTGATCACAAAGGATTCTAGCATGGTTGACTATTAACCAATCCATTCCTAATACAACATCAAATTCAGCTAAATTCATCGGCAATAGTCTTGCAGAGAATTTATGTCCTAAAAGTTCTATGTTCCCTTCTTGCAAAACTTTATTTATTTTAACTGAATTTCCGTCTGCAGTTTCAACTGTAAAAATCTGCCTAGTATTGGTTAAAGGTAAACTAAGAGCTTGACAGAATGAAGTATTTATAAAACTTTGGTTTGCACCAGAGTCAAATAATACTTTGGCGTAGACGTTGTGAACTAAGAACGTACCCGCTATCACATCCGGAATGAGTTCTGCTTCTTGAGTGGTCAGCTGAAATGCCCTGGCATTCTTCTTAGTAGTTCCTTCAGTCGTCTTGGGCTTGTTATCTACTGGTTTGACCAATTTAGGACATTCTGTTTTATAATGCCCTGCTTCTCCACAGTTAAAACAGATTACGGTTTTCTTTCTGCAGTTTTCTTCACGGTGCCCTATACCTTTGCAAAGGTTGCAGGTTAAATTGCATTTTCCGTAATGCTTCCTTTTGCAATTTCTACAGAAAGGCGGATTTGAATATTGCCCTGTTCCTCTTTTCTTGAAATTATTACTATTACCCGTCCGAAATCCTTGGGTAATCTTCTGAGCCAGTTCCTTTTTCCTGTCTTCATCTCTTGTGCGCACCAATTCATCGGTTAGGGTATTGGCTAATTCTACCGCATCATCAATAGTGCGAGGTCTCGCAGCTTTAACAATATTGCGGATTTCGCTAATTAGCCCCCAAATATAGCGAGAAATAAGTACCGGTTCTGGCGAAGCCAGTGTTGGTACCACTCTAGCATATTCAAAGAATGTCGAGGTATAACCGCGACAATCTACACCCATCATCCGATGACTTAGAAACTTATTTGCCATCTGTTCCTTCTCATACTCAGGACAGAATTTTCTTTCCACCAAACCCTTAAATTCTTCCCAAGTCATAGCATAAGCTATTACTCTTCCTTTTGATTGTAACACAGTGTTCCACCACTCGAGTGCTCCTTCTTTGAACAGATTTGACGCGTACATGACCTGATCATCTTTACCACATTTACTTATTGCAATGACTGCTTCGGTTTTCTCTAACCAACGCAGTGATGCAGTTGCTCCTTCATTGCCTGCAAATTCAGTGGGTTTACAAGCAAGGAATTCTTTGAAAGTGCAACCAGGCGTTGCAGTTTTCATTTTCTTGGGTAATGGAGCTTGATGTGGTTCCTTATTATG